>JAGKQL010000030.1:16514176-17045303 GCA_018398635.1 Cyprinodon brontotheroides | reverse complement strand
AAAAAAAAAAAATCAACATAAATATGTTGCCTGGAAGTTAGGAAGGAATCGAAATAAAATACAGAATAAAATCATATTATAAACCTGTATTTATAAAACAGGAGCTCCTCTGAGTTACTCCCTTATAATCACATTTATATCTGATGAACTGCAAACAAAATACAGAACAAAAATTATAGTTAGACGGACTTATTTAGTTTTATTTGTTTTCATCAAGACACCTGAGCTGCTTTGATGAGCTCAGAGTGAAAAACAGCTGATCCCAGGCTGCTCTCTACATCCAGTCTGTTCCTCTGCATCAGTGCAGGCTCGCTGGAGTTCGGCAGCAGGTGCACTGGCCAACTATTCACGGAGGAAATACCTGCATTTAAATGTTTGCTGCATCTGAGTCGCACTGACAGAAAATCACGAGTAAGACCAAATGTTTAGGTTGTTTTCCAAAAAAGGGGCAAATGTTTGATGTTATGTCACCCTGGCCACAGAGCTACAGCCACGCATATAAGGCGTCACTGTGTTGCCACAGGAACGGCTGCTTTCCCTTTTGGTTGGAGGAAACAGGCCGTCCCATTACTGTTTATGTACAATCCAGCAGCCTCCCACAGCTGTGAGTGGGACTTTATTTCAAGTGACGCTTGATATAGTTAAGGATTAGTGGTTAGAGGCCGGTTTGGGATTCAGCCCAGGTGTGTCAAAGCTGAAGGTGAACTCAAACATTTAAGGGAAGCAGCGGGACGGGACGATGAAGGAGCGGCTACCTTCTGGAAGGAGTCTTCGTCTGTGATGTCGTAGACTAGAATGCCTCCGTTGGAGTCTCTGTAGTAGATGGGACCTAACGCGTGGAAGCGCTCCTGACCCGCCGTGTCCTGCACACACAGAGGATCAGGTCTCAGTGGGGTACTTGAACGCACCACATCAGCACCACTGAATGTCAGAGAACGCCTTACCCAGATGGCCAGGTTGACCCTCTTTCCTGTGATGTTGAGCTTCTTTGTGAGGAAGGACGCCTGCAGAGGAAGAGAAACAGTTAATATACTGAAAAACTTTAAACCTGATTTAAATCTAGACGCTTCTGGACGTTTCTGATACTTTAACAGGGTTTATGAAGTAATGAGTTACTCTAAGATAATGCTTTTTAATGCTCTTTTAATGCTATTAGAAATAATTTTAATGGCATCAACAAGCACCCATGATATATGTATATATTAAAATCCCGACAAAATCCTTCGTCATCTTTGCTGTCGACAGACTGCAGCCATGTCCCGAATTCCTCACAATTTCCAGCTTCTTTTCTGAACATATGGCTTGAAAATGGTCATGCGCAACCAGTTATATCTGATATTGTAGAAGACTGTGTGCGTTTAATATGCACTAGTTCCAGATATCTCATCAGTTGAATCTTCCTCGGTCAGAAGGAATATGCCAACTCCATCGGTGCAGCTCAAAAGGTTTATTAATGGAATAGAAGCAGGTACATTGGAGATGATGGTACAGATGATGAGGTTTATATTTGCTTTTCTTAGGGATATGTATATGGATGTGTGGTTATCTGAAACAGAATAAACAATAAATATGCATATTTATAGCTATGCAGGCAAAACAGGGGCATATAGATGAAGGATGAAATTGGCTTGTAATACCAAATAAATCCACTGGAGGTCGCCATCACATCACACATGCATTATTGATCAAACGTAATAAACATTTAACTGACAAAACCGTCGGAAAATATGAAATAAATGGCGATGCCCTCATTTACTAATAAAATGGAAATATATCTAGCAAAGTGTAACAAAGAACTTGAGTTATTATAAGTATATTCTTGCATTGTCAGTAACCAGAGAAACTAAAGGACAATTTAACCTCCTGGGTTAATAACTGACAGAAAAGAAACACAATATCGGACTTAAAATGTATACTTACATCGTAAAGAACGCACACAGGTTTCATACACACTGGATTGAAGTAGGATTAATGGTGGATGCTATTTTGTGCCACCGAACCACCCAGAAGCATGGAAAACACAACTTATTTAGCTACGTAAAATTAGAACTACAAAATGAACAGATGCATCATGGGTAATGTGGTACTAAAGAAACGGACGGACTTTTAACAGATATATCTGACGAAAGTTTTCATAAACTTTATTTTTATCTCACTGATAATCACATTTAATGAATTTTAATGCCAGTTAAGGCATCAATTTATGAAGTAATCATTTAAAGACATTTAATGATTTTTAATGACCCACGGAAACCCTGTTTTTCATCCACCGTTACTCAATAACAGTCCTCATCCACAAATTTCCATTAAAAAAAAAAGGTATGAACATTTCAAACGCCAACAGCAGATGTAAGAAGCACCATGTTCGGCTGAATGAAGTAATAAACCAGCAAAAGAACAAACCAAACTGACAAATAAGAACAACTCGGGTATCGGCCTGTAGATGTATCGCTTCCTACTAATGCAGACCAATTATTATCAGGCAGACCTGAAACACTCCTGAGTAAATTCAACACCATGAAGTGAAATAAGCTTTATTGAAGCATTTTTATTTTAGGGAGTTTTGTTTGCTTTAGAGGAACATGTCAGGCCCAAAGAACTGCAGCAGCAACTGTAGCTACCATTTTTGCTCTGGTGGTCAGATCTGCTCAGGGCCCCGCCCCTTCTTATGATATCCCCATATGGCAATTCCACTTGGACAAACTGTATTGCACCTGTTTCTTAAGGATCAAATCTCAACATATTATTCCCTATATTTGCTATTATTTTACATTTCATCTGCCATGTAAAGTAGCCGAAAATAGAAAACAATCATTGTCAGTCTTGATGGAAAGAACTGCGATCTAAGACAGACTGCCTCTGCCATTTAAAGTCAGAGGGAAGCAGCTCTTCCAACCGTTGAATTTCGAATTCTCCTGAGTGGTGCCCGACTTTACAAGAGTAAATAAAGTGAACTTGATTGAGTCGTTTATCAAGGGAAGCGGGATTGTTGTGGCGGAAGGTTTGCAAGCAAGTAGCACTAAATTGGTGACTTAACGCTAAATCTATACTGTCAAGGAACGCTTATGGACAGAGGAAACATGCAAGAGGAGGGAGAGTTGTTGTGTGGGTCATGGATGAGTCTCCTCCGTCATCCATTTTTATTTAGAGGAGGAAAGCGGGATGAAGATGTTGTGGAAGAGGACGCTAAGGCGGCAGAAACTTGGTTTTGGTGTAGAAGGCTTCCAGCCGCACATGTTTGAAGCCCTTGCCTCATAACGCGCTGCCAGTTCTGTTAGCTCTACGCCTGCTGAAGACACAGACGCCCATCTCAGTGAACACTGGGGACGGAACTCAATGGGAAAGGAAATGATTCTGATATCAACCGCTGCGTATATTAGCTGCGACATATGAATCAAGATGTTATGACCGAAAAAAATTTGATTGACAGATGACCGTTGAGATATGATTGGCCGAATTTAGGTGTTCAGGCTGACGTATAACTAACTGGCCTGCATAAGATAATAAAAAACAGATTTTAAGACATTTATATACATGTTTAAGCCATATGATTTTCTTATGACTTTAAATGAGCAGGAGAGGAAGAAGATAAAAGCCTTTAATCCGACGGTAGCTGGTTTCAAGGTGATGAAGAACCAGCAGGTTCTTACCAAAATAAAATAAAAACCTTATATTTATAAACGCTGGATAGTCGATCACGCTTTTAGATATCATTTGCTCATTTTAAAATATTCAACATGCTTATTTCAAGATTTAAAATCTTAGATCCATCTTGCTGCTCGGACAGATGGTTTCCACTGGTTTGAGGAGCTTTTCTGAGGATTTTATTTATTTATTTTTCTGGATTTTAAACTGTACCTTTTTGCAGTGCATACTCAGAAACTTGTGGTTTGTAATTGTAGTTTTAAAAAGCCAAACTAGTAGCCTCTAAACTGATTTTCTCACAGATGAAACGTCATGTTTGAGTCGTTTTAAAGGAACAATTCTTAAATGTTTTTACGTTATTGTCACAGGCTGAGTTCATGATTGGACGTTCAGGTCAGAATCCTTGTATCTGTGGCGTGAAGCTGCCCTCTCTGGAGCTGCTGCAGGAAGGAAAACCCACATTTGACCAACATCAGTGTTGAAATCGGCAGCTTCTGTAACTTGAGACGTAAACCCGCAAAGCGCCTCCAGGCAGCGGGTTACTCAACCTGTTATCTGACAGGAAACTGAAAGTCAAAGTCCGCGTGCTGAACAGGTGGAGCCGAAGAATCTGAATCACGTCCAAACAGATTATTTTTACTTGGCGTCGGAGGTCAGAGGCCGAACAGGTCTGATTCAAGCTGAGCAGAAAGCTGCTTTTTTATTGGAGTATTATGCATTTGTCACTTTTCTTTTACCTTGATGAGACTGTGCTCTATAAATAAAGTTAAATTGATTGATTGAGTTACGATTCTGCTCCACATATGATGAGATTATTCGCTGACTGATTAGATGTGATGTTTGGGCGCGATGCCCTGAAAGATTTTCCTTGTAGACATGAAATGAGCTGGAGCAGCTGTTTTATTGATCCTAAGTGCTTTTTATTGCCTAAATGAGCAGTTGTCTCAGGAGTGTCCCGGCCTTTAAATGGAAGCTTGTTGTGCTCTGGTCTGATCCGCTTCGACCGTGAAGGGAAAGAAAAACATGGAGTCCCATGATAAGGCGTGTGGTTTCATTAATGCGGAGCTCGTGTTGAGAAACGGCCGAATGTTCATCAAAAAGGAAAACAAAAACAAACAACCCGGCAGTATTACAGGTTCCTCCATCTTCTGGCGCTCGGTGTGTCTTCCTGGAGATCTGGGATGTAGAGCGGCGGTGATGCTGCTCATGTGAGGAGCTTTGCCCTGCAGCCGTGGCGTCCGTGTGACTGCAGCAGCCTCCCTGCATCCACAGACGCTCTGATTCAGTCAAACATCTTGGCTGCAGACCGGAACTTTCAACAATTCCCAGGATACAGTTCAACAGGTTTGCTCGGAATAACTGGGAAAGAGCTGCGTTCAGGGTTTCTGCTGCCATTGCAGCTTTTTGATCAACCTGGTCTCTAATGTCTGGCATCAACAACACTGTGCAAAAGTCTTAGGGCAGCTTTCCCTGCTTACATTCTGGTAGGAAGTAAGAATTAAAAGACTGAAACTTGTGGAAATGAAGAGTATCAGCAGGAACTGAGGTTAAGGAACGGTCAGCAGCCCTGAGGTCAATATTTACTTAAACCGCAGAAAAGCTTTACAGGTTTAAAAAAAAAAAAAAAGAAACACTCATATCAAAGCATCAAACCTTCACGTATCCAATCAGGATTTGATTTCTAGAGACCAAACAACATTTTAATCAAATTTAAGAACATTTTTATCAAATTTGTAAAATAATGATCTCAGAAGGATTACGTGAATTTCTAAAAAAATAAAATGATTAAATACTTGGTTTAGGTCTAGGCTTTGACTAGGCCATGCTTGGATCAGAACCACCTAAAGCAGAGGTCACGTATTAGCGGACCGCAGTCCGGATCCGGACCCAACCTGATTTAAATCATTTATATAGTACCGCAGGTTGTCCAACGACATTGTCTAACTTCACTTGTGCCTCTTCTCCTGTTAATACGGTAAAGCCTTCCAGAGTGTCCGGCACCAGGCTACATGTGATCCAAATGATCCAATGAGCTGCTGTCAGTCTCAGTTGCTGCTGCTGCTGCTACTTTTAGACACAGCAGGCAAAACCTGTGGCAAGCCGCTTATGGCTGGTGAAGGAGAAGATGATGAGAAAAAGAGAGCAGAGAAAGTGTGTGGACTGCTGGAAGAACTGCAGTGAACTGGTGAAAGAAAAGTGAAATGGCGCCAAAGATGACCCTGAACATTTTAGAGGATGTTTGGCTCAACCTGCTGCTGTGAAGCAGGATTCTCCGCACCATGAACAGAATCAAAAATAAATATGGATCCAGGCTCAGAATGAGCTCTTTGATATGTGCTTTGTGAATGGCTTAGTCTCCATTCAAACCAGGTTTAAAAGCCTTGCAGGGCAGCATAAAGCCCACTGCCAACATTAAGACAGAAAAATAACAAAAGGTCAGTTTTCAGGCGTTTTATGAAATATGTGAATCAGGAAATTGTCTATATAGCAAACTGAATGATTGTTGTTAGATTTTAAAATGGAAAAATGTTCTATTTTTTCTATTAATTCAATGTATAACATGGATGCATAAAAACCAAATTTTATTTCTGTGTTAAAGTAAGAGATTATAATTGAAAATCTCTTTCTGATTTTTATTGGTTACCCCTGATCTATTGTATCTCTGCCTGGTTCTCCTGCTGAAGTGAACCTCCTCCATCCATCCATCCATCTCCCCCTGATGCGTTCCTGCAAAGGAGCAGCATCCATAGCAGACCAACCAGCCAGGTCTGATCTCTACCCAGAGCAGCCGCCTTCACACTGACGGTATAGGTAAGCTTAGATTTTAATGAATGAGAGTCAGGCTGAACCGTTTCCACCAGCAGCTAATGAATGAGCAGCTTTCTGTAAGATGTTCCCGTTAGACTGAACCCTTCGCCATTGTGCCGTTTCTCTTTTGTTTTCTACCAAAACCTGAAGGTGAGACCTGATGACCATTTGAAACCGACAATCAGCAGATCTGAAGCTTCATCACCAATTAACAGCCTAGCAGAGGGTCACATTACCCAGAGTTTAAAAAAATATATGAATAAAAAAAAACAAAAACAACAGTCCTCACTTGAAGTTCCGAATAGTTTCAAAAAAAAAAAAAAAAAAAAGAAAGCTCCAACTGATGATGAGAAAATGCAGCAGAACCAAGACGATCCGTCAGCGACATGTGACCATGACGGGATCAGCTTTCTGGTTATTACCAAGAGAAGCAGCTGTTTATCTTCCCAGGAGTGGAAGTCACAGCGAATCCTCCCTTAACTGGACAGATGTCAGACATCCCAAAACCTCACCTCCGTCTCTGCAGGCTTCAATAAAGTCCAGACGATAGTAAAAAAAAAAAAAAAAAGTTAAAAACAAAAGAATCCACTGGACTTTGTTTCCTATGCATATTGAAACAGACGAAAGGGTCCACCGCTTCAGAATAGGGGTGGACCCGTTCATCCGTTTCAATTAACATGTTTTCTAAATGGTTTGTTGGGCTGCTGTATAAGAGCCTTGAACTCAACGCTATTTCTGACATTTTAAATTAAAAAAGTTTCCTGGATGGGAAGCAAAACATCTTCAAACATCATGTGGGCTGGTTGTTCATCTCAAGGACCTAAACGCCACATTGTTTCTGAATGCCCGAGAACTCTTCCAGAATACTGAAGGATACACAACAATGAGATTCCACCTTGCCTAATGGTGAGGTATGGTAGTGGCATAATCAGGCTGTGGGGAAGCTTTCCTTTCAGGAGGTGCAGGGAAGATAAACGGAGCCAAATCCTGGGAAGAAAAGGCTACAGAAAACCAGAGTCTGGGCTGGAGGTTCAGCTTCAGCTGGAGAACCACATTAAGGTGGTCTAGATTAAATAATCCTGGAAGAGTCCAGAATAAAACCTGATCTGTGATGTTCACAGAGGCTCTTTATTCAATCCGATTCAGAGAAAAAGTTGGAAATTCCCCCAACACCAAAACACTGAGCCAGTGGGGCTGAAAACACACTCAGCTTCCTAAACCGTGACTTAGTGAGTTCTAGAAGCACAAGATCTATGTCCAGCCAATCAGCAGAGATGCTGCTACATGGCAGAACATGTTCTTTTGGCATTTGACCAATTTGAATGATATATTACCTACTGGAAATTAGGTTTAAAAAAAAAAAAAGTCAGGCAAAAAAAAGGTAAAAAGCTAAATTAAAAGTAAATAAGCCTAGTAAACACTTATATTTAGGTTTATAAACTAAAAAATGTAAGTGCCAGTTTCAGCATTAATGCCTCTAAGGTTATGTTAGACCAAAAAAAAAATGGTTTCTTTCTCTCTCAGTGTTTTTCATGATTTTTTTATAGAACCACTTTTGTTATTTTTCTTAACATACTTGAGCAAGTTGGTGTTGACTTTCATTTTTCCATGAAAATAATATATATTCTTTTAATGTTACAAAGGTAATAAGGTCTTATCCTGAATTCCAATAACACTATTGGCTTGTAATTTTCAAAGTATTTTACTGACTGTCCTATGTCCTATGTCCTAAGTTCAGAATTACATAAAAATGTGTTTTTTGTCATATTAATCCCAATGGAATATATGAAATATTCCTAATCCGTAATCCCAGTCGGAGGCCTTCGCCTTCTTTCAGCAAACGTGTGCAGATGAAAATAATTAATGGAAATTATATTCAAATCTTCCAGACATGTTTCCTGTGGAAGTGAAACCAGAACCAGTCCAGGTTCTGGATGAACATAAACACCACCTGACCGCCCCCCTCCTCCTCCCCGCCCCGGGCTCCAGCCACGGCCCTGCTAACCCCCAAAAGGGCGGCTTGGGTTCCCCAGCAGCCCGGTTCGGTGGGTTCGGTTCGGTTTACCTGAAGGGTTGTGATGTGTTTGTCGTTGAATTTGTTCTCGCAGTATCTCAGCACCAGCGACGTCTTCCCCACGCAGCCTTCCCCCAGCAGCACCACTTTGAAGGAGTAGGTTCTGCCGCCGCTCCCGGCCGCCCCCGCTGCTGCCATCTTCTCACTTTAGTTTAGAAAATACTCCGCTTGGTTTTTATTTCCAGAAAAAAAAGAGACGTTTGTTGTCGAGCTGCTAACAATGCTAACTTAGTTCGAACCTTAAACCGACTTCCGACTTTATAAATTAGGCTAAAATCATAAGAGCGGCTCTCTGACAGCTCACACGGCCCAAACCGCGAACAGCAGCGGTCCAAACCGACAGGAGAACCGGTCTAAAATCGGAACCGGGTCGCTTCTCACGGTTCTTACGCTTTCTTTGCTGTAAACTAATGGCGTCAGTCTGCGTTAACAGCTAGCCGGCTAGCTTTAACCAAGATCGTCAATTTTCAACATGATGACTCACTCCGAAAAATGTCAGTGCTGCTCTTACGCCGTGTTGATCATGGAGCTCACGCATACACAATAAAAGACATATATTTGTCTGAGGTAATTTTCCTTACTTTAATGCCTAATAGAGGTTCTTGCAGCAAAACAGCTAACTTTAATGCATTTTTAATAACAAAAAAAGAAATAATAATAAAAATAAAATCCAGTGGAACAATTTCTTAACCACCAATTTTTATGAGTCCAGCTGACGTCATTACTGATTCTACTAGTTGATATAATAGTGAGCAAAGTTAATGGAAAAAGCAGCTGAGGGGCAGATGGTAACTGTGGATGAGCTATATAGAGCTCTGCTGCTCAGGTGGAAAACCTCACAGCTCAACTATAAGTCCTTTACTCCACAAATCTGACGATTATTAGAGAATAAAAACGATTACTTTAATATTTATTCTTTTTATGTTAATTTTGGCCAAAACAACTAAACTATGATAGTTTTTCAGTCACATTAAACCTTCCAAAATATAAATATGTTTTAATTTATGTTGTTGCATCTAATATACTATTTCACTCTTTACAATGTAAAGTAAGATCCCCCTTCTCTCTAAACTACAATTTCTTTTATTTTTCTGAGTTTTATTATAAATATATTTATTTCTCATTTTTAATAACTACTTCATGAAGTGAATAGTTAATATCAGAACTGATAGAAGAAAATTCCTGAACTCAGAATTTAAAAGTTCCACCAGAGTGAGACGTCTTCGCTGTAATCTCTCTCTGCAGTATCACGTGATTAGGGCCGTCAAAGCTGCTGGAGTTTCTCACGTTGGCTCAGGGACAACAAACAGGCTGAAGGAGGAAAACAACGGAGAAGTTCAGGCTCCGTTCGTCTCTTCGTACCTCCGTAGTTCATTTTCGCTCTTAAACAGATACATATAAATGCTCAAATATCAGGAATTAAATCATATTTCTATATATTTATCCAATTTATTCCTTATTCCCACTTGGATTATGAAATCTAACAGACTTTGATCCTAAAATCCCTAATTTATTGCAGCCACATTTCCTTACAGCGTTGATTACAAGTATAATAAAATCGTACAGGTACCACATGACTAATGCATGGGGGGGTTTATGGAAAACTGGAAACAAAACAACCTGGAAACTTCTTGCATTGTAGCTGCCCAACCAGAAGAGGTCAGTGTTTCACCAAAAAACATCATCATCTAGCAGCAAAAGGATTTAAATCAATGATAAAAGTTAAATGTTATTGGGAGATTTTTATTTCAAACAGAGTAGACTTTATTTCTGCTGTAAAAACCTATAAACAATCAAAGCAACATTAAAGTGTTGCTATTTACCCAAAATATTTAATAGGTTATTTCTGCATAGTGATTTAAACCAAACAGAAACCCTTGGTGCAATGGAACTCAGAAATTATGAATCAATTGCTGAACAGGCGCAGCTAAAAATAGAGAAATGAATGCCCAAAACGAATAGAGACGGTTCGACAAAAAGCTTTAAAGAAGGAAATGCATAAAAATAGGAACAAAACAACACACGTTTTAAAAACAGATCAGAAAAAATAAACCTAAAGAAAATATTTCACACACAGTTAAAGACACAGTAGTCCTGTAGAGTCCCTCCCATCCACATGGTGGCGCAATTCAGTAACAGGGGCTTTGAAACCTAGATGACCGACACCTCAGCACACCAAATATTTTTTAAACCACACAAGATATGTTTGAAGAAAAAAAAAAGATTTTACTGTCTCCATCTTCCTCTAGAATGCCTTATTTCACCAAGGAGTTCAAAGTCCACCCAATTATGGCAAACGAAGCCCAGACCATCACTCCTCAACACCGTGCTTCACAGTTTGATTTTCTCCAAACATGGTAATAGCTTTGGTCTCAGCTTCTCACATATTTCTTTATTCAGATGAAGCTTTGCAAACCAAACCCATGATGCCCCTTTTCTCTCTAGGAGAAAGGAGACTTTCTGCTTAAACTGTTTCCTACAAGCCTGATCTAAGATGAACAATTGAACCGTCTTAGAAGGAACTTTCGACTTCTAGACATGTCCCATGTTAAGGATGAATTTTCTGGGACATCCACTAGTGAGAAAAGATGCAAAAGGAGCCCAAACTATAAATCCTCTAACACTCTGTTATCAACCAGCAAGGTGCTGATGTTACCGAATAAATATCCCCACTGTGATGCCATCTGTCAGTGTTGTTGTTCATTGAAATGAAAGTTCTTTAACATTAAAATAACAAAAAAACAAACAACGTTTTAAAAAAAAAAAGTTGATTATTGAAACAAAAATGAGCTTTGCTGCAAAGACGTTTCTTTATTTTAAAAGAATTGCAATAAATATCTAGTTTTGTTGCAAAAATTATTCTGCAAAAAAAAAGTTTTGTTTTTTGTTGCAAAAAATTCTTTCGCAACAATATTTCATTTCTAGGCAAAAATATATATATAAAAAAGATTTTTGTTGCAAAAAAAAAAAGAATGAATGATGAAGTCTAACAGACTTTGATCCTTAAATGGTCACTTATTTATTGCAGCCACATTTCCTTACGTCGTAGATAACAAGTATAATAAAATCGTACAGGTTCTAGTTGACTAATGCATGGGGGGATTTATGGAAAACTGGAAACAAAACAACCTGGAGACTTCTTGCAATGTAGCTTTTAGCAAAAATATACCTTTGCTGCAAAAAGAAAAACATTTTTTTTTTGTTTTTTTTTTTGCAATAAAAATCTAGTTGTGTTCCAAAAATTATTACACAAATAAAAGTTTTGTCTTTTTGTTGCAAAAACTTATTTTGCTACAATATTTCATTTCTAGGCATATATATATATATATATATATATATATATATATATATATATAAGGTTTTTGTTGCAAAAAAGAAATTTTGAAAGGAATTTATAGAAATGTTTCTCTCCTCTAGATTTCACCTCATTTTTTTTGCATTATCTATTTATTTATTTATTTAAAAGTTGAGTTTTAACTTCAGTAAATTATTTTCCAGCTCACCTTTAGAACTCTGCTAAAAATCTACAACTTGTCCTACAACAAAAAAAAAAAAAAAGTGCAACTAGAAAAGTCAGTTTATGGTTAACAGTTCCTTTAAATGAAGGCGGGAGTTGCTATCTGTGTTTTACTCCTAAGGTTGCCTCATGTTGCATCATTCGAGCCTCTGTGAAGGTCTGATAACATCTTCATATCTCACCTTTTTCTGCCCCCCACCGTCCTTTCTGTCATAGAAAGACTCTTTGTCTTATTTTCATAAAACACACTGACACAGGAAATGAAGCGCACTAATCATTAACCCAGAGCCGCTGCTCTTCAGTCTCTGGGAGGATCAGACCCGCTTCTGCTTGGTGACGACACGTAACCAAGGTAAAATAAAAACCCTGAACACAGAATTACTTCACTGGAAATTATTTACAAGAGAAGGGGATTACTACAGGAAGTCCTTTATGTCCTCCATTTCCTCATCAAGGTCTAATAGTCATATTATATGCAAAATGTGTCTGTTGTTGGATAGTAAACATAGAAGAAGTAAACATTCTATTACTAGTAGTACTCGTAGGACCAAAAATCTGTTAAAAAATCCAGTGAAAGAGTAAATGCATGAAGTTAACAATATACGAAAAAAAGTTAGGGAAAGCTGCATAGAATAAGATAAATATTTAAAACAATTATTTAAAGAAAACAAACTGATAAGAAATGACACCACAGTAGTGTAGAAAATGATACTAAATAAGTTATAAACTAATTGGATTCTTAAAGGAATCAATAGAGGATGGAAATCAGGTCTAATCTGAAAGAATGTTTAAACAATCTGAAATACGTTTGTTTTTAGTCTCCCCGCAGCCATCTTTAAATTCGGCTGCAGGTCTTTGAGGTTTGAATTTAAACGTTTTGGGCTCTATAGACTTTCCACAGATTCTCAGTTAGCTTTAGGCCTTTGACTAGACCATTCTAATCCCCTGACTGTGCCCTGATCTGAGGCAGCTGTGTCCTAAAAGATGGACGTCCTGCTACTTTTAGCCCCTTGAAGTCTGAATTGATATTCATGTACATATAAAAAGACATTTTGTATGTTTTTCCTTTCAACGAGATGCCAAATTAAAATAGTTAATGTTACTAAATAAACAGAAATGAAGGTAAAGTATATTTTGTAACAGCAGTTATAACTACATAATAACATACACTGTGACTAGCACTGGAGTGATGCAGAAACGCTATGGTGACTGTTTGCTTACACTGCAAAAATGTTTAAAAATGAAAATGTCTTAAAATAAGTGTATTTACCTTTAATATGAGAAGGAAAATAAGATGATCTGCCAATGGAATGAGCATTTTTACCCTTAAAATAAGATAATTAGATATTATGCACTTGAAAGAAGAGAAAAAAAATGTTAAGAAAAAACTGACTTACTTAGATTTCCATGTTTTGCAGTGTAATACAAGTGGTTTGTTGCTATTAGCAACGACAGGCATCAAAGGGTTAGATGTGTCTCTGCTTCAGTACCACTGAGAACCGGGTTATGAGCAGAACTCCCAGAAGTCCCTGTTTGAACAAATCCAGGGGGGTGTGATGTCTTCACCGGTCATTACAATGCTCTCTAAACCTTTAAGTTACATTTTTTTTATTTCAACTTAAAAACATTTTTAAACCAAGACCTTTTTTATTTGTTTGATTTTTTAAGCTTCACTTCAGGTTCGAATGAGTTTAGATGATTTTCAAAGCATGGAAAGATGGATTCAAATCAGAAAATACAGGTAATAGGAGAGAACAACAAAAACTGTTCACACGGGCCAACAAACATCAACAACAAAAAAATTGTCAAATTAATAAAAACTTTTCTATCTAAGGAAAACCAATTGATTGCATTGAAATTAATAAAAAGTTTTCTATCTAAGGAAAACCAATTGATTGCATTGACTTGAAGGTAATCCCTCACACCAAGCATGCGTGCAGTGACAGTGGAGAGGAAAAACTCCCCTTTTAACAGCAAGAAACCAGTCCAGGCTCAGTGTGAGCGGCCATCTGCCGAGGCTGTCTGGGGTTCAAGGAGACAGAAGCAGTGATACAGAAAGGAAGCTTGAAATATACAAAGGGCAACTGATATTTCTCTCAGGATGGCGTCACAGCCAAACAGGAACAGACCAGATGAAGCTAGTATGAGAAAAAGCAGGGAGAGCATAACGTTAGAGATGGAACTAACAAATTCTGCAGAGTGGGAGAATAGAGAAAGAATGAACAGAATGATGAAATGGGGTCCCTATGTCCTCCAAGCAGTCTAAGCCTATAGCAGCATAGCTATAGAGATAGCTTAGGATTTCCATTTATCTTTGTATTCAAACTAAAGTGCCGCTCAGAGATGAAGAAGCCATTAAACCAAAGGAACATGAACACCTAGATTAAAGATTTTTTTAAAAATTGGGGACAAAATCGTTGGTTTTTGGAGACATTTCCTGTGGGTTGATTAAATTAAATTGAAGTTTTTAAACATAATCACCATCATTACATTTTAAGAAAATCCTGGCAGACTAACACTAACACTGCAAAAACTGAATTCTTAATAAATTGTTACATTTTTTCTTGAATTAAGTGTATTTGTTCTTTCTCTAAGCAGCTGGACAAGATAATTTGCCAATAAATATGGTGATTTATAATTAAAGTAAGAAAAAACAACACCTTTACCTTGCTTAAGGTGAATAATAACTTATTTTATAGAAAAAATTACTAATTAAATTTGGCAGATCATATTATGTACCTACTTAAATGACAGTAAATGCATCTACTTTAAGTTTTTCTTATTTTTATACCAGTTTTTCATGGCCATGATCTCAGCTTTGTTACAAATGTGTTGTTGCACCTAAATGAAGGTGTGTGAGCAAAGAGGCCTCAGGAACCTGACCCAACTGTTGAGAGAAGCTTTAGAAAAGAAACACAAAGTAGAAAACAAACGTACTGAAGCTCCAAATCAGAAATATACAGAAGTTTAAAATTATTAAAAGTTTCTGCTGTTTTTTAGTTTTTTCCTCTAGTGCAGGTCAATCAGAATCAGAAATACTTTTAAAGGTCAAGCCTTTAACGTTCAAGGCCAAAGGGGTGCAAACGCTGTAAATACATTGTTTCAAAGCACATTTAAAAAGTCATGCAAAACCAGAATATATAGACAAACAAACTAAACAGCTACTTTTAGATGGAGGTGAATAAATCGCTTAATGTGCTAAAAATGCATCATGTAAACATGACAGTGGAATATATGATTCCATTCAGACGGCTGGTTTATGCCGACTGATAATCTGATTGGCTGCGAATGACTGGCGACCTGTCCAGGGTGTACCCTGCCTCTCGCCCATACACAGCTGGAGATATAAGCGCCAGCACCCCTCACCACCCCAGCTGGGATACGCCTGATGGAAAATGGATGAATAATCTGATTGGCACGTATGTAAACACTCAACGATCAAGTAAAGCTGAATAAGGCAGGTTGGCCTGAGTTAGCTCGTGTCAACATGAGATATTGTTTATTTTTAGTCTGGTCTTCTATTTTATTACGATTACTCACATCCATACAGGTGGTAAAACTCATTTTCTGTGTTTTAACCCAAATATATTTCAATCCAATTGTGACATTTTGTGCATGCTAACATGGCTAATAATACTATTGCCCAAAAGAATAAAATGCTGCATGCAAAATCAGCAGCTAGTTAAGAAAAGCTGGAAACTAGCAACGTTCTCTAGCCCACTAGTACGGGGGAAAGATCATTAATTCATATGGGATCAGACCTTTAGTAAAGGAATAAACATGATGCCAAAGAAAATCAGTTAGGACACGTGCAAAGTGCAAGAAGGAAGCAAAATTCTTCCCAAGTGACCGCTAGGGTTACAGGACGTCCAGCAGTGGAGCCTGCAGAAATGTTTCATGGGGGGCCAGATGGGGCCACTAAAACTAAAAGCCATAATTTCAGGGTTTGAATCTACTATTATGGTAAACCTGCCTGTAGAACTCATAAACACCTACTCATGTCTTGGTTTATTGTGTTATTTTTAATTTTACGTTATGGCTGTGCATAATGGGATGAAATGCTAAACTGATGCTACTACAATTTATACTGGCCAGTGGTGGGATTGCACAGGGTGGCCATGGCCCCTGGTGGTGTCACTGACATACAGTGGGGGAGTGGTGGCCTAGTTGTTAGGGCATAGGGCTTTGAATCCTGAGATTGTGAGTTCAATCCCCTTACTCCCACAGTCTGCCACTCTGGGTCCCTGAGCAAGACCCTTAACCCCACACACTGCTCCCAAAGGGGATGGGTTAAGTTGCAGAGAATTCATTTCGTTGCTCTGTACCTGTGAACAGTGCGTTAGCCGAGATTCGGTCTGCTGAGCTTTATGTTGAGATCCAATGGACTGGCATGAGCTGATACTAGAACTTCACTCAGGGAAGCTGGAAGATGAAGCTTGGATAACACTGGTTGTGAGAACCTGTCCATGGTGAGCAAGCATGAAGCAACAGTGGAGAGGAAAAACTGAAACTTGGGAAGAAACCTCTGGCAGAACCCTTAACCCGTCTTTTGCCGGACCGGTTAAGATGAGACACGGAACGCATTAGGAATGACACTCTGATGAAGCTTTAGCTACGAAGGTGGAGGAGGGGCTGGAAGTGGGTTGAATTGAAATTGGACATAGCACAACCACTGGATGCTGACTGGGCTTTCGAGGACGTGTGGTTCAAAACTGATTAGCTTGTGTCGGAGGCGGATGAAGAAGTTAGAAAGTTAGAATTATGTAAAAAAAGTCAGAATTCTGAGATTAAAGTTAGAATTCTGAGATTAAATTCAGAATTACGAAAAAAAGTGAGAAATCTAAGAAAAAAGTCAGAATTCTGACATTAATGTCAGAATTCTGACTTTTTCCCGCTATTAAACTGAAATACTATTTAAAAATCAGTTCACTTATACTTTTTATACTATTTTCCAAACCTAAATTCTCTTATTGAAATGTTTAAATAATAATGTTTAACATCATGAGGGTAAAGATGCAGCAGCCTTTTTCAGCATACTTAGTTAAAAACACATTATTTCTCCCTCAACTGATGGATTAAATCACAGATTATTGGGACTCTGCCCCCCTCCCATTGTGAGCTGAGGGGCAGGCTGTATATAATTGGACGGCTTTTTCACGCGGCTGTGAGTGCGTGGAGCGACTCACACACACTCAGATCCACGCGTTCAGCCTGGAAACACACCAAGCAGCAAACCTGAGCCCACAGCCCTCCTTCATCAGAGGAGCCACCAACACCTGGAGCAGAAACTTTTCTCCTCCTGTCACTGCGCAGGAAACTTTCACCCATGCGGGACATGCGGGGGCTCGGGGCTTTGTTGGCCGCCTTTGCGGTCCTCTTGGCCGGGTCGAGGAGCTCCGAGGCCGGAGTGAGGAGGCAGAGCGAGGCGGTGAACGGTTCCACCACCTGCCCTGACCGCTGCCGCTGCGAGGGGGACGGGCTGCTGCACCGGGCGGACTGCTCGGACCTGGGGCTGCGGGAGATACCGAGCAACCTGAGCGTGTTCACCTCCTACCTGTGAGTCATGATGGGGGGGAAGCAGAGCTGCTGCTGTGTAAAGGGAGGGGGACACATGTTCCTGCGCTGGGAAACAGAACACCTGTCTGCTCGGGCCTGCGCCTGTCAGGGAGGGCTGGCAAAAAACAAAAAAAAGTTCCTCTCAAACTCATTAGATGAGCATTGAACTACTTAAAGTATCTCCTAGTTTCTGAGTCTGTATGAAGAGGTTCTTTTTCCTGGGAAATATTTCCCTGGGAGGCTGTTTAGATCCTCCAGCCAGGCTTAACATTATGACCACCTACCTAACAGACTCCCTTCTCTGACTAGATCTCTGGAGATGAATTGTGAATATTAGAGTTAGTCTTTATGTCTTGTGAGTTGTCAGTTCAGGTCTTTCCCAAACTTCGAGAACGGGATCAAATCAAACCATTTCTGAACCCTCCAGGATGCAGAAACCTCCTGAGATCGGACACAGCTCTCAGTGCCAAAAGTTTCTGTACCTTTGAGATTCAGTATCAGTCTGGACATGGGTAAAATAAATCAGCATCACAAGCTACATTTGGGCGTAATTTCATTTCCATTTTAGTACAGCATGGTGATGGCAGCATAAGGATCTGGGTTTAATAGGATGTTTGTCAATTTTGATGATATGAACAGAGTGCTTCTGCGGTCTGATGTTGTATAGGGTGGTCTGATGATGTATAGGGCAGTTTAAATGTAGTGTAGGGCTGTCTGATGTCGTGGTAGGGCGTGTCTGATGTCATATAGGGCCGGTCTGATGTCGGTGTAGGGGTGGTCTGATGTAGTGTAGGGCGTTAGATGTCATGTAGGGTGGTCTGATGTCATGTAGGGCGTTAGATGTCATGTAGGGTGGTCTGATGTAGTGTAGGGCGTTAGATGTCAGTGTAGGGTGGTCTGATGTAGTGTAGGGCATTAGATGTCATGTAAAGGGTGGTCTACTGATGTCGTGTAGGCTGTTAGATGTCATGTAGGGTGGTCTGATGTCGCGGTAGGGCGTTAGATGTCATGTAGGGTGGTCTGATGTAGTTCGGTAGGGTGTTAGATGTCATGTAGGGTGGTCTGATGTCGCGTAGGGCGTTAGATGTCATGTGGGGTGGTCTGATGTCATGTAGGGCGTTAGATGTCATGTAGGGTGGTCTGATGTCGGTGTAGGGTGTTAGATGTCATGTAGGGTGGTCTGATGTAGTGTAGGGCGTTAGATGATGTCATGTTGGGTGGTCTGATGTCGTAGGGCGTTAGATGTCATGTAGGGGTGGTCTGATGTCGGTGTAGGATGTTAGGATGTCATGTAGGGTGGTCTGATGTCATGTAGGGCGCTACGTTCTGATGTGTAGTGTAGGGTGGTCTGATGTAGTAGGGCGTTAGATGTCATGTAGAGGCGTCTGAGTGTCATGTAGGGCGTTAGATGTCATGTAGGGTGGTCTGATGTAGTGTAGGGCATTAGATGTCATGTAGGGTGGTCTGATGTAGTGTAGGGCGTTAGATGTCGTAGGGTGGTCTGATGTCGTGTAGGGCGTTAGATGTCATGTAGGGTGGTCTGATGTCGGTGTAGTTAGATGTCAAGTAGGGGTGGTCTGATGTCGTAGGGCGTTAGATGTCATGTAGGTGGTCTGATGTCGCGTAGGGTGTTACGATGTCAGTGTAGGGTGGTCTGATGTCGTGTAGGGCGTTTAGATGTCATGTAGGGTGGTCTGATGTCGCGTGTAGGCGTTAGATGTCATGTAGGGTGCCCTGATGTCGTTGTAGGGCGCTAGATGTCATGTAGGGTGGTCCTGATGTAGTGTAGGGGCGTACGATGTCATGTTGGGTGGTCTGATGTCGTGTGGAGGGCTTAGATGTCAGCGTAGGGTGGTCTGATGTGGGTAGGGCGCTCGTTAGGTGTCATGTAGGGTGGTCTGATGTCATGTAGGGCTGCTTAGATGCCATGTAGGAAGGTCCTGATGTAGTAGGGCTGCTTAGATGTCATGTAGGGCGTCTGATGTCAGCGTAGGGTGGTCTGATGTCATGTAGGGGCGGTCTGTCATGTAGGGTGGTCTGATGTCGTGTAGGGGCGTTAGATGTCATGTAGGGTGGTCTCGATGTAGTGAAGGCTGCTAGGATGTCATGTAGGGCGGTCTGATGTCATGTAGGGCTTTAGATGTCATGTAGGGTGGTCTGATGTAGTGTAGGGCATTAGGATGTCATGTAGGGCGTTAGATGTCATGTAGGGTGGTCTGATGTAGTGTAGGGCATTAGATGTCATGTAGGGGTGGTCTGATGTCGGTGTAGGGCGTTAGATGTCATGTAGGGGTGGTCTGGATGTCGGTGGTAGGGGCGTTGGATGTCATGTAGGGGTGGTCTGATGTCGTGTTAGGGCGTTAGATGTCAAGTAGGGTGGTCTGATGTAGTGTAGGGCTGCTAGATGTCAAGTGTGTAGGGTGGTCTGATGTAGTGTAGGGCGTTAGATGTCATGTAGGGTGGTCTGATGTAGTGTAGGGTGTTAGATGTCATGTAGGGTGGTCTGATGTAGTGTAGGGCGTTAGATGTCGCGTAGGGTGGTCTGATGTCGTGTAGGGCTGTTAGATGTCATGTAGGGTGGTCTGATGTCCGCGGTAGGGCGCTAGATGTCATGTGCAGGGTGGTCTGATGTCATGTAGGGCGTTAGATGTCATGTGTGGGTGGTCTGATGTCGGTGTAGGGCGCTAGACGTAGTGTCATGTAGGGCGTGGTCTGGATGTAGTGTAGGGCTGCCCGATGTCATGTAGGGCGGTCTGATGTCATGTAGGGCTTTAGATGTCATGTAGGGTGGTCTGATGTCGTGTAAGGGTATTAGGATGTCGCGTAGAGACGGTCTGGTGTGCGTGGTGGGGATCGGTCTGATGTCGCGTGTGGGGCGGTCTGATGTGGCAGTGGGGTGGTCTGATGTAGTGTAGGGCGGTAGATGTCATGGGAAGCGGTCTGATGTACGTGGTAAGGCATTAGATGTAATGGCGTGGGGACGGTCTGGTGTCGAGTGTGGGGCGGTCTGATGTAGTGTAGGTTGGTCTGATGTGAGGGTGTAGGGCAGTCCTGGATGTGGTGTAGGGGCAGTCTGATGTAGGTGTGTGGCGGTAGATGTCATGTGGGGCACAATCTAATGTCATTTATGTAGGGTGGTCTGATGTCATGTAGGGCAGTAAATGTAGTGTAGGCTTGGGTCTGATATTAAGTGTAGGGCGGTCTGACGTTTAAGGTATAGTGGAGGATGTTCTTTTTCTGAGTTGGGTATCCTAATAAGTGGTCCTCCTTATTGTCAATCATTCTGGTGATATGTTTACGTGTAAGGACGTCCCACATGCTCATTCCCATTTTCACTTACTGGTGAGTCTGACATAGTGGAGAAACTGCAAATCTTCATTTGGAAAGTAAGCTTGTTTGAGCGATGCAACTTTTAAAGAGAGCTTGCACGAGTAGAAATGGGCTTGTGCACGCCTTCACACACGTTAAATAGGTGTTCCTTCTGTGGGAGCAGGTACAGGGCTGTGCATGTGCTTTCCTCCCTCCAGGATTTTAAGGCTGGAGGGAGGAAATTAGTGTCCTCTTGTTAACTAGTATGATTAAAAGTCAGTGCCTCCTCTGTGATTGAAAATAGCATTTACTTATATTGCAATTACATTCTAAATGCAATTAATTGCCCAGCCAAGCGATGAAAGTGAGATTTACATAAAAAATAAAGTTTAAGAGCGTATATCAAAGCTGAAATTAATACTTTGAATGCATCTGAAAAAATCAAAAGAAGGTCTGGAAATTTTCAGGAAGGGTTTTGGGTCCACATGAGCTTAAATTCCTACATGGAGCCGCCATTCCACAATGATTTAAAGTTTTCTTTCAGGTTCTTTTCAGGGAAATTAAGATGGTCAGATTATTCTCCAGAGGGAATAATAATCAGGCTGTTCCTGTTGTACAAAAAAATCATTACCTTTAGAGGTTTCTAAAGAACATAATATATTTGTAGGATGTTTCAGGATTGTTATCCTTTGAAAAGTTTAGGATTTCTTTTAATATTTCCTTACTTGAAGAGGGTTTAGGTTTCAGCTCATTCAGATACTCTAAAGTTTCTTTGAAAATCCTAATTTTCACTTCAATTAATTGTTTTTCAGTCTAAATCTATGCGTTTTTTTTATTTTTGGAAGCCTTAATGCAGCATGTTCTGAGGTTTGTCTCAGAGGTTTACAGCCTTTCCAGTTTTCATCAGAGCCTCTGCTGCTAAAACATCCTGAAAGTGTCTAAAGTTGTGGAAAACATCAACATTTCAGAGTTTTTACTGTTTTCAGTCAATATTTGTTTAAGACATTTAATAGCTTTGTATAAAGTGTTTCTGTAACATTTTTAAGGCAGAGTTTAATGAATCCAGATGCCATTAATAAATATCTGGGTCCTGAGATTCTGGATTTTGTCTTCATATATTTTTTGTGTTAAAGAGTAGAAGCATTTTTCAGTGAATGAAAACTCTGAATGGCTAAAATCACTGAGAACACTGAGATTTCTTAACCTGAGATGTTCTTGTCTGTTTTCAGATGATGAAACATCCTCAGGTTCTTCTAGATTGATCTGTTTTTGGAAATGAAAATTCATTAGAAGCTCATCATGGTTTTTGAGTCCTTTTTTAAAGTCGTTGGGAATTCATATTTAAATGACAAATTATTCTGGCTGAAACATGTATATAAACATACTCTTTATCAGATGGTATTGTTCCAAAATGTAGAAAATTTCTATTCTGTCTTAAAATCTGTGCTGTTTTTTTTTCCGTTATCTTATGCAGGCCAGTTAGTTATCTAACAACTTACAACAGTTAATACAGCCGTTTCTCTATGACTTTAATAGGACCCATCTGGCAACATGAAGTAGGCAGAAAGATTAATAAAATCCTCAAAAATGCTATGATTGCAAAAATTTTATGGCAACTTGACTCAAACATGGAAGTCACTTTAAATGGATCTTTACTAAAGAAGATCTCTGGTATGGTTTAAAAAAGTAGACATTATTGATGATCTGGAGGCGTTTGGCGACGAAGATCAGGCTGCAGATGTTTCACCAGGATCGCCGTGAGAAGCTGCTGTCCGATGATGCATCATGTTTCACAGCAGGTTATTGAGATACAAAACAGGAACCTACTGAGTTTTAAAAGGCTTTTCAAGATGGGTCAAATTATCAGAGACTGCTGCGCTCATTAAAAAGTGACGTTTTGAAGAACTTACTTGTATTATTACTTGTTTTAAGCCATATAAAATCACTTTATTGGTTGTTTTACTGCAAACAGCTGTTGTTGGTATTAAACCTAATGAAGACTTTTATCCAGACAAGTTTAGAGCATCAGAAATGTTATACATTAGGATTTCAGTCCTTTTGTTGACTACTTTAAAGTGTCGTTTTTTAGAGCAGCTTAAATTTAGCAATGAGAACCAAACAGTTGATTTAAAAAGTCTAATTTATTCAGCAGAAACGGGCATTCCTTCTTCTCTTGGACAACTTTACGCCTCGTTGGAATGCATACTTTAAAAATTGAGCTTTGCGCTGTGAAAGGAACTCCTTGATGTTTTTGTTGCATTCAGTTCCTGATTGCAGCTCTAATAAAGACCCAGAAAGCCTTTGATCGACTGTCGGTGCGTGTTTTTTTGTGCGTCCATCTGCCCCGCATAGACAAATCCTGAGAAACACACACACCAACACACACACACGGCTGCATTGAATAGAAGTGAGTTACTTTAATGAGAGTGAAATTTAAATCCAAGACATTGTCCGGCTTTCGGGCTGCAGCCAAGAAAAGCAGGTTTCCCTTCTACACAAACACACCACTCAATGACGTAATGCTTCACCGGAGCTGAGACATGTGTTGTATCAAAGCCAGTCACCTGCTGGGAGGCCAAATACATTTCAATTATTTTTATTGTCTTCCCTTTACAAGAATTTACACACGAGTAGAAACAATAAAAGTTTGCAGCAGTTTTTAACCCACCACACTAAAACCTGGAAGCTCTTTCCGAACCCCAGAGATCCCATGCAGACATCTGACACCTCTGAAACCGCCTTCAGGAAACCTTAACCCCGACACTTAAAGGGTGCTCAGGTCCTCAGACGTCTTTCAGAAGCACCAAAAACTTATTTACGCTCGTTGAACCCGTTATTCGCCCTCCATCTCCATCAATACAACGTTTATTTAACACCTAGGAAGTTCTTGAAACTCTTGGCAACAATCAGAGCTCTTCCTAAACAAAAAAAAAGGTCCTTGGAAACATTCCAAAATCCCAGGAGACAACAAGTCGCTCTCTCTTCTTTCAGAAACCAGAACCAGGACTTTTTGAACGTCAAAACTTCTTTAAACATTTAATTGAATTAGAGGGCAAACATTCTCTTCTCCAGACTCTGATTTCTTTGTGAATATAGTTTGTTTACATATTTAAATGTCTAAAAATCATAAATTTCTCCTCAACACTACACAAACGGAATGAGCAAAAAAGCCTTGACCTTATCTTATCAATTGTATAATGTCTGTTAAAATAATATTAAAATAAACCACATTTATTAACATCCTCGCAGTTTTACTAATCTGACCGAGACTGATATGTTAAAAAAAAAAGGCTTGATAAACGTCATTGGATACAATATCATCACGTCAATGGATACGATATTAATGATATAAAATACTGATATACACACAAACATTAGGACAAATATGAAATGCTTTAAAGTCAGAGGGAAGCGGCCGTTCCATCGCTGCATTTCCGAGATTCGTCCTGAAGTGGCTGCCTTGACTTTACATGAGTGAATAAAATGAATATGATTGATCATTTATCAAGGGGGCGGATTGTTGTAGCAGAAGGTTCACAAGCAAGTTTGGTTGTGGGTGGGGTTTGTCAGAAGCATCTGCCCGCTAACTAGTTAGCAACCTTAGTGCTAGAAAGTAGGTTCCCAATGGTAAATTCCATTGGGACCAAGTAGCACTCAAATTGGTGACTTAGAAACAACACCGTCAAGGAACGCTTAAGTGGACAGAGGAAACATGCAAAGAGGAGGATGAATCTAGGTGTTCCAGGCTGATGTATAACTAACTGGCCTGCAGAAGATGACAAAAAAAAAAAACTGAATTTAAGACAGGATTTTTTAATAAATAGAAATGTTGGAATTTCGGGACAATATGGTTCATGATAAGAGTACAGGTTTATATACATGTTTAAGCCAGAATGATTTTGATCATTTTAATATGATTTCTGACACGACTTTAAAAGGGCTTTCTTGCCTCAGGAGGTCTGGCAGAACTCTTTGCTGTCCTTCCCAAAAACTTTTAATTTAACATTTAGCAAGAGAGATTATGAGATTTATTTTATTTATTTATTTTCATACCAGGGTTGTCAATATTATCTATATAAATATAAATATCTTTAAAGTATCAATAATCAAATGTTGGATCTAGTTCGATTAGAGCTGGTTATATTGATATCTTCAAAAGATCATGAATGTAAAAACCATGAGGTAAAATATAAAATGAGACTATGTTAGACCTATGTTAGTCACATTCTGAGCGTAAAAGAAAATCTGTGAATGAATTAAATCCAAAATAACCTTTAAATCCTTTTTTTTCTCCATTTTGAATCCATGTATCTTTTGTTTTACAACTTAAACCAGCTGTGAAAATAACTGTCTGTGTACAAACATGAATTTTGTTACATAAAACGTAGAAACAGAGAAGAGGATTTTGCTCATAACCACATTGAATGTAATGATAATAAAAGGAAGAGGGGATGCATGTATCTCAGCCTACTGGACTTAGTGCAAGCCGGCTGTTCTGGCGTATGATCCAACTACTCTTCAGTGCCAGTTTTATTTATTTATAATTAGTTTTATGATAAAAAGCAAATTAGGTTTCTAACATTTATGGTGTTCCAAGTGCAAACATTTCAAGACACGCTTGATCACTGTGCAGTGCGACTCTAAGTTGGACTTTTTTTTATTTTCTTTGCTAAATTCAAGTATTAATACTTAATACATTGTTACATTGAAGGACATTCTCTGTGGTATGATGATATGGTGCATTAGATGTGAGGAGATCTCACAGCTTCTGGATATCTGTGCTGCATTTCAGTGCTGATTGAGAAAGAGGGTTTAGTTTAATGAA
Source organism: Cyprinodon brontotheroides (assembly GCA_018398635.1). NCBI lineage: Eukaryota > Metazoa > Chordata > Actinopteri > Cyprinodontiformes > Cyprinodontidae > Cyprinodon > Cyprinodon brontotheroides. The sequence continues at coordinate 17,019,569 of JAGKQL010000030.1, read as the reverse complement.
TCATATGAAAACAGCATATATGGATAACCATTGGAGAAGAACAACAGATGGGTATGCTTAAATTTTATATATTTCACATCATCTCATGAACAACAGGTTATTTTTTTTGTTCGTTTCTTTTTTAATTTTAATCGGGGAAAAATCACTTAAATTAGAAGTAAATTGCTGCTGTAATCTCTTAATCTTTTAATAAGTCATGTAACTTGCTATGATCATGGGTTTATTATCTATCTATCTCTAGCAACTATCTCTAGATAGATGGGTAGGTTTATATCAGAAGTTGCTCACAGTGATCCTAGGTGTACTCGGGGCCTGTGTGTTTGCCCATGAAAAGTTACACATGAAAAGTTAGAGGGAACATTTCTATAAGACCAGTGATAACCAATAAAAAAAATATCAGAAATAAAATAAAAGTTTTTTTTTTTGCATCCATGTTATGCATTGAATAAAAAAATAAATATAATAAAAAATTCATTTTAAAATCTAGTTGTTTTTAGAGAACAACAATCAGTTTGGTATATAAAAAACTTCCTGATTTCCATATTTTATAAAAAAACACCTGAACTGACTGTTTTTTTTTCTGTCTTAATGTTGGCAGTGGGCTTTATGCTGCCCTGCAAAAGCTTCTTTAAACCTGAGGTTTGAATGGAGACTAAGTCATCTCTAAAGTTAATATATCAAGGGAGCTCAGTTCTGAAGCCTGGATCCATATTTATATTTGATTCTGTTCATGAGTGGAGAATCCGCTTCACAGCAGCAGGTTGAGTCAAACATCCTTAAATGTGCAGGGTCATCTTGAGCACCATTTCACTTTTTTCTTTCACAAGTTCACCGCGCAGTTCTTCCAGCGCAGCGTCCACACTTTCTCTGCTCTCTGTTTTTCTCATCATCTTCTCCTTCTTTCCCATCGCCCGCTTGCCACAGGTTTGCCTGCTGTCTGAAAGTAGCAGCAGCAGCAACCCAGACTGATGCAAAGCAGCTCATTGATAATACTCTTTTTATCACGTAGAAGCCTGGTGCCGGACGCCTCCAGAGTGGCTTTTGCACTGTGATTAACAGGAGAAGCGCAAGTAAAGTTAGACACTGCCATCGGACAACATGCGGGTGTAATTTATAAATGTTTTAAATCTGGTTGGGTCTAGCCAGCAGGTGGGTCCTGGTCCGCTAATCTGGGACCTCTGCTATAGACAGATTTAAAATAAAGATATATTATTAGTGGCTCTGGTATTGATACCAAAGATGTGTTGTTGTAATGACTAAGAACAGAGGGAACCAGAATTCAGGCAAGAAAGACAGAGGGATAACTTAAGTGCGTTTATTTAAAATGACTGGCTATGGATCTGCAGTATGTGCGGCTGGGGCGTCTATGGCAGGAGAGAAACAGTATAGAAAAACAGGGTTAGTGACCACAATAATCTGATGCAGGATGATTTTGAACGCATGAGTCACTAACCTGATTTAACAGTTTATTCCGTGTCCAGAGAACGAGGATGATGATTCCAGACGCAGAAGGCTGGAGAGCTGGCAGGAGGTCAGATCCAAGCAGACAATGGAAGGAGGGATAATCCAGGTCGAGGTCAGAAGGCAGATCCAGGTTCAGTCCACAAGAAGAAACCGGCAGATGTCCGAAGACGGGTCAGGCAGACGGATCAGACGGGGGCAGGCAGGCTCAAAAGTCTGAATACAGAGATGGGTCAGGATCAGGCAATCAGGACACTATTAGAAACACTAGAAAACTCTCACATCAAAGGCTCAAGAATAATCTGGCACTGATGGCTTGGACCAAGCAGCTTAAATAGAGGCAGGAGCAGGTGGATCAGATGAGCAGTAATGAGAAACTAGGCAGAGTTCAACAGGTGAATAAAATGAGCAATTGAGCCAGCTATCAGTGCCAAGTCATGACAGTTGTTTGCATAGTTCTTGCAATGTACAAAATAATCTAGAAATTTCACATTAATAATAGCAGAACACCTCAGAAAGTCTTAAAATGTAAACCTTTTTTTTTTGTTACTTTTGGGTAATTTATTTAGCATTTATTTGCACCCTGTAGCATCTGTTGAGCTACCATAATCAGTGTTACTGTTAAAAAAAGTGAGTTTTTCATGGTGATAAGATAATTTTTTTAACCCCATGGTTTTAAAACCATGGGGGGCGGTTGATATCAAGTTTTAAATGTTAAGATCGACCTTTATGAAACAGGATTTTTTTCTTTTTTTCTCGTCTTTGAAATTATTATATTACTATTTTTACACGGCGTCTCTGCCTGATAATGACGTGTTTAAGGACTGGAAACATGTAAGGAGGAAGCAAACATTTGCGTCACTATAGAAAGCTTTGATCACGACCTCAGATTGAATCAATCGTTTGGAAAAAATCAGCCGATTCCTTTCAGTTGTCTCGTTATCTGCATCTGTAGAAAAAACCCAGCAGCTGGAAAGAGTTGAGATTCTGTGTTCTGACCCGAACTTTTACAGCCTTCTCAGTAAAGAGTAACTGATATCAGACATCAGAGTTAACAACCTCCAGCTCTCCGCCTGTCTGACCGCCATCACTGTGAATGCTGCCATCTGTCAACGCCTTTCTGTGTGTGTGCAGCTCTAGCTGCATGCCTAAGCAGCGCCGCCTGAAGCGTGAATGGGCCTGTAGGTCTCCTTTCTCCCTCTGACTGACAGGAATGCATTTAGCCAGGCTGTGATGAATGAACCCATGTGCATATGAAGGTTCTGCTGCCACGCCCCCTCTGGCAACAACATTCTACTCCCTGAGCTCGAACCTTTCCGTTCCTCCTTTAGGATCATGCTTTTCTTTAGCCCATCCTGAATATAACACCATATATCCATCACAAAAAGACTCAGAAGAAGCAAGAGTCATGGTTTTAAACTTTAAACTCCTCTGGTTTTTGGAGTTATCTGACGATGGATTAAAAAAGGTCATCTTCATTCACTGTTGTGCACCACAGAAGTGTGATCAATACTTAAAACTTTGGCCTGAATCTTAAATTTTTTGTTTTTTTCCCGTGAGTTTATTAAGAACATCATACTTTGCGTGTTTTGGACAATATGTTTGACATTCATGCATGAGCTGACATCTTGCATCAGACGTACCGTAACAGACAGGGCAATTGGCCTGATTTTTAACAAATCTTCCTATAATAGATGACATAAACATTTATAAATGCATCACAATCAGTTTCTCCTCATTCTTCGGGTCAAAGGTCGCGCTTAAACCCAGAGAAAGCGACGTCTCATAGCTGTGGTCTTCATATCCGGAAAGTCCGGGTTTAAATATCATGGGATCATCAAACCGTTTCCCTCCTTAGCCTCTTTGTTTCTTCCTTTTTCTATTAATGAAAGGATACAAATATTAAATAATAGTTTTTTTTATTATAACTTTGATCCCAAAACAATTTATTTGGTGAAAAAATTAAAATACTAACTTTTATGTTTTCAAACTTCACCACTGCTTCACCATTTATTTTGAGCTGCTATAAGTCTTATAGGTTTTTTTTATTTAACAATTATAAATTAAATTTCTCTCTTTTCATTTACTTTAATATATTGCACGAAAACGTGACTAATTTTGAGGATATAAAAAGATGCATAGAGATATTCATGATTATTATATATATATATAAAGATATATATATATATTTTTTTTTTTTTTGTGGTTTTTTTAGTCTTCTGTTCCAAATTTTAAATTTTTTAGAAATTTAGAAATTAGGATTTTCTAGGTGGAACCATTACATCCTGTTCCTGTTAGAGGAAGTGGCTCAGTCTCCCCTGTTACCATAGCAACCAAAGGAAACTTTCTTCTCCATCGATTATAAATCTGATGTTCTGAGGGTTAAAAGGGGAGGCATTATTATTATTATAAAGTCGTAGGGAAATCATACTTGAATGTCATATCATTCTGGCTTAGACATGTATATAAATGTACTCTTTATCAGACCTTTCCCAAAATTTAGAAAAAATTATATTTAAAAAAAAAAGAAAATATATCTCATCATGTAGTTCCTAATGAACCTATCTGTGTTGCAGACAGACCTGTATGAGCCTTCAGGTCTGTAAACGCGCTGCGATCCCCCAGAATAAGCTTCAGAAAATGCTGAATCGGTTAATTACACAATCCGATGCCAAATAAGTCATCCTATTGAAATATGTTTGCATATAGTTTTATATAGCATGAATAATTTCCACAAACGAAACCTGTTTGACTGTGCAGATTAGAGACGGTTAATGTAGAAAGATTAATGGCGTATCCTGCACCGAGTTTCCTTCATCCTTCTCTCCTCCTTATCAAAGATTCAGACCTCCTTTAATGTCCAGGATGAAACATTAAAAACTTTGATAAAAGCCTCACAGCAAAAGGAAATCTGATAATAAAATGGCAGCTTTGTTATCATCGGAGGATGAGTCACCAAAGCTCAGTAATAAAGTAAATAAAGTAAAAGGCTCTAGTTTAGTCAGAAAACAAGATCATAGTGTTTATAAATACAATCTAAATTTTCAACATGCTTCAGTTTAAGAAACCACAGTGACATTAAAGTGGTGTCATGGTGGATGGATGACATGGTCTCTGTTGTTGAATCCATCCAGTAATTTATTGAATTACTTTATTGATCTCGCAGTGGAGGAATTTACTCGTTACATCAGCTCAGATAGTCAAAAGAGAAGAAAAAGGTTTATGGGATATATACAGTATATACAGTGCCAACATATGACAACTTTTTTTTTATATATAACAGGATTATTATACAGGGTTATTGCACAGGGTGTTTGCCTTGGTATTTATAGAGATTGTTAGTAATTTAGTGGTTAGTTGTAATCTCATCTGTCGGGGTGAAACCATCTCAGAGGTTTTGGTCTTTGTCTGTGGAAGTTGAACCCATTTCTGATGGCAGAGACGTCCACTTCCATGTCAACAGACGTGAAATCCTGCTGTTTGTCTCTTGGTGACATTTAAGGCTCGTCTTTTAGCATCTTGCTTTCTATTCCTGTAGTCATGCTTTTTAAAATGTTGCTTCTTCCTCTTTCTATTCATTCCTGTTGATTGTTTTCTAGTTGGTCCATTAGTGTCAATGCCTCCTTTTCTTTTTTTCAGCTGATCCTCCTCTGGTTTCCTCTTTGTTAGCTTGTCATCTGTCCTAACCTGTCCCACTGTAGCTCTTGGACTCAAACTCTCCTCCTCTGGATCAGGGGCGGAGCTAGATGGGGGGCAGGCCACCCTTAGCCATTCATTGGCCACCCCTTTGGCCACCCCAACCATTTTATCCCCTCTAATACAGACAGTGGCAGCAGTAATACTCTCAGGTGGAATATTCAAAACATTTACATTTTTTGTGGTTAATTACGCACATCAGTATACTAACATTAAAGTCATCATCTTTTCAGAACTATATATGGGGTAAAATTATAAAAATAAAATGTCTCTGCAGTCATCTAGGACTCTTCAGTGGAATCATAGTTAAATAATTATTTTAATAACAACTTAAATAATCAATTTATGTAGACATTAGTACTTGTAAATATCTATTTTATGCAGAATGATTATTGATAAAAGTAGGGAAGTAATGACAATGGAAAAGATGTTTGCCCCAGAACTTAATCCTGAAAGAATTTTAACCAGTATACCTTTTATCTAGAAAGCACGGATGTTTAAATATTTGCGTCTATTTGTTAGCATAGGCTGTAGGAAAGTATAGTTTGTCTTTCTTTAGAAAATATGGAAGTTTTGCTCGATTGTTTTCCTGTAAGAACCGTGTAGATTGACCCTGAGGTTCTGTTGCCTATCTACCTTCGCCCCCCCTCAGTGTACATTGGGTGAGTCCTGGCCACCCTTATAAAGATGTTCTGGTTACGCCTCTGCTCTGAATCTTCTCCTAAATCCCATTTTACTCTTAGTTCTCCTGCTTGTGATGCTTTCTGTGTTCCTGTTGTTTCGCTGTGCGTTCCTCGCTTCATTCATTATAGATCCATCATGTTCATCAAGTTCTCCCTTCTGCTCTTGGGTCCTGGTGTGAAACTACCTGAAACATTCACAGCTAACTTGCTTGGCTTCCAGAACTGGACTTTTTTTGGGTGTAACCATGTTGTTCACTCGCACTGTAACAGTCAGGAGCGTCTGAGGTTTTTTTGATTGTTGCGATAATGTGAACCTGATGTGATACAGCTGTGTGATGTCTGTAGTTCAGCAGTAAGCTGATAGATGATGTCCAGACCAATGGATCATGACTGTATGAACCGATTTCAGACTAAATGAGTCATCAGAGCCCAGCAGATTCAGGTTTCCTTCAAACTGACAGAGTTGCTGTTTGTCTTCTGGCGTCTTTGTCTTGATCTGACTAACCAGGGGGTGAACAAACCCCCACATGTTTTGCTGCCCCAGGGGGCCCCCCGCTGACCCGCCTCCCAAAACACTGAAAGAAGAAACGAAAGAGGACAAAAACAGAAAGAGAGGCCTCACTGTCACACTACGCCTCTCCCCCCCTTTTCTTTCTGCAGAGTTTGTCTTTCTGCTGCCCGCCGACATTTGAATAATCGTTTGATATCCATCAGTCTGAGCCTGAGGAGGCGAAAAAAAAGTTAACCGGCACCTTAAAGCAGCCTCACAATCAAAAGGCAAACACCACAATTTTTCTAATGACCTGCTGCATCTCGGCTCCCATGCAGTCTCACATGATTCTTCAAAACTTTTAATCTTCAAGGTCCAGGACTTGGATCTGTAACTCAAACTGAGAAGAACAAGATAAAAAATGTTAATAAACGCCTCAGGATCCATTTGATATATAAACAGGAGGCATCAGATTTTAAAAATGGCAGCTTTGTTTACTGTTAGGATAAAATCTTTGTTGACTTTATCATCAGAACCATAAAAAATATTTGCAAAACACTTTTTATTTTTATTTTTTTATGATGTGTATTAAATATCAACCATTTTCAACATTTAATACACATTTTACTGAAAATATCAAAATAGTGGTTAAACTTTTACTTTATTAAACTGAATGTTTGACTATTGCAATGAAGCTGTCAACAAAGTATTCAGAATCAAAGTATTTAGATACATTTTTTTATATGCTTATTCTTTGCATTGATTCTTAGTTTGGTTTATGATATAAAAACACATCTTCACATGTTTTCAAAACTATCTGAATTTTAAATAATCTGAAATTAGCTTTACAAAATAATATTTTCAACTGTTTTTATTTTCTTTAAATATGTCATATGTTTAAAATTATTTCTTTGTACTTTCTGGATATTGGTCATTGTGTCATTTAGGCCGAGACATTCAAATTTAATTTTTATTTAAAAGAAAAAAAGTTTTGGGCTTTTTATTTATGAATTTTCCTAAAGTTATTCTCTCAGCAAAATAAAAAAAAGATTTAAAACAAAAAGTAGTTTTCTCTAACTGCCCTAATTAATGGCTATTTATTTTTTATTTTACATTTATTTTGTTTTTAAAAAATATGTTTCTCAGATATTAGGCAGACTAACACAGCTCTAAACACTCAAGATGACAGAGGCACTAAACTGCAAAAAAGAATCAACTTTTTTAAGATAAAAGTGTGGTAAACTCAAATTTCTACTTTTTATAATTCCACTTAATTTAATTAGTACATTTTTTCTTTGCTGTCAATCGACTGGATGTTCTTCTCTCCCAGAGAAGGCACGCTGTTTCTAACTCACCGTGTTGAACCTACCCTGGGTGATTATTAAACACACAAATCACTGTTAAAGTATCTAAACATTCATCTTTGGCTTATTCAAGTTGTTTATTTGTTACACAGTAAATCAGTGATGAAATTAATTATCAACAAGAGTTTAATTTAACTCTACTGGATTTACTTTGATAGAACTAGGAGAAAATGGTTGGTGTCCAGCCAAAAATAAATGAATTTATGTGTTGATCTGGAATGTTGCATAGGACTGCTCTAACTGGCTGACTGGCTGTGTTGGGTTGCAATCTGTTAATGACCGCTAATGTCAAGATTTAGAAAAGAATTCAACTCAAACAGACACGCAGACTTTTATTAGGAAACGTGGAATCTGCAATTCAGCAGCCATAGCGTCTAAGACTGGAATCTCTGTAGAAGGAAAACTTACGGTAGGTTAGAGTTCACATAAATCTGATGGGGGATGATTACGAATGCGTGAGTCACTAACCTGCTCTTAGAGTTTAGTCCGTTCCCAGAGGAAAGAGTGGAATCCAGCTGCCAACAGATCCAGTTCCAGGAGCCGAAGCCTTGTAGACTGCAGAGCAGATCCAAGCAGATGAAGGAAGGTAGGACTTTCTGAAAGCCCAAGACGGTGTTGAAGAGGTTCACAGGAGTCTGGGCCAGAAGATCAGAGATCCAGGTTACCAACAGGTACCAAAGGGAATTCCAGGACGAAGTCAGTCGGCAGGTCCAGGTTCAGTCCACATGCAGAATCCAGCAGGAGTCTAAAGACAGGTCAGGCAAAGGGATCAGAATAAGGTAAGGCAGGCTCAAAGTCAGAAGACAAACGGGTCAGGATCAGGCAATCAGAACAACAAACAGACAAGCTAGAGAACTCTCAACAAAGGCTCAAATAATCTGGCACTGATGACTGGGAGGAAGCAGTTTAAATGGTGATTAGAATAGGCGAGACAGATGAATGGTGATGAGAAACACAGGGCAGAGCTAGGCAGGTGGATGGAATGAACCATTAAGTCAGTCATCAATACTTGCAGTTCTAGTTATTATTACATTTACAAATATGTTATTTAAAGGAGAAGTTCGCTTTTTTACACTTTAAGCCCATTTTCTGTAGTGTCCAGGATGAAATCGAATGATCGACACCAAAAGTTTGACAATTGGTCCTGTCTCTGCTTTTTGGCTCATTTAGTGATCAACCCCTGGCTGCTTTTAGAATGGCTAGCATAGAGCATGTCGATGCGAGAAATGTCCTTTAAACAACCTTAAACGTTTCTTTTTTTTAAATATGCTACTCAATGGCGTGTCGTCAGCGCTGTTCAATGACGCTCCAAAAAAAGTTTCTGAAGAAAAAAGTTCCTGTAGTGTTTTATTTAGCATTTGTAAATCCTATTGAGTTCTGTAGGAATAGTCAATATTCCGCCACCGAAACGAAATGGGGCCTGTTTACACAGTTGTAGTCTTTTCGCTTCACTCTGTGTAATCTCGACGTTGAGAATCAAGAATCCACCTTTCAGTATTTCCATTTTCAGAGTTTTTAAAGTGTTTAACAGAGACGCTAGCACCTCGACGCCGGAGTACACAGAGTGAAGCTTAAAAGACTACAACTGTGTAAACAGGCCCCATTTCCGCTTCGGTGGCCAGGAATATTGACTATTCCAACAGAACTCAATGGGATTTACAAAATGCTAAATAAAACACTACAGGAACGTTTTTCTTTACGAAACTTTTTTTGGAACGCCATTGAACAGCAGCACTGACGACACGGTGAGTAGCATATTTTTAAAAAAGAACGTTTAAGGTTGTTTTAAGGACATTATCGACATGCTCTATGCTAGCCATTCTAAAGCAGCCAGGGGTGGATTCTAAATGAGCCAAAAAGCAGTATATACAGGAGCAATTGTCAAACTTTTTGGTGTCAATCATTTGATTTCATCCTGGACACTACATGAAAATGGGCTTAAAGTGTAAAAAACCGAACTTCTCCTTTAATCTAACCATTAAAAAAAAACTATTTTCTTGGACTCAGTCTGCATAAGTTCAGGTATATTAACCCTTAAAGGTATTTATTACCCTGTTTTCAATCTCTTGAATTTTGTCTTCAGTAAATAGTTCACTTTATTAAAGTATAAACTAGTTTGGTTTCAGTCTGGACTACGACTGACTGTCTATTCTAACAGACGATAAAGATCTTTTAAACACAAAGGTTCTGTTCTTCTTCTCACCGACAGAATCAAAATGCTGAACAAGCAGATAAGATGCCGAAGTTGTGAGAATGGGAACAATCAGAACGCTGTTGGCTTCATATGAAGCAGGGTAATCAGGTTATTCTCGTAAACTACCACCATCATCATTGTTGTAGCATACTGTCATTCTCAGTCCCTCATGTCACGACTGAAGGGAATCAAAACATGAGAAACACTGTTGGTTCTGAGGCTTTGGCTCAGGTTCAGAACGCAAGTCGATGGTATTTCAGACGTTAGGTGACTGGAAATTCTCATCTAAATGGGTAGTTTTCTTTTACTCATTGATGAAAAGTATATATTGTTAAAATATGTTGTTGTGGGTGTTGCAGCCTAGCGGTTAGGGCATGGAGCTTGGAATCCTGAGGTTCCGAGTTCAAGCTTCACTCCCACAGCCTGCCACTCTGGGTCCCTGAGCGAGATCCCTTAGCCCCACACTGCTGTCCAGGCACCTGAGCAAGACAATGGCAGCCCACTGCTCCCCAAGGGGATGGGTTAAATGCAGAGAGTTCACTTTCCAATGTGAGATCCATAAAATTCAATTGTTATTATTTTATAGATTATTTAAAAATATTAAATTATATATAACCCTGAATTGTTCTTTCATAGATCTACCTGCTTTAAGTCAATCTCCATGACGATGTGTCTGAACTTCCTCACCTTTGTGTCATTAAGCTGGGCCTTCGGTGAACAGTAAATATAGAGCTCTTTAAAACTTGGTCCAACTAAAGTCCAGACAGGTTTCTGATTCTGGGTTAGTTTCTATCAAAGCTCTGCTGAAGGATTTTATTTATTTATTTTTACTATAGATCAATTTAGATTCTGTCAACAACGTCTGAAATGTTTGAAATCCTGGATGAAATCCCCCTCTGCATCCCCGCTCCCTACAGGGAGGGCATGCTGCTGGTCCATCCTATCTCTATGTTTAGGTGAAGCAACTGTTTAAAACATGCTCTCCCTGTAGGGAGTGGGGATGCAGAGGGGGGGGCTGCACCCCACGGACGAAGTGAGGACCTTTGAATGCAGAGTACAGCTACTGCTTCTCCAAAAACAGTCACTGTCCATCTGACCAGGTTGCATCCAACATGCCTTCTTTTGCTAGTTTTACAGATGTGTCCTATGGGACACATGGGTCCTGTGGGTCCTAATGATGTTGCCATGGCAGCCCTGGTTGCTCCTCTAATAACAATGTGGGTCTGCTGCTGGTCCATCCTATCTCTATGTTTAGGTGAAGGAACTGTATTATGGATGATGGATGGATGTATGATGGATGATGGATGTATGATGGATGATGGATGGATGGACGATGAATGGATGATGGATGTATCATGCATGGATGGATGGATGGATGATGGATGGATGGAAGATGGATGGATGTATGATCCATGGATGGATGTATGCTGATGTATGGTGGATGGATGGATGGACGATGAATGGATGGATGGATGGATGGTGCATGGATGGAGGATGGATGGATGCATGGATGGATAGATGGAAGGATGATGGATGTATGATGGATGGATGGATAGATGAATGTATGATGGATGCATGGATGGATGGATGGATGGATAGGGGATGGATGGATGGATGGATGGATGGGGATGGATGATGATGTATGATGATGGATGGATGGATGGATGGAGGGATGGATGGATGGATGGATAGATGATGGATGGATGATGGATGGATGGATGGATGATGATGGATGATGGATGGACGATGGATGTATGGATGGATAGATAGAAGGTTGATGGATGTATGATGGATGGATGATGGATGGACGATGGATGTATGATGGATAGATAGAAGGTTGATGGATGGATGGATGGATGGAAGGATGGATGGATGATGGAAGTTGATCCCTTTGTCATCCAAATAAAGAATCAGGCTAAAAAGTTCATAAAAAAGTCCCCCATTCATAATCCTGGGTTATTATTATTAGAAATCCTGAATAAGACCATTTGTTGAACGTTTGTGGTCATAATGGTAAATATTTATGTTAAAATCCAGAATGTATGTGAGCAGAAATCACAGAGGTCTCATTCTGGCTTAATGAACAGCTCACTGTCTGGAAACTTGCCCTCACAGCCTATATAACCCCATATTTATGACTACAGGCCAATGAATGAATGAATGAATGAAAGAAATCTGCTGGTTGTTTTGAGCAACAGTAAAATCCAATCAGCCTTAACTGTGTCAGCCTTTCAGGGCCAAACAAACCCTCTCTGTGTGCCAGCGCTCTACCTGTGGACGGTGTTGTAAAGCTCACACACATTAACAGCCTTTATGGAGCGTTGAGAAAGTTCCTTAACAACCAGTATATTCAACAGGAAGACACGCCCTCGGAGCGTTTGAGACAGAGGCAGCCTGTCTCTGAGTCCCTTTCAGACCCGAGTCCTCTCCAGTGCAGAGAAGCTACCTGCCGATTATTATCAGTGAGGATAGAAAGCAGACGATTCCGATAAGGGAAAGAAAGAAGGAAGAGCGTCATGGCTGAACACAAACAATAACAGTGTGGAAGAGAAAAGGGCGCTCCTGTTTCTGGATGATCTCAGCCTTTTAGAAAAAAGGGAAATAAAGATGAAGTCACATCAGATTCCTGACATGCAGGGATGTCATGATTGTAGTGTAATGCTGGCAGCTGGGGTGGTGCTCTGATAAAGAGGGGCCCGGGCTCCAGCAGGAAAAAACGGCTCCTCACCGTCGATTTCACAACACCTTCCTCCTTTCTTTCTGTTTTGTTTATCCTGCTAATGGCGTTCCGTTATCGCCGATTGTTCTGCTTGTTTATAGCTTTATGATCCTGTTACCTCATTTTATCTATTGCTGTTATATTATTATGATCAGATTCTATCTTCATAACCCGAAGCCTCATCTAAAGGGGTGTTTTGTTGTTTATTTTTCACGTGTTTTGTTTTTGTTTTTCAGCTTTTGACTCATTTTCTTCCTTTAATTCATCTTTTGAATTGTAGTTCAATATATAAATATGTTGGTGGTGATTTTAGGAACTTTTTATGGATTCACTGTTTCTGTTGTTCTTCAAGAGTCCTTCATTGTTTCTAACATTTGTCTCAAACTTGAAACCTGTTGTGTTGGAAACAGCTGCTTCCACATCTGCTCATAATTTGTTCTTTTGCATGGATGAAATTTTGATTTTAGAATTGGAGGGGATGCCAGTATTTTTTAATATAACAGAGTTCAGCGTGTTTTCTAGTTGTTATTCTGTGTTTGTTTCCTCCACTTTCTCTTACATCTCTGCTTTCGCTCTCCTGACAAAATATTGGATGCATGACCTGAACAACTGGACAATTTGTGGTGCAACAATCCATGTAGATTAAAAACACATAGTTTTACAATTATTATGAGCATGGCTGTATAAAATCACATTTATAGATTGTATTTTTTCCTTTTTTGATTATATTAATAATATATAACAATAATACATTTGCTTTATCAGCACTTTTAATTTAAAAAAATACTATACAAGGTTACTGAAAGCTTTAAAATGCGGTAGAGGATCTTGAAGTGGATCTGCTGCTTTATGGCGCCAGTGGAGGTGTTTTAAGAGAGGTCCATCCTCTTATGTCTCTTTCTTTTTTCAGACATCCTGGCTGCAAGCCTAATAACCAAAAACACAAACAAACACATGCAAGCACATGGGCCAATACACCTGATATAACAACCAGAGGAGGCTGGTGGAGTTTCCTCCAAGGGGGCTATAAATTAAAATAGACGTATACCAAAAACCAATCAAACATATACTAAGTTACCAAACCAGTATATTTATATGAATGCAAACAAAAACAAAGATTATAAAAACCATTTATTAAAACAAAACAGAATTCATGTACTTTTATGTACGTTTTGTACATAAATCTTGGCCTTATGAGGCTTTGTGAGGGTAAATCTGTGTTTTGCATGGTCCAATATTATTCCAAGAACCAAAAAAAGAATGTGCCAGTTTAATAATGGAGAAGCTATTTGTCAGATTTATATTTTTTTATATATAAAAACTATTTATTTTCTGAGAATATGTTTATTTGAGAGCAACTATGCAAACTAAAAAAACATCTAGAAAAAGTACACTATATTATATTATTTTCCATGTGAATCCCAGATGTTTTCTTCTTTGCCTTTTCTAGAAAGTGTTTTAAATCAGTCCTACCTGTCTTTATCCATGCTGGGTCAGATCCTGGCATTTGAAAAAGGAGGCAGGGAAAGTAGGATAAAGCTTTAGCCTCACTACATGCAGTTAGCCAAGCCTTCTTGCTAAACCGGGTCCTGGAAAGGGACGTTTCTTGCACCATTTTTCTCTCTCTCTCTCCAATACGTCTCCAACTCCACCGACTTAACCTGTCAATCACCTACAAAAAGTCTGCGCTGTGGCGGAAGGTGGTGAGGAAAAACACTTCCTGTTACCTCAGGTCGCAGCTCTCCTGCGCCCCGAGCTCTCCTATACCTTTGTATTGCAGAGGAGCTACTGCGCATGTACGACGAGAGTCAATGGGCAAAGATTTTCGCGCCTTAGGCCGAAAATATGTCAGCAATCTGACGAAAAAAGGAAGTACACTTTACTAAACGCTTTACTTAAAGATTAAATATTTATCTTGCAAATCTCAAAAATGTATACTCTTATTTCAAATTGGAAAATAAAATAAGATCTTGTTTTTTTTCTTTTTTTATGTCTTAGTTAGGGTAATTGGGGTGCCCTAGCGCCCTCTACTGATTACAACCGTTTTAGATTACGTGACCCAAGAGATAAATGCAGACTCATTTACCTAATTTACAGCAGACTCCCTCACCAACTATCGTCTTTTGAGACCCACGTTTTTCTACAAGAATCTGGATTGTTTAAGTTATATTAAAAAACATGTGTACTGTAACGTGAAATTGGTTTTGGACAGTAAAAAGTCTGGGGGACATGTCCCCTTTGTCAGAGTGCAGAGTTCTTATTAAACCCATTGAGTCTAATGTTTTTGGACCAAGAAACATTGACTAAATTAAAAAGGTGATTTAACATCATTATACGATACAATCAGTCAAACACTTTAGGAATGAAATGATTTCACAACACCCACACTGGCTATTTATTTTTTTATTTATTTATGCTTTTTTCAGCAGTAATTACTTCAACTATTTTGCTCAGTGAGAAGCAGCCAATCAGATGTTAGGGTTTCAGTGGAAGCAGTCCTAGTCCCGCCTTCTTGGCTTTGATAGATGCTTGACAATTTAACATATTTCATGGTTTGCTTGATTTCAGGAACATAACTGAATTTATTATATCATGAAATTATTATATTTACCTCTTAAACTGTCATTAATACTTACACTGAGGCTCAAAAAATTGATATTGGATAAATTCTTTATTTATTTCCACTTGTAATAAATCAATGGCATAATCTAAATCACTATTTATTGTATAGTGCAATTGGTCACCCTACATGTCACAGTATTTTATTTACATGGATAAAATTTTAAAATCTTACAGTAATTTTACTGCTTTGTATTTACATAGAAAATATTCTGTTGTTACAGCTAATTGTGGATCCGTTGATGCAGAGCAGTGATTTAATTTTGAGATTTTTAAAACAAGAACCCATCATATCCAAGCATTTCTGTGATTTTCCTTTTTTTTTTTCACGGTTCTGCGACTGTCATGAAATCAGGTCAAAATAAAGTTATTTTCATGTTAGAAGGTTTTTAATTTAAAAAAGCTTTGCACACAGAAGCAATGGGAGATTTCATCAGTACTAAAGCAGCAACAGATGCTCAATGCTAATGTTTTGAAAATGATAGAAAAACAGGTTTAATGGTTTTACTTCTAGGAAACAAATGGGCCTAAAAATGGTCGCTACGGTAATTGTTTCCCGTTAAAGACAGAATAATTTTTTAAATCCTGGTTTTCTGAGGATAAACTGCGGAAACCTCCCACATTCATTCATTCCGGCTCTCCTTCCCGCTTTTCCTGTTTTCTCTCCATTTCCAGTCATTTCTGCTCCCGTCTTGTTTCTCACTCAGGTGTTTGTCGACTCTTTGAAGGAGCTGTAGATTTTCCTCCCCTTTTTTTTTTTTTTTTTTTTTTTTCATCCAGTTTCTGATTTTGGCTCAAAGCCCGCTCAACGGTCCTCACAGAGATGGAAAAAGTTACCGGAGGTCTGGGTTGTGGGACCAAATGTTTTTGCACGTGAAGCTGGCTGAATGGCCTCAGTGTTTCTAAGGAGCCGGCTTTAATAATTCATGAGTCGTTGGTCCTGTTTTTACTCCTGATGTATGTTTTTGTTTGTGTTCAGATGTTGTTTTATGCTGCTGCATTATTTGAACCTAAAATTCTCTTTTTAATGTCATTTTATGACTTTATGAATGCAGATCCTGTATTTAAAAAAGCTTGATTAGATGGGAATAAAAATAGCTGAAAGGTCCTTTTTTATCTGTTGTGTCTGCAGAGATCTCAGCATGAATAACCTGACTGTGGTGTCCAGTGGAGCTCTATCCAACCTGCACTTCCTGGAGGAGCTGTGAGTCACTTTATCTTATGTTCATCATCCGCAGAAATGATCTTACCTCACATGAAACTTAATATGTGATCTCAGCAGTGAAATATAAGCAAGTAATCTATTTGTATTTGAACTATGTTGTGTCAATTATTAGATTTTCATTGAAGTTTCTACCTCTTCAAATTTTTGTGTTTGAAATAATTTTTCAGAGCTTTGTTTGGCCTGCAGCTGTTGTTTTTATTGTCAGGGTTTCTGGTTTTTGGTAAATAAAAATCCTCATCTCCCGACATTACTGCATGGAGAAGCACCTCCTGCAGCCACAAGTCTAGGACTTTTTTTGTTGTTTTTCTTGCATCTATTAGGAGGAAACTTGTCTGACTTGCTGCAGTTCTTTGAGGTTTGCAGACGTTTTCTGTTTTCTTCTCCCTAACCATTCATTCGAGGTCCAGATTTTAAATAAAAATAATCAAGCTTGTCCAGTTATTTCGTTGTATATATACTGCTGTTCTGCTGATGACCCAGTTTGAACCAAAGGAGAAACTACAACTCAAGCCCAGATCATCACCCCTCCTCCTCTGTGCCAGCTGATATGAAGGGTTTAGTTTTTCCCAAAACATAGAGCTGAGCATTAGGGAGGATTGCTAGAGGTCGGCCTCTATCCTTCCACCATTTTTTTTTATGTTTAAGTGTGATTTCTAAATAACGGTTAACTTCCATGTTTTTTGAGGTTGTTTTTCCTCAATTTACCTTAAGTTAAATGATCACTTATGTCTTATAATGCTGTGAAAGGCTAAGGTCGTTTAGCCTTTCTATTTAGATAATTTTTTATTTTATTAATGTTCCCATATTTTACATGCCTCTAAGTGTCTAATTGGAATTCATTTTCATGCATTTATCTTTAGAATACTTTTCTTTTTTTTTATCGGTCTATTTCTGATGTTTTGAATTTTTTTATAGCACATTTTTTGCCAGTTCCTCGGGTACCACTGTCCTGCAAGTTTTAGCCGTCTCCTCACATCTCACCAGACTAACATGGAGGAATGATTAACAGGCTTCTGCAGCACTCAGTGTCTGCTGAGGAGCTCATGCAGTGGTACTTTAGGAACTGAATATATATTATTAAATAATTTATTAAATAATTATAAAGGAAATAAACACATCATAAATTGTGCAATATTATTCACAATATTGATCACTCTTAATATTCATGTTTTCTACTTATCATTTGGAGCCTTGTTTAAATTTCTAATCTTTTCTTTTTATTTCCCATATTGTCATGTGGTAGCTGTTGTAATATTTTTTTATATCATTATCTATCTTTATTTTTTTTTTTTACTTCAAGTGGTTTTTCTAAACATAAATCATCGGTTCTCCCTTGTTTGGTCTTATTGGTTTATATCAGTCAATCACCTTCTTTAACGGCTGCAGTGATCCATAAACATCCACCTGGTCATGCAGAAAGGAGATGCAGAGCATATTAGGTGTAATATCTAAGGATGAGTAAAGGTAGATAATGCATCTGATCTGTGGTCAGTGACCATTGGAGGTCTGAAGTTTGGGTGTCTGAGCGGGCAAGCAGATCAGATATCTTTAAAGATGCGATGTGTAATCTCATCTCTCCTCACCTCCCAGCAGCGTCGTGTCAAGTATGAGCGTTTTCCCAAAGCCGGGCCGGACTAAATTAAAAACCATCGAGGCAGCTGGGAGAGACGGGCTGACCTCACTGAGACCTGAACATGACTCTGGCCGATGTTCTGCTCTGCTGCCAGCTGTGTGTGTGTGATATTTGTCACGGCGGCATGAGAAACGTCACTACGGCGATAGGACACCGCAGGCACTCCGAGAGGCTGAACTCTGCATGGCCTCTGAAAAACAAACAGACCTGCAGGATTCATTATCCCTCGCTGTTTTTACTCCGCTTTGGAAGTCCAGGCTTACTGGAAGATTCTTGCAAACACAGAAATTAAAACCTGGCCTGAATTCAGAGCTCCTCAGGATGAGGTCCCTTATAAAACTATTCATGCATTCAGAACTCGTCCACGTTTTATCACCTTTTTTTGCTTGGTTTTTCCTGTCATATTTGTATAAGGAAAAAGAAGAAACCTGGTTTTACAACACTTAGAAATCTTATCCCTTTACTCCGATAGCCCTAAAATAAATCCAGTGTCATAGTTGCCTTCACAATTAAATTATTACTTTCTCATAGACAGGTCGGAAAATCTGAAAAATTGGAACTGAGAAAGGGCAGGCCTCCACCAACCAGCTTATTTTCCTGTGTCACCATGTTAAAGCAGCATTTAGCAATATTTCATTATTTCAGATTACAACTGTCAAGGCTCAGAACAGAGGATCCAGGATTTAAGGCAAAACAGACAGTGGGATTATTCGAAAAGCGTTTATTTAAAACCGGATCTACAGTAGCAGCAACTAGGGCGTCTAAAGCAGAAACCTCTGCAGGAGAGAAACACCAAAATAATCTGATGGAGAATGGTTATGAACACGTGAGTCACTAACCTGGTTTGACAGTTTAGTCTGTGCCCAGAGAAGGTTTATTCCAGCCGGTCGGCTGACAAGACGCAGTGGACGCTGCCAAAGAGGTCAAGATGATGAAGCCTTCAAGGCTGCAGAACTGGCAGGAGGTGAGATCCAAGCAGACGAAGAAAGGCAGGATAATCCATGTCGAAGTCAGAAGGCAGATCCAGGTTCAGTCCAGAAGAAGAATCTGGCAGCAGTCCGAAGACAGGTCAGGTAAACCGACCAGAACAGGGACAGACGGGCTCGAAGGTCCAAAAGCAAAACGGGTCAGGATCAAACAATCTGAACACAATCAGTTACGCTAGAAAACTCTAACACCAAATGCTCAAGAATAATCTGGCACTGATGACTGGGATCAAGCAGTTTAAGTAGAAGCTGGAACAGGTGGATATAATGTGTGGTAATGAGAAAGCTAGGCAGGATGAGTGAGCAATCAAGCCAGTCATCAGCGCCAAGATCATGACAACAACCTTAAAAAAAAAAAAAAGAACTACAAATGTATTGGTGCTAATGTGTCCATTGGCTTGTCTCCTACATGATAATCATAACAAATTATGTATTTTTGTTAAACTCTGTAAGAGGAGCTGTGCCTAGACATCCTCTCAAGCAAAGGATTGCATGAATTTTCAATCATTGCACGCACCTACAGCTCCCACAGTACAATGGGTTTTGTCGTACAGTGCGAGTTCACAGCTCACGATGTATGTTCTCACACTCTGCGTCCCGACGCTCCTGCCCACACTGTACATCTAAAAACCATATCGGACTCAGCTCCGCAGTGAGATGGCGCTACTCGAAATGAGTAGAAGAGGAAAATGAAGCTCATTAGAGATAAACTGCCTTGGTAATTTGTGCAACCTTGTGCTGAAAGCCCTAAAAAGAAAAGATGACGACATATTTGAACAAAGACATGGCTTAGCAGACGTGGCTACTACGGTCTGTCAGTTTTACAGAAAAAAATCCATTTCACTTGCACCCCCGCCATGCTTCTGTGTTTTCATCTGAGAGGAAGAAGAAGAAGAATCGTTGTTTGTGCACTGAGCGATTTGCCCTAATGGCCGACTGAATTTCAAACCTCCCGACCTCACGATTCCTGATCAGAAAAGGCCAGCAAATCGTACAGTGTATACCCAGCTTAAGGAACTATGATAGAAGGCATCCTGCTTCCTCCTTCTACATCCCTCCTAACTGCTTGCTGTATTCAGACAGCACTTATCATGGTGACCACTGACACATTTCCACTTAAGTGTGCAAATGGTGCATTCACAAGTGTGTTTTGAAAGTCAAAAAGGCTTTGCATGTAAAACCAGACGGCCTGATGCTCAAAATGGGTTTACTGTGAACGCACCATTACGGATTTGCAGGATTTGAAATTAGGATCAATGTCCACAAATAGCCATAGGGTAGCTTAAGTTGGATAAATGTCTTTAGTTACTTTCTCTAGAGATATAGTGCTACCTTTAGGAAAAGTCCTAAAAAAATCATACCTTATTACAAGGTTAAGGAATCCTTTAAAAAGTTCTGTCTGTGAAACCGTTTCATGATGCCTTCCATTGCATTTAACCGTCTGAGAACCACATTAAATCATAGTTTTCTTTCCTTACTATGGTTGGAACAGCTTTAACAGTGTCCAAATATAAAACATGAAGAAAAGGGTCCATGAGCAGAAAATGATACCATCACCTTGGAGATTACTTCATTTCCCAGTTCGGAGGTAAATGGGACACATCGTTACAGATGAACCGTGGGCTGTGATGTTGATGACAGCTGTGCAGTTCTGACCTTTAGGAAAATTAAACTGCAGTACCCATATTTTAATCCATAGGGGGCAGAAATCAGACGCTTTAACATTAAAATGTCAATATTTTCCCTAAAAAGAAAAACAAAAAAGTCAACATTTTTGTGGTTTAGTTAATTATCATTGAAGGACACTGATGGTTAAAATGTGGGGAAACAAAAATATAATGCACTTCAATTTTTTTATTGTTCCTGAAAAGGATGTGATTTGTTTTTTTAAAATGTGTAATAAAAGTTTCTTGGTCTTAAATGGACGAGTGGATTGAGGAAGAGAGAATTTTATTCCCTGTTTTATGAAGGACTTATCAGCAATTGTTTCAATTGAAGTAAAAATCAGGGCAGTGATTGTCAGGATCATTAATGTTTGCACTGTTGTTTTCTAATAAAGACAACATTATAAATCTACTCCTTTGCTCCTCTTACTTGAGTCCCTATGGGCACAGAGGAAGACCTTTCTTAATAAATCAGAACTTTTCTCGTTCTTGTTTCTGTCTCTCAGACGTTTAGCAGGAAACGATCTGTCCTTCATCCCCAAAGGAGCGTTCAACGGCCTCTACAACCTAAAAGTGCTGTAAGTTCTCAGATGTTTATAATCCAACACTTCTTATCACTGTGGAGGTTTTCAAAAGGATAATTCCTACAAGATTTGAGTTCAGATTCATTCATTTTTCTTTTCACGCTGAAAATTAACTGCTATGCGGGTAGCTTTCTTTTCTGTTTCTCTTACGCCAAATTTTTTCATGTTTTTGTTTTTACAGTATGCTGCAGAACAACCAGCTGACTTCTGTTCCTGCTGAAGCCTTTAACAACCTCTCACCGAAACCTTCAGTCAGCCTACTAAGACATACGTTTGGCTTTGTTCCGCCGACGAAGGTTTTAGTTCTGCTTCGATGCAACAATATTTGTTTCCCGGAATAACAAATTTGTAATTTTATCCTCCATGTTTATTCACATAAAAAGTTACTGGAAAAACTCTTATTTTTCTTCAAATACCATGTTACAATCACAAGTTTCATGCTCCCTAAGCTTATTACAGTAATATCTGACAAGAATAGGTAAATAACATAGAAGCATTTCAAAAACTCAATAAAAGATTTTATTGACTAAGAAAAAAACAACTCCAAACAAACTTGGCAGTTACTGGAAATGAGGCTTTTTTTCTCAAACTTTTTTTTGCAGAATAGTTTTTTTAAGCATGAATGGCAGTTTTTAGAGTAGCCAGATTTATATAAAAGTCGTAGGGAAGTCATATTTAAATGTCAAATCCGCCTCTGGCCTTTAAACATGTATATAAATAAAGTCTTTATCAGACGATATTGTCCCAAAATTTAGAAAACTTCTATTAAAAAAAAGAACCCTGTCTTAAAACCTGTGTTTTTATTCTTATTTTATGCAGTTAGTTATAACGTCAGCTTGAACACCTAAATTCAGCCAATCATATATCAACAGTCATCTGTCAATCAAATTTTTTCGGGTCATAGCATCTTGATTCGTACGTCGCAGCTAATATAAGAAACGGTTGAAATTAAAAATATGAATCATTACTGGCTTTACCATTGAGGGTAGGGACACAATGCAAATCCATCGCACACGTCGCCGGAAACGCATCCGCCACACGGCTTTGCAGCGCAGGGCTGCTGAACGTGCGTTTGGTGAACACTGGAAATGCTTTGGTTGTGAATGCACCACATTGTATAGGAATATCAGTGGCCTTACATTTCAGCTTATGCACTTTCATCCTTTAAACTCACTGGAAAAGATTGTCCCAAACTCACACACCCATGATAACCTATGGAGCAGACAGTGTGGTTCTCTCAGCCTGATTATACACAGTAATTATACTGAAACTGTACCCGTGTGTGTGTGTCTCTGTGGGTGTGTGTGTGTTTTCCAATAAGGCTTTAAGAACGGAGATGTCTTTAGGACGAAAGTCTCTAATTTATCTGATGGACGATTATGTGAAGTCCCATCCTTCTCGTCTCTCTGTGTCCAAACAGAGGAGCCTTTGTTAGGATGGACGCTCAGACAAACCCAAAGCTCTTTACATGTTTCTGCAGCCAAATGAAAGCCTTGTTGGGTTTTATAAAGCCATAGGAGGCAGAGCCACATTAATAAAGAAAGGCGACTCCTGCTTTCACAGAAATTATTATTTATAAAAGCAAAGGCCTGAGATATGTTGTTGCTACCAGAAAAGCCTGAAGCAGGGCCTGGATCCCAGGCTATTAACTCCTAGTCCCACTGGATATAAAGGACTGGGGTGAAATAATTGTTTTATCTATTAAAATGGTATGGTTTACAGCAGGGGTAACCAAGACCTAAATCCAGTAAAAGTCCTGTGGCATAACATTGTTTACAAACCATCCAATCAGAGCTTGAACTGTTGTGCTAACTAGAACAGGAAGTTGTTCCCCACGTCTTGTGTGTCAGAGGAGGCAGAGCTTCAACAGTGATGTGAAAACCTTAACCAATTAAAAATCAGCGGGTTCTGAATGAAGAAAATCAACATGCTGTAAAGGTCCGGAGACATTTTTTTTAAATAATCCGTTACATTAAACAGAATAAGCAGGAGAAAGAAGAAAAACCACTGAAATAACATGCAGGTTTTTATGTATTCATGTTATACATTGACTTTTAAAATAAAAAAATAGAAAAATTTTCCATTTTAAAATCTAAAGTGTTTTTTGAATTAGAGAACAACAATCGTTCAGTTTGCTATATAGACAATTTCCTGATTCCCATATTTTATCAAACACCTGAACTGACCGTTTGTTATTTTATTCTGTCTTAATGTTGGCAGTGGGCTTTATGCTGCCCTGCAAGGCTTTAAACCTGGTTTGAATGGAGACTAAGTCATTCTAAAGCACATATCAATGAGCTCATTCTGAGCCTGGATCCTTATTTATTTTTGATTCTGTTCATGGTGGAGAATCCTGCTTCACAGCAGCAGGTTGAGCCAAACATCCTCATCATCTTTGAACATGCCATTTCACTTCTCTTTTACCAGTTCACCGCAGTTCTTCCAGTGGGTCACACTTTAGGGCTGGTTATACTCCCTGCAGCAGATTTATGCTCAATTTTGAAGCGTGGTCTGTGCCACAACGTAAGACAAATCAGGAACTAGCTGTGGGTCTAGATACGGCCGAGGCAATGAGGAAGTGGGGGCAAGATTGTCCGACAACGAAGGGACATGAGGGTGAAAAAGAGCGGGAATCCAGGTGGAAAAAGGGTGTCAGCGTTCTTGAGCACCTCGCTCTTCTAGCTGGTCCATCTTCACGAGTAATTTTCCGCAATTGTGGTCATTCAAACAAAACAAGCCGCCTCCTGTCTGGCGTGACTGTATGCGCGTCACCTACAATTTGGTAGAGGTGCAGCAGAGTGTCTGTGGAGGCGAGGGACGCCTCGCGCTTTCACGCTATCACTACACCGTTTTGCAGACGCACCTAGTTTTAGCGCATAAATCAGCCTTTTCTCTGCTCTCTTTTTTTCTCATCATCTTCTCCTTCTTTCCCCTGTCGCCCGGCTTGCCACAGGTTTGTCTCTGCTGTGTCTAAAGTAAGCAGCAGCAGCAACCCAGACTAACAGCAGCAGCTCATTGGATCATTTGTATCACGTGTAGCCTCGGTGCGCCGGACGCTCCAGAAGGCTTTTACTGTATTAACAGGAGAAGAGGCGCAAGCAAAGTTAGATTACTGTTGTCGCCGTACAACATGCGTTAATTTTTAAATATTTTAAATCAGGTTGGATCTGGATCCGGACCGTAGTCGCGCTAATCGGTGACCTCTTGGTCTACATTATGAAACGGTGTGGAAAGAATGCAAATAAAAATAAATAAAATAAATCAAAAAAATGAAATTTGAAAAAGATAACAATTGAAAAACTTTTTTCAATGAAGTTTTTCGAAGTTTCACTTTTCAGTTTTTGTTAAATTTACTTTCACAAAATGCTTTTATTTATTTTTTCTCTACTTTTTTTGCATTTACAAAACATGTTCTTTGCTTCAAAAAATAATGGAAACAGAATTTGACTTCCTAATAGAATTCATGGTCTTAGAAAACAGTCTTTGCAAAAGAAAAAAAAAATGAGTGAACATGAAAACCTAAAGAGATTTTTTATGAGGCTTTAATGTTAGAATAGAAATTGGTTTCTAATTATGTTATGTTTGAAAAAGCTTTCCATAGGAAACGTGTATCCTGATAAAATCTCGTTAGTGGGACCTGAGAGCTGTCTGGCTGCTGAAGAGGCTGTTGAGCAGCCTGCCGATCATTCCTCTGCTACTAATCAAACACTCTAAACACTCATTTTCCTCTTAAACTACTTCAGATTTAGTGAAGCCTTTCATTTTGTGCGGTAAGTGAGTGCGGACCTCTTCTAGGAGGGCTTAGAGAGGAAGATGTTTCCTGTTTGTTCCTGGAACCACTTCAAATCTCCTGCTTGACTTTAGATTTGTTGAAAAGAAACCTAAATCTCAAACTATTTAGAGATGCCTTAATGCAGAGCTTTCTATCTGTGTGTGAACTTCACAGCCGTCTGGATGCCAATCACATCGTCAACGTCCCACCCGGCTGTTTCTCTGGACTGCGGTCGCTTCGCCACCTCTGGCTGGATGACAACTCTCTGACCGAAGTCCCGGTCGAGGCTCTGGAAGAGCTGCCGACCCTGCAGGCCATGACGCTGGCCCTCAACCACATCGCTCACGTCCCGGACGACGCGTTCAGCAAGTTGGGTCGCCTGGTGGTGCTGTACGTAAAAGAAACGCATGCTGGGGTTTGATTGGGGTGCAGAATGAGATGCAGTCTGAGGAACGTTCACCAGTAAACCATACAAAAACATCTTCAGCAACAGAAAAATGTTTAGACAGTTCAAAACACCCATTTAAAGGTTTTACCAGATTATTCACAGATGGAACAATTTCTACTGTCTTTTTAACGAGAGAATAAAATAAAACATTTATTTTACACAACTCCTTCTGTATAAATGAATGCATCAATGCGGCAGATCAGCGTGAGCTGTTCTGCAAAGTGTCATTTCTGGTGTCTCTCACCTTCACCTCAACACCTGCGCTAAATTTCAGCTGACAATGAAATAAACCATCATCTCATTTGAAGCAGAGTTTACAAAAAAATTATAAATTTGCAGCCGGCCCAACACATTCCAATCAGAACAGATTGATGACCCAGAGTTTCGGTTAGAGTACAACTATATCTAAAAACAAAGGTCAGAATCATAAGTTCAACTCAGTTCTTTGTAGCCTTACCTTTATTGGAAACGCCAGAGGTTTCCTCTGTCACTCACCTGTAGGGTTGCCGACCGTCCCTTAAAAACGGAATCGTTCTGTATTTAGAAATAAAAGTACCTGTCCCGTATTTAGTGGAAAAGGAACGCACGTTGTCCCGTATTAATTTGAGAGTAAAAAAAATAACCAGTAAAAAGCAAATGGAAAATGAGGAACAAGGTCACATTAGATACAAAACTTAGGGTAAACTTGTTCCCGGGCTCTGTCCTGCATTGTGACCAATGACCAACATATATGTAACGATCCAGAATACCCTCATCCTATTGGTCGAGCCAAATGCTGCTCAAGGAGAGGACAGAGCAGTATGGGGGACAAACATAGTAATTAAAATGCTGCAAGAGCACGGAGGACATACAAGTGGAAAAATAAGGCTATCGCCACATGATGTGGCATTGAGCTAATGATTTTTTTTAGCCTGTTTTTGTAGCCTAAAGTCATTGTATTCAAGGCACAAATATGTTTTCAAGTTTGCCCAAGTTTGCTGTTGCACGAACAATGTTCACTATTTATTTATTGTTTTATGTTCAATTTTACAGTTTGAAGTTGAGCAGGACAGGCTTATGTTTGAGATACTTATTTTATTCGGCAAAGTTTGTTATTTTGTATTAAAGTGAAAAGCTGGATAATAATTTGTTTTCCATGTGTTCATGTCACCCACAAATATGCATCTAATTCAATGCAGATTTGAGTCAAATAGTTTTAAAAAAAAATTATTTCACACACAAAGGGGAGCTAGCAAACAATCACCAGGCCAGGAGGGATAAAGGCAATCAGCTGGCACACACATGAGGTGTCCCTTTTTTTTTCTTCTTTTCAGTTAGTTGACAACTCTACTTACCAGGTTTGCTTTCAGTGAAGCTGGTATATTGGCCCATTCCTCCATCAGATCTTCATTAGAGCAGCCATGTTTTTTTTTTTGTGTTTTTAAGAGTTTTTGCGGCACTAGTGGTTCGTTATTGCAAAGTAGGCTGAAAAGGGGGTACAAGAGAGGGGGACAGACATGCGGCAAAAGGATCACAGGTCCTTTTTCGAACCCGGGTCGGTCCCTACCGTGCCACACAGTTTCCAGTGATGCCCCTGCTTAGCAGTGTGATGAACCTCAACGTCTGTCGTTGTTTCCTCCGTCTGCAAGCCCTGATTAGACTATCGTTTGTCGTATCCACTTCCAAAAAGCCGAATCTGTCAAGTAAATTAACCAAAGACTGCCCTCTTCGCCTGACTCTCTGCAAACAACAAAATATCAAAATTATAATCAAACTTCATGAATGTTACGGCCGCTGCCATGTTGATTTGCTTGTTTCCCTCTAGAGAGCAGTAGTACCATATATCGCCACTAGGAGATGACAAACCGTGCTAGCGTGGTGTGTAAATTGGTCGTAGGGAACCGAGCTCGGCACGATAATTGATCCAAGCTCGGTCCGAACTCAGCATGGATGGGTTTTCAGAAGGTCGTGTCTAAATGGGGCTACAGTTTCTGTTCCTAAAAACAATTTTTTTTTGTCTGTAATGCTGAATTGATGCATTAATTTATGCTAAATTAATATAAATGGCTGAGATTTATGACTGTTTACGCTTGTGGCTAAATACTAACTTTAATGATGACCTAATTGTTACAGATTGAATCTACTGAATGTTTGCTGTTCAGAATATAAAATATGTAAGATGTGAAAACTAAATCAGGAGATGTTGAAAGCTATTTGCCTCCCTGTCTGTCCACGTTACCTCTTTAATAACATGCAAGCTCCCCGTTTGTGTCCGTGTGATGGCATTCAGAGCGGCGTCATTGAAGTCCGCTGTCATTTCTTTTGTCCAATCGGCTTGAAGCTAATTTGCATGAAATTACCAAAAGAAAAAACCTTCTTGAGAGGGCCTCAGGGCCCCTTTTTAAAAAGACACATACTCAGTCTTTGTCCCCTTCATTAGTCCATCAGTTTTTCTCGCTTTCTCTGCAGGCATCTCAACAACAATAGGATCGTTTCCATGGGCACCAACTGCTTCCACGGACTCCACAGCCTGGAGACGTTGTGAGTTTCTCTGTGTGTTTTTGTTTCTGTTGAGGAGTTGGAGCAGGGAGGGTTAAGTCGGGGTCAGCGAGGCAGATTTCTGCTCCTAAACAGTCCTTCTGATGGACAATCTGAGCTTTCTCTCATCTCTGTGGGTCTTCTCCAGGTTCATGTACGACCCAGGGAGCCTTCTTCAAGATGACTGTATCAAACCCAACAAAAATAAGTTAAACATGAAACCAAAAAAGAAAAGAAAAACAAACAACAGAGAGTAGATCCTGTTAACATCGGTCTAAAGTAAATGTTAAAATGCTAATTTATTTGTCAGATATTTTTGTTCCTGCATGAATTTAAGCAAATTTCAAACCTAATCGAATATAAACACATTATAAAATGTTTGCAGATTTAGAGCTGGACAGGTGTTTGATGATTCTTATAGCAAATACATTGATTTGACCAAAACTATAATTTCATCCACATCCAGAGAAAACTTTGAATATTTTCATGAAACAAAGGATGAAACCCAATAAGGAAAAACAGAGGTGGTTATTATGGTAGTTCCAGTGATGACTCCCTGACTTTCACTGGTTCTTTAGCCCAGTATGTTAGGCCTATTATTACTAGTGTGTCACCGATGCCGATACCAGTATCGGGCAGGGCCTCGATCCAGCACTAAAATGATGGCATCGGCGAGTATCAACAAATAGGGCACCGATACCATTTTTGTGAGCCAAAAGTTTATTCAACTATTGTCACCCATTCCAGGTAGGCATAAAAAAGTCCTACTGGATTCACTTTGTATTAGTCTTTTTTCCTGCTTCACAAAGGTAGGCAGCAGCTTCACAAAGCCATGATGGCAATTATTTTACATCCAAGTAGTGCGCAGTTCTTCATCTATATACAAAGACACACGCCAATTTCAAACATATGGTATCGGTATCGGCCGATACGGCACAGCCAGGCATCGGATATCTGTGCCGGGGCCAAAAGATGGCATCGGCGCAACACTACTTATTACCAATTTAGGGGTTAATCACAAATATGATTCCCCCCCCACCCCCCAGGCTCTCAGGTAAAACACTCTCAAAGAGAGAGACTTGAGCTAAAACCAAAGCTGAAGT
The DNA here is from genome assembly GCA_018398635.1 of Cyprinodon brontotheroides. Lineage (NCBI taxonomy): Eukaryota > Metazoa > Chordata > Actinopteri > Cyprinodontiformes > Cyprinodontidae > Cyprinodon > Cyprinodon brontotheroides. Next base: position 16,990,411 of record JAGKQL010000030.1, on the reverse strand, counting down.
GGGTGGAATGTTTCTCCAGCCACAGCATTAATGGGGCATTTACATCTGAAAAGGATTCATGAGTTGATAACTACTGCGGAGGGACTGCAGGCTGACGAAAATTCTCGTATCTCCGGGACTTTTAGTGTTAAAACAGATGCTTGTCTGAAGTTTGAATCTCACATTAGAGCTGTTTTAAAATCCTGCTTCTTCAACTTGAGGCAGCTAGCTAAGGTTAAATCTATCCTTTCTCCTCAGCATTTTGAAACAGGGGTCCATCCCTTTGTAACCACTCGGCTGGATTGAACTTTATAATTAAACTTTATTGGATTGGAGATTGGAGAAATTTACCTCAGCGTTTAACCCATCCCCCTGGGGAACAGTGGGCTGCCATCATGAGGCGCATGGGGAGCAGTGTGGGGTAAAGACCCAGTGTGGGAGTGGGGCTCAAACTCAGAACCTCAGGATTCCAAGTTCTATGCCTTACCCACTAGGCCGCCACTCTCCCATAACCGCCATAGTTAGTGGATTACTGTTAATCACTTTAAAGGACATCATTGATTCAAGTATTTCCAAGCCTCAGTGGGTGCAGAATGCTGCTGCACGTCTTCTAACATTTTATCATATTCTCCCTGTTTTAGACTCTTTACATTGGCTGCCAGAACATTTTAGGATTGATTTTAAAATACTTTTATTTGCTGTTAAAGCTCTTAATGGTCTTGCCCTGCCCTACCTGTCTGAGCTGCTTCATCCCTACACACCCCCTCGCTTCCTTAGATCAGCTGACCAGTTGTTAATGAGGGGGCCAAAGACATGCTTTTCCTGCTGAAGCCCCTAAGCTGTGGAATGACCTTCCTGTTTCCATTAGACGGGCCTCTTCACTTTCTGATTTTAAATCTCTTCTTTAGACACATTTCTTTTCCTTGGCTTTTAACACAATCTGAGCTGAGCTTTGTCTTACTGTGTTTATTGTATTATTTTATTACTACTTTTATGCACCACTTTGTTTTTATGATTGATTATTTGTATCTTATGATCGTGTATAACACTGGTCCTGTTGAGTGCTGGAAGTGCTTTATAAATAAATTTAATATGATGTGGAAGGATGTTAAATTAATAAAATTTAGAAGCATCATTTGATGACAGAGCAGTTGCAGTAAATGGTCTGACCTGCTGTACTGAGCTCATTAAAGAGGCATTATGTAAGTTTTTACTGAAAAATATCTTTAAATTAGCCTTTTCAATAGACGCTTTACGACTAAAACATTGTTTCATGAGAAGACTGACATCTTAGTTCAGCGCTGATGCTTCAATAAGCCTGTAGCCTGCGGTCAACATCGGACATGCATTTGAATCTTGGAGGGAACTCACAGCCCTGGTAGACCTCAAACATCCTGGTTCTGAAGGGACACTATCTGCTTTAACCCACCTGGTTCAGATGATTGCAGTTCGGCAATGAACCAAAATGAGGTTTGCTGAAGCAGCATCCTTGACAGTGTTGTTTCTAAGTCACCAATTTAGTGCTACTTGGTCCCAATGGAATTTCCCATTGGGACCCATTAGCACTAAGCTGCTAACTGGTTAGTAAGATGCTTCAGAGAAACTGGCCACAACCAAACGTGCTTGCAAACTTGCTGCCACAACAATCCCGCCCCCTTGATAATCGAATCACAATCACATTCACTTTATTCACTCGTGTAAAACTGTGCAACACTTGGGAGAATTCAGAAATGCAACGGTTGGAACAGCCGCTTCCATACGACTTTAAGCATTCAGGGCAATGTTCCACATGTTTATGTTTGTGATGGTAGGACGATGGTGTACCTTCTATCTATTGGTCTAAGATTTGTGTTAGAGACCTAATGAAGCAGCAGGTATGTTCTCTGATTTTTCTAATCTGAAAATATAAATGTTTTGTTTCTACATTCATAGTTCAGTTTGCTATATTTTAAGTAGGGATGCACTATAATGGAAATTCAGCTGATATCTGATATTTTACAGCTCACTACTTACTCACTAACCAATGCAGATAATCTTTCCCCTAGACCTACTTACAGACACTATCTAGTTTTCTCCCACCCAGGTCAGTGACATTTTTACTTCAGCTTATAATCTGCGGGTGCTGCACGCATCATCCTCACATGTTTGTCACCCAAACAATGCCTTATATTTCGGTGAATTATGATGTTGGAATGGCCGATTTCATGACTTATTAAGATACGACACAAACAGAAAAAGAAAACAAGGGAGACGCTCTTTAGTTATGCATTAAGCAAATGATAGATTCACCATTAATAACAATGTGAGAGATAAATTGTTGCTGATGGTGGCACTGTTGCCTTGATTTAAGGAGCTACAAGTTTGCATGTTCTCTTCATGCTTGCTCAGATTCTCCAGATTTCTCCCACAGTTCAGAAACATGACAGCTGGGTTATTTGTCATCTTTAATTGGACTATAAAGCAACACTGCTTAACCTTTGACCCAAGTATCATCCTATTTGGAAATTATGTTTAGGTCAATATTTAGCACCTGGTATGGTATCGTTGCTCCACGCTTCTCTTCTCAAAAACTTCTGTATTTAGTGGGTATGATTTCTCTCTGAATGAGTCATGTGACTCAGCACTGCAAAAACGGTCTAAAAACAAGTAAACATTTCTTTAAAAATTGTTATTAATTTAATGACTCAGAATTCAGGCAAGACAGACAGTCGAATACCTGAAAAAGCGTTTTTTCGAACAACGGGCAGTGGGTCTGCGGTATCAGTGGCATTGCGTCTAAAGCAGGAACGTCTATAGTTAAGATCAGTCCGTGCCCAGAGAATGAGGATGATTTCAGTCGGTCAGCTGACAAGACCAAGTCTAGAAGCCTGCAGAATTGGCAGGAGGTGAGATCCAAGCAGACGAAGAAAGGCAGGACAATCCATGTCGAAGTCAGGAGGCAGATCCAGATTCAGTCCACAGAGGAGTTCAACAGGAGTCCGAAGACAGGTCAGGCAAACAGATCAGACAGGGGCAAAAACTAGTCAGAATCAGGGAATCAGAAACACACTGGGTATGCTAAAGAGCTCTCACACATGGCTAGAGAATAATCTGGCACTGATGGCTGGGACAAAAGAGTAAAAATAGAAACAAGAGCAGGTAGAACAGATGAGAAGTGATGAGAAACAGGGCAGAAATAGGCAGGTAAATGAAATGAGCAATTCAGCCAGCCATCATCACCAAAATCATGACATTTAACCTTTAATTAGAGTAGGTAAATAAGATTATTTTCCATTTGAATAAGCATTTTTATCCTTTAAGTAAGACAAATGCTTATTATGGAATTGAAATAATAGGCTGTAGTTGTTTTTTCTAATTTTAGATGTAAATAGTCTTTTCCCATTAGAAAAGTGTCTCACTTAGCAGCTCAATAAAAAAAAATCACTTAGTTTAAAAAAAATGGACTTACTTAGATTTTACTTGTTTGTAGTGAGGGTGCAGCTTGATGGGATAAAAATGGATTCAAGAACCTGCAATGGCGTGTTAAATGGGCAGATATGTGATGGATGTACCGAGAATATCAAACATGTTTTCTCTTCGTAAAGAGTGAAATAACTTTTAACCTAAATATCTGGATTCCTTCTCAGTCTTTGGTTTATATCTTCACTAATACAGGTATCATTACTGTTTGCTGTCAGCAAAATGAAACAGTAGAAAAATAAATCAGTAAATCAGACGAATAATTCACTGTCTGATATCGTCATCCACTTGTTTTTCTTTTCCAAATCACATAATTGCTTATTGTAGGGAGTATTTACAGAAAATAACCGAGGAGCCAACATATAAACGAGCGTGCCTGCATGATTTGGTGTATTTATGTGTCATCTTAGGAATGCGTGTGTGTGTGTGTACAGAAATGTTTCTGTTTTCTCAGTCAAGCCAGGTTTAAACACTTTGCTGCCTTCATTTGGAAATACTTGAGCAGAAAAGAGCCGACTCTGTGTGTGGGCCCGGGCTCTATGCTAATTGGAATTATGCACACAAGGGCCGCATGTGTTTATTTGTGAGTCGGGAGGCTGTATACCTGTACAATCAGCAATAATAAACCACAGCCCTCGCTTGACGTTCACCCAAAACTACAAACACAAACGAAAGCGAGAATTAATTTATTCGACCGTCTTTGCTCTGCTCAAGTTTAACCCTGAGAGATTCTGATTCAACAGGAAGGAAGAACTCCAATGCAGACGTTTCCCAGGAAGCGGAAAATGAACAATAAACACTTTTATTTAAGAATCTGAACAGTGGGAATGCAGGTTAAGTCCAAAGTGTAGCCAAAAGTTGTTACGTTACAGCCACAAACTAGGATGTATTTTAGTGGGACGTTATCTGTCAGATAACCACAAATTACTGCAACGCTGAAGGAAAATGTTTTTTTTTACTACTAATGAAAAGTTTTCATATCTAAATTATAGTCAGACCCTTAAATAAAAAAAATAAAAAAAACAGTCACACTGTGGGCGATTTAATCAAATTTTTAATGCAGCTGTTTTGTTTCTGGCCTCAGAGGGTTTTAATGGAGAACATTAGAGAATAAGCAGCATCATGACGACCAGGAACCCAACAAACGGACCAGGGAGAACCTTCTAATGACGTCAAAATGGGTTCCATAAACCAGGGGTCCTCAAAGTGGGGGTCGGGGTGCCCTGTGGGGTCGTGAGACACCAAATGCAAATGTAAGCTAGTTTTCGCAGTCACTGTGTTATGATTCCAGAGGTGTGTGGAGAAACAAAATATATCATGAAATACAGGAATGTGAACGTCTCATAAATTAATAAATATATGTAACATTTATTTATCTAACTTATATTGATAAAAACATAGTGAAATAATTGATTTTCCCATTAAATAAATAAAAACCATTTAGAATTATTTAAAAAAATATATATATCTAAATACATTCCTTTAAAAAAATAAAGTAATTACTTAAATTAAGTAGCTGAGTGAATATGTATTTTAGGGGGTCACCAGGTTGTTGTTTTATTTTTTGGGGTTTTTCTCTCATGAAAAACAAGCAATCCAGAAAATCTGTTGAAGCTACAACAGCAGCTTGTTTCCCTTATAGATCTGGACTTATTGGAAGAATAGCAGGAAAAAAAACGTTTTCCATAGGCCATCAGACATCCTGTTTGCTGGTCATGACAAGCAGCAAAGTCCAGCAGAAGCATAACCCCAAGCATCCTATGGAGGCCCAGTTTGGATGAAAACATATCAGGCTGTAATTAATTCCACCATATAGGTTGTTACCATGGCGACACAATAAATCTCTTTCATAAATATAAACATCCATCCATCTGCCGTTCATTCCGTCAGCGTCACGGCAGGTGCTTATCTCCAGCAGTCTATGGGTGAGATGTGGAGTTAGACCCTGGACAGGTCACCAGTTCATTGTTCATTGTAGAATGTCAACATCAACATTTAAACCATTTTCCAATAAAGCCAAAATTCCACCTCAATATCGATTCATTGCAACACAAAATGCTGCCTTTTTTAAAAACAGGTCCACACCCTTTACAGTAATATTAAACTGGATTCATTCCAGTCCAGTTCATATTAATAATCGTTTCATTTTCCATTGCTGAGCTGCATGCTGATCTGACAGCTCAACTCATTCAGCTACCCAACAGTGTCCTTTTTCCTGAATCTGTTTTTCTGGACTAATTTTCGGCAATCATAGGGGTTTCCATCCAAATGTAGCGCTAAATTGGGAAGAAATTAGCCAAACACAATGTAAATTACTTACTTTTTCCATGGACTACCAGACTCCCCCTTTGAAATAAGCAGCCTGGAGGGAAATTGGAAACGAAACAAAATGGATATAAACACCATTTCTGTCTATTTGATAAATAAATGTGACTCTTACCTTCACACCTGAGCTTGATTCACTTTCAGTTAAATTTAATAAGCTTACGATAAAACACTATGAAATCTTCAAACAGTTTGTCGATCTCATGAAACATCTGCAATCAGGACACTCCATACCCCATTAAAAAATCTTTGAAAAGAACGCTGCCCGCTATTGTTGTTAGCAGTGATCCTCTCAACACACATGAACTCACATGCTCAGAACCAGATTGAAACAATTTCAATTTAATGGTATTTTCACAATGTGGCAGCTTCATTCAGCTCAGAGCACTTGTGTGTGTCTGTGGAACAGCCACCTGCATCCCAGAGATGGATGAGAGGACCTAATTGAAAGCACATGTCGACTGGAGGAATGCTCTAGTCTCTACTGGTGATGAAAGGAAAGAGGAGGAAGGAGGGACCCTTGTTTTTTTGTTGGTTTTTGATTAAAGCAAAACATGTTAATGGAAAAAAAAAAAAACATTTATGTGAAATATTTTTCAGCTTAAAGTCACGACCGCACTGCAAAGATGTTCAGTTCATATGAAAACCAAAAGTCATCAGATTTTTTTTTTAGTGGAGAGTGGGTAAAGTTTTAAGGTATTAGAAAAGACAGCTATTCACAGTGTAAAGGGCTTGTTATACTGTGTCGCAGTAAGCTTGTCACAGGTATGATGCAGATATTTTTGATTTATCCCCAAATTTTGAAGCATGGTCTGCGCTATGTAATTCCATGCCACAGCGCTAGAGGGACCCACTAGCTGTGGGTCTAGATATGGCCGAGGTGAGGAAGTAAAAAATGCAAGGGGCAAGTTTGTGAGACAACAGGGGGAAATGAGGGCGAAAAAGAGTGGGGATCCAGGTGGAAAAAGGGTCCCAACGTTTTCGCACATCTCCCTGTTCTAGCTGGTCCATCTTCACGAGTCGTTTTCCACAATGGCGGATATACAAACTGAACATGCCGGTAAGGTACCAAACAAGAAATAGGCATATTGTGCGCTGGGAACAGATCTGACTTACTGCCCGCAATGCGAACCAAGCTCCTGCTGCTGTCATACAGAAAAAGAAAGCCCTTAAGAGAGGGCTCCGGAATTCATACTCCTGGAGTACCCCCCTCAGGACACCACAATGGACACGGTTGAATACCTTCTCGAAATCCAAAAAACCTATGTGGGCTGGTTGGGCAAACTCACACAAACCCTCTACCACCCAATGAAGGGTATAGAGCTGGTCCAGTGAGCCACAACCAGGATGAAAACCGCATTGACCCTCCTAGATCTGAGGTTCGACTATCAGCCAGATCCTCCTCTCCAGCACCCTGGAGTAGACTTTACTGGGGAGGCTGAGGAGTGGGATCCCTTTCTAATTGGAGCACACCCCTGATCCTCTCTTTAAAGAGAGAGACCACTACCCAGGTATGCCAATCCAGGGATACTGTCCTCGGCTGCCACACGGTGCTGCAGAGAGGTGTTAGCCAAGACAGTCCTACAACATCCAGAGCCTTGCCAACAAGAAGCTTTCTAACAACTCAGTGGCTTCAGCTTGGCTGATAGGCAAGTCCCAAGCTTCTGTACTCTCGTCAGAAGACGTGTCAATGGGATTGAGGAGATCCTCAAAGTATTCCTTCTGCCGTTGACAACATCCCCAGGCAAGGTCAGATGCTTCCCACCTGCACTGTAAACAGTGTTGGTGAAGCACTGCTTCCCCATCCTAAGGTGCCGGACAGTTTGCCAGAACACTCTTGAGGCCGACGGATAGTTCTCCATTGCTTATCCGAACTCCTCCCAGACCTGAGTTTTTGCCTAATGAGACAGCAGAAGCTGCAGCACGCTTGGCCTGCCAGTGCCTCCCTGGAATCCCACTAGCTAACAAGGCCAGGTAAGCCTCCTTCTTCAGCTTGACGGCATCCCTTACATCCGGGCGCCATCATCAGGTTCAGGGATTGCTGTCACGACGGGCACCAGAGACCTTACGGTCACAGTTACCAACAGCCGCATTGTCAATGGAGAGGGAGAACATGGACCACTCTGACTCCATGCTTCCAACTTCCCTCAGGATTTGGGAACCTCTATTTGCCAAATAGAAGCTCAAATAACAAATCTAATGGTTATTATTGGTTGACTGAAGTAAGATTTAATCTAGAGGGCCTTGTCTGCTCGGAACCCAATGACTTGTAGATCTGCTGGTCTGCTTTTAGATTACTGAACTCTAATTCTGACTAATTAACCAGTTAAGGGCTGAAACTATTAATCCGCTTAATTGATTATTGAAATAATATTAAACTAATTTAGTAATCGAATAATCATTAACCAGTGTGTAGAGACTCTAAAACGTGCTTTTAGCTTACTGAGCAACCCACTTAGAGCAGCAATTATAAAATTGTATAAAGAAATATGTAAACATTTTCAATTTAACAACGGAAATGCTTTCATCTGTCTATATGCTCTATCCAGAACTCCTCATGTAGAAAAGTTTTAATTTAATCTGTTTCTATTTAAACCTTTGGCTATCTGATTATTAATCGATTAATCAAAACAAATAAACGAGAGATTTATTGATTTGCAAAAATAATCGTTAGTTGCAGCCCTACTGCAGTGTATACAGTGGGGCACTAAACATTGAAGTTTCAGTTCTAATGCCCTTTGTGGCTAAAAGTTACAGTGTTGCATTGGTCAAAATGAAACATTTCCCATGTCAACAGCAATGGGCAAGGTGTTCCCTGTCTTACAAAAGGGTTTCAGATTTTCTCTAATCACTAGAGATGCTACACCCTGTTCTAATCTGACTACTCCAGCGCTGTAATAAGTTAATGCTTTTATACAGCCTCCTCCTCTGTTTTAGAGTTCAGTCCCTTACAACCCATTTGTAGATTTGGTGGGACCAGCTTGTGGCAGATAATTCACTGTACAGAGGTAATAAAACAAGACAATGATAAAATGAGATAAGATTAGCCTTTATTGTCTCTCTGCAGATAATCAGACTCTTGTTGTAGCACAGCAAAAATACAGTCTAACAAAAGTTTACAAGGCCAGAGTACCAGGAACAGAGCACAGTTTTACACAATGCCTTTCTTCAGAATGCCCAGATTTAGAAATGCTATGTTATTATTTTGGAATATTTAGAGCATGCTGACATTATTCTCAGGCATTTCAACTTGTTAAGCACCAAATTTGTCAGTCTAAATTTAGAACCAGTGGAGGAAATCATCTAAGGAGTTGCAGGTTCCTGGGTTTTTGACTATGACCCCAATATTACTTGGTTAGAGTGTCCAACTGATATCAATGTTAGAGACCAAACTCCCAGTCTTGAATGGTCCGCTCAAAATTAATCAGCCATAAATAAAACCGTGAAAGCATAAAGGTTACCTTGATATGTAGCTAATTCACTTGTTGATAAAGTGAGATATAAAATACAGTGCTGCTTTCATGGTGTAATAGCAGTCTTGTTTATTTAGATCAACTCGTCATGCATGGAAGCAGTAACTAGATGAGAGAATGTCGAAGCAGGAAGAGTTGTCTTCTAAGTGTTATTTTTGTTGTTGTGTTTTTCTCAGGGATTTAAACTACAACAGCCTGGTTGAGTTTCCTACAGCCATCCGCTCTCTCAGTCACCTCAAAGAGCTGTAAGTCTGAAACTTTGGTTTAAAAAGGCAAAAGCAAAAGAAAAAAAGGGAAAATTGTAATTTCTCCTGTCTCTCTTTTCAGAGGATTTCATAGCAACAACATCCAGTCCATTCCAGAACATGCCTTCACTGGGAACCCCTCACTGATCTCTTTGTAGGTACCAATAATAACAAATGTTCCGTTTTCTTTGTTTAATGACATACATTTATACTCTGCTAAAAAAAATAGAATAAAGGGAACACTGAAATATCACATCCTAGATCTGAAAGAATTAAATATTCTCATTGAATACTTTGTTTTGTACAAAGGTGAATGTGCTGACAACAAAAAAGAGTCACACAATTAAAGTGGAAAAACAGACTACTTCCAAGTAATGTAGGGTCAAGATGAGGCTCTCCTAATGGAGTCTGTTTCTAACCATTTGTGCAGACATTCACATCTGTGGCCTACTGGAGGTCATTTTGCAGGACTCAGGCAGTGTTCCTTCTGTTCCTCCTTACAAAAAGGTGGAAGTAGAGGTCCTGCTGCTGGGTTGTTGCCCTCCTACGGCCTCCTCAACGTCTCCTGGTGTACTGGCCTGTCTCCTGGTACCACAGAGACTGCAAACCTTTTTCCCACAGCTCATGTTGATGTATCATCCTGCATGAGCTGCACTACCTGCACCACTTGTGCGGGTTGTAGAGTCCGTCTCATGCTACCACGAGTGTGAAAGCACCACCAACTTTCAAAAGTGACCAAACCATCATCCAGAAAGCATAGGTACTAAGAGGCGGTCAGTGGTCCCCACCTGCAGAACCTCTCCTAAATAGAGTGTCATGCCAATAACAAACAATTTCTAGCTGTTGTCTATTTTGTTTGCACAACAGCACGTGAAACTGATTGTCAATCAGTGTTGCTTCCTAAGTAGACAGTTTGATTTCACATAGTTTTGATTTAAATTAAGTCATATTGTGTTTACGTATTTCCTTTTATATTTTGAGATTTTATTGAAAGGACTACAATGATACAAAAGGGCACCATTTTCTTTATAAAATAAGATTTCGACAAAACTAACCCCATCTGGAAAAGGAAATAAATGTGTAAAAAAGAGCATTTCAAAAACACTAAGATTTGTATACATATAATTTATAATGCACAAGGAGAAAGCGTCCTGAATTTTCCAATCTGTGCATTCTTAGTTTAAGTTTTGTTTTTTAGTCCTTGTGTGCCAGATGTTTTAAAAAATCTTTTATTTTTCTTTACTGATTCTATTTATTGCCTGGTGAAACAGTGAATGTTTGTTTTGTCTCAATCAGATTTTTCTACGACAATCCAATTCAGTCTGTGGGACGGTCGGCCTTTCAGAACCTGCCGGAGCTTCGGACACTGTGAGGAAAACACTCGACTCTGTTAGAAACTTAAAGGCTTATTAGGTTTTAACACGTTCTCATATTAGACGTTTGGAAGCCAATGTTTGCTCCTTTTCTGCATATTCAAACCTAAGCATGAAGTAAGTCAATTCATGATGAAAAATGTAAGAAAACTAGGATTTCTTAGTCAGGCTAAACCATTAACTATATAATAACACGCTCCAGTTAGAAAATGCAGATTAGATTGTGTGAGAACTATTGCACACTTCAAGCTGATGCTATCACACTGTTTTATAAATTATCCCCTATTAATTGTTGATGGTGGTGGCAGGGCTTGCCCTTCAGCAGGAGGCAGGGTAGTCTGGAAATATGACCAGGAAATCACAGCTACTCAGAGACAAAGAGAGACCCAGGAGTCAAACAATGTAATGTCTTAAGTTATTCTATACCTAATGAGATGTTTTGACTTCCTCATTCAGCTCCATGCAGAAAGACCCCAGGCTGGGTATATATTTGGGTGGGCTAGTTCTGTTTTCATTCACATTTTCCTTAAAAAAAAACCTTAACTATTTGGTATTAAGTCTTTAACTATTTTAAGGTTGACCGTTTTCTTTTTCTCTGAAAAACATGACAAAAGACCACTGGTGCAGCCTTGGTGACATACCACACCTGAAATATATATAAATGTTCAACAAGATTCTAAACTATGTGTCATTATTCTGCTGGTTTCACTTGATATTAGCTCTGTGTGACTGAGAGCTAGCAGGTAGCAGTTTCTAACAGACATGTAAGAGTGGACACCGCATTGACGGTTGGGACAGAAATTGCGGGCGCCATCTTGGGGTGGTCGACCTTATATATATATATGTGTGTATATGTATATATACATATAGTATCTATTCAGTATATATATACTACTCAAAAAAATTAAAGGAACGCTTTGTAATCAGAGTATAGCATCAAGTTAATTAAACTTCTGGGATATTGATTTGGTTAGGTATGTAGCAGAGGGACAGCTGGACAGGGCAGTAGAAGGTCTATAACCCATCAGCAGGACCGGTATCTGCTCCTTTGTGCAAAGGAGGAGGGAGCAGGAGAAGCACTGCCAGAGTCCTAGAAAATGATGACCTCCAGCAGGCCACTGGTGTGAATGTCTCTAACAAACAATCAGAAACAGACTTCACAAGGGTGGCCTGAGGGCCTGACATCCTCTAGTGGGCCCTGTGCTCACTGCCTGGCACCGTGGAGCTCGACTGGCATTTGCTACAGAACACCTGAATTGTCAAGTCCGCCATTGGCGCCGTGTGCTTTTCACAGATGAGAGCAGGTTCACCTTGAGCACGTGTGACATACGTTAAAGGGTCTGGGAAGCTGTGGAGAACGTTATGCTGCCTGTAACATATTTCAGCATGACCGGTTTGGTGGTGAGTCAGTGATGGTCTGGGGAGGCATATCCATGGAGTGACGCACAGACCTTTACAGGCTAGACAAGGGCACCCCGACCGTCATTTGGTATCGGGATGAAATCCTTGCACCCATTGTCAGACCCTTTGCTGGTGCAGTGGGTCCTGGGTTCCTGCTGGTGCACGACAATTTCCCGACCTCATGTGGCGAGAGTATGCTGGCAGTTCCTGGAGGATGAAGGAATTGATACCATTGATTGGCCCCCACGCTCGCCTGACCTAAATCCATGTCACCTCTGGGACATTATGTTTCGATCCACTTGACGACGCCAGGTTGCACCTCAGACTGTCCAGGAGCTCAGTGATGCCCTGGTCCAGATCTTGGAGGAGATACCCCACAACGCCATCCGTGGTCTCATTAGAAGCATGCCCTGATGTTGTCAGGCATGCATACACGCATGTGGGGGCCATACAAATTACTGAACTCCATTTTGAGTTGCAAAATGGACTAGCCTGCTGCATCATTTTTTCACTGTAATTTTTGGGGTGTCTTTGAATTGAGCCCTCTGTAGGTTAATAATTTTCATTTCCATCAAAAGATGTGGCATCCTTTTGTTCCTAAAATATCACCAAGTCCACATCAGTAGAAATAAACAGCATGATTTTTAGCCCCATTGAGATCTGATGTGTTTTCAAAGTGTTCCTTTAATTTTTTTGAGCAGTGTACATACTATGAGAATATTCCATTACGCTTAACCCCACTAAGAATATTTAAATGCACTAAATGATTTCAAAAAAATTCTTGTAAAACATTTATTTTTTATATAAGTGTATGTCGATGGTTGCTAGCACATATCGACTGTGTCTGAGGGTATTTTTATTTATGTTTTGATTTTTTTTTTTTTTTTTTAACAAACTACAAATGTTTAACCAGCAGTTATTTCCTGACTTTTATGTTTGTATTAAGTTGGTTGCGAAGTTGTCTTTGACTAGGCTAAGGCTAAGTTCACAAATAGATACAAAACAGAGTTTGTGAATGTAACCAAAAATGGAAATAAAATGCTTTGTAATGTTACATACAGACTGCCGCCATTTTGGATTTTTAGGTTACTTGGAAGTTTCTGGACTTCCATTTTAAAAAGTCAGCCTTTTTATCTTGTGACTTGTCAAATAACAGTTTGCTGTTAAAGCTATGCCAAGTCATGACAACAGATTTTTCCTTCATATATATAGCTGTTTTCCAAACTAAAACAATATGTCAAGAAAATTGTGTGTTTTGTACGGAAGCTGAGAGCAGTCATAGTCAACTTTTTTTTACCTATGTTTTCTCGAGATACCGACATAACTATCTCATTATCACATTTAAAAGGTTGTTTTCTCGAGATAACAAGATAATTATCTCGTTATCACAAGAAAACAGTTATTGATTTCTCGAGATAACAAGATAATTAACCTGTATGAGTAATGAATGAGGCAGGCCAGCAGCCCTGGATTCCCAGTCCATCCATGCCTGCGAGGCCCATAGTTGTGCAGTTGTGGTACAGCGTGTGCGCAAATAATAAATTTTTTAGTTTCCTATTTCTTTTCACTCATTCTCAGGTCATGGTGGATGATTGGATTGCATAGAATAGAGTAGAAAAACATCTGTCTTTCAATGAAAATCTTTAATCTGGACTCATTTTGAGGGTTAATGCATCTTATACCTGTTAACACCAGGGCTGTTCAGAAAACACCCGGCGCAAAGGCGCTGGAGGCATCGGTCTTATTGCTTATAAATCAGAAGTAAAAGCAAATCATCAAACCAACAACTTCATCTTGTTACCTAAAAGTTAAACACAAGATTATTTTCATAATTGCACATTGGCTGCCATGGCTTAACTTATAAATCCTCTCCCGCTGTTGTGGTATTGAAGGATGTAATCAGTTTTAACACACACCAATCATCTCGTTATCACGAGACAATGGTTTTGTTACAATTAGGTAATGAGAAAATTAACTTGTTTTCTTGAGGAAACCTCCTTGAAAAAGTATCCGAGGGAAACGACCGCCCTCGGCTTCCGTAGTTTATCTTCGCCTGTGGTGCATCAAAAATGTTCACATCTAGGTCGCATTAACAGTATGATTCCTCTCTGCACTGCCAGAGTAGCCAGTTGAACCTCTGAGCTTGTTTTCACCCACAGGCGGAAAGTAAAAGGTCAGTTTAAGGTGACTCAGTATTTAGCCCGAGCCTCATTAAATCAGGTGCTAATTACACAAAGAATGTAACTCAGAAACTGAGAGGCGGCCAGAGTATTTTCTGTTTCCTCCAAATAAATCTGCTTCTCCCAGCTTGAACTCTGCCTGGTTTTTCTCTCAGATCTCTGAATGGAGCAGCAGAACTCACAGAGTTTCCAGATCTGACAGGAACCAAGAGTCTGGAGAGCCTGTAAGACGCACACACACACCCTCACAGGAATGTTTCCTTTCTATTTGCTGTTGTAGCTCACATCACTGTGGGGTTTCAGAACTAAACACCAAATCAAACTGTTTTTATTAACACTGCAGTTATTATCCTATCTAGCAGGCTGTAGCTTTATTTTTCTGCAGCCCTGGCCTGAAATTAAAATACATTTTTTTCCCTTCCTGTAGTGGGCCAAATTTCCATGTCATAATAAACATTTTACACAGTTTATTTTCATGTAATGTTCCATCCAAACTCCTTTCTGAAGGTGGTGTGTTCAACTATAACCAGTAGGTGGAAAAACATATTGCAACCAAACAAACCATCCCACATTTTTCTATTGTCCAGCTTTAAAATGAGCATTTTCTGTGGTTCCAAAAGCTTTATCCTCTTACAGATTTCTTCTGTTTTGTTGTCACACTTAAAATGTTTCAGATGTTTAATCTGTTTGAATTCAATGTTTTAGTTAATCAACTAAAACATTTTTTGAAAAGGATGATTTCTTTTTAGGAAATAAGCTGTAAAACCAATCTTGACTTTTGGGGAGGTTAAGTATTCCCTTCCTTTTTTAAATTATGGATTGACTTTGATTAAGCTACATTTTTTAAAAAGGTTAGCTCAGTTTAACTAATTCAAACCCAGGTCTGATTACTACCTAACAGCAGACATAACTAATCAAATAGAATCTCTGTGATGTCTGAAAGCTCTCAAGAAGCAAGAATCGCCTGAAAACAACCAAAATCTCTAACTTTAGGTCTGCAATGAACCGAAGATCGATCCAGATTAGTGTGTTGCTGAGAGTAGTTTTTTTTTTTCACTCAATAATTCGAGAAAAAGATCACTGGAGAAGCCTTTGGATGCCTAATAAACCAAATGTAAAACACGTCTTTGCTCTTTTTCCTTATTCAGCTGAATTAGCTTGATATTAAAGTCGTAGGGAAATCGTATTTTCAATGTCAAATCATTTTGGCTCAAACATGTATATAAATGTACTCTTTATCAGACAATATTGTCCCAAGATTTTGAAAATTTCAATTTCTAAAATAAATCCTGTCTTAAAATGTGTGTTCTTTTTCTCGTTATCTTATGCAGGCCAGTTAGTTGTACACCTAAATTCGGCCAATCATATATCACCAAACCAAACTTCTGCCGCCCTGGCGTCCTCTTCCACGACAACTTTGTCCCCGCTTTCCTCCTCTAAATAAAAAAGGTCTGACGGCGGAGACTCATCCACCACCTCCTCGCCACACAAAACTCTCCTCCTCTTGCATGTTTCTGCTGTCCATAGCTTTCCTTGACAGTGTCGCTTCTAAGTCACCAATTTAGTGCTACTTGGTCCCAATGTAATTTCCCATTGGGAACCTACTAGCACTAAGTTGCTAACTGGTTAGCAAGATGCTTCCGACAAACCGACACAATCAAACTTGCTTGCAAACCTTCCATCACAACAATCCCGCCCCCTTGATAATCAACCAATCACATTCACTTTATTCACTCGTGTAAAGTCGTGCACCACTCGGGAGAATTTGGAAATGCAAAGGTTGGAACGGCCATTTCCCTACGACTTTAACACTGTGTGACTGAGAGCTAGCACGTAACAGATGCTAGTACATATCAGCTAGTAATCTAAGGTTAAATTTATTGATATTTGATCTGTTGTGGGTTTATTTAACAAACTAATATAATTTAACCAGCAGTTAGTTTTAGGCTATTACGTTTAAACTGAGTTGGATTGCTTTTGGTTTGTTTTGGAGGCCCAAAATTGGGTGTTCAACCCAAGCAGTAAAATAAGCTAATGATTTTGTTGCTAGCTGCAGTCATCAGTAGGATGAAAGCAAGAGGATAAAAATATACCCAGAACACAGCATGTTTTAAAACAATCCCAAAGAAACATATCATTAAATTCTAGTGTTGCGCCGATGCCATTTTTTGGCCCCGTTACCGATATGCGATACCTGGCTGTGCACTTTCGGCCAGTACCGATACTATCTGTTTGAAATTGATGTGTGTGTATATCTGAAGAACTGCATACTACTTGGATGAAAAATAATTGCCATCATGGCTTTGTCAAGCTGCTGCCTACCTTTTTGAAGTAGGTACTAATACCACCATTTTAGTTCTGGATTAGGGCCCCACCTGATACTGGTATTGGTGCAACACTATTAAATTCCCATGTATTTATTATGATATATATATATATATATATATATATATATATATATATATATATATATATATATATTTTATATATAATATATGTTTTTAGCTTTGGTCATGTTTTTAATTCTAACTTGGAATAGTTAAAGGCGCTATATAAGTACATGCCATTTACCATTTACCATTTAGCCTTTAAAGCATATTAAATTTTGCCTTCTAAAGCTTCTTCATCTGCAATGCTGCTCGATAACATTTAAATATGGTGTTATAATATGAAAAAACACAATAAACTGTTAATTTATGCTTTTTAAGTATTTATAAGACCAGTATTGGACCAGCACTTTTCAAAATCCATGTCCAATTTGATAGATGGATCAAAATCACCGTAGCTTTAATTAGGCAGAAGTTTCGCTTGTAAAGGAGATTTGTAAGCCCAATGAGACATACCTGGTTAAATAAAGGTTACATACACATATAGATTAAGTAGGACTAGATGAGGGTAAAAAGGGTATATAAACAGATGTTACAGGTTTCCTTTTGTCTGCCTATCTGTGCTGTAGGACCATCACTGGAGCTCAGATCACTTCTCTACCCGGCTTCATGTGTGAGGAGCTTCCAAACCTCCAGCTGCTGTAAGCCTCTCACCATCAAGCAGAAATGTTTCCACTTTCATGTGCTGCACACTGATCCGCTTAGGGTGTGTCGGACATCCTTGACAGCTGCTGACAGCTAAAACTGTCTTTGTGTCTGCAGCGACCTCTCGTATAACAAGATCCAGACTCTTCCAAGCTTCTCTGGCTGTGAGAGCCTCCAGAAGATGTGAGGTTTATCTTCATTTTATCTAATTAAAGCTTATCTTTCTCTTTCTGGGGTTTCTGGGTTCCTTTGTCAGCCTCTGAAGCCTATTAAGCGCATT
Organism: Cyprinodon brontotheroides; assembly: GCA_018398635.1. Classification (NCBI taxonomy): domain Eukaryota; kingdom Metazoa; phylum Chordata; class Actinopteri; order Cyprinodontiformes; family Cyprinodontidae; genus Cyprinodon; species Cyprinodon brontotheroides. The sequence continues at coordinate 16,972,664 of JAGKQL010000030.1, read as the reverse complement.
TATCAAGTTGCTGGTTACCATAGCAACCGGTAAAATGCATCCAGCTGTGCATCATGGGAATAATTAGCAGCGCCGTTGTCTGTTTAAGGCAAATCAGAAGGAATGAAAATGCTTTGGTGGAGGAGATAAAGGTGGAGCCATGGAAAAACTGTTGGCTGATCACTGTGTGTTTGTGTTTCAGTGATCTTCACCATAACGAGATAGAGGAGCTGAGGGAGAACACCTTCACGGGGCTGATGAGCCTTCGCTCACTGTAAGGACACACGCTTTGAAGGTTTAATTAGTCCTTGGATCCTGACCCATGATCCAACTGTAATCTACTTTAAGTGCTTCCAAATGGAAGTGCCGATCTCCTATCAAGGTGGTCCGCTGGTTGGTGGAGCAGCTGCCACGACACGAAGTCAACAAGGGAGTTACCCTGCTGCTCCTGGTAGCAGTTAGCAAAGAGCTAATCATCCAAATAACACCAACAAATACTGAAAATATTTCACTTTTACAACACGCATCTAGAATACAGGGAGCGCTACATTTCAGGACACTCATGTCTCAGGAAATAATTCAGCGCTCAGGTTTCAGGGAACAAGGCATGGGGTTTTAGGGAAAAGGTTTCAGTTGATTTAATATTAAACTTATCTGGTCTCAGGAAACCACAGAGCTTTAGTGAAACTTCGACCAAACGATCAGATGTTTGGGTTTAACTAAAACACATTCTCACCTAAAAAAAAAAAGCATAGAATAAATAATAATGATCTCACATTGGAGACATAAAAGAAAAACATTTTACTTTTTTTCCACCAGTTCATTAACCTTAATTCAGTTATTGCCGAGTTATACTAATGTGGGATTCCTTTTTCTGCTTTTAGGGATTTATCCTGGAATCGTTTATCATCCGTGGAGCCAAACTCGTTCTTTGCTCTGACTGCTCTCTCCAAACTGTGAGTTTTCTGTTCAGTTTTTGTTTTCTGCATTGCTTTAAGGTCCTGGTCCTGTTGATGGGATTACTTTGTCGGTGAATAACTGGAGTGATTTGTGTTCCTGCAGGGACCTTTCGTCCAATCAGCTGTCTTCTCTCCCTCTTACTGGTCTGCAGAGTTTAACTCGCATTCGGCTGGTGGGAAACGATCAGCTGATGGAGTTAATACCCCGAGAAGATCTGCCACGAGTCAGGTGACGATTTACACCAAAAAGTATTTATTTGGTATTTGTCAGGTTGGGGGGAGGTTTGAGAGCAGGACCCAAATGCAGAGACTGAAGCTGAAGGTGGTACTTTAAACAGGTCACAGCCGAAGCAAAAATTCAAAAACACAAATCCACAAAATACTGAGAACCATGAATACTCAAAACAAGGGCAAAGAAATGAAAAGAATAGGAAAATGTTCACATTTTTTTTTCTTTTTATAAATAAAGTGAACACTCATGAGAATCCAGAGTGGAATAATACTTTCCAACCACCGGGAGCATGAACAAATAAAAGCAAATGTAATGATAGGAAAACCTTAGTCGGTTAAATAACATGCATTTTGCACATTTCTGATGTTGCTGCTGTTTTGAAATATCCATTACTGTAAAAATGTCCATAGCTGCATATTGGTTATTTAATCTCCAGGTGCACATTTTTATATTGTTAAAACACTTTACATTAATTTATTGTTTATATTTTAACTCTTCACTAGTATATTATTCTTATATATTTTTCTAAGGTCCACATTTGTGTGACCATTTTTTTCTATAATATTTTTTTTTCTGTAACCACCAGAACTTCCCCGTTGTGGGACAATAAAGAGATTTTGTATTCTATTCTATAAAAGGGGTAGAAGGATATAAGTAAATCTAAACAATGTATGTATAAAAAATATATCTGCAAAATGTCTTATATTCAACAACAAAAAATACTTAGTTAAGCTAATTGTGCAAAACAGAAATTAAAAAATTTAAATCCTATCAGATTTATAGTCCCCACACTGCATATATATTAGAATCTGTCTTTAAATTACAGCCAAACTCATTTACACAGTAACAGATAAAAACCTTTAGATAAATCAAACATTACTGCCACATATCTGCACCATTAAAACAACTATTTTCCTTCATTTCAGACGGAACTTTTCACAGAACTATTCATACTTGTATCATATTAAACGGAACTTCCAATATTCACCACTATTCGGTGCCAAGTACCTTTTTCCTTTGATCACAGAGCAGTCGGCTTGCTTGGTCTCACAATGAATCCTGGGAAAACCAAGGATGGAGAGGATACATCGGACCCATCCTTGAAATCAGGCAAAAAGAAGGGCGCATTTGTAGGCGGCATAACGAGGGGTTTTTGAATCCAACCAGACCTCGGCGCTATGACGTAATCGGCCTACGAATCTGGCCTTTGGAGGACGCAGCCCATGCATTTGAACGCAGCCCATGACTAAAGCAGGAGGTGTATACATGGGAGACAGAAACAAAGACCAGGCTCATCAGCAGATTGGGAGCAGGTGTGGAGAGAGCAGTCTAGAAGGGAGCTAAGGAAAAGGAGATTGACACACAAGGGCAACAGAAGGCAAACAAGAAATGCCTAAGAACCCAAATACAATCAAAAATAACTAGAATAACACAAAATGGATATAAAACTAAAGAAAACGCAAAGACAAAACTTAAACAGAACCAAAACCATGATGGTTTCTGATTCGCTGATGACTGATTTCTTTTTTTATTACTCTGTGCAAATATAACAGGATGTTCCTGGGTGTAAATTAGCCTTTTATTGTTTATGCTGTAAAACTTCTATCAATAAATGCTAAGAGTTGCAAGTGTCTCCTCAGGGTGATGGAGCTTCCTTATGCTTTCCAATGCTGTGCCTTCATCTCCTGTGAGAAGAAAGGAGGAGAAGAAGGAGGTTTATCCTGGGAGAGGGAGGAAGCAGCAGACTCCACTGCAATAGATCCTCCTTTCCCTTCCAGCCAAGGTGAACCTCCACATCAGAGACGTTTGCACATTTAAAAAGCCCCAAAGTTCCTGCTGTGTTCCTGCAGTCCTTGTTTCAGTAATAATTGTTGTGTATGTATGTATGTTTGTATGTATGTACACTTAAAGAGCTATTATCTAATTAAAAATAGATCCTGAACTGAAGAGCAGATACAAATAACATTATTAGAACATTCAAATGTATTTATCAAAACATGGAGATACTGAATAAAAGTGTCCCGAGGACGCAGCTTTGATGGGCCTCACTTCCTCTTTCTTTGTTACAGATTTAAAACTTATATATTTAAAAATTATATATTTTGTTGACGGTGATTTTATGGAATTTTTCTTTCTTTTTGTGAAGTTAGTTTTTACTTCATAAGACCTGAGAGCTTTTGGAGTGGAGCTCTGAGAGCCAAGTCTGTTTTTGAATATCTTATATCTAAATTTTTTTTTTTTATTTAGAACATGCTTTATTGCCAAGTTCTGTTTTAGGTATTTGTTTTTGAACATTTATACTCAGTTGTGCAAATATTGGTGATTTATGTTTGTTCAAAACATATAACTGTACGAATTTAAAATTTAAAATGGCTTTTTTTGTTCTGGAGTTCTGAATGTGTTCCTTCGAGGAATGAATGGAAATGCTTTGAGTTCAGATGTTGATCTACGGCTTTATGTCCACAGTGGACCAGGACTGGGACGATTTTCTCATGCAGTTTGAAGACGAGCCCAAACCTCAACACTCTGTTCACTGCAGCCCAACTCCAGGTAACAAGAAGTTACATCAAACTTCTCATGACCCTCATCCTGCAGCGGATTGTTTTACCTTTTTAAAGTATTTCTATATGAAGACTTTTCAGTTTGTTGTACAATCTCAAACTATTGAGAACATAGTCATCTTTTGACTAGATGAGGAGGTTTTGGTGGAGGTTGCCAGTTTGTCTGTTTTTAAAGTGACGGTTTGACTTTCTCTCAGGACCGTTTCGTCCCTGCCTCCGTCTGCTTGGCAGCTGGATGATCAGAGGCGGAGTCTGGCTCATCGCTGGAATCTCATTGGTCAGCAACGGTCTTGTGGTCCTCTCCGTCTTCTTTTCTCCAGCAAGCAGGGTCACACCCCCCAAGCTCCTGATTGGCCTGCTGGCTCTGGTGAACGGGCTGATGGGCGTGTGGGGCGGCTGGCTGGCGGCGGTGGACGCCTGGACGTTCGGCAGCTTCTGGAGGTTTGAAATGAACTCTGAGTGGAATGAAAACAAACCTGATCTGTTTGCCTGTTTGGTCTTTAAATCCTCATCTGTGGCAGGTACGGGGTGGAGTGGGAGAGCAGCTCCCTGTGTCGCCTCAGCGGCTTCCTGTGTGTGTTTGCATCCCAGACCGGCCTCTTCCTGCTGACGCTGGCGGCCCTGGAGCGATGCTTGTCTGCCGCAGGTGCAACTCAGAGCAACAGAACCGAAAGCAACAACGGTGAGAAAAAACAAAATCATCCCAAACCAAGGCACATGTCACTTTAAAGCAGAGGTCATGCATTAGCGGACCGCGGTCCAGATCTGGACCCACCTGCTGGCTAATCCAGACCAAACCTGATTTAAAACATTTAGAAATTACCGCATGTTGTCTGACGACAGTGTCCAACTAAGAATCTTCAGCAGCACAATCATGAAATTGTCCATATACCAAACTGAACGACTGTTGTTCTCTACTTCAAAAACCCTTTAGATTTTAAAATGGGAAAATGCCTTTCTTTTTTTTTTATACATTTTTATTTACAAATTTAGTGTCTAACGTGGATTTTATTTCAGCGTAAAATTCTGTTTAAAGTAACAGATTATAATCAAAAATGTCTCTGGACCTTTACTGCTTGTTGATATTCTTTATTCGGACCCCGATGATTTTAAATTGGTTACCCTTGCTTTAAGGTATTCATATCACTGTTGACGCTCTGCCTCTCTGACACACAAGATGTGGGGAACAAGTTCTAGTTAGCTCAACAGTTCAAGCTCCGATTGGATGTGGAAGGTTTGTAAACATCAATGTGCCACAGGACTTTTACTGGATTTAGGTCTGGACTTTGACTAGGCCATTCTCAACCTTTCGGTTGAGCCTGATTCTGCTGGAGGTTTCTTCCTGTGAAAAGGGAGTTTTTCCTCTCCACTGTCGCTCCAAGCATGCTTAGTGTGAAGAATTTCTTTTCAGTCAATGAATCGATGCAATCTGGTTTTCCTTAGTTAGAAAACTTCTATCCATTTGGTTTTATAATCTGGTGAACTGTAAAGTGCCTTGAGATGACATGTGCTGTGAATTGGCGCTCTATAAATAAACTGAATTGAATTGAATTAAAATGCTTTGATCCAAACCATCATTGTATCTGTGGCTGGAAGGTAAACCTCCTCCCCTGTCCCAGCCACTCCTGAGCTGTGGATCTCTGTAGCTCCTCCATAACGGCTGTGGGTTCTGAAAAATGTTTGCTCTTTATTTTCAACATTAACATTTTCCACAATCATACAGGAAGCTGAATATCTCGGAAGGTTCTGCTCAGAACGCCTCATGTTGGAGGAAAAATCAGGAGAATTAAAGTATGGATGGTTATTTGTCCGAACGAGAAATCTTTTTGTTTTAATTTCGCCTCTGTTTTCGCAGGTCACTCCATGTCGCCGCTCTTCATCCGTTTTTCCGTCTGTCTGTGCTTCCTGCTGGGCTTCATCATCACCCTGCCTCCGCTGGTGGTGGGTGAGAGTAGCTCCTCCTTCTGTCTGCCCCTCCCTTCGTCCTCCTCATCCTCCTCCATGGCCTTTTCAGTCTCCTTGGTGCTCTTCGACTCCCTCTGTTTCCTCGTCATGACGCTGGCCTACACTCGCCTTTACTGCCGTGCCGGCAAAGCTCAGCCCGCCTCAGACGAAGAGGCGGCGTTGACTCGTCACGTTGCCTGGCTGCTCTTCTCCGACTGCCTCCTTTACCTCCCAGTCGCCTTCCTCTCCTTCTCCTCCCTCCTGCGGCTCCCCGCCGCCGGGCCAGAGGCGGCAAAAGGAGTCCTGCTGCTCGTGGCGCCACTCCCGGCCTGCGTAAACCCACTCCTCTACCTCCTCTTCAACCCACTCGCCAGAGGGGAGTTGGCAGCACTGGCGACACGCGCCTGCGTGGGTGCAGTGGCGTCTAAATTACAAAGAAGGGGAGCTTCTGGAGGACGGCCGCTGGATTCAACATACGACGAGGACGCAGAGAAGCAGTCATGTGACTCTACGCAGGCGCTGGTGGTCGTTGAAGGTGTTAAAGAGGAAGAGGAGCAGCGGAGCAAAATGCAGCAGTTGCTGTCAGTCGGCCAACATTGTTAAATGGACACAAACTCCCACTTGTAGCATTTATTGGTGTCCCCTGACAAAAGCTGGAATACCCTGTCAGATTGGACCCATGTGGGACGTCCAGGTGGAGGGTTAGCTCAGTCATTAAACATCACAGAGGGTTTATTCTATCAGAACATTGAAATTCTGTTTCACTATTGGGGTTTAAAGCGATTGGACCTATTTTTAACCTCATCTGTTCCCCTTTTCAGCCATTCTGATGTAGACTCTCAGTCTGTTTGGGGTCACGACTCTGCTTGGTCCATTGTTTGACATTTGACCCCAGAGAGGAGGTCCGCTCAGTGATCAGAGGTTCCTACCAGGTTCTGTATGGATAGATTTCTGGTCCATTAATGTTGCAAAGAACACATTTTGTAAATGGAAATGTGAGAAAAGTGCAATCAAGAAATGAAACTTCAAAACGTTTCAATCCAAAACAGGTTTGGAGAGGGAATTGGCTGTTTTCCCAGATTTGTTTTCTCTCTAAAATTAAATTTACAAATTTAATTTTAGAGATTTTATATTTACTTAATGTTTACTTTTTTTCATTTTTACAGATTTTTTCATTTTATTTTTCAAACTCCACTTTTTCAGATGTATTTTTACGTTTTGCTTTCTTTTCAAATTGCATCACATTCTCTTCACTTCAAGCCCATTCCAGACGCTGGCTCTTGACCAATTAAAATGTTTATAACCTCCAGCAGACCAATAGAAATTCATCTTCTTTCCTCACTCCAGAGGAAATCCCGCCCCTAGAAGTGAAGAGAGTTTGATCAGGAAAAACGTAATTTGAAAATAATGCAATTCATGAAACTTAATCTGAAAAAAAAAAATAAAAATGTTTTCTTTAAAAAAGAAAGAAATTAAAAAAATAAAGTAAATAAATAAAATTCACTGCTAGTTATCTGGCTGCAAAACAAGCCCAGATCATCAGTCTTCCTCCACCGTGCCTGAAAGAACACAATGCTTGTTTAAGCATGTGTTGGAGTTTAGCCGCAGTGGATGGAAAACTGAATTCTGCTCTCTGCTGTCCTCCATCAGAGTTGGACTTTAAAGTCGACTAATTTAAATATCTTTAAATCTACATTAACATGAATTCAACACACTGTGGTAAACGAATAAATCGAGGCAGAAGATGTCTTTCAGTCATCAATGCACACATTTGTTGACACATTATATACAATTATATATATATATATACAATCAGGGGCTACATTCGCACTGCAGGCCTTGATGCTCAATTCCGATTTTTTTTGCATTGCCGTTCACATTTCCTAATATATGCCACTTGTATTTAATCTCCTGCGTGAACTGCAGTCACACGACACAAGTGTCCTGAATGCGCAGTAGAGGAAGCAATGACGTCACAGGCCAGCAAGCTCTGTGTTTATGGAAGTAAACATGGATGGTAGTGCCGGATCACATCTAGCGATCTTTCCTAACCATAAAAACACAATCTTTTCAAGACAGTTAAACAGAAATACTGCTCTCTGCGTCCACGTCTGCCATGGTTGTTGTTGTTTTTCTTACAACTTCTTCATAGCCAGATCCAGAATAGTGACCTATGTTTGGTATTAATGGCGTTCAGGCCTCATGAATGCGACCTGGCTGTTCAGACACAGGTCGCATTTGAAAGATCGGATTTGTATCGGATTCAGGACCACATTGCCAAGTAGCCTGGGTCACATTGGAAAAAATCGGACCTGTGTTGTTCAGAATGTCATGAAAAGATCAGATAGAGGTCGCATATGAGCAAAAGAATCTGATTTGGGTCGCTTCAGGCTGCAGTGTGAAGGAAGCCTGAAATTCTGATGATTTTAAAACATTTCAGTGTTGCAATATTTCCTAAGATATTTTTTCCTGATCTTTAGAGGTTTTTATACACCACCTCCAGTGGTAATCCAATCTAAATGAGGTCCAAAGGTCACTTAAATCCAGCCAGTTGGCTACTGGGACCAGTTTAAGATGGTTCAATGATTTTCATTCCACCCTCCCCAGCTTTTGTCAGGTGACATCAAACCTACAGGTCCAGCAAATGTAGCAGCAGCTAAAGAAGAGAAGCTCGCCATGAACTCACATTTCTAGTTTTCCTTTGTTTTTGTTTTCTTCCTGTCCAGTCTGAGACGCCGGCAGGAATCATGAAGGGTTTCGTTTTAAAAACACACTTTTACAGCAACGCGCCACCAAATGTTCACGCTAGCAGCTCGTGTTTCTGCAGGCGGGTGTGAAAACTGCAGCATGCCTGAGAGCTTCGTCACAGAGTCAAACCTCAGCCCGAAGGAGTGAGGTCATCAGGTCATCATTTCAGTCCACATAGTGACATCTAGTCTGGCCTCGTGTTCACGCCGCAGGAGGCTGCTTCATTTAAGAATCTGTTTTAGTGAGTAAACCGTGTTGTAAAAAGGCGCTACTGTGACAATCGATAAAGTGTGTAGACTGTGAGATATGTTTGTTTTATTTTGAGGATTTTATTGTCTGTATATTACAGCTGTTTTTTTTTAACTCTCGTCGTTTTTATGTGTCGTGTAAAGTGCTGATTGTGAACACTGTTTCTCCACAAACGTGACCTCAAATACTTTCTCATTTTCTCACCTCTCCTACATTTGGGGCAGAAACGTTTCTAACTTCATTTATTTATTTCTTTTTATTAAATTCCCACGTTATCTTTCTTTTTTTCTTTTAAAGAAATTAAACTTTGCTCTCTGTGATGTTTTACAGTAAATAAATTGACCCTAAGCTTTTAATTTGTTTTTTTATATATATAAATCTGTTTCTTTTTGCTCTTCTAATAATTATTTATTGTTTTAAAATTCTTTTTTCATTTCTTGCTTTGTAATTAACTGTCAACTTGATATCATTTTTAACAAAGAAACCCAAACCAGTGCTTATGGTGAGAAACTTTAATTTAGGGTTAAAATGATAAACTTTTATTCTTTTTTTTATCTTTTCTTAAACAGAACATCGAATGTTTACAAAACAGGCAATTCTTACTTTATTCAGCAAACTAAGAGCAGGGGAAAAAAAATCTAATGTTTGGAGACAAATAACAGTAAAAAACAAACAAATAAATAAAGTTGACTCCTTAAATCTCGCTTTTTATGTTTTGAAAGTACAGTATTTTATAAGGTTTGCTGAAATCTTAAAAAATCATTCAGGAACCTGAGATGCAGACCTACATGCAGACTTTTGGCCCAAACCATGATACTACAGAACCGTGTTTCTCTCTTTAATTAGTTTCTTTCCCAATAAATTATCCAAGTTTGAATTTCAAACTTATGTTAAAGCAAAATTTGATTTATTTCTTTAATTAAATCAATTAGTTGAAGTAATCTCATTGCAATGTCAAAACAGCATACGCTGTCAGATTGACATATGATTCGGTTGTTATCCAAACTAATGTAATATTGAGTCACAATATAAACCACAGCCAATTTTTTATATGATTTTAAACGTGGAAAAAAAATCTTCGCACACACGTTCTTTTTCACTACTAAAGTAACTTATTTTAAATGAATATACACTAATATAGTTTTAACTATAAAGGCTTCTTCTCTTAACATCCAGGAAACTCAATCATGTTTTAGTGCATCCAAAAAATAACAGCAAAATCAAAGCTGATTTTATTTTTTAAAGGTTAAAACAAACATGTTTTTGCTGATCTGTACGCTGCTGCTAAAATTACATTAGGGAATAATTCTCTGTTGCACATTGTGCATATTTGCACAATGTATACCGATTTGGCAGCGTATTCTGTTCTGGAAAATTTAATAAAATGATTTAAAGTGCAACACCAGGAGACATTCAATGTTTCTGAATCACATTTGAATGGCCTATACATGATTTTCTTCAGCAGGATGCTAGAAAATATCAACAAGTTTACAATGACATCATTATTCTGAACAGACTTAAACTGTTCAACATATTTTAATGTACAGATTATTTTCCAAATTACTGAAAGAAAATCTTTTGTATGTGATTTTAATAAATAACTTTATTCCCTTTTTTATTTTCACTAAGACCCACCCAGCATTAAAGAAAATCATGTTTATTGATATTTAAGGTAGTAATGCAATCATGTTAAACTAATATAATTTCGCCTTTTTTAAAGTCCTTTTAAAAAATAAAGTTGAGAAAGTAGATTGAAGTTATTTTAAATCAGGTTTTACTTTCTTCTTTCTGTATTTTTTCCAAACTTAACCAGGTTCAGTTAAACTGCCTATAAAATGTTTGCTCCGAATATTGTGACTCTAGTGTTTCTTGTAGTTTCTGGTGAAAATTTCACTGCTTGGTCCTTTTAATTTCTTACACTTTCACGTGCAAAAGAGTAAAAAGATGGATAGAAAAGAAGTGGGGAATGCCCCGCCCCGTTACGTTAAGCTCCACCAATATATGTAACCACAGCAACAAACAATTTATTGATATAAAAAAATATTTACAAAGCCTGACGATGAATGTGTGCTGTGTTGAATCCTGCTGCTTAAACAGCATTTATTGTTTAAAACATAAATGTTTCATAGACATAACTCTTCTCTGTTCTCTCTTGTAAACCTTTGTATTGTGTTTGTTGGAGTCTAGTTTTGTAAACTTTTGCTTAAAGTTAGACATGGTGTTGTTAATAAACCAGCAATCCTGCAAACTTTGTTGATTTTTTTATTTTATTATTGTGGTTTCTTTTTTTTTTCCTAGATGGCTTCAACTGTGAGGTTTTAGTAATTACTAAATTTAATAAATACAAGTTATTGTCTTTCTTTTCGAATTCTGAGTGCATGGATGAAATAAAGTTCACTTTCATGCAAAATTCAGAGGCCCCCTGAACGCCTCACACACCTGCAGTGTGATGTCAGAGCTCCTGGAAAATTTCAGTAACCGAATAAAAATATTGAGGCCAAATTAATTGGAAAGAAGTGACTTAAAGAGAAGTTGATATATGTTTTTAAATATGTCTAATGTGCTGCGTTGCCGTGAACAAAACATGTTTTGGTGAGTTAGCATTTGAGCTAGTTTATGCTACAGGGTAAACCCTTTAGGGTTTTTTTCAACTACCTTTAAAAAACTTGAAAAAAAAAATGTTTTGTGCAATGAAAATATGTACAATTATGTAAGTAATTGGCCCACCTGGTTCGGCTTGGTTAGCTAGCAGCCAAGCTAATACAGTAACACTGGCTACATTAGCCAGCGTATATTAGGGATAGTATTACTTCAACATCTTTTCTCATGGAGAAGTGAAACTTTAGGTAAAAATACTACTGAGTACCGAGTACCTTACTTCTGTCCTTTTAGAAATTCAAAAAGTATTTTCAGTATATACTCTTGGAAGACAAAACGCCACTCTATGCTAGCTTTATTTCAATGTTAGAATGGCTTAATAAACAAAACTTTTAAGGATTTTCTTGTGGCCTGCCATTAGATCAGGTTGTTTTATTGTATGTTTCAAATAGGACAAAAAAATAATTGGTACATGTTTAAAAATATGCGGAAAGGTGAACGAAGCCAGTTCACCTCCAGTCCTGGAGTTTCATTTTCTTTCCTTTAACATTTCTCCAACTTCACTAGTAACTTCATATGTGAGATTTTCAGATCAAATGATGACTAAACCTTTAAAATATAAGGTATAAAATTGTCTCTCCACTTTTTTAAGATGATCTGATGTGGAACAGTGACGCCATGACTCTCCATGTAACACGAAGCTGACTTAAACCTTCATTTAGCCAGAATGAGTCATGGTAGCCCTTTATTCACACTCACTGGCTGATGAATGATGATGCAGATGCGTCACTTAGCAGCCAAAGATTCAATGTTTGGAAAATCAAAGATCAAATTTTCTTTAAGGTTTTTTTCTGTTTGCTTTAAAGAATTCATCAAGGTTAATCTAAGACTGGAATAAACAAAACAGATTGGATCAAGGTCCTCATTACTAAAGATACAGCTTTCCAGATTTCAATTGTCAGTCATTTGTTCAACTTCTTCCGTTAAATCAATGAGTGCCTAATGACATCAATGGCATGATTATTAGGCATTATTCCCCATGAATTGAGAAGGGTCCAGTGTGAAGCGGCCAAGAAGCCATTAGCCACCTGTTGTGCCATATTTCACAGCTGCAACATGTCTGGACTGCCGAGAAGCACAAGGTGCTCAACACTCAGGGACCTGGCGAAGGTAAGGAAAGCTAAAAAAAAAAAAAAAGGCCACCTTTGGACAAAACACACAAAACAAGACATCAAGATTGGGCCAAGAAATATCTGAAGACTGATTCCTCCAAGGTGTTTTGGTATGATGAAATGAGAGTGAGTCTTGATGGGCCAGATGGATGGATGGATGGGTACCAGGCTGGATCGCCAGCAAGGTGGAGGTGGGTACTGGTATGGGCTGGTATCATCAAAGATGAGCTTGTGGGACCTTTTTGGGTTGATGATGGAGTCAAGATCAACTCCCAGACCTACTGCCAGTTTCTGGAAGACACCTTATTCAAACAGTGGTACAAGAAGAAGTCGCCATCAATGAAGAAAAACATGATATTCGTGCAGGACAATGCTCCGTCACTGCGCATCTAAAATACACCACAGTGTGGCTGGTCAGAAAAAGTCTAAAAGGAGAAAAATAATGACATGGCCCCCTTGTTCCACCTGATCGGAACCCCATGGATAACCTGTGGTCCTTCATGAAATGTTAGATCTACAGGGAGGGAAAACAGTCCACCTCTCTGAACAGTGTCTGGGAGGCTGTGGTGGCTGCTGCTGCACGCAATGTGGATCTCAAACAGATCAAGACACTGACAGAATCTATGATGGAAGGCTTTAGAGCGTCATGGTGAAGAAAGGTGGCTATATTGGTCACTGATTTGTTTGTTTTTGAATGTCGCAAATGTTTATTTCTGAATTTTTGTGGTTATATTGGTTTACCTGGTAAAAATAAACAAATGAGATGGGTATATATTTGTTTTTATTACGTTGCCTAATAATTCTGCACAGTAATATTTACCTGCACACACAGACATCCTCATAAATGGCCAAATCTAAAAAAAAAACACATCAACTTCCAAAAATATGATACTTTGATATTTAGGGAGTCTTTTGGGTTGATTGAGTATACAATTGTGTCCCAATAATAAAAATAATCCTCAAAAAAAAAATACAACTTGCCTAATAATTCTGTATCGTTTGCTTTGTTTTAGTTAGCGTTTTCACTTTCTTTAGCTTCTTTTTCTATATTTGGCCTAAAGTTTCATTTTTTGTTTTGCATCATTTCTTCCATTCTTTTCCATTAACTCAGGTCCTCTTTGGTGGACCTGCTCATTGACTCTGAAGCTTTTTTATGATCTATTTCTGTCGATTTGCAATAGTCACCCATCATGTTTAACATTTCTGTGTGAAAGCCGCCGTTAATAGTTCTGGGAGGGATTCAGGTGTTAAATTTCTCATTTAATATATCAGTCATTCAAACCCAGCTGAGGTGAGTCACACTCTCTAACACAATCGCACAATTATTCAGAACACACCACAGAACTGTGACTCATCATAGCTGCACTCATTGCTCATTAAATGAACCAAAATAGACCTCAGTTATTTTATTTATTTATTGTGATTGTCGATTTAGAACTACTAAACAAAATCTACTTTTAAAGAAAGTTATCTTTTTTTAGTTCCTTATTTTACAAAACTATTGCAAGTACATAAGATCAGTTGATAAACTATGATGCAACACCTCCATCTACTGGGCAGACCTGGAACTACAGAAAAACAAAATAAATTCATTATTCAAGACGACCTGCGTTTTTCTTTTCATACCTCTTTGTAATCTGTTTACACATTTTAATCAGTTTCATAAACTGTGCTTCATACTGCATGATGCATCAGAACTGAACATCTCTGCTTCAGTTCTTTGGTCACTTTCAGGTCTTAGACAGACACATTTTATTTTGTCATTTTTTTACACACAAGTGTAAAAAGAAATTTAATTTAGCACAGCTCTCTCGAGCATTCTTTAAAGTGCATTCTTGATAAAGGTAAGCAGCATTGATAAAAACACTGTGATGAAAAAAAAAATATGTAAAACATACAACTGTATAGTTACAGTTCCAACATTTGTTTTTTTTATAACCCATTTTATATAACATTTAGCAGTCAAATGGCAGCGCAGAAACAGTCAAATGGGGAAAGGTCAATTTAGCTGGTGCTGTCCTGGATTGACGATGACATCAGAGGAAGTTGGAGTTTGAGAAGATCAGAACTTTTTAACAAGGGGAATTGTCCTGGTGGAAGCTGTCATCAGACGATGGGTTTATTTTCACAATAAAGGGACGGAATTGGTCAGAAACAACACTCCGGAAAACTGTGGAGTAGAATTATGTTGTTAGTTTTGAGGAGAATCAACAATGAGCCAACTGAAAATAACAAAAACACCATGATGGCACCAACACCATCTGAACCATTGAGATGTGACAGGATCTGGTTTGGATGTTGCAGCTGAAATCTGTTGAACTATGTTATTGTCCAGCTTTGCCTGTGAAAACTGTCCTCTCAGTTCCTTCAGTTTTTCTTTCTTGGTTTTTGTTTGAGGTCTGTCCAAGGTGAAGACACCTTTCCCAAATTCACTCTTCTTTGAGCCCTTTGCCAATCCAATCCTTTTTTTCTCTCCCTTTCTTTTTATGACAAAGCTTTCTGTCTTTTACTACTTTTTTCTTGTTGCTGGCTATACCATATAATAGATCTGAAAATAAATAATTAAATAAAATATTCAATAACCACATTTGGGTATCACAGGCTTATGGCTACTGAAACTGCTGTCTTTATATTAGACTGCCATAACGATGTCCCTCTTACCCCAAGAACCCGATCAGAGCCCCCAGACTGCCACCGTGTCGCTGCTGCAAAAAACGTGCAATTTTGGTTTACCGACCAATGTCAGTGGAGGGAGATGACCAACTTTTCATAAATACTGAGATTACCACCACAGTGACTTTGAAGAGGATATATATGACGGTAAAAATGTTACTTAGTGTCGCTTTGAAGTTGCATACCCATGTTTCATATATTTACCAAAAAGGGCAAAAATTATTTGATCCTGAAGAAATAAGGTTATGTACACCAAGCATCACGTCTTAAGGTGTTTAGGTCGTCCTTCTTGGGCCTAAATCGAATTTCAGCATTAGTAGACATAACTGATAGGGTGCTATCTGCTGGTAGCATAACAGAACTACCAGAAAGGCAGCTCCATTTACCAACAACCAAACAGAGCCAGACTGTCCTGATTGTGGAAAACCAACTTATTAATAAAATAAAATTATCTACAGGTACTTTAAGTTCTAGTGAATCCTTCTCAGAAGATCCAATCAGAATATTAAGTAAGATGAAAATTCCCGTCCCTCACAAATGTGAACAAAGAAACACAATAAATATAAGAACCAATAAATGTATTTATGTTGTCATTTAAACTGAAATTACCGAGACTAAAATTAGCATTGCTATCACCAGAGATATCTAAATTCCTCTTCGGCTTAACCTTCGCTTCAGTAAATACCAACCTTCATATGTGTAACACACAAAATTACAACTAGTATACCAACAGGAGGTGTTAATCTTCCAGAAAACTTTGTATGTGCCATAGTTTGGTTCTGTTATGTTTTCTTTTGAGTTTTCAGTTTTACTTTGGTCCACGTTTTCTTGTTTTAGTTGTTTGATTCTTATTTTGTTGTGTTTTCTAGGTGTTTTCAGGTTTTTATTTTTTGCTCTCTGCTGCCCTCTTGTGTTCTCCTCTTTCTCTAGCTCTTTTCCTGCCTGCTCTGTTCACACCTGCTCCCAATCTGCTCGTTAGTCCTCTTTTTGTTTCAGTCTCCCATAAATACGCTCTCTGTTCAGTTCCTCAGGGCTGGTTCCTCATCTAACTTCCTCCAACTCCGTCTCTCTGAGTCTTCCTCCTTGTGATTGTTTTCCCCCAGATGTCTCCTTGGTTCTGGTTTGTTTGACTTTGCTTCATGTTGGATTTTTGGATCTTTGGATTCCTGCCTCAGTTGTTTGTTAACTCTTCATTAAATCCACAAGAAACTCACCTCTGCTTCCCTGCCTCTGCATTTGGGTCCACAAACCTCAACCAAATCCTGACAGTATGCAACTGGAGTGAACTACTGTCATATAAATTAAGAAATGTCATATGACATGACTTTGTCCCTTTAATATATGTGAAATGAAGCTGAAATTTGGGTTAAAACTTTGGCAGTGTACTTTAATCTAATATTATGTAGCTCCCTGAACAGAAGCCTCAGACACCTCCTCCAGCTTCTCTGGGGAAACCAGAAACATTCCCAGGCCTGCTTAGGAACATGGTATCTCCAAGCTCTTCACCCCATCTCGAAGGAAGTGCCTGGTCCTAAACAGGCAGCCACCTGTATGAGGCTTTGTTCTTTTAGTAATGACCAAATTTTAGGGTAAGAAATTAACCAGACCGAGAAACTGAGATCCTCATCTTTTAGCTCAGATTTCTAATCCTAGCAGGCCCGTCACTGGTCTGCCTGTCGATCACCCACTCATTCCTCCCTCCTGAAGGAGAACATGAGATGCTTAAGTCGTGTGGGGAAAGCCGCGCTCAAGCGTTGCACTTCTCCTCAATTCCTCCCAATGCTGTACAACTTGGTACACAAGTAAATAAAAGAATGTGATGAGTCGATTATAAAGGGGGGCGGGATTGTTGTGTGGTGGAAGGTTTGCAAGAATGTTTGGTTGTGACCGGTTTCTCTGGAAGCATCTTTGCCAACCAGTTAGCAACTTAGTGCTAGTAGGGTTCCCAATGGGAAATTCCATTTGGGACCAAGTGCAGCCACTAAATTGAGTGACTTAGAAACGACACTGTCAAGGAACACTATGGACGGAGGGAAACATGCAAAGAGGAGGGAGAGTTTTTGTTTCGAGGTTGTGAATGAGTCTCCTCCGTCACACATTTTTTTATTTAGAGGTGAGGAAAGCGGGATGAAGATGTTGTGGAAGAGGACGCCAGGGCGGCAGAAGCTTGCTTTGGTGTAGAAGGCTAACAGCCGCACATGTTTGAGCTTCTCCTTGCCTCAACGCTACCAGTTCTGTTAGCTCTACGCCTGCTGAAGACACAGACGCCCATCCCCGTGAACACTGGGACGGAACTCAAGGGGTGTAAAGTAAATTATTCTTATTTCAACCGCTGGAAACTGCTTTATATTTTTTTATTTCAAATCGTTCTGTATATTAGCTGCAACAATATATGAATCAAGATGCTATGAAAAAATTTTGATTGACAGATGACCCTGCTGATAAAATGATTGGTCTTAATTTAGGGGTGTTCAGGCTGGACGAGATAATTAACTGGCCTGCAGAAGATAACGGAGAAAAACCCCATAGTATTTTAAGATTAGATTTTTTTTTTCTCTAAATTTTGGGACAATATCGTCAGATAAAGAGTACATTTAAGGCTACATGATCAAGCCAGAAAGATTTCGATATTTAAATATGATTTCCCTACGACTTGAAATGAAATAGCAAAGCTAGCATAATTAGGGCTAAATCAGCTTTGATAGAAAGTTATATTACTCATAGATAGAAATCTTTTGATTGATTTTACAAATATATGAGACATTATTAAGACTTTTCGTGTTAAACTGAGAAATGTTTTGTTAAAGAGAAAATACCCCCAGCAGTTGGTGAGGTTTTAGAGAAAGGTTTGATTCTTAAAAGAATCAATAATTCCAGCAGTGTTGCTAATCTCACTGGAAAAATGATCTAGACATAAGTAAAACTTTCTTCATTTAAGTGTATTTAACCTATGACTGGCCGAATTAAGGTGTACAAGCTGACATATAACTAACTGGCCTGCATAAGATAACGAAAAAACCCCCACAGATTTTGAGACAGGATTTTTTATTTTTTTTTTTTGATGGAAATTTTCTAAATTTTGGGACAATATCATCTGATAAAGAGTACATTTCTATACATGGTTAAGTCAGAATAATTTGACATATAAATATAACTTCCCTACGACTTTAAAGTTAAGGCAGACCTGCTTTTTAGGTCCTTATGTGATTATCCTCTTTAAAAAGAAATAGATTATATATAATAAATTATTTTAACTGAGCTTTTATTATCTTTTATCTAAACTGGACTCAAATTAATGACATTTTGTTATTTACCTCTATAAATAACTGTCATTCATTCATTACAGAGCAAACTTTCTGTGTTATTGTGGATGTTTCTCATTTATTCAGCTAAAGAAGCGAGACAAATTACTACGGGATGATCTTTATATCCATAATATCAGTTGGCTTGGATAATTTCACAAGCGTCAAATGATTTTAAAAGTATTTATGATTGATATGAAAACTGTGTTTGCTGTAGCTTTTGTATGTTTCTTGTTATAAAAGAAGACTCTATATGTCATAGAGTCATAATCTATCATAATGGAGGCAGAATTATGTGTGTGTGCCTCCAGGAAGACAACTGGCTGTTTTATGACTGCGTCAGATGAGTGAACACCTTTTACCTTTTCTTGTTTAAAGCTCAAAGTCCATCTGACCGACGCAGGCGTTCCACAGATACGAACAACAAACCGAATTTAAAGAAAAGCAGCAGGAGGAAGTGAATCTGCTGGTTGGAACCTCACAAGAAGAAGCCTGATATCGGGCCCTTTTGGTTATCTTAATTCTGGAGCTGAAACTGCTTTCACACATGGATGGTACCTGAAGACGAGCTGGTCGGATAAAGATTGCCTCTGTCTGCCTGGCTGGCAGCCATTTTGGAGAAGAACACAGGTGTGTTTGAGCAAACATGTTTAGCTGATCTGAGTTTAAACAGGATGGTTTTATCAGCGTTTAGAGGAACAGTGAAGCCTTATAGCTGAAACAAAGAGTCACTATTTCCTTTAAACAGATAATTAAGCCAGAATTGACAAAACATTGGCTGTTTGTGTTAAATCTCAACCTAGCTGGTTATGTTAGGTAATTTTTCAACATCGACCTACTGGTCGATGATCCATCTCGTCTTTGAACTCCATCTGTAGTTTAGGCAACATCTATGTTTGATATAATTTCTGTTATGTAATTTTACATCAACCACCGCATTGCTGAGTGCAGTTAGACCCACAGAAATAAATCATTTGCAGAGTTTAAGTTTCCTACTTTCCGTTCAGGTTGTTTGTCGCCAATGAAGAGGTTTTGTCAAACAGTAGAAAAGGCAGTTTGTTCAAAGGCTGATGACATATGAAAGACTTTTGTACCCAGGATGATGAAGAAGGGGGTATTTGTTGGCGGTTTGTAGAGGAGGGTGTGTTTAGTAGGTAATAATTGAACACAGGAAAGAAATGGACATTGATGGTTAAAAACACAAAAAAGGTTTAATTAAAGGCCATTAAAACGTCCAAAGTTTGGGACATTAAGACTTTGAGAGCCTTAAGACTGAGTCCAGGCTGACTGCTGGGTGTTTTAAAGCTTTGATAGAGATTTGATGGTTGAGATCAATGTCAATAGAAAAAAATCAAAATCTAGATAACTCTTTTTTTTTCTTAAAATAAATGCATTTGTTCTTGGATTGAGGAGGAAAAGAGACATTTTGCCAATGGAAAAAGACAATTTACATTTAAAATAAGAAAACGCAATTGGTTTGTGTTATTTTAAGTGCATGTTATTTAATTATTCTATTTTAAAAGTAAAATACTAATTCCATTGGCAAACTATCTAATTAACCTACTCAAGTTAAGATTAAACACACTTTAATTAAGAAATGTTTACTTATTTCTAGATCGTTTTTCCAGTGAGATTAGCAACACTGCTGGAATTATTGATTCTTTTAAGAATCAAACCTTTCTCTAAAACCTCACCAACTGCTGGGGGTATTTTCTCTTTCACAAAACATTTCTCAATTTAACATGAAAAGTCTTAATAATGTTTCATATATTTGTAAAATCAATCAAAATATTTCTATCTATGAGTAATATAACTTTCTATCAAAGCTGATTTAGCCCTAATTATGCTAGCTTTGGTATTTCATTAAAGTCGTAGTGAAATCTTATTTAAATGTCAAATCTTTCTGGCTTTAACATGTATATAAATGTAGTCTTTATCTGACGATATTGTCCCAAAAATTAGAAAATTTCTATTAAAAAAAAAATAAAAAATCGTTCGTTATTTTATGCAGGCCAGTTAGTTATACTGTCAGCTTGAACACCTAAATTCGGCCAATCATATATCATCGGTCATCTGTCAATCAAAAATTTTTCTGTTATAGCATCTTGATTCATATGTTGTAGCTAATATAATGAACGGTTGAAATTAAAAACTAAGAATCATTTCCTTTCCCATTGAGTTCCGTCCCAGTGTTAGCTGCCAGAGGCAAGGGCTCAAACATGTACGGCTGGAAGCCTTCTACACCAAACCAAGCTTCTGCCTGCCCTGGCGTCCCTCTTTCACAACATATTCATCCCAGCTTTCCTCCTCTAAATAAAAATGTATGACAGAGGAGACTCATCCTAAACCTCCGACACTAAACTCTCCTCCTCTTGCATGTTTCCCCTGTCCATAGCGTTCCTTGACAGTGTTGTTTCTAAGTCGCCAGTTTAGTGCTACTTGGTCCCAATGGAATTTCCTAGCACTAAGTTGCTAACTGGTTGGCAAGATGCTTCAGAGACACCGGCCACAATCAAACTTGCTTTTGAACCCTCCTACCACAACAATCCCGCCCCCTTGATAAACGACCAATCACATTCACTTTATTCACTCATGTAAAGTCGGGCACCACTCAGGGAGGAATTCGAGAACACAACGGTTGGAACGGCCGTTTTCCTACAACTTTAAGCTCCTGTGTTTTATGTCTATTGCAGTGGGAACTGCTAACTGGAAACAAGCTAGCCGTGCTAGCATCGCAATAATTTAGCCAACAATCAATGGGTTTGCTCTCTATAAGTCTTGGTTAATCTCCCTTTTTGTTTTCTTGACAATTTTAAGTAATGTGAAGCTTGATAATGAAAGAACTGTCCATCTTCATTGGGCTGCGTTCTGTCTTTAATCATTTCTGCTCAAACACCACCATTTCGCAGTAATGCATCCAGCTTATTGCTTATTTTTATTGGAAAAAAATATTGCAACTATTTTTGGCATTTACTAAATCATATTTAGTTACTTTAGCGCAATTGATTCATGTTAGTAGGGCAGGACATAAAACAATTGTGTTAAAGTAACTAAATATTATTAAGTAAAATGCCATAATCAGTTGCATTATTCGTCTCAGTGTGTGAAGAGTTAATGCTTACTTAAATAAAATAAATAAATAAAAATGTGCTTATAAAACCTCCATGCATTCTTTTTAGGTCCCATGCCATTTCTAAATTGATCAAGGTTGAGAACCTCTTTGGTCTGTAAAGGTTTAATTTCTCTGTCAGTAAGAAAATATTGTTTTAGGATCTCGTTCTTCAAATTTTGATTGACACTAAGTCGTTATATAAATTATGCTAAAATAGAAATGTGGGCAGTAGGAACCTAGATCTCCTGAAGCCTGAGGAGGAAAGTGGGAGATGCTCCAGAAGGCTTCCTGACCCACCATCCTCCCATTTCATAGGAAATATCTCCTCACCCTATCCTGAATGTGAAGCCAGGGATCCAGTTCATTGTTTGTTTTCCCTCTTTGGTGAGTTTTCCCTTTAATAACAGCTTGGTTACCAATAAAGCGAAGCCTCCACAGATCCGTCAGAAAGTCCTTCAATTTTTCTCCTTACACTGTATCACTTTAGGTGGAAAGAAACGCAGTATATGAGTTATTTTAATTCAATTCAGTTATTTTTATAGTGCCAATTCACAACACGTCATCTCACGGCACTTTACAGTTCACCAGATCATATAGTCAAATTGATTCTATCTCAGGAAAACCAGTCGATTTTATCAACTCATTGACTCAAATGCAATCCGTCACACTAAGCATGCTTGTAGCGACAGTGGAGAAGAAAAACTCCCCTTTTAAAAGGAAGAAACCTCCAGCTCAGTGTGAGCAGCCATCTGCTGAGGCTGACTGGGGTTCAAGGAGACAGAAGCAGAGGATACAAAAAAGCAACTGTAAAAGGTGGCCCCATCCAGGAAACACATGTGCCAGCCAGACGAGCTTGTAGCTGAGCCAGCTCCCATGTCAGTGGATGAAGAGAGCACTTCCAGCTAGTCACAGTTAGAAAAACAGGACTACAGTGGAAAACAGGCCGATTTCCAACATCTATAAACAAAGGTGTTGATGGCAGCAGCACAGCTGATATTTCTCTCCAGGGTGGTGTCACAGCCAAACAGGAACAGATGAGTTATTTGGAGAGTTTACTCTAAATTTTAAAGGTGAAAAGCTAAAAATATTAAAAATAAAATAATTCTAATTAAAACATAATTATATGGATGAGGAGCTGTGCATTGGTTGTTTAGTGGTGGAATGGTCATATTCGGCTTTACAATCCAGAGAGCCGGTTTTACTTCCAGTGCAAATACATACAGCACCTTTTGCACCAAAGAAAAAATATGATGTATAAGTTTTTTCAATATCTACTATAGTATTCCTGTTTAAAAAAACAAAAACGTTTTATTTCTATTTGTGAAAAAAAAAACATAAAAACAAGATGGAAGATTTTCTTCTATGTGATGTTTATGAAAATGATAAGAAGTACAGATTTAGAAGTATGGTTGTGCTTAAAAGTTTCCTAACAAAGAAAATGATAAATTTACAGCAGTAATTAAAATAAGACAATGTGTATGTATGTATGTAAGAAAAAAATAAATGTATATAAAAATTATTTTTGCATTTATATTTAAAATAAGTTTTTGACTTTTTCTAATCATTTTAGGCCTTAGGAAGGTCTGAAGAGCTGCAGGTTACAGACTTATAATGTAGAAAAACCGCTACACGTCTGTATGGAACAGAGAACCATACAAGAGAGAAAAGGTTGTCATTGGGTGGATGTTGTAAAATGACTAGTCCTAGATAAAGATGAAACATATATATACTGTTAATGAGCTCAACTTATATTTAATAAAAGGTTCTAACCTTGAACTTTGGATCTTTATCTAATTGTGTTGGATCATCAGGACATAGAGTCTGGGACTCTGAAAGGAAAAAGTAAAAGAAGTCTCCTAGTCTCAAACTAGTACTCAGATCTTTATCCTCCCATACATTTAGATTTACATTTGTCTAAAGTTTTACTAATGCATTGCGACATTCTAAATCTCGCCATCAGCTCTAGCTGCAGGTGGAAATCTTCCTCCTGCACACACCAGGACAGCACCGCCCCGTGCATGGCAGCATGGAGCCTGGACCCATTGGGCCACCGCTACAGGTGCTTGGAGAGAATGAGGCGCTGCAACAGTTCTTCAGCGGTGAGATGTTCCAGCATGCATTAAATGTTGATGGGGTTTAGAGGGGATACCACGACTCTAAGGTTGTCCAGTGGCCCTTAAAGTAGTGAACAAGCTGAAGGCTGCTTTAAGTTTTTCAGGTGACTTTATGTAGTTTTAAACATTCTCCATGCAGATTTTTATTAACAATCATCTTTTCTAGATGCTTATTTATGAGAGTCTGAGACCTTTTGAACCTACTTGTGTTAAGTTCTGGCTATGTGTGGAACTTTCTGGTATTTTTGAGAGGTCAGTGCTGCCATGAGTTGTTAGAATGGAAGATTACTTTTGATTTAGTTGCCCTCAAATAAACCAAAGCTGTATTAAAGGCAGATCTGAAATAGAAGCCTTAGAAGAAGGTTCTAGTAGATGTAGTTGTCTTGGAGAGGACGTGTCTCATGACCATTGGGAGGTTTTACTTTATATTACAACGTAAGGTTTTCAGGATCTCTTGAATATTCCCTGGGGCCACTGGGAGTTTGGAGCGGATGTCTAAGGGCTCTTTTAGGTTTGTGTTTACTTTCATTCCAGTATTTAGTTTTTTGGGGGTATTTCTGCCTCTGAGGTACTCAGGAGTGTGTTTTACGAACTTCAATCAGTAATTTTTTAGTTGCTCTTGAGATTCTTGTCATATGTAATGAAACCAAATGCACTGTATGTGGTTCAGATCTCTGAAAAGAACTGACTATAGTCACAAAGAAGTGGTGCAAACCTTAAGTTATAGTTTTAAGCATTTGCAACTGAGGTTGGCAATGACATTGTCAAAGGACCATCATGTTTTAGATGCAACTATTTTACAACAAATCTCATCTTGATCAAGTACTGCAAGAACCTGCTAATGACCATTTAATGCAAATCAGGTTGGAAAAGAAACATTCAAGACAAGTAGCAAGGTTTCAATCCTCGGACCAATAGATGATTTAGAAGAGGTTTAAAAAAAATAAGCAGGTGACGCCTTACGTCTGGTTCTTCAATGGGTATAAGTGATCTTACCTTGTGAGTTCTTTGGGGGTTTACAGAATCTACAGGAAGGTTGTATTGATCATTGTAAAGTTGATGTAATGTCAAGGGGTGTGTGGAAATGGCTTTACATTTTCTAGTTCTGGAAATAAACCTCAATCCTCTGGAACACCTGAATCAGATGGTTGATTTTTAAAGGATCAGCGTGCGGTCATTCACCTGCCCAGAGGCCAATCATTTGACTCAGGTGTTCTGGACAAGGGCTATTGAAGGTCACAGGATTGCCTACCTGAAGAACTGGACTTGGACACCTCTGTTTTGAAATCCTTAAGCAGGTTCTGGAGCAGTGGTATTTAAGTCCAGTCCTTGGGGAACATAGTCCTGCAAAATAACTAAAGTAGCTGGCCGGAGGACCTCACCTATTCAGCCAGGCAAACAATCCCCTTTAATGATCCCCCTTTCAGACACTTAGATGGGTAGGGGGCTTTGCAGGCTAACAAAAGCCAAATGCAGTTGTCTATTTGCATGTTTCCAAAACACAAACAAGGCTTTTTTGGCTACTGTATAAAACCTCAAACTCCAACGCTATTCCTGACATTTTTGAATTGAAAAAGCTTCCTGATGGGAAGCTAAAACCGTCCTTTAAACTTGGAAACAAGTCCAGTGGATTGTTTTTAACTTTCTTTTTTGGAAGATATCTGATAATAGATTTTTCGACCACAGTTGTTACACTGGAATACCACTGTTCTGGAGTCCAGTTAGTCTTTCAGATGGTTTTATATCAGAGCATACCACTGATCATCCATGATGTTAGATGAAGTAGGGAAGGTTTTTGAATTGGTGTCAATTTCTGGTCATGTTCCAGGTGTCTATCTGAATAACTGTAGCATACTAGAGACGGATAAATCATTAAATGATGATGGGGAGTTTTTGTTTTGTGAACGACTGCCTTTTAGCTGAAGGGGAAGAAATCACAGTGGGGGAGAGAGTTCACAAAGGCAGGACTGTGGGTGGATATTTTAGTCTCTTTTTAAGTGTAAATTTATGTATTTCTCATTCACCGTATTCTCTCTGAAACCAACCCATTCTTTCCATATATTAGGTCAGGACGTCAGTAGTGTGTTGGACAGCTCGGTTGCCGTAGATACCAGCATCCTGGAGCAGTACCTCAGTAACGACATGGACCCAAGCAACTTGTAAGTTTCAAAGACTGCGATGACATCACTTAATAAAATGCTCAGTGAGATGCCTTCTAGTGATGATTCAGGAACCAATGAAACACATCAAGTTTTGACTGGAAACAAGTTAAAGAAATTGAATACATAGAATAGAAAGTGGTTTTAAGTTTAAGATGTTTGGTTAACAACAATGACTGATGATACTTAAAGTTTTCAGGAGACCCAGAAACCTGTTTATGAATGCTAAATGCTAAAGAAAATATAGCATGGTTTTGGTTTAAATTTACTGGAAAGAACCAGACTCTTTTAATTGCAGCTCTCTGAGAATTCCTTTTATTATGGGAAACTCACTGCTGTCATATCTGATCATCTGCTCTGTTATATAAAATCCATAAATGTAACACTAACTTTGGTTATCAGATAAGCAAAGATTGTCAATAAGATACGGCTCTATTTAGGGCGAACGCTCAGCCAAAAAGCTTGATCACTGACAATAGGTTGTTTTTGCTCTCTGTTTCAGTATGCTTCCTGAATCTCCTCCTGATTCAAGCTCAGAGGCTTATTCTCCTGCACAGATACCAGGTAGATTAATACATGATAAATATAACCGTTTTTTGTTCCAGTTAATGTACGGAAACACAGGAAATGTTATTTATTTGTTTGTTTGCTTCACTCTAATGTTGTTTTTTTCCCTACAAACAGACGTTGGGTATGAACAGCCCTGCTTGACCGTCAGTCCAGAGGCGTTTCCACCGGCAACCCTCCCCACCTCCTGTCACTTTAAGGATCGCCGCTCCGCTCATCCCAACTCTGACCAAATCATCCGGCCCCCTTACTGTCGATTAAAAGATGGAGGCTCTGCGCCATCCCACTGTAACTTTATGACCTACAACCAGCTCTGTGGTTCTGGTCTCACAGACATTGACATCAAGTCCAGAACTTCTCCTGACCCACACGTACTACCTGTTTATCAGGACACCAACCACCCACCTGAACGCTACTTAAATTCAGGAAACGTTTTGCAAGGTTACACGCCGACCACTCCCTCTTCTCCATCCTTAACTCCTTCCAGTACCTACATTTCCCCCATGACTGATGCAGCTATGGTCCAAAATCTCCAAGTGTCATCTTCACCCTGTGCGCTTGGCTCACTCTCCACATCACACACCTGGTGAGGAAACTTTTGGTGTTTGGTCATTGTTGTGTTGGGGGTCCTGTACATACAGTCTGTGTACCACACCTCTGTGGGACCTTTAAAAGTCCCAGGGAAGTCATATTTAAATGTCAAATTATTCTGGCTTAAACATGTGTGTATATATATATATATATATATATTTGCCTATGTGAGGCAGGGGCTCAAACATGTACGACTGTGAGCATTCTACACCAAACGAAGCTTCTGCCGCCCTGGCGTCCTCTTCCACAAGATCTTCATCCTCGACTTTCTCTCTCTAAATAAAAAATGGATGATGAAGGAGACTCCGACACTAAACTCTCCTCCTCTTGCATGTTTCCGCTGTCCATAGCGCTCCTTGACAGTGCGTCGTAGTCTAAATACCAATTTGGTCCCAATGGAATTTCCCCTTTGGGAAACTTTCAGCACTGCCAAGTTAACTGGTTAGCTAACTGCAAAACGGGCACAATCAAACTGCTTGTGAACCTTCTGCCACAACAATCCCCCAACAAAAGATAAACGACCAATCACATTTGCTTTATTCACTTGTGTAAAGTCGTGCACCACTCGGGAGAATTCGGAAATGCAACGGTTGGAACAGCCGTTTCCTTACAACTTTAAAGGGATCCTCTACCCGTTGAATATGTTTGTCTAAATATGTTGTCAATGCTATGAACTTAATATGGTTTGTGATGCATAAAAACTCACCATTACCTCATAAATTACACATCTTTTGTTATATTAGCATGGCGTCAGAAGCCTGAAGGGGTAGTGGA
The DNA here is from genome assembly GCA_018398635.1 of Cyprinodon brontotheroides. Lineage (NCBI taxonomy): Eukaryota > Metazoa > Chordata > Actinopteri > Cyprinodontiformes > Cyprinodontidae > Cyprinodon > Cyprinodon brontotheroides. The sequence continues at coordinate 16,944,930 of JAGKQL010000030.1, read as the reverse complement.
TAGAAGGGGAACATTTGTATGTATTAGAGTTTAAATCTTTGGCTCTATCGGGGGAAATGCTTTACAGAGTGTGGTTTATCTTTTGAACTCCTTACTGCAACTAAGGACCCATATGGTGAGTATTGGAATTTTACCAACACCTTTAGTAAAGGAAAAATCCCGTCAGCAAGGAATGAATCCATTTGGTAACAATATTATCTATACCTAAAACTAATATGTTTGCAGGGATTTAATGAATTTAGTGTTAATCAGTAAAAAAATCCATACATCCATCCATATTTAACATACTTAATCACAAGTGGAAGTTGTGAGGGGTGCAGGTGCCAATCTCCAGCTGTCTATGGGCTTGAGAGGAGGGGTACACGCCTGGACAGGTCTCCAGTCCATCGCAGGGCAACATAGAGACAAAGAAGACAAACAGGACACCATCAATCCATTCCCACACACACACACTCACACACTAAGGAGAATCTTATGGAGAAGCCAATTAACCCCTAACAGTCATGTTTTTTGGGACTATATGGGAGGAAGCGAGGAGTACCGGAGAGAACCCACGCATGCTCAAGGAAGAACATACAAACTCCATGCAGAAAAGACCTCCAGGCTGGGGTTCTGGCGAGAAGGCAGCAGTGCTACCCACTGGCGCCATTGAGCAGTCCCAGTAAAAAAATAAAAGTAACAATTTTCTTTGTGATCACTCAGTCTGGGAGCGGCTATTTTTGCTCAAATATAGTAACGCCTCCCTCCTGACATCTTCCAGCAGTGACGCCACGGTGCGGTAAGCCTGCGTAATCATTCTCCCTGCTTTACAAGGAGAACCAATGGGAACTACTAGACACATCTGCAATCAACAACAATTATTGAAGATTACCAGAGGACTTCACCATTGAAATTCACCTCCAAAACTATAGTTAAACTGACAATGCCCACGTGGCATGTGAAAAAAACAGTTATTTCACCTTCCCATTCATGATCCTCCTAAACGGACGGGTTTGTCATTGGCTTGCCAACTTGAAGAGGGAGGATTTGATTTGCCATTCAACTTCTGGTCAGAGAAAAAAACACAAAATATGTAGCCAACATTTGGAAGAAGAATGTTTTCAAGATGACTTGGATAATAGCGCGTTGTGTCAAACACCAGATACAGCACTGGGACTTGATCAACAGCCGATACTGCACTGTGTCATCACAAACCCATAGGTGGCAGTATCACTTATCTATTTATCCTTCACATTGTTTTTATTGTTAGATTTGCTTTGAATTTGCCCGCACAGCACTGTAATGTAATGTGAGTTGATTTTAAATGTAAAGGTAGGTATGAATGAATAAGAAATTAAAATCAACTCTACACACTGGAACATCTTCGGCATTAGTGGCATAAGAGGACGCTGTGTCTGTCAGAGGGCAGATCTGTGTGGATGATATTTCTATATTGAATTTTATTTTTCAGTTCCCAGGACAGTAAAAAGAGGAGGAGGTCAGACTCCGAGGATACATTTGCAGCAGCTGATGCTGCCTGTTGTGAAGGTGATGGGACTCGTAACACTGGGGCAGGGATTGGAGCCGGTCTGGGTTCCTCCCAGTTGCTTAGGTGGGAACACTATCAGCAAGAACATTGGAGCACTTTATGCAGCAGCAGCTACCAAACATTGTAAGTCCATATTGCTCTGAACTATTGGACTTAATCATCATGAATTAAGGACATGATGTGGGAAATTAGTTCCTGTGACATAAACTACTTTACTTTGTCTGTTTCAGGGCGCCTCCTACTTACCATGTTGATACAGATAAAGGCTTTAACTACTCTTCAGTTGATGAGGCGTTTGTGTGCCAGAAAAAGAACCACTTCCAGGTCACAGTTCACATCGGTGTGTCTGCAGAGCCACATTATGTCCAAACGCCCAGCGGACTACAGACTATTGGCTACTTTCAGATAAAAGTGTTCGGCATTAAGGTTGGTGGCAATAAGAATTCCCCAGCTTTTGAAATGATGATCCCTGGTTTTGATGCTCTGAGCCTAACTGATCTGTCTTTTAGCTTGAAACACCGAGCCATGAGGTGACAATAGAGCAGTCTCAACCGGACCGCAGCAAGAAGCCCTTCCACCCAGTCAGGTATGGATAAAATCTACTTTAGATTACAATTAACCACATAAATCAGCTGTATTGTTTCTACATCTTTAAATCCATCTGAAGATTAATTATGTCCTTTTTGGAAAACTATAGTCATTTTGTTAGTCAATAATTAATGAATGTGTAATCTGTTTCTGTTTATCCGTTGAAGTGAAAGTGTTTACAGTAGTAGCAATTAAAAATTTCCCCACTTTCTTTGATGGGCCCTTGGCTGGTCCCCTGGAATTACTTTTTAAAACATCAATATTTGTTCTAAAATATTATTTCTGTCATGGTTTGTGGACATTAAGATTTAAAGAGAAGCATAATCTCCTGGTCAGACCCTGTAACTCAGTCAAAGGGTGGAGTCAGAGTAAAAAAAATATGCAAGAGAGGGTCACTCCAGTGGCTGCAAGTTGGAGGGGATTTTGCTGGGAATTGGAGGAAAGTGGGCTGCCATTCGACTGGTGTTTGACTGGGAAGGGCCATTTTGAATGGCTGCTAATGTAAATTACAGATACACCAGGTTGGGCACCCCTCCCCTAATGGCGGCCTATAGTTTGGGTTGGTTTTCAGTCCATTTCTGAGTTCTTGCCAACTCCTTGATGGATTTCCGCTTATGTTTCTGGTCGCTGTCATGTTTCTGGTTCTAGTTCACTTCAGAGTTATGACCTCACATTCTATTTTGTGTTTTTTCCTCTCTCTCTCTCTCTCTCTCTCTCTCTCTCTCTCTCTCTCTCTCTCTCTCTCTCTCTCTCTCTCTCTCTCTCCTCTCTCTCTCTCTCTCTCGAGAAATTCTGACTTTGGTTCCTCCCCAAACATCTCCTCTTTTTGGTTTCCATTCAGCAGTCCAAAGAACATTATTCCAGATGCCCCGTTCTTTCTATACATTCTTACTTCAGTCAGACTTTCATGATTTCCTGACAGAACAAAGCATATCTCCAGTGACCGTTAAACCTGTTCATTCTCTTCCTGATTGAATAGCAAAACTCTCAGATCAATGGTACCAAGAACCATAGTTCCCATGGTGACATTTTTGGGTTTTTTCTTAGACTTCTTTTAGCATCTTGAAGGCTGACACTTGGGTAACCTTGCTTGGATGGTCCAACATGATCATGTCGGCTTCTGTTTTTATTAGTGTAGCACCGATACTGATACCAGTATCGGGCAAGGCCCCAATACTGCACTAAAGGTGGTATCGGTATATATTAAATAACTAGAACTGCAACTTATAGTTAATTAATAGACATTCAAATCAAATCAAATTAATGATTATTAGTTGAATGATTAGAACTGTAATTTGCTTTCTGACCAAGGCTCTTTAGTTTATCCAAGGTTGGATTTTTGGACTGGCTGTTAAAATCCAGTTGCCTTCTCCAATTTAGTTATTTCTATATGCCATCAATAGATTTATTGATCACCAATTAAAGGAAATTGTCTCCTAAATGCTTAAAAACTAACTAATGTCATGATCTGGCCTGATAGCTTCACCCTAATCGTTAATTTCATTCACCTGCCTAGTTCTGCCCGGTTCCTAATTTTCATACTGCATCGTGCTTTATATTCGATCCAGCCCGAGCGATCAGGGCCAGATCATTGTTTTGTGTCTTGGGTTCTGTTTGGTCGTTTTTAGTTTTGATCCAAGGTTTGTGTGCTGGTTCCTGGCAGCCAGTGAATAGAGAGGGTTTTAGTGTTTGTTCTGTCTTCTGATCGTTTCCTGATCCTTCTCCGTGCAGCACTCAGGGTTTTGGCTCAGAGAGGGTCAGTTTAATTCACGTAAGCCTGGCTCCTGGGAGGAGACTGTAATGATCCAGACAGAAGACCCACATTTTCAGCCAGAACACAGGATAAGGATTTAAACAGTTTATTCAAAACTCAGGACTTCAGTAGCACATCCACCGAGGGCCAGGGATTACTAAGAAGGGAGATTTAGCTTAGTGGCTTGAAGGAGTTCAAATAATGAAATGCATGAAACCAACAAAACCACTAACTTGATAAGAGTCCTCCCTTCAGCAAGATCAGCAGCTTGAATGGAGGAGACTGCTCCTTTAAACTGTTGTTGGGTGGCCAACAGTTGGGTGGCTTGGAGCACAGAGGCAGGATTTAGGTCCTGGAAGCCTGGATCCCTCTGTTCCTGTTTGGGTCGGAACCATTGATCAGCTGAGGATTCTTGGATTCCTGAACTGTTCCCGTCTGTTCTGTTTTCCCCTGACCTCGAGTGGCTTCCAGCATGTTCTCTGGGACTGCAGCATCGGGGACACTCTGGACGGCTCAGGGCCACATGTTGTTGGCAGTGCATCTAATCCTGCCTAAATTGAGTTCCTGTCAAACCAGGAAAGTGACTCACTCTGACAATAATCTCCTGTCAGATGATCATGGTCACTTACCTGTGTTTCTCCCTCCAGAGAGTGTCAGTGATTGAGCAGTGCCCTGCTTGTTTCTGTTCTGTTTTGTTTAAATAAACTTTTGAACTTTCCTACTGACTGTCTCACCTTGAATGCTGGCTCCAAACGTCCCGCTTTTGATAACTAAGCTATTAGTAGCCCATACTACTACTTTATTTAATGTAGCCCATATTATTTAAATATCTTTAGCTATTTTTAGTTTTTGGATAAAATTTCAGTTCAATTAAACGCAGAAAACTTAAGAATAACATAAATTAAGTAAGCGATGATCTGTCATCATCCAGGGTCAGTTTGACTGGTAACAAAATAACCAAAGTAACTCTTGGACGACTACACTTCAGTGAGACGACCGCCAACAACATGAGGAAGAAAGGCAAACCTAACCCTGACCAGAGGTATGACAGTGAGTTCACACAGGAAACGATAAACAAAGGTGGAAATGCTGCTAACTGTACATCTGTGCGCAGGTATTTTCAGATGGTGGTCGGCCTTTATGCCGCTGTCAAAGATGAGACTTTTCTTCTCGCTGCGCTGGTGTCAGAGAGGATTATTGTTCGGGTAAAAACAAATGTCTTTAAACCAATATTTAGAAAAACCAATCACACTTGTTGTTGAATTTAACTGAACTGTTGGCGTCGTCCATCTTAAGGCGTCCAACCCGGGCCAGTTTGAGACCGACAGTGACAGCTTGTGGCAGCGTGGGTCAACGCCAGAGGCTGCGGTCTGTCACGGTCGAGTCGGTATCAACACCGACTCCCCTGATGAAGCACTGGTAGTTTGCGGCAATGCTAAGGTGATGGGCTCCATCATGCAACCGTCTGACTGCCGAGCCAAGCAAAACATACAGGAGGTAGAAAATAAACTTGTATTGAAGCATTTCAATTGATGATCTGAATAACATTTCTATCAACTGTGAAACGTTTTTACTTTTCTCATAAGGTCGACTCCGAGCAGCTGCTTAAAAGAATCAATCAGATGAGGATAGTTGAATTTGATTACAAGCCAGAGTTTGCCTCCAACATGGGAATAGATCACACCCATCAGACAGGTATTCCAGCTGCAGCTGTTTCCTTATGGTTTCTGAAGTCTTGAAGGTTTCATGTTTTATTAACATCTTGTAATATTTCAGGTGTAATCGCTCAGGAGATAAAGGAGCTGCTTCCATCAGCGGTTGTGGAGGTCGGCGACGTCATGTGCTCAGATGGGGAAAGAATAGAGAATTTTCTCATGGTGGACAAGGTTCAAAATACATTTTACTTTTTAAATAGGAAACTTTTACCAACCAATGATAATAAAAAGATATTCAATATACATTTTGACGGACAAAGTGAGGTTTAGGAAAAATGGGCCACAGGGAAAACACATGGATGGCCGGAAAAGAAGAATAATTTTGGCCTTATCTTTATTTTTAGGGCATGAATGGCTTGTTTCATCTCCACCTTGCTGTATCTCCAAAAAACGTCATTTTGATTTTTCTTCCTTTTCCCTCAATGCTCCACTTAACAATCTAACATTTCACAGGTTATTATTTGATGTAGCCCCAGCATAAATATCAAAACCTTTCTCTCCTCCCCCTGCAGGAGCAGATCTTCATGGAGAACGTTGGAGCTGTGCAGCAGCTGACGAAGCTTACAGACAACCTGGAGACTCGAATCCAAGAGCTGGAAGTTTGGAACCGCAGATTGGCAAAGTTAAAGAGCTTAACAGGCAGCCTGCGCTCTACTAGGTACTCATCTTTATTTCTATTATCTCAACTTCTGGAGTTTGGAAAAGAAAAGGACATGAGGGTGGTTTCAGTGGTGGGATTTAATTTAGTTTTGTAAGATTAATTTATGTTAATGGTTTTGGATTGCATTTTCTTGTTGTTTGCAAAGATAATGGAGCAAAATTCATTGCATAGAGTAACATACCTCAGTCCTTAAAGGGTAACTTTGTTTTTCAGATTACTATTTATCTAAATTAAATTTTTACATTTCTTTTAACAATTTTATTCAAAACAATTTTCATATGTTTTTTTGTTTTTGTTTTTCAGTTTGATTTTTTACCAATTTCATTCTTAATAAATTGCGATTTACAGACCTATTCACTTCTGTTGGAGGGCCTTCCACTGGAGTGAATAGAAAATGAGCATTTCTATTGGCCTAAATGGACGCTAGCAAAACTTTTATTGGTCAATGTGCATATAGATATATAAAAATAGTGGGTATTTATAATGGAAGGGAAGAGAGTCTGATATGTGTAACGCACATTAAAAAGAATGCAGATCATAGAACTCAATCTGAAAAACAGAAAATGATAAAATAAATTTGAAATGTAAAATCTATAGAGTAAAAAAAATGAATTTAAAAAACATACATTTTTACTGTTTAATTCAAATTAAAACAATTGGAAATATATATATATATATGCTATATATATATATATATATATATATATATATATATATTGAAAATTAATTTGAGTTAAAAAGGATTTTAAATTTATCTGACCCAATAGTCTGGACCTGACTGAGGGAGAACCTAGACCCAAACTGCTCTCTCTCAGCATGGTGACTTTATTTTGGTGGATACTCACTGCTGGCTGGATATCAGGATGGACATGGAGAGGAGTCTTTCCTGAAAAAAGTAACTAATAGTGTTGCACCAATGCCATTTTTTGGCCCCGATACCTCGCTGTGCAGTATCGTCCGATACCGATACCATCTGTTTGAAATTGATGTGTGTGTGTATATATGAAGAACTGCATACTACTTGATGTAAAATAATTGCCATCATGGTAGTTTGTCAAGCTGCTGCCTACCTTTTGTGAAGCAGGAAAAAGACTAATACAAAGTGAATCCAGTAGAACTTTTTATTGCCTACCTAAAAATGGCAAAAATGGCTTAAGAATTGCATCACCCTATTTATTGGTACTCACTGATACTGATATCACCATTTTAGAGCAATATTGGGGCCACGCCTGACACGGGTATCGGTGCAACACTAGTTGCTAATGGTTTATTTTCAAGAAAACTCTAAAGAATGTTTCAATAACTTACTACAAAATCATATGAACGTAAAGAAAAGGTCCTGATGTGGTTGCAGAAGCGATAACAGCTTGCATGTCGTGTCTGTCTTCTAACAAACTGCTGGATCAACTTTTCTAAATGATGTGCGTCAGTCTGCAAAAGTTCACATTGCTGAACTTCAGCTTTAATGTTGGGAAGCTCTGATGCTTGGATGCTAGGATGCTCTGCTGCACCACAGGACCTGCTGTGAATCAAATGTTTTGATGTCAGAACGCGTTCGGTGTGAATGCACCTTAGGTTATCTGCTAGTTGCGCCTCATTAGGAGAGTAAATTATAGATGGATTAGAATAAAGATACTTTCTTAAGACTACAGAGAGGCAAAAACCATCAATTATTAAAATAAGATGTTTCTGCAAGCTATAGACAGATATTCAGATAAAAGCTTTTAAAACATAACAAAGGTTGGAGTAATGAAGACATGAAACACTGGCAAGTAACCAGGAAACAGTTGTTGAAAGGAAGAGAAAGTGAATTTTGAAATGATTTGAAGGACTTAAATGTTTTGTGTTTTTTTAAGGTGAATCAAATTGTTTTTCCCTTTTGGCAGCTTTCTCCTGTACAATATGTTGGTTCTTGTTTTTTTTCTGAATTTACTTTATGTGACAAATTGCAATAATGGTCACAATGAAGATTTCAGTTTAAGCTCATCATCTGAGCTTGACCAGCCACTGAAGAACAAATAATAGGACAACAGGATAATCTGTTTAAACATCAGCCAAAATAGAAGAAAACCACACATTTCCTAAAAAAAAAAAGTTAAAATATCCTAGTTGTGCCTTAAATTGTCAACTATTTAAAATGATCTTGCCATGAAATTTAAATGAAAGCCCGGCCTTTAAAGTCATTATTTGAGTTCTTTAATTTGTTCTCTGCTTTGGAAGACCTCATCCGCTTCATTATTGTTCCAACTTCAGAAATTGATTACTTGTAACCATGCAGCACCTTGGAAAAACTGATAAAATGACTCAGTTGCATAACTGAGGCAACAAAGAACTGAGGGAAGTCACAGTCCAAGGACAGACGGTTTTCTAAACGTTCCTGCAGGAGAGAATCAAAAGGTTCACCCAACATGAATGAACCCTATCAGGACTGGCTTTGCCTCACTGTCTTTCACTCCTGACTGGACTAGCAGGTGAGATGCACTGCTGTGCATCGTCAGGCTGCTGTAGACACTGAACGCTCTTTAGTCACATGTATTATGTTGTGGGTCAAGGACAACTGCTCTGACCTTTCTACTTATACTGATAATTTAGAGGTCTTTTTCATCCTTAACATACCATAATCTATATGTCTGTGGACCCAACCAACGGCTGCATATCAGTAGATAAGTTCATCTATAGCTGAGCACCAGCAGACGGCCCAATTATCTGAATACTGACTAACCAGACACACCCACAGAAAGGAAAAACATATTTCAATGATCCAACATCGACAGGTTTTATTGAAAGGTGTGGCATGAATTATGTATCCAGCTTCATTTACCGCAAACATCCGCTGAAAATCGACCTCAGAAGCTAACTATTAAACATTATCAATTAACATTAACCTCTTTCTGATCAACAGCTGTTTTTAGTAAACGTGTTTCCAACCAAATGGGAAATTAATCTGGGAAAAATAGAGACGCATCGATTGGACCCAATTTCCTTCCTTTTGTAAAGTGGTGATCGGGCTGATACTTAGATGTGAAAATCTACCTCTGCAAAGGTCTGAAAATCAGCAGCTGCTACTTTGCATCTACATATTTCAGAACTTCGTTTTTATATTTAACTTATTTTTTTTTTAGATAAAATAAGATTTAAACGTTGGTGTATTGATTTCATAACAACAGTTATCTAAAAACGATCAGTGCACAAAGTAAAGTCAATAAAAAAAAGGTAAAAAGTTTATTGAAAAGTTAAAAAGTAATGTTAAAAAAGTTAATAAGCCTCGTTAACAGTTATATTTTGGTTTAGAAACTAAAATAAAAGTGCTTTTGTTATTTTTCTTAATATGTTAGGGCAAGTTGGCTTCTTGTTATTACATTGGCATAAATTTTTGCCATCAAAATATCCATATTTTTTTAATGTTACAAAAGAAAAAAAGGGCTTATATATCCAATAACACTATTGGCTTGAAATTTTGATTTTTAAAGTATTTCACCGAGTGCCATATAAAGGGTTAATCTAAACAGTTTTAACATCTGACTTTTTGTTTGTGTTCTGCAGCAGTAAAGCTCAGTTTCACAGCGGCGCATCAACAGCTCCGTCACCAGAGCCGTGCAGGACTGCAAAGACTCCAAACAAGGACTGGTGTCACAAACTCCTCCACCTCCTCCATAATAAAATCTTCCTGGCCAGCATCTTTACCTTCCTGGTCACCATGGCTATTTGGTAAAAAAGAAAAGTTTTGCCAGTCTGTTTAAAATCTAAATAATAAAAAGGTATTGACATGCTGACCTTTTCTTTTTACGCCTGTTTGGATGTAGCATTATCTCCGTCTCAGCTCTCTACCTTGTAAATTTAAAGAAGGCGGACGTTGACCTCTTCCCTAACAACAGGTGAACTCAAAATATTTATGTTTTTTAACGCATTTAGAGGGAAAAACTGGTTATTAACTGTTGATAATTTATTCAAAGTTGAATCATTTATTGTTTTTGAAATCTTGTTTTTTGGTTGCCATGACATCAGCTATGTGTTGTTGTTTTTTTCCTCTTAGCAACAGCAGCGGAGTCCCTATGACGACAGTAGTTCCACCAACCACAGGTACTGTAGCCCTTACAGCCAGATGTTTAAATTAATCTAGAGATTCAAATCCAGGTGCTGCAGGTTTGTTTGCATTTTTAAAAAACAGATTTTATCCCAGTTAATGAATTTAAATTGAAACAATGATATCCTTAGTAATTATAAGCAGCAGTTTGGAGACGATTATTAAATTTGCCAATCCAAGCAACATTCTGCTTTCTGTAGAATAGTTTTAAACTCTCAAAAAATCTTTTTTCATTGATCTTTACAATATCACTGGTAATTATATTTGAGGCGTGTACTCTAACAGCCTGGTGACCTCCCATGTCATAGCGCTCACGTTGTAGCACTCTCCACAGTGTTAAAGTTGTAGGGAAGTCATTTAAACGTCAAATCATTCTGCCTTAAACATGTCTATAAATGTTGTACTCTTTATCAGATGAAATTGTCCCAAAATGCAGAAAATTTATAAAAAAATTTTTAAATCTGTGTTTTAGATTTATCTTATGCAGGCCAGTTAGTTGCTCGGCCAGCCTGAACACCTAAATTCAGCCAATCATATATCAGCGGTCGTTTGGTCAATCAAATTTTTTCTGTCATAGCATCTTGTGATTCATATATTTTAGCTTAATGTACGCGAAATGGTTGAAATAAGAAATAAAGAATAATTTCAAATTCCCATTGAGTTCCGTCCCAGTGTTCACGGGGATGGGCGTCTGTGTCTTCAGCAGGCGAGAGAGCTAACAGAACTGGCAGGCGTTGTAGAGGCAAGGGCTCAAACATGTACGGCTTCGAAGCCTTCTACACCAACCTAAGCTTCTGCCGCCCTGGCGTTCTTTTCCGAATTCGGAATATCATTACATGTCCTTTTTTTTCGGGTGATTAAATGTCTAGTGTTGCTACATATTCTGTGACCCATCATATATCGTGATTGGAGGTGCTTTGCAAAACCTAATTTCTAAAACAACCCTTGAAAAAAATATCTTGTAGCATCACTCTTACTATCATTTTTTTTTTCATCGTTACTAGCTACGTGATGGTGAAATTATTAAACCGGACATTTGATCCCCGAAACTTGGAAAAAGATATATGCTAAAGAATGAGGGTATGGCAAGCTGATTAAAATTTAATCAGTAGGTTTAACTATCCAGTATTACCATTAAAGAAGTCTTTAGTTATTTTGACTAATAGCAATTTCATTGATTATTCGTGATTATTCAGAATTTTGATTTAAGATATCACCAATATACTTCTGACTAATTAAAACTGAATCACAGACATTTGTAATTTTGTTTTGATAAGTAAACATTTAATTAAAGTAATAAAGTATAAGGCTAAATGTCGCAGAGATCAGCTATGAATGCTCACTCTAGCTAATGTTTTGTGTGTGTGTGTCTATATATATATATATATATATAGACACACACCTATATATATATAGGTATATATATATATATATATATATATATATATATATATATATATATATATATATATATATATATATATATATATATATATATATATGTATATGTGTGTGCGTGTACGCTACATGTGTTTTTATATATATTTATTAATATATCTATCTTTATATATTTTTTTTTTTGTATAAACTTTGCAAGAAAATCGATACTGGTCTGAAAAATCTGCCCCAAGAAATCGGTTCCACTTTGACAGACCTCTATCAGTCGATGTCTAGTTTGAAATTTAGAAGAAAAAAAAAACTTTATTGAACATTTACAACAAAACCATGTATATGTAATCTAACATGAGACATTTTTTCAGAGTTTTAGCTTAATTACTGCTGTTAATAATTTATTCTTTTAGCATAGACATGTATCTAAATCTGTACCATTACTCCTTAGGTATTGATTCAATTAGCAAATTAGTTTGAGATTGCTTCAGTAATCAATAATTTACGATCATTAACCATTAAAGCCATTCACCAATGATTTAGATTTGTTGCCTCTGATATTTAAGCATGCATGCGATCCTAACACTTCTTCACTTCAATATTCTGCCATACTCATTTGACGCGGTCCATGGTGCCCTCAGGGGAACGAGACGTCAGATTATCATCTATGAAACTTCACCCACGTGGTTGTTACTATGCAAACTGTGGAACATTTACGTTTCTTTGTGGTATCTATTTCTCTTAAAGAGGCTAATTACTCTGAGGGATACCCTGTGAGCCAGTTTATTATCTCACTGGTTACACATTTACAAAGGGGGATATTCTGTTGTTGGACTTTCCCTGAAGGCATGCAGATCCAGTTTAATATACAAGCTGCTGTCGTTGACATGACAGCAATAAAAACATTAAATATTCTAAAACTAGACACCAAAGGCCAAACAAACCGATCATAACCACATCAAACTTTCAAAAAGATTTCATCAAACAAAGGTTTTTACAGTAACTAAACCATTTTGTCAGATGTTGTTTTTTCAGGTTTTATATACCGGTATATATATATATATATATTTTTTTTTTCTCAAACTGTATTGTTTGAATTTTTAGATTTTATATTTTCATTTTTAATTTTTTTTAAATAGTTTCTTTTTTTAAATTGAGCTTTACAAATTGAATTCTTTTGAAATTGCCTTTCACAGATCCCATTCTCTTTATTTCACGACCAAATAAATAAGCTGATAAAATACAAATTGAAAAGAGCAGAATTTGTTAAGCTTAATCTGAAAACAGAGAAATGTAAATACAAAAGAAAATTCATTTAAAAATGGAAAACAAAAATAATAATAATAAAAAAATAATAATAGAAAATACATTCGCTTTGGAAAGTGAATGTATGTGAATTGCTTTGATTAGGAATTATTACAAAGTTAGATTTATCACCTTTTGCATTATGTCTTTGTTTGCAACAACAATGAAACAAATTTAACAAGTGAATAAACCATGTCATACATGTGATATCTGTCATCATCTTTAACACGTCTATGAATCAAATTTTATTCTTAATGGTTAATGTTTACTTTATATGTCAACCAGCCGGAGCAGGGGGATATTTTTGTTTCAGTACAGCCTGTTCAAGACGGAAACTCATACATACATGGGGGATGAAGTGTCTGAAGCCTTGCTGACGTCAAACGCGCTGCACTTAAACTTAAGGAAAAAAAAAAAGAGAGAGAAGCATAACAATAGGTAAAAGGAGGGGGGGGAAAGCATATTTCACACTTTAACGTTGGCAGGATGGAGTCTGAGATTGCAAAAACAAAAACAGCACAAACAGATACAAAACATCTTGTGAGGAAACAAGGAAGGCAGTATGAGTAGTGCATCTTATATCTGTAAGCATACATGTGTGTTTTTGTTTGTGCAAAGAGATTTAATCTATAAAATTCACAGTCCTTTCCTGTGGCCATCGTCCTTGATTGTGTGATGTTATGTTCATCAATAAGAAGCACACGGAGAAGTTCCACAGATCTCCTAAGGGAAGGCAGGGAGCATATTGTCATGTTTGCATAATACGCAGGAGGAGTTTATCACATATGGCCTTCAAGGCCGTACATGGGAGCCAGATTATAGATAGAAACATTATGTTTGGGTCAGGATGGCTGTTGAAGCTTATGCTTCACAATGGCGAATCGAAATAGAGAAATTCCTGGTCCTTTCGACCAGATCTGCGCTTAAAACTTTCTCTAAGATACACAAAAACACACAATCTACCATTTCTGTCAGGAATCCATTTTGTATCTGGAGCAAAACATTCTGTCTGATGAAGTTTTCTTTCATATTTTGAAGCCCTCTGATTTATACCTTTAAAGACATTACAAAATGCATTGTTCTAGCATTCATCCAGATTAATATGCTGATAATAAATTTCTCTTACCCCCTCTAGCTTCTTCAACAACACCTCCTGGTTCCTGGCCTCCTGATGTGTCATTCTGTAATCTGCTATACTGCGATCAGGTGTACTGCTGCCCTTCATCTGGAGGGGGCAGCACTGTCCCCAGCATCCCAACATCAGAACCATTGTTTAACGTTCCAAAAGGTAACAGCAGCTTGGAGCCAGCAGTGCATTCATATAAATAGTCTTGTAAAAGAGGAGAAACACCCTGATGGTTTTGTTCTACAGGAATAGGGCAAAAAAACGGTGGAAATCACTTCAACGCTGCCAGAGACTGTGAGTACTGCTGTTTTACACCATCTGGCCACATGTTTTCAGAAGATTTTATCAAATTACATTAATGTGGATGAACCCTTTGTCATTTTACAGCCACAATTTAGTTTTTTCTGTTTGGATTTTATGTAATTGTAACAAAAAGAAATGCAGAACTGAGAAATGTTTGAGAAATTGAGAAAGACCAATTTTCTACATCTAGAAACTGAACATCAGTTTTGAGTCTTTCCTCAGATTTTCAGTTAGGACACTTAAAGCTATAGTGGACCATGTTCTTTTTTCGGGTGGATCATCTAAATAAGTGGTCCTTCTAACTGTCAATCATTCCGGTGATATGTTGACGTAAGGCCGTCCTACGTGCTCGTCCCTATTTTCACTTTCAGGTGGAGAGTCTGAAATAGTGGAAAAAGAGCAAATCTTCCTCTGGAAGGTTAGTTTGTGTGAGCGATGCAAGAAGCAACTTTTAAACAGAGCGTGCACGAGAAGAAATGGGCTTGTGCACGCTCACGCATGTAATAGGTGTTCCCTCTCAGGAGTCGGTACAGGGTTGAGCATGTGCATTTTTATTTTAAGTGGAGAGGGCGGGTCTTTTAAAAAATCCGCAAAAATCCTCCACTATACCTCTAAAAGAGTGCCCATTAAAATGTAATTTGATTGGCTGAAACAAGGGAGCTCTCTGATTGGTTGCCGTCTTTCTAGCATTGGTCTATAAAGGAAGTCGGGAGAGTTTAAAAAATCCACAAACCGGCAAATTACAAGCTACTAGCAAATCAATATGTTTGTGTCCATCAGAAATATATAGCTGACTTTTTTCATGTGTATTTATGAACCTCTTGTGTGATTTTACAAGTCTAGAGTTTGCTTTTCTGCAAGCAGTGAAATCGTCTTTAATGAGTCCAATAATATTTATGTCTGGACTCTGACTGAGCCAAATGTTGACCCTCTAAGACACACCCTTCCTCATTTGCATAAGGAGGCAGAAATTCATTCAGAAATGTAAAAATGACGAGCAGAAATAATTAGCATTGAAGAAATAAACAGGGGAAAAAAATTCTAAGTAAGAATAAAACTGTCAAAATATTATAACATGCACATAAATACTTAAAAACGTAATTAATAAATAAAGTTGATGATTATAACGGACAAAAAATAAATAAGGTAATTATTACAAAGGTGAATAACTAAAGAAGCTAATTAAAAGAGATATATACATTTATGTCTCACTATATAATTTATTTTCTACCTATATTTATTTATTTATTATATTTTGGGGCGCAAATTAATCGTATGCTTATTTAATTATTGAGCATTTATTTATTTATTTTTAAATATGGTAGAGCTGGTTCTTCATATGAGCCATCTTACCACATGGATATGCTTTGTTTTGCACCTTTTCACTGTATCCATATCATTAGTCTGATATATATTTGTAAAGATTAATCGGATATTTCAGATTTTTAGGCAAGGCAAGTTTATTTATTATTGTTATTATTGCACGATTAAATATAAAGGTAATTCATAGTGCTTTACTTTGAATTCATTATCTATAGCTTTATATTTACCAATGTTTGCATAATTTGTTTTTTTTTTATTTTCTTTTGTTCTAAAACATGTTCTTACATAAAATCCCAATAAAGTATATAAAATTAAAAAAAAAAAAAAAAAAAAAAATTTATAAAAATGTTTTTTTATGTCTTTAAAACTTGGGTAATTTCTGTTTTTGCAGAAATGAGTCAAATTAAGCAACCTCTTCTCTTTGTCTCCATCAGGGCTAAACACAACCATTCACACATTCATGATTAAAGAGAACAGGCAGGTGATTGACAAGAGATACTGCCTGAGGGATGAGTGTGGGTAGGTAGATCAGCATCATAGATCTGTTTCTAGAAAAGTATCAGTCTCTGCATTGGGCTTCAAACATTAGCCTGAATTTGCAGCTGGTTCTAATAACATTTGTGTTTTTTCCCTTCAGGCCAGAGCGATATGTTTTCAGAGTTCCCATCAGCCCGTTTGTTCCTGTTAACATGAGGATCACTCTGCTTATGAAGTAAGAACTCACTGAACAGAAAAAGAGAAAAAACAAGCTTGTTCACATAAAAACTCATTTAGATAAATACTTTAGCTTAGAATAGAATTAGCTGCTTCCTTTATAGGTGAAAAAAATAAATTTACACCTTAAATGTATTACTTCCAAGTTAATATCATATTGTTGCCTTCAGCTAACATACTGTACGGTCATCTAAGTTGCTTTGCCTTAACAATATTTCAGAGTAAAACTTGTTATGGACATATGATATTTAAGAACTGTATGTTGGTGAAGATTCTCTGTCCTCCAGGCTGTAGTCATTCCAAAAAACAAACAAAAAAACCCTTTGACTTTGTTTCCAAGTTTGAAGATGTTCTCATCCAGGAACCTTTTTCAATTGAAAATGTCAGAAATAGCGTTGAGTTTGAGGCTTTATAGAGTTGACCAACAAAGCCGTGTTTTGGCTTAAGGGCTGGTTATCCTCAGCAGTGCATTGCAGTGAGCTTGTCACAGATATTTGTGATTTATGCCTAATTTTAAAGCGTGGTCTGCCCAATGTTATTCCACGCAACAACGTAAGAAGGACAATCACAAACTAGCTGTGGGTCTATATACGGCGGAGGCGGTGAGACAGTGGGGAAAAGTTTGTGCAACAACAGAGGGACATGAGGGCGAAAAAGAGCGGGGATCCATGTGGACAAAGGGTCCCGGCGTTCTTGTGCACCTCGCTCTTCTAGCTGGTCCAACTTCACGAGTCGTTCTCCACAATGGCGGTCATACAAACCAAACAAGCCGTTAAGGAACCAAACAGGAAATATGCATAGAGTAGAACAGATGTAGAATTGACTAATCAGAGGCCTCCTGTCTGCGGTCACCTACAATTCTGGAGTGGTGAAACAGAGTGTCTGTGCAAAGGGGCGGGGGTACATTTGCATTTACTGCGACACACATGCAGACGACCTGGTTTCTGAGTATAAATCAGCCTTTAGAAAACATGCAAATTGAACCGGACAAATGGGTCCACCCCTTCAGCTTTCAAAAACCTACAATGCAGCAATTGAGTTTATTTCTGCTGTCATAGCAACCCCCACCCCCTTACAGGGGAACCGAAGACTTCGCCTGTTCAGCCAGGCCAACGATTCCCTTTAACGACCCCGCTTTCAGAGACATAGACAGGTATGGAGTATTACAGGCTAACAAAAAACCCAAATGACCCCCATTCCAAATGGACCGACCCGTTGGTCTGTTTCAATTTGCACATTTTCTAAGCCAAACCAAGGCTTTGTTTGTCGACTCTATAAAGCTTCAAACTCAACCAAATTTCTGACATTTTGAATTGAAAATGGTTCCTGGATGGGAAGCGAAACGTTTTCAAACTTGGAAACAAAGTCCAGTGGATTGTTTTTTTAGCTTTTTTTTTTAGAATTAAGAACTGTAATGTACTGATTTATCTTCCATATAGATTTAGTCAAACATCTGCCGCAATTATTAAATCTCAGTTGATTCACCAGAAAACTATTTAAACATAAATTTGTTGCAACCAACTATTTAAACATGCTTTTTAGTTAATGGGAAACGTTACTTGCTCTAAAGAAAAGTAAAACGTGAAGCTCACAATTAGTGATTTATGCTTTAATATTGCATTTTAATGCTTTTTCAGTTCTACTGAGTTGTTGGTGGTTCATCTATGTGCTGTAGACGAGTCCACCACCTGTTCTGCTCTGCTGAGCACAGACATGGCCAGTGAAAGCAGGTACCCATCAAATACACAGGTAAATATCAGCAAAGTTTTTTACTTCATGTTTTTCTCAACTCATGTTTAACATTGCACCAAAAGTGCAGAAACTTTTTTATTTATTTATATTTAAATGGCTGATAACAATAAAACTGTAGAAATTTTGCTTTGCCCTCTTTAGAAAGTCAAACAACTTAAAAAAAAATAAAAAATACTTGCATATTTGATCAAAGTTTTTGTCTAATTAGGTTACATTAAACCATGCACGTTTTCAAGAAGAATTAAAAAATAAAAGCTTCATACCTCTCAAAATCCACCTGGTTGCCGGTGACCCGTTTTAAAGCGTTTACAACTAATAACTGAAAATTACAGCTGTAAAATGTTTACCAATATAGACATGTTAGACATCGTTGGAAAGCGAGCACCAAAGCACAATTAACACAGATATAGCAGCATGTTGATCATGTAAACAAAGCAGCCAGAACTACATACATCTGAAGGCGTTCAGAAGCCATTTTATAGACCTAATGTTTAATTTACATTCCATTTGTCCATAAGGATACACAGATTAAAAGTAATCCAGAATATTCATAATAAAAATATTACATGTTGAGAAAATCACCACATAATGTCCAGTTGTTGGCATCAGAAAAGTTAGCTGGTCATAGTTAATGCTTAGCATCTTGCTAATATTTACCTCCTAATACTAACTTCCTCATTTGTTTGCCCGCAATGTTTGGTATGCTTCTTTACATCGTCTTTTTATCTAAAAGACTAAAGTATCTGCATCTTTTTATGACTTGATTTGAGTCAGGGACAGCCAATGACGTACCAAGTAGAGCGATATTACGCCTCATAGAGTCCTGCTGTTATTGGTTAGGACCATCTGAGCTGTTTGGCGTTGAAGCCTTGAAATAAGGTTCCAAACAAACCTAGACATGGCTGGGTTATATAAAGGGGAGCCATGAAACACAGCTGAGAGAGGATTAATGCGCCCAGCTCCAAGCGGTCCAATATTTTGTAATTTTGGACGCTGATTTTTCTTTATTACAATGCCCAAAAGCTGGAAAAAAAAAATATATATATATATATATATATATATATATATATATAGTATATACAGCTAAGAAAAGGTACTGGTGCTTATTTTAGCTTGAAAAGCAGCAGTTTCACTATTTTTTTTTATAGATTCTTATGTTATTTTTGGGTTTATAAATGTTACATTTTGTTATATACACTCATTCTGGAAAAAAAAAGGTAAAATACTTGCTTTATAAATGTTTCGTGGCCATCAGAATGCTTCAGTGTTATTCTATTGGTCAAATAAATGAATAAAAGCATTTGGCGCAATTTGGAACATTTGGAGAGATTTGGAGAGAAGTATAAAGCCTCACAGCTTTGGAACTGTTGTAGCGAGAGGTCTGACATTTTCTGCATTTGATGTAGACAAAATTTTATGCAATGAAACCTGCCTTTTCTCAAGCATGTCTTTATTACTGCTGTTCAAAAATGATCAATTATTTTCAAGAAGAAAAAAAACCCAACTTTGAGTGTTATACTCACTATTTCCATTTATATTTACAGAAACTAGAAGCTTTCAAATGATGCATCACGCATGTCATTTGGTCTTACAGTTCCTCAGTTATTTATTTTTCATTTGAATATGCAAAATAGGTGAGGATTACTTCAAAATGGGGTGGATGTTAAGAGCATGAAATTCATGTTAATAATTCAGAAAAGGTAAAATTTTACCAAACACAAAACATAAATACAGTTTAAAATAACTAACCTAAATTGGAATTTAGAAAAACAATGAAAGTGGTTGTTTGCTCTGATGGTTTAATGAATGTGAATTAATTCATGTTCTGTTTCTGCAGGGGGAGCATGAGTGGCCTCTTCACGTGGCTCGTCTTTATCAGAGCGCCTACCACTTCCGCTCTGCTGTCGCTGTAAGCAACAGATTATTTCTTTTTTCATATGACAAAAGTCAAGCAAACAGCATCAAGGGTTTAAGTAAATTAAGATAATTAAAGTTAAGCTAAATTTGATATTAGCATTTTTCTATTGGAAACTGAACAAATGATGACAAATATTATTATTATTAAAATATAAACACAATATAACATGAAATCCCAGAATATTTAATAAGAAAATTACTACATAGCACAAAAATGACCAAAACATTGTTTGTTTCTCCAGGGTCAAGCAGACTGCAGTACTGACCCTCACTACGCGGGGGCGCTCTTCACAGATTATTACTTTCTTTTCTACAGACGCTGCAGAGATTCATAATAGACAAGAGCTCACAAATAAAAAAAAACAGATCCCTACTTTCACAGACAAAGGTTGCGTTTCCATTAACCGTCAAACTGCTCAAATTGAATCACGCAAAATAAAATTAGCAAATGGAAACGCTACAGTTTCTAAAGCATCATGTTTTTCAATGATATTTCGATGAGGTGGTTTTTTCCATCACATCCAAATTATTATATTTTTCCGAAACTGCAATGGAAACACTTTTTTTCACATCACACGAGTGAAGTGATCTGCAACTGGACCTTACTGCCTTGTAAAGATGAGGGAGAACGGACATAGTTGGAGGATGATGGCGCCCTCTAGAGGCCTGGCTGAAATACGAATAGATCTACATCCGCCGCTGCCATGTTATCAGTTATCACGTGAACAAACAGGTTCACGTGCAATTTTACTTGTATATCTCAACTAATGTAAACACCACAACAACAAAATTAGCATATTTTTTAAATTTGCAGAATACCGACATTGTTTTGCAAACATTTGTAATAGAAATACAACTAAAGAAGTTTTACAACTTTTTTTGTTTTCAGAAATTGCAAATGCATTGTATAGAAAAAGGAAAAAAATTCTAAAAGCCACCAGTATCCAAGGTTTCTTAGATAACACAACTTGTCCCCATGTTTTGTACAGGCTTGTGGCTTTGTTGATCCTGCACAAAGAAATCTATCTTGTCTGCAGCTCAGAGATTTGAAAAACAAAATCTTCTGTATGTATTTTCTTTTTAATAGTTTTTTTCCATGAAGCACTGGAAAGCTTCAGCCTTTTTTACATAACAATTGAGTTTGTACAGATATAAACGGATATAAACCTGAGGGTTATTAGACATGGCTGGTCAGCAGGTTACGTTTCTTATGGCTAAAACAAATTAAAATATATTTTAACGTGGCTACAATTGGGTAGTTGGGATTATTTTTTGCTGTTGTTGTGAAGTCAACAAAAGTAAACTTGTGCTTCAAAAATAAACCTCTAGAAAATAATTATTTTAACGAAGCAACAAATATCTGAAATCAAAGTGGAAGTAAACAAGAAGCATTTATGGACATTATTAAAAGCAAAAATCTCACAGCCAGAGATTAACCTCTAAGCGCTGAATGACCCAAACATTGTCAGCTTTTTCAGATTGTAATTTAAACCTGGGATTGTTGTGGCTTTTTGCCAGCTAAGGCGTGTGTTGCCATATTTGTACAGTATGTGTTCAATGTTTTGTTTCTGGAAGCCTCCTGATTTAAATAAGTTATCATGAACCATATTTTTTCTGACATATGAGAAAAGACTTGTAACTCCTTGGGAACTACAGTTATCCAACCTAGAATCTCAAATGTGCCATTTTGCTTTGTTATTGCTGTTCTGTTTGAAGAAAATTGTTTAAAAAAAAAAAAAACTTTTTTATCCATCCTTTAAAATCAGAATCTTCTTGTTCAGTTTAATTCTTATGCTAAATAGCTTTAACAGCAAATTTTAAAACAGATTAATAAATTGTTATAGCAATTAACAAGTTCACACAAAATATTGAGTTTTATGTAAACTGGATTTAAAATGTGTGTTATTGGTTCCAACTAAAAAATATGTTTACCTAAAAGAACGACAAAGGGATGCTATGTGAGTTATTTATGAATGTAACACTGTTTAACTTAATCTTTTCTATCAGAAGAACTGAGTGAATCTGACTGCTTTAATAAAATGTTCTTGCATGGTTGTATTATTTGTTTGTTTTAATCATTTTTTTCTTTTTAGAATATTGTAATGCATGTTGATCATTTCAGGGCTGCTCAGTGCACCAGTCTTCTTGCAGCAAAAAGGTTCTTGGTGCAATTCCCAGCCCGGGGTCTTTCTGCATTGAGTTTGCATGTTCTCCCTGAACATGCGTGGGTTCTCTCTGGGTACTCTGGCTTCCTTCCATTGTCAAAAAACATGACTTTTAGGTTAATTGACTTCTCGAAATCCTCCTTTGGTGTGAGTGTGTGCCTGAATGGATGTATGGATGAATGTTCTCCATTAATGATGGCAGTGATGGGCTTTCATCTATGTCCATAAGTCAAAGAGCCAGGCTAAATGTTGGTTTATGCTCAGAAACCAGGTCTGCGTGTGTCACAGTGAAAGCAAATGTGATCCCGCTCCTTCTGCAGACACTCTGCTGCACCTCTCCAATATTGTAGATGACCACAGACAGGAGGCCTCTGATTGGTCAAATCTACATCTTCTCTACTCTATGCGTATTTCCTGTTTGTTACCTTATTGGCTTGTTCTGTTTGTATGTCTGCCATTGTGGAAAACGACTCGTGAAGATGGACCATCTAGAAGAACGAGGAGCGTGAGAACGCCGGGACCTTTTTTCCACCTGGGATAAAGTGTGACGGAAAAATGGATGGATGGATGTTAATAGTGTCAATATCTAAATTTACACTTAATAAACATACACATTTGCTTTCAAAATAAATTATTTCAAAATGTCACTCGTCAATTCAGTGCGGCTTGAATGCCGAATCTAATCTTTACTCGTCATTTCTGTAACACAAGTTATCGTGGGACATCTATAATTGGAAGTGGAACACTATTTTTTGCAGCAAAAACACAGTAGTAAACATGCAAAAAAAGTATTTATAACTTTCTCCAAATCTTAAATAAGATGAAACTACATGTGATTTTGCAAACAAAAAAAAGTAAACCATTTATTTTAAATTCTGGAGGTAGCGCACACATTATGGATGCCTTGGGCAGAATTCAAATAAACTATTTTAATCTAGATTAGATTAAATTCCAAGATTACAGTGAGATTAATCTAGATTTTTTTAAAATAATCTATGCCTACCACAATTTGTGAGTTTTTTTTTTTATCAAAAAGAAGCTTTTTGATTCAAATGCTGAAGGTTTTCTAAGTAAGAGTTCTGAACTGAATGCAAATGTTCACTTAGCATGACTGAACGACCCATGCTGTCTGTTACACTCTGCTTAATTCCTCTTACTATTTGTTTGAAGATTTAGGCTAGAGAGATCCAGTTAAAATTACAATTTCTGTACCTGAAGTGGGTCAGAAAAAAGGTTAAAAAAAAAAAGCTTTTATATTGACTTTAAAATGTGCTCTGCAGTATTCACAGGGAAAATATGGATGATGATCTGGTTAAAGTAAACTGAGGCTAAACTTGAAGCTGTGTGGTTCAACAGGGGGTGTGACCCCAAAAGAATAACGCAACAGACTGACTACTGCCTAACAATACATAGAATTAAATTTCTCTATAGTAATTATAATCAGGGAAATGGCGGCCTAGGGGTTAGGGCATTGCACTTGGGGTCCAGAGGTTCTGTGTTCAAGCCTCACTCCCACAGACTGCCACTCTGGCTCACTGAGCAAAAAACCCTTAACCCCACACAATGGCAGCCCACTGCTCCCCAAGATGATGGGACAAATGAGGAGAGTTAGGGGATTGTTGTCCTGTTGGTTAGAGCAGTGTGCTTGTGCTCTGAGAAGGTTGCAACTAACTGGTACGATTCCCAGAACCTCCAGTTATATATTTAAATAAATTTGTAAAATTTAATGGGATATTTGATTAATTTGGGCTGAACGGTGGTTCAGTTTGTAGCACTGTTGCCTTGCAGCAAGAAGGTTCTGGGTTCGATTCTTGGAGTCTTTCTGCATGGAGTTTGCATTGTTTCTCTCCTGGAACTCTGGCCTCCTCCCACAGTCCAAAAGCACGACTTGTTAATTGGCTTCTTCAAATTGTCCTTAGCTGTAAGTGTGTGTGTGGTTGTGTGTCTCTGTGTTGCCCAGTGACAGACCCCGCCTCTCACAGACAGACACCGACCCCACTGTGACCCTGATGGAATAAGTAGGAGAAGATGGATGGATGGATTTAATTAATTTAGTTTAATTGTGCATCTTATAATTTCATGGTATCTTATATTTAAACCATTGGATAAAAAAAAGCTACATCTGCTAATTTCATGGTCCATTTATTTAATCCATGGAACAATATATTTAGGTATCTCTGGTTATAATTTGGCTTTCCATACACCTTGGAGTTAATATCATAAAAATTATTAAACTCATCTTGCGATCTTGGGGGTCCCAAACCCCACTTTTGGAAACTGTGTTACAAAATAATTATGTCATTTTTTTTTTTTTTTTTATGAAAATAAGGTGTCATGCTCACACATTTTAGATAATATCAATTTACAATGTGTTTTTCTGGAAATGTATTTTGGATTTCTCTGAATATAGTGTTTAGTAGTTTTTCTTAATGTAATTGTGTCATCTAGTCCAGCTGAATGCTCACTAACAGCCTGATGACTAATTCAGGTGGAGGAGGACCGCTGCAAACACAAACCTAATTAAGTCTGAGAAGGAAACACCTCAGCTAGAAAGGTTTAGTTGCAGGACAGAACCATCATGAGGACTGAGATGCTCCCTGTAAGTACCTGCAGTAATTTAAAAAGAATCATGATCGTATTTTATTTTAATAGACATTCAATTCATCATAATGATTCTTTTGTTTCCTACAGCTTGCTATGTTAGATTAAAACTTGGTGGATGTGGAGAAATCTCTTGATTGATAGCTAAACTTTATGATTTAATCTTCATTTCAGATTCCTGACAAACATACAGATTAATTTCTTGTGAAAACATTTCTTCTACAATTTGTTCTTTGAGGTTAAATTACAGCACCTTGTACAAAAACTTAATAACTAATAGAAAATAAATTAAATGAATGTAAGGTGTGAAGTTTCTCTTAAATAATCACAACCAATGAAAAGAAGTTATAGTTGAAACTTTATGTACAGTTTGCTGTTTTTTCTTTTCTTTTTTAATGTTATTGCTGTCTACCTTGCCTTAAAGTATAGAGATTTTTATTTTAACCTTTAATGTTGCATCAGATGAAGTGGTTGCACTGATGCACCGTTAAAGGTGGCTGATTACTACATGCTAATAATTCTGTCACGAATTTTGTTCATAATTTTTTGTCATAAAAGACTTCTGTAGTTAAGAAACGATTTAACCTCTGAATTACCCATTGGTTGTTATGGAGGAATATTGGCCCATTCTTTGTCATTATGGGGAATGGCAGCGGTTTTGAGCATAGAGCTTTGAATCCTGAGGTTCTGAGTTCAAGCCCCCCACTTCCACAGACTGCCTACACTGCGCCTGAATTGCCCCACAATGGCAGCCCACTGGCGCCCAATGGAGATGGGTTAAATGCAGAGTTCATTTGGATTTACTCTATACTCACGAACTGTATTTTCCATGAACTTTAACCATAAAGAGAACTTTGGTCCTGGACTATTCACTACATTTAAAATAGACTCATTAGTTTTTGTGTTCTTTTAAGAAGCTTGGGGCAGAGGATTAGAGCAACTGAGAAAAAAATGTTGACTGATTTTTAAATTACATTTCAGTTTTTAATCTGAGAAAAACCCCTCAGAATTCTGACAATCTTAGAATTCTAATTTTTTTTTTTCCTATGAATTTGGTCATGATCTGGCCTGTTTGCTCCTCCTTAATTAGAAATCCCTTTCACCTGTCGTTTTCCCTCCCCTGCCTCAAGTATAATTTATTCCCCTCACCTGTTTCCTCTTGTTTATATTCAGTTCAGCCTGAGCATTCAGGGCCAGATCATTATTGTGTTTTAGCTCTTAGCCTGTCTGTTAGTTTTATTTCTTCATGTCATGGATCCTGGCAGCCAAGTGGAAAAGAGGGTTTTTGTGTTTGTCTAGATCTCCTGATGGAGTCCACTGTTCCTCCCTCAGCTGAGTCCTCTGGGTTTTGGCTCTATATGTGGGGAGGAGGTTCAGTTTTTATTCTAGTAAGCCTGGCTCCAGGAGTGAGACCAGTTTAAAGTCCTGCATCAAGCATCCTGGTTTCTACGTCCGTCTGCGGCTACCCTCTCTTCCACTGAGCCTGCCTGTCTGCACCTGATCCTGTCTTGCTCTTCTCTCTGTGCGTGACCACCTGGTCCGCTTTCAGTAGCGTCAGACTCCCTGACTTCCCTCCTGGGAGCCTGTGGGATGTGCCTGGAAGTCTGGATCCTGCCACCTGTTTCCCTGTTCCCTGCCACACAGTCTGGATCCTGTCCTGTCATACATTTTTCTGTCTGTTCTGGATCCCCCTGACCAGGATCGGCTTCCAAAAGCATAACCTCTGGGACTGCAGTACTTGGGGACATTCTGGGACTGGACTGTTAAACCAGAGTTCTGTGTGATTGGGCGGTGTCAGCCCCCATCCTGCAGTGTCTGGGCGCAGCCACAGCCCCACTTCAGTTTTTGTTAATTTTAATAAAACTTTTTGAGCTTTCCTACTGACTGTCTCTCCTTAAATACTGGGTCCATCTGTCCTCGCTTCATGACTCTACCAAACATGTTAGCATCAAGCTGCAGTAGCCATGTCTGTTTTAGAGACTAAACCAGCTCTCTTCTTTTAATCCCCTTCTGCTCTTCCATTAATGAAACAGCATCACCAGGGACCCCCCAGGCACGTAAAAAGTCAGCTAATTCTGTAATTTTCCCCCAAAGTTTTACTGGCCCTTCCAAACAACTTGCATCTTTGTCAGGGAAGCTGAGTGCTCTCACATCTCTTCCTTCATGGTTCCCATCTACATTGAGATCCAAAATTCTGAGATTAAAGTTAGAATTCTGAGATTAAAGTTACATTCTTAGATTAAAGACATAATTCTGAGAAAAAAGTCAGAATTCTGACTTTTTCCCATATTAAACTGAAATAATGATAGAAAAAAAATTTTTCAGTGGCCCAATGCTCTTCCGTACATTTTGGCTATGAGCTGTTGTTCTTTAAAAAAAAATAAAAACCATCAAATTAATTTGTTTCACCCAGACAATTAATTTCTTTGTGGTTAAACTCGGTCCTGCACCATCTTGTTGTTTACTAAAAACCAAAATAAATGATATTCAAGATGATGCAAAGTTAAATTTGACACTGTTGCCATTAGTTATAAAACTAGGAAAATTAAATGTAAGGAAATTCTCATCCAGAAGTGTAGAAAAATGTTCCTTTAATAAAGTAGTGCATTAGAGTTTAAAGCATCTATGCTTAACATTGTTTCCTGTATTACTTTTGCTTTTATAGTTAAAGTCATTTTAAAAATGTTACTTTTACACCTTTACTTGAGAAAAATGTTTAAGTTGATTCTCTAACTCCTACAAAACTGTTTTTAAACAGTAT
Organism: Cyprinodon brontotheroides; assembly: GCA_018398635.1. NCBI lineage: Eukaryota > Metazoa > Chordata > Actinopteri > Cyprinodontiformes > Cyprinodontidae > Cyprinodon > Cyprinodon brontotheroides. The sequence goes on along the minus strand of JAGKQL010000030.1, from coordinate 16,917,245 downwards.
TTACACTTCTACTTAGGTAAGGAATATAAATACTTTTGACACCTCTGGCTGGTCCTGACCGAGGGTCCAGTGGTGCTTTGGTTTCCTCACTGATATCACAGGCTTATTGTTACTGTTGTTTCTATTCTTGCACAAAATGCTGCTTTTAAGTGCTAAATGAAAGAAAGCAGCCCCACAGCATCATGAGCCTCCTCCATGCTTCCAGGTGGAAATTTTATTTTAATGTATCCTCTGCTCAACAGAACAGAAGCCCAGAAAAGTTGTTAAATTTATAGATCGTAGCACATTGGAGCCTTACAGCTTTTAGTGCCTTACTGTAGAATCTGACACCTCAGTTGCTAATGACACTGAGTCATTCTACAGCTCTTCTGTGGTTTTTAATCACCTTCCTCTACAAGGAATCTGTTGGCGTCAGATGATAGCTTCTTCTTTCCTCCACCAGATGACATAACCATAACTTGTAAAGTAACACTCCCAGTGGATCTGTGTTTTTGTTTCCTCTTTCCAGTGTTTGCAATGTGGTGATCTCTGGACCTTATTACTAGTGTGGAGTAAAAGATGTTGAGATATGTCTGTTCTTAGCCTCACAGGCTCCAAACGAAGATAACAAGAGATAAGAATAAGTAAAACAGCCTCCTTCATGGCACGAAGGGGAGGACTGTTGTTTTGAGAAGATCCATCTGGGCAGTGAAAGATACATTAACCTAACAGGGAATGGCCTCGATGAACTCAAGTTGATTTTCTTCCAAATGTTCAAGTGTGAGAAAGTTCTTTATTCAGTGGGTGGGTTGGTTCCCCTGGGGGGAGTGTGTGTGTGTTGGGATTTTGTAAGGTATAAATGTATGTGCTGAGGTTTCCTTAAGCCCAGCATACAGTGTGCGATTTTCGGGGCGATTTTCGAGTCGTGCGAGAATCTTTCGATCGGGCCAACTTTCAGCCTGATGGTGCGTCATGAGTCGTGTAGTGTACATGGTGTTACAAGGCGCGATCAGCCTCTCACGACCACCTCCTGATCAGGAATCGTGAGGTCGGGAGAAAATCAAACATGTTTGATTTTCTACCGACCGTCGTTGGCAAATCACTCAGTGCGCAAACAAGGATTCTTCTTTTTATTCTTCCTCTCAGATGTAAACACAGCATGGCAGGGATGCAACAAGTGAAATGCAGTTCTGTCTGTAAAATTGACAGACCGCAGTAGCCATGTTTGCTCAGCCCTGTCTTTTATCCAAATATGTCGTCATCTTTTCTTTTTACGGCTTCCAGCACAAAATTGCACAAATTGCCAAGGCAGCGCATTTCTCTCCACTGAGCTTCATATTCCTCTTCTATTTGTTTGGCTTCCAGATAGACGAGTCAGAGCAGCTCCTTCTCACTGCTAAGCTGTGTCCGACGTGGTTTTTAGTTGTACAGTGTGAGCAGATAGATCGCATCAGAGCGTCTGTGAGCTCACACTATACGACTAAACCCTATGATTAGCCATACGAAGTGAGCAGTAGCTGAGTGCAACGATTGAAAAAAATCGCACAGTGTACGGCAGGCTTTGCCCACTCAGAGCCCTATCTCTCCATCTGAGGATGTTAAATGAATTTGAACTTTTTTTCTTGCAAGAAATGCCTCTGTCTCAGCTTCCTAACTCCACACTAGACCATGAAATGTTACTGTCAACATTCCAGGTATTTGGAAATAACTCAGCAGGAAGAGTAAATTTAAAATTACAATGATTGGTATTTGGATGAAATCCTTCCAATATTAATGTGTTGTTTTGTGTTTTATTTTACAATCCTCAATTGTTTTAATCAATCAGTAGAAGTCATCTGCAAAGAAAAAAGCATTACAGACGAGTGCTGATTCTATAAAGTCTGTTTAGAGACGTTATTTTATTCGTTTGGTTCTGGAGATCCGTTAGCATATTGGCTCCAGCAGGGAAGTAAATCCTTTCAAAAAAGACAAAACCAGGTGTAACGTTCCTAAGAGGATAGAGGTAACTAATCTCCACTCTGCTGTCACTGTGTGTGCGCTATAATCCAGCGTGTGTGTGTCCGGTGTCGTGTATCAGCTCAGACACTGATGGGCAGATGTCTGCTGTCAGCATGGTAACGGTCGTCAGGTGAAACATTCTCTCTCCTCTTCCAGGTTTCCGTTTATCTCCTGAGAACATGTAATTAACTGATACTTTATCTGCTGTTTGTTTTGTGTTGTTGTTTTTCAGGGCAGGATGGGAGGTCGATATCTCTCTCAGATTCAGGAGGAGTCTGAAAGCAGAGAGCACAGGTAACAGTGCAGGGTATCTGGTCAGACCGTCTGATGTCTCCGCTTGCTGCAGAGTGAATTTGGGATTAATCGGCTGGTTTATAATGGCCTTAGGTGATGTTGCATAATTGATTATTTTGCTCAGATGTATAGGATTGAGGAAGGTAGATGAGGAGGCGGAAACTGGGCGGGTCAGATGAATTTGATAAGCGAGTGTGTGCATTGATGTGTCTGTCTGTGATACTCTCCTGCGGATCTTAGCTGTGGGATACATTACCCTGATCAGATGGAAAACAAACTCTGAAACTTGGCGGTTTGTTTTCACATGTTCATGGGGACCGGCTCAGGCCAAAGATTTGTTAGGACCCTTTGAAAAGTGAGGATGTTTTGATTTGATCATTAAAGCTCTTTAAGGGACTTCAGGGATCAGACTTTTTTGTCCAACATACCCTAAAATCATTCAGTTATATAGATATGGAGAACGTAGAGTTCATCAAACTTTCAAGCTACTGACGTCCCCCATCCTGTTCCACTCAGGAGCACATTTGTCCAGATGTCTAAATGTCTAAATGTCAAAATCAGTTTGATCTTACATTCTTGACATTTTGTATTTGTTTAAGTTTTTTATTTTTTTGTGCTCTAAAATTTGCTTTTTTTTCTCTGTGTTTCTCTAGATTTAGATATTTTTTGCATTCTTAGTTTTGCTCTTCCTGGTTATCTCTTTTTTGCATAATTGGTATTGTTTGTTCACTGGTCTAGTTTCAGTTATGGCGGGCATACACTGTATGATTTTTCAATCATTGCACGCAGCTACAGCTCAGACTGTACAAACGTTTACAGCTCACGATGCTTCTTCTCGGCCCGACGCTCTGATGCGATCTACCTGCTCACACTGTACGTCTAAAAACCATGTCCAAACCATGCAGTGAGATGGCGCTACTTGAACTCGTCTGTCCAGAAGTCGAACAAGTAGAAGAGGAATATGGAGCTCACTAGAGTGAAACGCGCTGCCTCAACAATTTGTGCAATTTTGTGCTGAAAGCCCTGAAAAGAAAAGGCGACGACGTATTTGGACAAAGACATGGCTGAGCAAAAGTGGCTGCTATGGTCTATCAATTTTACAGAAAGAACCCCATTTCACTCGCACCCCCACCATGCTGCTGTGTTTTCGTCTGAGAAGAAGAAGAAGAATCCTTGTTTGCCCAGTGAGCGATTTGTCCACGACCACCTTATGACGTCCGACTTAATTTCAAACATGTTTGATTGTCTCCCGACCTTACGATTCCTGATTGAGAGGTGGCCCTAGCGAGGCTAATCGCCCCTCATTACTCCCGGTATACTAAATGACACACGAGGTACAATTAGTCTCGAAAAATTCTCACAGGACTGGAGAATCGGCCCAAAAAGGGCAAAAAATAGTACAGTGTAAGCCCGGCTTTGGTTAATTATCCTTAGGTCATGTTTTTCTGAGCCTTGGTTGTTTTCAGTCCATCCTCTTATCTTGCTGTTTTTCCCCTTTGGTCATTCCGTATGTTTTAGTCATTAGTCTGTTCTTTCCTCTAGTATCATCTAAGTTCCCTTCTAGTTACCTTTATATCCTCTTTTCTCCCCTGGTCATTCTTTGCTGCCACCTAGTGTCCTTTCCTTTCCTCTTAGCTCCTTCTAGTTACTTCTATCTAAACCTGCTCCCTATCAGCTAATTAGTCTTCCCATTGTTCTGTCTCGTTCCTGTTCAGTTACTCATTCCCAAAACCTTGTCATTCCTTAGAATTATTCCTTCCTAGGCCCACAAACCGTCCCCTAAGCACTAACCCTCTGTTTGCTCGTTCGTGCGGAAGGCCCCCCACCTTAAGTGCCATCCCAAACCCCATAGTAGGTAGGGCCTGTGGACCGTTCACTCCCTAAATAGAGAGTCTGCCTTAAGTGCAGGCTCACTGGAATTTGGCAGCAGGTGTAACAGCAGCTTGATGACGGAGGAAACGAGTGCTTTTAAATGTGAGTTCCACCAGTTTGCTGCATCTTTGTCACTGTGCAATAACCTGTTTCTCTATATCTGACACCCAGTGCAATAACTATAAATATTAATATCCATCTATATAAATACCCATGTAAACAGCCTGTGCAATAACCCTGGATAATAATCTTACAATAAAAAACAAGCACTGTATATACTGTATACATCCCATGCACCTTTTTTTTTTCCTTTTGCAACTTCTTCTTCCCCTTTGACTATTTGAGCTGATCTAACAAGTACATTTCTCCACTGTGAGATCAATAAAATCAATCAATCTATCAATCACACTGACAAGAAATCACAAGTTAGGTATAAGAAAAACTAATAATTAATTCCAAAAGGGAGGGTCCTCTCTGAAATTGTTTTATCTGACTCTATACATTTGTTTTAAGTGATTAGAGTGATTTTAGTGATTAGAGAGCGGTTTGGGATTCAGCCCTGGTGTCTCCTAGTTCTTGGGTTCCTGAGTTTCTTGTCAATCTGTTCTGATTTGGTATTTTTACGTTGTTACATTTTGCAAGAAAATGTTTGTGCCTCTTCAGCTCTGCATTTGAGTCATCTGCCAAACTCAACACATCATTTACAAAATTAGTTGTTCTTAATAAAAAATGAAGAAGGTTTTAAAGAATTTAATTATTTGGGAAGATGTAACACAGTCAGGTGAGGAAAGGTGGAAATTAATGTAAAGTTTCTCTTCAAGAAATAATGTTCAAATGTATTTAACATCCTCGGACAGAGAGATAGAGCTCTCTGACTGACGTATTTCAGTATATACATGTATACCTTACAAAATCACACACGCACTCTCCCCCCAGGGGGACGAACCCACCCCTGCATACGGACACTTTTTCACACTTGAACATTTGTTGTTATTCACAAGGAAAAAACACTTCAATTCATCAAGGAAATAAATATTAGAACAGGTCTCTCTTCTTCTCTCTCATGACCCTCCCTTCACCCTTGTCTAGAGTAGGGAGGCATCTGCTTTCGCCCCCCCTACCTTAAACATGACAGCATAGAGGCTGGTTCAAGATTTCTCTGAACTCACTCCTATTCAGGCAGACACACTCAAAACATTTTATCTCACAAATAGGCCTAGGAAGAATATGGTTCCACATGAACCAGGCACAAATGGTTGAACAAATGAGGGAGCAGAGGATTGATTAATTAACAGAAGAGCCATTTATTATGAAAAAAATAAAAAACTGCCTGAGACTGTTGTATTGTTTGCTGTTCTGTAACATTTTCAGAATCTTTTTTATTTCAATTTCAAAACCCAAAGGATTATATTAGGAAAGGATGATTGTTAGTGACAGTCAGTCAACACACACATGCTGTTCTACAAGAACCAACAGGATGAGGTGAAATATGAACTCATCTCTCTCTCTCTCCTTGTCTGATAGCACTGGCTTTCTTCCCCCGATCGCCCGACAGCAGCAGACAGGTGGAACAGGTGAACCAGGTGTGACCAAAGCAGAGAGACGGGACGCACGGCTTCGGTCCAACTCGGTTCCTCTGGCCGTATATGAACAGCAGAGGAAGTTGGAGAAGAACAGGACTCTGTTAGAGGAGGTGACGTTCAGAGCGACTAAAGCTACGCTGTCATAGAGAACCGTAACAGTACTTCTCCAGACATTCTGAAAATCTTTAAAAGTTTTTTTTCTTTTTTCTCTTGTACCTAATGATGACAGCAGCCAAAGAAATGCTGCTTTGAAAACAGTATAGAAAATGTTTAGATAAAGATAGATAAGTCATGTTTGTCATGTATATTTAAGGTATATAACAGTTTGAGTCATTTTACTTTGACTTAATTTTTTTTTTTTTTTTTGCTTTCATTGTGTGCAGAGATCATCTCTGTCAGTTTCTCCATTAGAAAAATATATTCAGGGAAATGTCTAAGAGTTATGCTTTTATGAAGTATTTTGAATTATGCATTTATTCAAAAGTTTTACACAGTGACAATCTCAAAAATATGTATTAAAACATTCAAGTTTATTAATTTATTTCTTTTTTATTCTGTTTTAAAATCAAATAACAAATTCTTCAGTAATAGCTGTGACTAGTTTTGGATATTTGATTAATGCTCTGATTTAGTCAGATCAGCAGTTACATTTTATAAATTAAGAAATTGAAATTTTAATGAAGTAGGAATTAAACAGTTTATCGGATTAATCGAGATTATTCGATTATTAAAATAATAAATGATTATTGAAAAAAATCGAATAATCTAATTTAGTAATCGATTAATCATTACCTCGAGTAAAAAGACTCTAAAAAATGCCTTAAGCCGACAGTTTAGCTGAAAAAAACTATATAAAAATTTTACATTTAAGATAAAAATATTTTTCATTTGTCAATGTGCTCTATCCAGAACTCAAGTGGAAAAATATTTTCCCAATTTAATTCTGTAAAATATCTTCTTTGAGGAACCTTTGGGTATCCCACAATTAATCAGTTAATTGGAAAAATAATCTACAGATTAATCGATTTGCAAAATAATCGCAGCCCTAAATTGAAGTGATTTCTTTCCTTGCTGTTCTATTTCAGCTGACGCACATCGAAGCGGAGCTGCGGGAGACTCTGCCTGCAAACCTGGCTCCCCAGCAACAAGCTGAAATTCTCCGTCGGCAGGAAAACCAACTTCTATGGAAAAACCTGTGTTTCCTGAGATTGAGCCAGCGTGTATCCAGGTAACTACAAACAGAGCAGAACTAAACATCCATGTTATTATCTCTATAAAGCTTCCATTTTTCTATATATTTTCATAAGAATTGTTAACATAATGTTCACTGGGTTTTGTGTTTTTCCCTGCAGGCCGTGGGTAAACAGCTATTTCAGGACGTTTCCCATGCGCAACTACTGTCTACCTGTCCAGTCCCCCTGTAACAAAGGCAGGAGGCGTGGTCAGAGGAGGACACGATGATGCACACCTCAGAAGTTAGAATAATGTAAAAATGAATCCCCTTTTTTAATAAAGGAAATAAATATGACCTTTTCAGCTTATTTCTCTTGTCTCTCAATAATTTAGCTCATTGATATAATCTCACAGATGGTGTGTGTGATCGGGGGCGGATTTACCATTAGGCAAAACTAGATAGTTGCCTAGGGCCCCAAGTTCCTGGGGGCCCCATAAAACTCCTTTCATATCTATGGTTAATGCAACCAATGCTTATTTATGCACATTAATTATGTTTAAGATAAAGATATTTTTCGCTAAAATGCTCTGTTTGAGAACATTTAAAAGTAGCGAACTCTGCTCTCCAGAGCGAGTAGATTGGTAACCCCGCCTCCTGCTCTCCTCTATCTTGTCTGCTGTCATGGTTCATGCAGCTCTTATTTCATGCAAATGAAAAATGGAGAACAGATAAGCAGATCATGAAAGTGAAAGGAAGGACTGGGTTATTTACTTTTGCTATCGCCTTTTTGGAAACACAGGAAGGAGCAATCAGCTAGTAGTGATTGGAAAAATCTTTCATTTGTTTTGAAACAGCATGAAATGTCAGCTGAGCAAATTTTCTATATGAAAAGAAAAAGGGGAATAAGAAAACATAGAGAGGAAAACAACAAGAAAATGGACAAGAAGAGAGGGACAAAAACGTAGAACGTGGCCAATGTATGCCTGCCTCTATTAGCCTCTCTGTATCTGTGGCAAAGGGCCTGTTGGTTGCTCTTTCACTTAGAGGGCCCCATGCCTACCTTAGCCTAGGGCTCCAAATTTCCTAAATCCGCCCCTGTGTGTGATGCTGATTTCTTCTCCTTTTTTATTGATTTTAACAGTTAACCCTTCTAAACAAATGCAGACAATATAACATAACTTATGAAATAACCAAGTCTTAATAATGGACTTTAAAAGATGTATAAAACATCCAAAAGAATTTTGTATGTGGGGTACCCCAAAGCTTTAATAGCATATCACTTTTATTTATCATCTAAACTTGCCTGCAGCTTACAGAGCAACCGACTTAGTACAGCAATCATGACAAAATAGCTTAAAAAAATGTATAAACATTTTGCATTTAAGATTTTTTTTTAAATCTATGTCAGTATTCTCTATCCAGAACCATTCGCGAAAAAGTACACTTAACATGGTTACATTTCATAAAAAAGTCTAGGGAACCTTTTGCTATCCCATTGCTAATCAATTTGCAAAATAATTATTGGCTGCAGCCCTAATATATTTTACTATTGAAGACACTCAATGTGTGCATATTTCCTCTGGTATGCTGTGTGTCTTCTCATGTAATATCACTAATCATGACGGGCCTCCATAACCAAAAGTGCCCGGACCGCTTCTTTGACCCCAGTTCAGCCCTGAAGGTTAATCTACATGCTCTTCTAAGCTCAAACAACAAGATCTACTAACCACTTTCTGTCTCTACCAACGTGCAAATGTTTCTGGTGTCACAATTTATAGTATTAATTAATACCTGTGCTGTTATGATTATAGTTGTAAATGATGAACCATAAACATGGAGGCAGGTTAGAACCTGTGACCTTAGGATCAAACATCATCTGTTGTTTTGGGCCTTATTCTGCCTCCTCATCCTGCAGAAGTACAGCTGAAATTATTCAATTACTCTGAGATTTAAAAAACACATGAAAGTTTAATGGATATTTGTACCAGTTGAGGCTGACCTGTTTCCTTAAAGGTCAAACTCAATAAACATTTAAACCTTTGCTGATGACACTGGGGTTTATGCTTATATGTTCTAGCAGTACATTGTAATAGAAATGTTGTTTAATGGGCTTAAAACCTTAAATTTTAACAATTATATAATACAATTATCCCTCTAAAAGGTTTTTTAAGTTAATTTTACTAAAACATTGTATTCAGTGCTCTGAATTATTATATTTGTGGTTAATTTCTTGAGAGAAACAAAATGTATTGTTTTAACTCAAATTTTATTCATGGGTATGGAAGTCCAGCTCTAACATATTTTTAAATAAGTACAGAAATAAATAAATGCTCAATAAATAAAAAAAAACATACAATTAATTGCCCCCAAAAATACAATTAACAAATAAATGTAGGTGAAAATTAAATTATACAGTGAGACATAAATGTACATTGTAAATATATATCTCTTTTAATAACTTTTTGATTAGCTTGTCCGTTATAATCTTTAACTTTTATTCATTAATTACTTTTTTATATATATATATATATATATATATATATGTGTATATAATAACATTTTTGTCTGTTTCATTCTTCCTTTGTATTTTTTTTACCCTATTTATTTTTTTCCATGCTATTTATTTCTGGCTGTCGTTTTTACATTTCTGTATGCATTTCTGCCTCATTATGCAAATGAGAAGAGTTGTGCGTTACACAGCCCTTCCTCATTAATTAATTAATCAATTATGATGCCTATTAATTACTTAATGTGTGAAATATGTAAATATCTCCTGACAGCGCTGCGGGGACTGAAAACATGAAAGGGGATGTTAAGAGCTTTTTTAATTACATCTATTTATCATATCGAAGAGGTGTTCTATTTGAAAAGATGTGAAGAAATGAGAGTCTCTTCAAATTTCATGTTACACAAAAACATATATCTTTATTCCTATTAGCTTTTCCCTGGACAGCTTTCCATAACATTTTTTTCTTTTTAATAAATACCTGAATAAATGTAAAAATAGTAAAAGTGAAAAGTAAAACTACACAGAAGCATGTAAAGGGATTATATAAATATTTTGAATTTAGAGCATAGAGATAAAGGTTTAACAGTCTTTTTGTTATTGGAAGAGGACAATGTAGAAAAATAAATTGTTGCTTCCTTTAAAAAAGAGACACATGAGGGTTTAGTCATGATAATTTTACATTTGTGTATATAAACCTTAGCCAACGGAGGCAAAAGATTACAGAAAAAGAAATGGTCAGAAAGCTCTTGTCTATATTCTGTCGTTCCAAATAAAAAATCTTTAAAATAAAGTATACATTTTTCATAAATATTGTCCAGAATGAAGTGACAACTACCTTGCCATAGATGCCTGGTGTTCTCACAGGACCACAATAGGTAAGACAGATTCTGAGTAAATGTTACAGAAAGTGCAAGTGGTATCAATGTCCTTTTTATATTTAATATGAAATGACTTAACTGGGTAACAGCGGTGAATAATCTTAAAGGAAACCTCTTTAACCTTGTTTACTAAAAAATATTTATTGGGCAGAGACCACGTTTTGTTCCAACATACTTTTGAGACCAGAGCAGACTGGTATTTACGGAAGAGGATTAGGGCCACTGAAAAACTATAAAAAAGTTAACTAAATTTTTAATATTATTTCAGTTTAATATGAGAAAAAAAATCAGAATTCTGAGAAAAAAAGTCAGAATTCTGGATTAAAGTCAGAATTCTGACTTTTTTCTCATATTATACTGAAATTAAATGTTTGTTTATTGTTTTTTCAGTGGCCCTAATCATCTGCCTTAGAAATTATACAAGGAACTGAGATGCAGTTATCTCGGAATAAAGTGCAAATATGTTTGTTATATTTAGGAGATTTAGGTAATAAACAAAGTCTACCAACATCAGTATCGGTTGGATCAGGTAAAGGTCTTGGACCTTCGGAGAACAGAGAAGACTGACGTTTAAATAACATTATAACACCTAGTGGAATAGCATCAAAAACAACAGTGAACTGTTTGGAGCTCAGCTTTCCGTTACAGATCTTGAACGCAGCATTACGCAGTTACGTGAATGCGTCACATCCACGTCCAGCCCTTCCTCGGTGTGCGTGCTTTGCTTCCAGCTTTGAATTTCAGACATCATGGTGAGTTCCGTCTTTAAATAAACTATTTGAAGGCCATTTAATGTGAGCTCTCTTAGTTGCATAAAACCGAACACAGTCATTATCGGTTCTATTGTATGTTTTCGTTTATTCTGGGTCCATTCAGTCGTATTTTGGGCCGGATGTGTTGAACCGGCGAGAAGTAGGCACATGGGGCGGTGTGGCTGGGCTAGCGGCTAAGAGCTAACGGGTTTGTTTCAGGCTTTTATTTTATTTTCTCCTTACTGTTGAGTGATTGGCTTCACATTTACCAACCCGCTCCTCCGAGTTCCTGTGTTAATTTCAGATTCAGTGTTTCTGTCTGTTTTATTTTGAGTTAGCATAGCATGCTAGTTAGCTCGGCGCTGCTCTTTGTGGCTGTCATTCAGCTGCGCATCAACTCAACGGGATATTTTTGGAATGATATACTTGGCTGTGATTAAGCAGAGTTTCCATGCTACCCATGCACCTCAGGTTTTTACTAGTGGTATGTATTGCAACGTTTTAACATTAACATTTATTTATTCTTTTTAAAACCTGAAAGCTTCTAGCGGTTTCTAGGATGAAGGGGGCGGGGCTTAGCTGCTGAGGCGTTCGAGTAAATTTGGAAAATAAAGACGTGACCACGCCTGGTGTCTAATTATATGAAACTAATGGTGCCTTCATGTGGCATCATAATTATGGTAAATATATATTTTAAAATAACGACATAAAAGCTGCACATTAACACCCACTAATCTCCTAAAGCTAAAGAGTTTCAGAGATTAGGCACTTGGACATTTTTTTCAACTACGTAAAGTGCTACATATTTTTGGTTTAACAAACAGAGCTCTTTAAATGGTAAAAAAAAAAATATATCTCATTTGTTGAAATCGGGCAGTTATTGGCAGGTTTATGGCTGATAATAAATCAGGATAATCACAATTATGGATAATAAAAAATGAATTGGAAACAACTGAAAATTCTTTACAAATTAAAGGACACAATAAACGGATGATAACTTTTTTTATTGAAATGGATATTAAATTAAACTTTGAAAGTATTTAGGTGGATAATGGATCGTATAAAAAAATAGTCTTGTAAATGCCATGACACAGAATCATATCTAATTATGCTTATTATGAGGGCTAAATAGATTTGTTTAACACATTTTATTTGGTTTAATGGAGTGTCTGGACTTTTCATCACAGCTGGATTAACCTGAAAGAATCTTTGATTATTTATTTATTCGTTTATTTGATAGGGACACCAACCTGTGTTAATTCACATTGTCAATCATGTATCTGGGTTTTCTGAATATAATTTGTAGATTGCTCACACTTTCTTGCAATGAAAACTTAATGAAATAGAAGACAAAAACTAATGAAGTACACCAATATCTGCCTGACTTTTATTTTACTATTTATTTGTGTATTTGCATATTAATTTATTTCATTGACACATCAATGAAAAAGAAACATATTTTTAAGAATTTGTTTAATTCATTGCATAGGCGCCGAATGGAAACAGAATTAATATTTCCAGCTATTTAAAAAGCCATATATTAACAAGTACTTAAAATATTCAGATAAAATCTTTTGCCATTTTCACTCTATCGTGGTCAGTTTAAAGGTTTTAGACAGAAATGTCTGATTTCCTAGAACTGTCTACTGAGCGCTGTGCTGCATCTGCCTCCTCCTGGGCAGAGAGTCACATTCACGGCAGCGACTCGTTAAGGTGCTGCAGGGTGTCAAATTACCATCAAACTTCGTAATTAGCTACGTTATTATTCAAAAACCATGCCTGAAGGATTAATCTGAATGACTGGGATGCGATTCTACGTGTTTTTTGCTGTTTAAACCTACCTTACATATAAAGTTGGTGATAAATTATCAGTATGTCGTTACCTTTCATCAAGTTAAAACAAAAGTCTCTTACACTGTTCTCAGATTAGAAATGGCTGGCATTTCGATCAGCAAAAAACACAAATTGCACATAAACTGCGTTTAAATTCGAGCAGAAAAATAAGGAGAGGTCAAATTAGACCTTTTAACATGGCAGAGAGCCATGGGGAATACTGCATCGTTAAGTGTTCTCTCCTGCTGGTTTTAGCCTACACAACGCTGGCATAAATATTCTTTAATAATATATTGTCATTTAAACTTGTGTGGCTTTTAAAATGACCATTATTTCCATTTTTTTTTGACTTATCAGAAGCTAGTTGACTGTCAGTCGATGCATTTGATGCCTTCTGTTCTTCCTGCAGCAGATGAATTAGGAAGTCTATTACTGTCTTTCACAGGCAACAGGTCATGCTTTACATAAATGTAGAGATAACAAGAATAAAATGCTTCTATATAGGGATTTAAAAAAAAATGTATAGCCTGTTTTTATTTTGACAATCTTTACTTTTAATGGTGATAAAATCAGTACAAAATATTGTACATCAATAATCTTTCAGTGTTATTAACCAGTATTAGTTAATGAGAATGTTACTGTTATTAAACCAGTAATAATATCATTTTAGACATTTCAGCTAAAGTGTGAAATTATAATTAAAAATGTCCATTTTTAAATGTATTTAAAAAAAAAAGCTTTTTTATGTAGGTCACAAGAGAGAGTATGTGGTTTTTAAACTTTAAATTTAGGCTGGGACTCTGCTCCGCACAGACAGGAGCAAAACGCTATCAGCTTCTGGTAATTACTCAGGGTTTCTGCGAGTCATTAAAAGTCATTTAATTATTATTTTATAGATTAGGGCCTTAATTGGCATTAAAAGTAATTACATGTGATTATCGGGGCATTTAAAATGCTTTATTTAAAAATGTTTGTAAAAATAATGTCGTCAGATATATTGCGATATATTTGCGCAGAACTTTTTCCGGTTGATCGTAAAGCCGTATGTTAAAAGGCTAGAGAAAGGCCATCATTTATGATACCGTTGCCTAGCAACCAACATTCCACCTAGAACTCTTTGGCTAATACGGAAAAATGGCTTTCAGAAGAAATCTAACAGTGAAACAGGCTTTGGAAATGCTTCACATGGTATTTATGATAGCGATTCGGACTGAGATGGAGAGACGGATGAGGTAAGAAGCAGCTCAGATTCTGACAGCGAATCAGAGGATGTTCACCCACCCCAGAAAACGCAGACATGTCAGTGACCCATCAGACAATAGGGACTTTTTTTTTGGTTAGCGTTGCTCACACCTCAGCCGGTACACTCGGGTACACCAAAAACAAAACCAGAGCCCGTGGTTTGCTGTAACAGGTCGACGTGGATCTGTCGGATCAGATGATTAGAAAGGATTCTGTAAAAGCTCCAACATGAGGGTGGCTTGTGGCTCTTTTACGACCTCCTGGACATAGCAGCTCTAAACGCGTTGGTTTTGTTCAGAAACTGTTTGGACGTCACCGTCTTACGCAGAGATTTTATCCTTGAACTGATAAAACAGTTGGGTGCCGATCACATGCCCTCCAGAGAGCCGCCAGGTGCTTCAGCGCTGCACAAACGAACAATCATATGTTGTTCATCATAAATGTGAACAGGTGATGTGCGGGGGTGATCAATCAATCAATTTCTGTAAATAAAATTGTAGTTTCAAACATCGAACCTGTGTAGTAAAACAGTGTTATTTGTTTTACTGATTTATTTTTAAAACATTTACACCTTGAATAATAACACACAATGCATCCTTTTAAAAAATCTGACATGTTTTATGGTTAACATATCCAGAATGGGCTTATATGGCACACTAGAACCATTTCAGTTGATGACATCATCACTACTCATGCGTTCCATTGGGAAAAATGTCAAATCGATGGCCAGTGGGGGTTCTACCAGGACCACAACTCTGGGAGTCCTAGTGTTAAAATGAAAATAGTTTTCAGCATCACTTGTTAATTAAACCTAAATCTGTTCCTCAGGCGTCCTTATCCATGGCCCCAATGAATATCTTCAGACATGGAGCTGATGAAGAAAAAGCAGAAACTGCACGATTGGTGGGTTTTTAAAAATATATATTTGTGCTTTTTGGTTTCCATGACCTTCCATTAGGTTGCTAAAATGCTAACTTTCCATATTTTCATCTTCAGTCATCTTTTGTTGGTGCCATCGCCATCGGAGATCTGGTGAAGAGCACGCTGGGCCCAAAGGGGATGGTGAGTCACCTCAGAACCTGGAGCTCTGCTTCTGCTCTCCGAAACCAATCAGTTAGTTGAAATATCTCAGGTTTGCCTGGTGAATAACCTGCAGCGATCCTTCTGCAGGATAAGATTCTGCTGAGCGGAGGCGGAACTGTGACCGTGACCAACGACGGCGCCACCATCCTGAAGGCCATCGGGGTGGACAACCCTGCTGCAAAGGTCCTGGTTGGTGAGTGAATGTTGTTGCAGACAGGAACTTGTATCTCCATAGCTGAGAAATTACAGCTTTTCCAGGTCTCTTCTGTTTAACCTTCCTGAATATTTATCATAACCCATAAAGCAACGGAGGCCCGACCCGCTCTCTAATCAGAACCTGTCTATGGGTTCTATGTTTCCAGTCGAGTAAATCTGTTTATAAGTTAGAGGGACACGACTCACGTATTATACGATCAGAAGTTTGTGATGTTCAACAGATTCAGTAAAATATCTGCTTCCTGCTTGAGTTGTTTCAGGTCTTGATAATTATGGAAACGGGGAATAGAAATTGGACTTCTAGACCTTGAAAGCTTCCATACTTTCTAGAAGTTATTTCAACTTCTTGTCTATCCAGCTCTCCCATCATTAATCTCTTTCTGTATGGGGTGAATTTTGTTCCATTATTGGTGCAAAGAACACATTTTGCAAATTGAAGATTTAAAAATAAAGCAATAACTAGTTTTTTTCTAGAGTAATTTTTTTTTATTCCTCTGATTTTAGATTTTTTTTTCATAATTTATTGAACATATTTTATATTTTCAAATAAAAATTTTCCCCCAAATTTTTCCTGTTTTCTATTACATTTTCTGATTAAATGTGACAAATTGATCACATTCTGTTCACTTCTGGGGGCGGGCTTCGCTCTGGTGTGGGATGTGAAGATGCGTTTCTATTGGTCTGCTGGACGTTAGTAACAACATTTTTATTGGTCAAAAGGGAGCATTGGGATTGGGCTGAAAGGGAAGAGAATTTGATCTGGAAAACTTGATCTAAAAAAAAAAAGAGCACTTTATAAAACTCCGAAAACAATTCTTGAAACAAAATTAAAAAATAAAATCTGAAAAAAAGTAGAATACTAAGTTTCAAAGAACAAATTTAGTAATAAGAAATTATGAATTGATTAAACACTAAGTATTTCCATTTACAAAGTCTGCGCTTTGCTGGAAACAATAATGGAACAAAATTCCCTCCATAGCTCTGTCTGTATTCCCTTCATCCTTCTTCCATCCGTTTCTATCCTTCCTATCAGACCCCATGTCTGTCCCTTTTGACTGCTCAAACCCCCCCAGCTCAATCTAGCACTGATACTTTCTAATTTTCTGTTTTACATTTTTACCTTTTTTCTGTAAAAGTATCTGATATTTAAGAATAAAAAGAAAATAAAGAAGCTGACCCGGATTCGTTCTACCATCTCTGAGCAGAGGAACTGATGGGGATGTTGTGTGTTTGCAGACATGTCGAAGGTTCAGGACGATGAAGTCGGGGATGGAACGACCTCTGTCACCGTGCTCGCCGCCGAGCTGCTGAGGGTAAAAACAATAACTGCAGCCTTAAAGGTTGATTTCATGCTGCTGCTGATAATCCTGCTGTTTAATCCCCCCTTTGCAGGAGGCAGAGCTTCTCATTGCCAAGAAAATCCACCCTCAGACCATCATTGCCGGGTGGAGGAAGGCAACCCAGGTGGCCAGAGACGCTCTAAGGGAGGGTGCTGCAGACCACAGGTGGGGAAACGTCTCTGAATCCATTCCTGCTAAGTAAACATCCGCTTTATGTAACCTGCAGATGAGCAGCGGTCCTGGTTGGTGAAACCTGGGACTGTGATAATCAGCCTTTAAATCTTCACACACATCAATATTTCCTTCTCCGTTTCTGTTGTGACGTGTTTCAATATGTAGAGCTTCAAACATTGAACCTGACACTCGTGTAACGACTTCTTTTCTCGTAAACAATCCGACTTTAACGCACATCAGCTGTGATGCTACAGCCATAGAAACATCAGCTTATATGGTGTTTGTTCTGCTTCCTTTCTGCCTGTTTGTACATTAAAAAAAATCACACGACTGTCTGTGTTTTACAAACAGCTGTTTTTTGTTAGGAGGAGCAGAACCCTGATCATTTTTGTTAAGCCCCTGTCACACCGAGTTAGATCAGTTAGCCAGCGTCTGCCTGACACCCCAGAATCTCCTAAAACGCTGAACTTTCTATATATTTTTTTCAGTTGTGGGCGTACACATTGAGTATTCATAACGAATCCAGAACTTGCGTCTGGCGGTCGCTCCGGCTCTTTGGATTGATCTTATGCTTTACTTGGGCTTAACTGATTCTGTTTTTAGGAGTGAACTGAACACCTGTTTAAGAAAGCATTTTAATTCCAGTAGATTAAGGGTTGTTTTATGACCATGTCCTTTGTGACTGTAAATATATTTTATTTGTATTTAATTTTTGTGAAGCACTTTGTGACCTCTGTCTGTGAAAGGTGCTATAAAAAGCAACATCACTTCCTTAACGACAGCCTAAGTTATGCATAACGCACGGCAGCGTAATGCCCATGAAAACAAGCCAGTGTCCTGAGGGGGGCAGCGATGCGCCCGTGCTGCAAAAAAAGATGTATTTGATCGGTATTAACCTGGCTGCTTTTAACCTCAAGTTAAAAAGAATAAAGAAAAACAGAGGTTTGCAGTCGCAGCAGATTCAGCGTCATGTAGGAAGTTTGTTGGTCGTGGACGTGAACACAGGGAGGATCCATCACAATCACCTTCTCTCTCACCCTATGATGGAGATGCAGTATGGAGGAGAACTAACGGTTCCCTCCTGTTAACTTCCTTTATACCAAAACGCTGCCAATACGTCATTAAACAGTAGCCGGGAGTTAGAAACACGTTCAGCTGTCTTCTGAAACACGACAAATATGTTGATATGCGTTGGAGATTAATTCTTGATAAGTTACGCACAAGTTACTCATAGGTTTTGGATAAGCTAAACGCCACGACTTATAAGTAACTTAGACTTGACTTGTATGCCTGCGTTTTGCCAGATTTCCCGTACGTCTGGCAAACGCTGGTCTAAATCGACATTGGATGACGGGGGCATAAACGAAAGAATTGCTTTGAACATTTCTGGGTTAAACGAGAAGTTTTAATATAGTAACTTGATTAGTTTAGCAGGTCATGATTCAGCCACCGCCATGCTTTTTTTTTTAGAAAGTTGTGACCTTTAACGACGCAGCGAACGAAGACTTCAAACGCTGATCTGAAAACGGGTTAAAATGTCTGAGCAGGTGAATAAGATGATCAGCTGCTGCTGCTTAAAATTAGATAAGATTAGATATTATACGCTGAAATAAGACGCTACATTTGTTTTATTTTGTATTCTAACTTTAAATCTTGCCTTAGGTTCTGCTCAAATCAAGAGAAAATCCACTTATTACATAAAAAATGAACTTATGTTTCAGTTTTCTCAGAGGAAGAGTCATGGAAATTTGCTGTGAGCAGAATAAACTGATTTTATTTAAAAGTACAAAAGGAGCAGAAAAAGCTTTTTATTTCCCCTTGGAAGCATAAATCTCAGACTGAGGATGTAAAAAGGATCAACAATCTCTTTCTTATGGGATGTGAAACTGTTGCTTTGTCTCCATAGCAACGACCCGGATCGTTTCCAGGAGGACCTGCTTAACATCGCCCGTACCACGCTGTCCTCCAAACTCCTGACTCACCACAAAGATCACTTCTCCAAGCTGGCCGTGGACGCCGTGATGAGGCTGAAAGGCTCCGGGAACCTGGAGGCCATCCACGTCATCAAGAAGCTGGGAGGAAGCCTCACCGACTCCTACCTGGACGAAGGTGAGGCGGACAGACGGCTCTCATTCCTGATTGGTCGCTGAGCTGTGATGATAATGTCTTTGGTGACTTCTGCTCAGGTTTCCTGTTGGATAAGAAGATCGGAGTGAACCAACCAAAGAGGCTGGAGAACGCAAATATCCTGATCGCCAACACCGGCATGGACACGGACAAGATCAAGGTAGGAAATCACGCCATGGGAAGGAGTGTTTTATCTGGGCTCTGGATGAAAGAATGAACGCCGGTTCATGTTCAACCTCTGCCAGATCTTCGGCTCCAGGGTCCGCGTTGACTCCACAGCCAAGGTGGCCGAGATCGAGCAGGCAGAGAAACAGAAGATGAAGGAGAAGGTGGAGCGAATCCTGAAGCACGGCATCAACTGCTTCATCAACAGGTAAAAAAAACAGAATGCCGCCGTCCAAACGGGTGGATGCGAACACTCCTGCAGGTTTTTCTTTGTTGGTATTCGGTAGCTTTTCTTCAGTTGGGAAACTGGGCATCAGAATTAGGAAAGGAAAACTAAGCCTGTGTCTGAACGTCCGCCCTAATCACCATGTAGTGGTTATGCCATTTTAAATGAGTGTCCGAACGTCTAGTCCAGAGGTCCCAGATTAGTGGACCGCGGTCCAGATCCGGACCCACCTGCTGGCTAATCCAGACCCAACCTGATTTCAAACATTTATAAATTACCGCATGTTGTCCGAAGCCAGTGTCCAATCTCACTTCCGCCGCTTCTCCTGTTAATATGGTAAAGCCTTCAGAGAGTCGGGCTCCAGGCTGCACGTGATCCAAATGATCCAATGAGCTGCTGTCAGTCTCTGGGTTGCTGCTGCTGCTACTTTTAGACACAGCAGGCAAACCTGTAGCAAGCAGGCGATGGGAAAGAAGGAGAAGATGATGAGAAAAAGAGCAGAGAAAGTGTGGACTGCTGGAAGAACTGGTGAAAGAAAAAGTGAAAGTGGTGCTCAAAGATGACCCTGAACATTCACAGAGTGGGGTGTGAGGAGGATGTTGCTGGTCAAACATGTGCAGTGTATCTGTCCAAAGCGATGCTCTGTTCAACCAGCGATCCAGGCGGCTGGTTGATCAGAGAGCTGATTGGATCAGTCAGAAAAATAAGCCAATAAGTTTCAGTTTACTCTTTTACAGTCTCCTCATTTTGCAGCAGAAAGTGTATTCATGTCTAGTGAAGGTGAAGAATGATGGAGTGTGCATGTATGGCGCACGGTGCGGCCAGGGGCATCAGCTGACCCAGTACTATACAGGGGCACAATAGGGCACCAAATAAAATGTGAGCACACAGAGCAATTTTGGGCAATTATTTATTTTATAAAAACATGGGCACAGATAATTAATGCAAGCATTCAAGCAAATATTTTATGGCACTTATTATTATAAAGCATCATAAATAAATTGTACTATAAGATTGTTGTTTCTGCATTATGAAATATCTACCTGAACCAAACTGAATTGAACTGGCCCTCTTGGGAACTTCACTGTATAACTAATCCACTAATGATGAAGGCACAATTTATCTTCATTAAGCATCTCCCTGAAAGGAGTTTTTGGAACTTGGGAAGTCTGTGGTTTTAGTGGAGGCGACGGCGAACCGAGCAGTGAACATGTCAGTGCGGCTGAGGAGAGACATGGCGAGAGAGATGAGAGCAGAGAGCAGGAGGAAATAGATTACTTTGCCCGTCCTGTTCCTTGTCTTTTACAAAACTTTTTGAATCACCACCCACAACAAAGTACAAAAAATCCAGTTGTGCAAAAGGTATGCACGACTAAAAATGCAACCAACACGAGGTGTCTCACATATTGTGAGAAACGTCATGCTTTATTTTGTTTTGTATGTATTGCATTTCAAACCGTGCTATTTCTAGTACTGGCTCAGCAGCAGGGCTCGGCACGGTTAAGTTGTGGCTCAGTCATCTCCTAGTTACAGTCAGCTGACTCATATCGCAGGTTTTCCGCCGTGTCCGGCTTTGTAATTCACAGATCTCCTGTTCACAACATAAACTTCTTCTCAGCCTTTCAACAATAAACGGCATCAAAAGAGCGTGGTGCGACCTGGGATGATGCTGAGCGGAGGATGATATCCAGGCATATAGAGGGCTGCTTATCCTCCCGCAGCAGTGTGTCGCACTGAGGCTTACAGATATTGATTTATGCCCAATATTGAAGCGTGGTCTGCACTGTTATTTCATGCCACAAAGCAAGAGGGACGATCAGGAACTAGATGTGGGTCTAGATATGGCCAAGGAGGAAGTGGGGGAAAGTTTGTGTGACAACGGAGGGACATGAGGGTGAAAAAGAGCGGGGATCCAGGTGGAAAAAGGGTCCCAGCGTTCTCGTGCACCTCGCTCTACTAGCTGGTCCAGCTTCATGAGTCGTTTTCCACAATGGCGGTCATACAAACAAAACAAGCTGGTAAGGTAGCAAACAGGAAATACGTATAGAGTAGAGCAGATGTAGAATTGACCAATCAGGGGCCTCCTGTCTGCGGTCACCTACAATTTTGTAGAGGTGCAGCAGAGTGTCTGCGGAAGGGGCGGGGCACATTTGCATTCACTGCGACAAACACAAGACGACCTGGTTTCTGAGTATAAACCAGCCTTAAGTTTCTGAATGTGAGCCGCCATTTTATTTGTGTAATTCCCGCCTTGAGAGCTTTAGTATGGTGGACCGCTGATGGGATGCGAGGAACCGTGTTAGCGTGATGTGTAAAGGGTCATAAGAACTAAGCTCGGCACAGTTAACTGATCCAAGCTCTGAACTCTGCATGGATGGTTTCAGATGGGAAGTGGGACATAAGTATCAAGCCTTTATGGAAGATTTAATTTTTTCTGCAGGTCTGTATGTTTGTACTTCACTAAATGCATCTCCTCTTCCTCACAGACAGTTGATCTACAACTATCCAGAGCAGCTGTTTGCCCAGGCGGGCGTCATGGCCATCGAGCACGCCGACTTCTCCGGCGTAGAGCGCCTCGCGCTGGTTACTGGTAAGCTTCCTTATCAGATCCATTGGATGTTTTTCTGCTGCCTGGTTATAAGAACCGATGATGCTGTTTGGAAAAAATGACGGTTTGATGCATTGACCTTTAGGCGGTGAGATCGCCTCCACCTTCGACCACCCAGAGATGGTGAAGCTCGGGCACTGCAAGCTGATCGAGGAGGTGATGATCGGCGAGGACACCCTCATCCACTTCTCTGGCGTCGCCATGGGTACGAGCACTTAGATCCTCTTTGTTGTTTTTTTAGGAAGAAAACGCTTCTGGATTTCTAACCTGCTGCTGAGGAGATTTGGATGAATTGATGTGAAATTGTTTATTTCTAGGGATGAACTTGGACTCATTAGCATGTTGCTGTTGATTAGTTCCTACCTCAGTTTGTTTCTGTGTCAGAGATGTGCTTTGCTGCGGTTATTAGACTGATCCTTTGGTTTGATTTCAAATCTGCTTCAGAAATCCTGCAGGACTGCAGATCGACAGCAGCACTAAAGATCTGCACCTGAACACATTAAAAGCATAATGCAGACAAAAAACTGGTTTATTAAAAATATAAATAGGTGATCAAGGTCATGATTGTTTTAATTTTGCATTAATTTTTTTTATATTTCTATAATTTACATACCTTTTTTAATAAGTTATGCCTTATATATATATATATATATATATATATATATATATATATATATATATATATATATTTATATATATTTATTTCTTTTTTTTTGTTGTTGTTGCTGTCCTGTTGTTCCATACAGTAAAGATATTTGACCTTCTGCTGCAGACTGAATCTGCTTTTCCCCTAAATGTCCGTCAGTAAGACTTTGCCCTCTGACCCCGCCCTCCTCACAGGTGAGGCTTGCACCATCGTCCTGCGGGGGGCGACCCAGCAGATCCTGGACGAGGCCGAGCGCTCGCTGCACGATGCCCTGTGTGTTTTGGCTCAGACGGTGAAGGAGCCGCGGACCGTTTACGGAGGAGGTACGCAGATTAACCCTCTTTCTGCTGTTTTATCGACACGTTTTCAGCGTTAAGAATTTATTTTTCTCCATATTTGAAACATTAATTCCTTAAGATTCCTGACCTGTAGAGTGAAACACTCCAAACAATTTTCATTTGGTTTGAATTTCCTGAGTTTTTTTGGAGGAAACAAAAAATCACCTTTTGAGGGGATTTAATTTGAGTGATTCAGTCAGAACGGAAGAGTTTTTCCATCTGTAGTCGCTAATCATCCCTCATCGACTCCCTATCGCCCCCACCAGGCTGCTCTGAGATGCTGATGGCGAAGGTGGTGAGCGATCTTGCTCACAGGACGCCAGGAAAGGAGGCGGTTGCCATGGAGTCTTTCGCCAAGGCTCTCCAGATGGTGCGTCCATTTCTCTGTGAATCAAAGACTTTATGTGGAAAAGATTAAAGAGCAAAACATAATTCTGTTTGTTTCCTCCTTCAGCTGCCGACCATCATCGCTGACAACGCCGGCTACGACAGCGCCGACCTGGTGGCTCAGCTGAGAGCTGCACACCAGGAGAACAAGACCACATACGGTCTGGGTGAGTGGATCAGAACCAGAATCCTTGGCGAGTTGTTGATGAGAGGAGCTAACCGCGGCGTTCTCTCCCTGCAGACATGTCCGCAGGCACGATAGGAGACATGGTGGCGCTCGGAATCACCGAGTCCTTCCAGGTGAAGCGTCAGATGCTGCTGAGCGCCTCCGAGGCGGCTGAGATGATCCTGAGGGTGGACAACATCATCAAAGCTGCTCCCAGGTGAGAGTTAGTCTGATCTCTCACATCTGCAAACCTCTGCTCCGCCTGTTTCAGCTCATCTGATCGTTTTTGATTTTCTCTGCTGTTGCAGGAAGAGAGTCCCTGACCAGCACCCCTGCTAGAGCCGGCAGTCAGACGACAAACGGATGAGATTTGTTTATCGCCTCTGTGGTTCACATTCTGTTTCCCCTGTCAGTCACACCAGCGGCTGAAATCCCATCAGTTCGCAGCTTCTCTGGTTACGCTTCGCTGTCCAGCACATCTAGAAAGGAAGTTTGGATGTTTTTTGTTTACTGAAATAAACGAAAGCGGAAAAAAAAAGGTTGTCTGAGTCTCTCAGTTTAAATGAAGTTTGCATTTTAACTTCTGGTTTGAATTTTAAATATCTGCTAATCTAGGGATCAAAATTTTTTTTTTGATATTTTTTATTATAACCTAAAAATCATCTTTCATTTTTGTCTTCATTTTAATAAATTGAAATATCAGTAATGATCCTCTTTAGTTAAAAAGGAAAACCTTTTGTCCAAACCTGTTAATTGGATTAATTTTGTCAATTTTTTCTTCCACTTAACTTTCCATCAAATACACCCTCCCTAGCTATGTTGTGTTCCTTTATAGCAGAAATTAAATTTATTTTCTGCTTATAGAAGCAGAAAATAAAATTAAAGCACCTCCAATCAGATCATCCGGACTGATTAAAAAGTTTTCCTTAAAACCAGCTGATTGCAAGCAGCCATTGATTTTTGTGGTATTTGTTAAGCATGTAGACTGCAGATATTCCCCTGCAGATAAACTGCTGCTGTTTGATGCAGAGAAATAAAATATTATGGGATTCATTCACAATGTTCCCTTCTCCACAGAGCAGAGTTCATCAGCCTGAAGCATAAACTCCTAGTGGTCTAGGGAGGTACTGTAGGGAGAGATTCATTATTCTGCATCCGTGTTCCTTCAAAGATAAATCAGACATGTTATTAACAGTAGTACTGATTAGACTAGAGTAAAATCCATTTTTTGTCACTTTTAGACAGGTATTGGACATTTGCATTAAGACCTGATCACTGTAGTGTTCTGGATTTATTTGCTTGTATGATATCAAGTGAAACTTGTAAAACCATCTGGCCTTAATAGGCTAAATCCTCCTCATCAGCCCCTCATCTGTCGCTAATACGTTCATCAGCAACATCATCCCAGACCCCTAAAACTGGCTGGCTAGATCAAGTGGTAAGTCACCACCCTGCATACAGAAAGCCTGGTTCAATACAGGTGCACAAAGTCATAAAATTAGAATATCATGAAAAAGTAGATTCTGATTTCAAGTAATTCCATTTAAAAGTGAAACTTGTATATTATATTCATACATTACATACAAACTCATATATTTCAGAAGTTTATTTTGTTTAATTTTTGATGATTACAAATGACAACAAATGAAAATCTCAAATTCATCATATCAGAAAAATTAGAATATTGTGAAAAGGTTCAAAATTGATGGCCCCTGGTGCCACACACTCTAATCAGCTAATTAACTCAAACCACCTGCAAAAGCCTTTAAATGGTCTTTTCAGTCTAGTTCTATAGGCTACACAATCATGGGGAAGACTGCGCTGACCTTGACAGTTGTCCAAAAGACTACCATCGACATCCCACACCTTGCACATGCTGAGTGGGCAAGACACAAAAAGGTCATCATCTTAAAGAGGCTGGCTGTATTTCAGAGCTCAGTGTCCTCAAGCACATTAATAGAGAGGCTAAGGAAGGGAAAAGATGTGGTCTAAAAAAAGTGTACAAGCAAGAGAGATAACCCGCGACTTTCCTGGAGGAGGGATTGTGAAAACAAAACCTATCTAAAAATGTGGGGAGATTCACAAAAGAGTGGACTGCA
This sequence comes from Cyprinodon brontotheroides, assembly GCA_018398635.1. Classification (NCBI taxonomy): domain Eukaryota; kingdom Metazoa; phylum Chordata; class Actinopteri; order Cyprinodontiformes; family Cyprinodontidae; genus Cyprinodon; species Cyprinodon brontotheroides. Next base: position 16,891,556 of record JAGKQL010000030.1, on the reverse strand, counting down.
GCTGGGTGAGAGTGCTTCAAGAACCACCACACACAGACGTAGCATATGAAAGACATGGGTTTCTGCTGTCGCGATTCTTTGTGTCAAGCCACTCTTGAACCACAGACAGCGTCAGAAGCGTCTTGCCTGGGCTAAAAGAGAAACAGGACTGGACTGCTGGTGAGTGCGGTCCAAAGTCATGTTCTCTGATGAAAGAGAAAATAAATTTTGCATTAGTCCTTTGGAAATCACAGGTCCCAGAGCTCTGGAGTGAAAAGAAGAGAGAGCACTTCATCCATGTTGCTTGAAGTCCAGTGTAAAGTTTCCGCCACAGTCAGTGATGATGGTTTGGGGTGCCATGTCATCTGCTGGTGTTGGTCCATTGTGTTTTCTGAGGTCTAGGGTACGCAATGCGCAGCCACATACCAGGAATTTTTGCAGAGCACTTCATGCTTCCTGCAGCTGACCAACTTTTTTGGGGAGATGCAGATTTCATTTTCCCAACAGGACTTGGCACCTGCATCAATAGTGCCAAAGCTACCAGTACCTGGTTGAGAAGGACCATGGTATCCCTGTTCTTAGTTGGCCAGCAAACTCTTCCTTGACCTTAACTTACATAGAAAATCTATGGGGGTATTGTGAAGAAGAAGATGCAATACACCAGACCCAACAATTCAGGAAGAGCTAAAAGCCACTATTAGAGAGCAACCTGGGCTATCATAACACCTGAGCAGTGCCACAGACTGATGGACTCTCATGCCGCACTTGCCAGCATTGCTGCAGTAATACAGGCCAAAGGGAGGCCCAACTAAATACTACTGAGAGTGCTGTACATGCTCATATACTTTTTCATGTTCATACTTTTCAGTTGGCCAACATTTCTATAAATCCTTTGTTTTATTGGTCTTCCAGTAATATTCTAATTTTCTGATATGATGAATTTGGAGATTTTCATTTTGTTGTCATTTGTAATCATCAAAAATTAAACAAAATAAACGATCTGAAATATATGAGGATTTGTGTATGTAATGTATGAATATAATATACAAGTTTCACTTTTTAAATGGAATTACTGAAATCAATCTACTTTTTCATGATATATTCTAATTTTATGACCAGCACCTGTATATCCCAGCTGGAGGGAATGAGCTGCCAGTTTGGGTCCTTAGGCAAGACCCTTCATGCTAATGCCTGCTTTGGGCAGTGGTTTGGGCCTAGGGCTTGGAGGTTCTGAGTCTGAGCCCCAATCCCAAGGACTGCCACTCTGGATCTCTGACCCCTACACCCGGAGGTCTGCAACAGGTGGCCCGCAACCCCTAGGGGGTCCACAGAAGGTACTGCATGTGGGTCGTGAAAGTTTTACAATTCTTGCAAAACCTCCTGCAATTTTTTCCACTAATTGAAATATCTTTAAATCCACATTAACATGAATTCAACACACTGTAGTAAACAGATAAATGGAGGCAGAAGATGCTTTTCAGTCATCAATGCACACATTCAGCATCACACAGGAGCTCTTTTCAAGCTGGACACCGTTTCATTCACAACACCACCTGTCCCATCAACCAGGAATCACAAATACTTTAATAATCCCAGGGAGGAATTACTTTCATTACATCACTCCATCTGTAATAGAGTGACTATAGGACCAGTTTGATAGAACATTTCATACAATATATATATAATTAGGGGGTCCTTGAGCTGGCAAACCTTGAAGACCCCTGCCCTACCTTGCTCCCTGTGCGCCGCACAATGGAAGCCCACTGCTCCCTAAGGGGATGGGTTAAATGCAGAGAGTTAATTTCATTGCTATCTACTTGTGACAGTATAATGACAATACAAACGCTGGGGGCCGGAAATTTACAAATAACCTTTGTAAAACTGTTCCTGTGAATGTTCAGGGCAGCAAAGCTTCTGTTCAGATTGTGTCTAAATTCTTACAGCAGGACAGATTAAGATTTGTCTTTTTTTTTCCACACCCAATGCAGCCGTTTCCAGGAATTTCCTTCAGTTGGTTCATATTTTTTCCTAATAGCATGATGACTTTCTTTCCTTTTTCTGAATTTTCTCTGGATTATGAAAGGAAGGTTCACCTTTCTGCCTGATGCAACATTCTTCCTTTGTAGGTCACAGTGACTGAGACCTCACTGTGTCAACACACCTGAACGTTACTCCACCAAACTGTCAACAGAACAAAGTGATCCAGATTCAGCGACAGTCGGTCCTTTTTGGAACCGCTTTCTGTTTGTGTTCTATGGGGGTAACACAACTGTCAAAATATGTATGCCGAGGTGTCTGAACTCGTGAATTAAATCAATAATTTAGTATTTTTACCTTACCAACCCATTCATACATGTGACATCAGATGTTTAAAAGCTACAAAAACAAGTTAAAACTGATTGTAAAAATAGAAGCACAGATTTTAAAGTCTGAATCACAAATTTAGGGAATGTAAGTTTGATTCGTAATTGTAAATTTGTTGTTCGTTCTCAAAAATTTTTGATTTGTATCTATTTGTGATTCATACTCATAAGCATGTGATTTAATTTTGTGTTTTGTTTTTTTTCAGTGTCCTGTCTGGCAATGTGGCAATAAGAATAATTGTCTTGATGCCAAAAAGGAGCCCAACAGATTTTACTTTCACAAAGAGAAGCAATACGGCTATCACCATAGTGTCCTGCTTGATTTATGCATATAAATAGCTTTATTATAATTGATGCAGGGAGCTTTACAGATTATATGGACACTACAATGTAAGTAGAACAGGAAAGGAAAAACTGAAAAAAAAGATGAAAGAAAGAGGAGATGAAAGGGAGATGACGATAAAACATCTTCAGTCTGCTTCATCACCTGCAAACAGATGTAAAAGAACAGCATCTAACTTCTAACATTGCACCCTCACAGATGAAACATCTGATGTCACATGTATGTAAGATCTGACAAATTTTACAAATTTTACAGTTCTCCACATTTACGGACTTATTTGAAAAAATCTGACCTAGGCCTATATTTTTGACAATATCTTACCCCATAGGTTCCACCAGTTTGGAAAATCTACAGACTGACATTCTTTCCCATTCATTAGAAAACAGTTCCAGCTCAGTCAGGTTAGGCCTGGGCTTTGACTAGGCCATTCTAACATGTTTGATGCTGCTGAGACGCCCCAGACTTCAAGTCCTCTGCAGGTTGTCTGTCTTAATCTAAATCCATTCTTTATCAAATAGAGCTGGTTTCCTTTGTGCCTTTTTTAAACAGTTAGCATTACCCCTTGGTTTTTTTTTTGTTTATTTCAGAAACTTTTCTTTCACCACTTTGCACCTTGAAGGTGATAAACTCTGAATGTGCTTATTCCCTTTTGAATAAAAACAAAACAGAAGTAAGACTAATGTTTGTTATTTGCAGAGCCTGGAGTACCCAGAGTTAACTCATGCAAGCACGGGAAACCATGCAGAAAAACCTCAGGCTGGGATTCAAACTAAGGACTTTTTCACCAACTGCTCCACTGTGCAGTCCTGTTTATGATGTTCAGTATTACAAAGCTGGCGAGGTTACTTAGATGAACCTGGATGCTCTTTCATTTAGAGTCCAACCAGAACAGATGAGGTAACATCCAGAGACTCTTTTTTTCTTTTTTCTTTTTTGTTTAGGTTTGCACAACGTTTCCATTTGCAGGATCTAAATTTCATCTCTGGATGCAGCTGCAGTGTTTTTCTACGTTTCTCCTGAACGTGCATCACAGAAGCATGACGGTTGATCAGCGTAAAGATACCTCCTTATTATTGCATCTTTTACACAACTTCATGATCTTTCAAATTTGGAAGAACTTTTTTTTTTCTCCACTTATTCTGATTCTTGGGGAAAGAAACTGAATCTTTCTGTTAATGAAAGATACATGGTTGTATATTAAAGTGTAGCTCTAAAAGAGTTTTATTCTCTGTTAGCAGCTAGAATTTGAAGTCTTCTGAACAGATTGGTTTGATTCTCCACAGAGAGCAGCTGATTTCTGTTTAAAGGAGGGGTTTCTCCCTTTTGTATGACATCCAATCAGAGCAGCTAGTTGCTCTGATAAACCTTTGGCACATCTGCTGACCAGCAGTGTGTCGCACTGATCTGGACCGACATGCTGAGGCTGCTGCTCCTGCTGCTGTCCACATGGATGGGCTCTGCCACGGTCAGGTAGGAAAACGAACACTTTGCATCCAAACTTCTGCCTGGATTTCCAAGTTGCATCTTTTTTTAAGGTGAAGGAGGCTAAGCCAGCTGAATCCTTTCTTCTGTATTTAAAGCTTTTAAAATGAAAACAATTCAGGTTTTCCCCGAAAATGATTGATGAAAGAAACTCTGACTGCTTTGATGCCCCATATAAAGACATTCGAACTGGATGAGTTGTTTTTAACAGGGACATCAAGTTTTCAGGGACCTACAGTAGACAAAAGCAGCATGTCACATCTTAAAGGTTTATCTCATCAGGGTTCCTCTGAGGCGGGTCCCCTCCATCCGTACTCAGCTGAGAGCCCAGGGCCTGCTGGAGGAATTCCTGAAGGACCACAGACCTGACATGTTTAACCGCCGCTACGCTCAGTGCTTCCCACCCGGGACGGCGTCACTCAGACTCGGACGCTCCAGTGAGAAGATCTACAACTTCATGGATGTAAGTGAAGGCAGACCAGGACCAATAAGAATCAGGGCCAATTTATTAAATGGGAGGGAAAACTGTTCCACTGTGACGACATACAGTGATTTACATTTAAGAATGGCCTAGTCAAAGTCCAGACCTAATTCCAAGGAAATCTGTGGCAGGACTTGATGTTTTATGTCCAATTGGACTGAGTGTCTTCAAACATGCAAAACAGAAGGTGATAAAGACCAAAGAAAGAGAATGCAAACCAAAGACTTTTAAAGTAGTTTCCTTCCACCTGATGGTTATGCTCTACCTTATATATCATATTCTCATCATTACACAGACAAAGATGAGAACTTTGAATGAATTTGACTCTATGATCTGGTGAACTGTAAAGTGCCTTGAGATGACGTGTTGTGAATTGGCAGAGATCAGGACTTTATAACATTCTCTAAGCAGATGTGAACCAATCCATGGACACTTGAACTGGCTAGACAACCCCTTTCATTTTCACCAAGGTCCATACCTACCTTCCTGAAGTCTTGGCTGGTTTCTGGTGTTCATCAGCATCTTTCCCTCTAATTCAGTGAAATGCTGTGAATAAGCCTATCATAAAGACATCATTATCATGCTTTTCAATACAAGCCATTGTTGCATTGCTTTGGTGTGGTCTACTTTGGCTAGTATTTTATTATTGTACAAAAGATGACAAGAACCTTTTCTGTAGAATCAACTAACTGACTGCATTTCTGATGGTTCAGATATGTCAGGGTGCAAATAATTTTTTGATTGCTTGGACTCAGTTTTCTGGATATTAAAAGGGAATAGTTATTTCAAAATAAATGTGTTAGAGTTTAGTAGGTTCATTTATTGGTGTGCGAATATGTGGCAGAGGTCTGGTTTGGTAAACGCTGTGCTTTTGCATCCTAGGCCCAGTATTACGGCGAAATCAGCCTGGGAAATCCACCTCAGAACTTCTCAGTGATTTTTGACACCGGGTCAGCTGACCTCTGGGTCCCATCTTCCTACTGCGTCAGCCAGGCCTGTGGTATGACATTAAAGGCTTGCAATTTACCCTGTTCAACAGTGCCAGATACCTTTAGTGTCTGGATTAGAGTCTGTTATTATTTTATTAGAGGGACAGAGATGTTCTCCGGTCAGGACAGCATGACTTTGATTCAGTTTGTTGCTAACTGATAAGAAGTTCAAGGTCTGTGTGTTTAAAGGAACATTTGAACTGAGCCTCATTTTGGGAGCTTCTCTCCCTTTTTCAAAAAATGAAGTTTATTTGACTTTGATGGAGTGAATCTTTGTCCTCTTATGTCATGAGTTGGTATCTGACTGTTTCCAGCGTTGCATCGGCGTTTCAAGGCCTTCGAATCCAGCTCCTTCCGCCATGATGGAAGAACATTTGGAATCCACTATGGATCGGGGCACCTGCTGGGAGTGATGGGCCGGGACACGGTGAAGGTTAGTCCCTAGTGGATCTCTTTTTACTTAATGTGAACGGGAACTGAAGTGTAATGTTCCCCTTTTTTAAATCTGATCTGTGCTAGATAGGGGAGCTGACCACCTTGAACCAAGAGTTTGGGGAGTCCGTGTACGAACCTGGTGCTACGTTTGTAACGGCAAAGTTTGACGGCGTTCTGGGACTGGCCTACCAGTCGTTGGCAGAGATCCTCGGAAATCCTGTCTTTGACAACATGTTGGCACAGAAGCTAGTGGACGAGCCAGTGTTCTCCTTCTACCTCAGCAGGTGCTTTTTATGCTTGGAGATCCTCAGAACAGCATCCTCCCAAATGGCCAATTTGCTTCATCTCTATGCATTAATTTGATGTTCCCACTTGTTTAGTGTTTAAAGGACACAAAAAAAGTCCTTATGTACCCAAGCAACACCTTTCTAGTTTGGTTAGAGCATTTCCTATTTAATTGACTCATTTGAGACAAATCTCCACTAATTGGTCCAACCAGGAGTTCTAGTTTAGGAAACCGGTCTACAGTGCTTCATAGAGAAGCTCTCAAGCATTAACACCAGCTTGATACTGATTTTGAGAAAGTCCTGAAGATAACTACAAACAAACCTGTATTGCCTCTTTGTTTTTTTAGAAGTAGATAATCTCTCACATGTTCCTTGAAAGGTTTATTCAAGAACAGCCAATCTAACCATGTTGAGAGATGTCATAAAGCTACAGTTTTGATTCATTCAGTTAAAATTCTATAATAAGAAAAACTTCAGTCAAGAACTGCGGTTGTAGAGTCATGGTATTTATTGTATATACATTATATGGATCACTAATGGGGATTTTTATCTACAGGAGAACGAAGACCAGCGTCCCAGAAGGAGAACTCCTGCTTGGTGGAATAGATGAAGGTCTGTACACTGGACCAGTCCACTGGCTGCCTGTGAGCGCCAAAGGATACTGGCAGATTAAGATGGAAAGGTGACTTTTTCCAACAGTATTTCATGTAAAGGCAGGTGCAATTTATTCCACCACCACTAGATGTCAGTATGAAATGATCGTGTTATAGTGTGGCGGTGCAAGGCGTGAGCTCCTTCTGTCCTCGTGGATGCCAGGCCATTGTTGATACTGGAACCTCCCTCATCGGTGGACCAACCAATGACATCCTGACTCTGCAGCAGCTGATTGGAGCCACGCCCACAAATATTGGAGAGGTAAAGCTGCTCCTAATGAAAGAACACTTGTAGAAACAGCTGTTTTTATTAATTTATCCCTTATTAATCAGCCACAGTGACCTAAGCTAAAGTAATGACTCTGAACCCTGGATCTCAGGCTCCACTGGCGTTAAGGCTGATTATACTTAGAAACGAGACCCTCTGTGTGTGTGTCGCAGTTAACGCAGATATGCCCCGCCCCTTCCGCAGACACTCTGCTGCACCTCTCTGAAATTGTAGGTGACCGCAGACAGTGCCACAGACAGGAGGCCTCTGATTGGTCAAATCTATATCCGCTCTACACTATGCATATTTCCTGTTTGGTACCTTACCGGCTTGTTCTGTTTGTATGGCCGCCATTGTGGAAAACGACTTCTGGAAATGGTCCAGTTAGAAGAGCGAGGTGCACGAGAACGCTGGGACCATTTTTCCACCTGGATCCCCACTCTTTTTCGCCCTCATGTCCCTCCGTTGTCGTACAAACTTGCCTCTTGTGTGTTTTCACTTCCTCACTGCCTCGTCCGTATCTAGACCCACAGCTACTTCGTGATTGTCCATTTTGCGTTGTGGCATAGAATAACATAGCGCAGACCGCACTTTAAAATTGAGCATAATTCTAAAATATTTGTGTCATACCTGAGACAAGCTCACTGCGACACACTGCTGCGGGAGTATAACCAGCTCGTTAGTCTTTTAGATTATTTCTTGCTGCTACCAACCACAGTGAGATAAATGGGTCATTAAAAGGCTTCTGCAGCATCAATGGCTGAGGAGGTAAAGCAATCCATTAAACCAGGTGTGCTGGAGCAGAGATGCATCTAAATCATGACAGTCTGTGGGCCCAGAGGACCAGGCATGAGAATCAGTTCATCTTCTGATATACAACAAATTTCTGATGCAGCTTTGCTTCTCCTAATGTGTTTTTTTTTCAGTTTCTCATTGACTGCGGCAGATTGTCCAGTTTGCCTCACGTCACATTTCTGTTGGGAGGGAAGGAGTACACCCTGACATCAGAGCAGTATGTCAGAAAGGTCAGGATGTTTTCTTCTCTTCCTTCCCCCATGCATGCTGATTGACAAAAACACAGAAATAGTACGATAGAGTGCACTCAATCACAAAAACAGAATCAAATCTGTAAGGGAGAAACACTGAATGCTACGTTAAAAAAGGGCCTAGGAAAGTTGAATCTTAATTCTAGCGATGCAGAAATTCCGCCTTAAGCTTCCTCCTTGTTTTTCTTTATCCATCAGGAGACGTTTGGAAACAGGGATCTGTGTTTCAGCGGCTTCCAGGCCATTGATATTGTCTCCCCTGAAGGTCCACTCTGGATCCTAGGAGATGTTTTTCTGACGGAGTACTACAGCATCTTTGACAGAGGACATGACCGTGTTGGCTTTGCTCAGGCTAAACACCCCGTTGAATGATGAGTACCTTTCTCATGCAATAAATGTCATTTGCTGAGGTCCTTCTACCAGAGGAGCCTTCATTTATAACAAACGACTAATACTCAAAAGCTATTGTTGGACGATTTTCTTGCCCTATCAAGAAAATGAAAATTAAAAAAAACAAGCTTCACACCAAGAGGGGGAGGTTTGCTTCTTTGACCCCCAGATTGCCATATTAAAGACTACAGGTTCTGCTTTTGCCACTAGATGGCAACCAAGAGGTCTTTATCTCAGCAGTTGATCAACATGAACGGAAAAGCATCCACAGATTTAGCTTCTGCCACTTCTTCTAATTTTATTTAGAATTATTAAAACCTGTTAACCAAGCATGTTGTTTCCTTTTTATTACATTTCTTTTTGCACCCTCTGCCTTTTTTCTATTCTTTTACTAAACCTCAGTGCAGCTTCAACATGAACCATAGAGATCCTATCATGAGGAGTTATAAGAGATTCATTTGGTCTGAACCACCAGGTCCTCCTTTGAACCCAAACTCCTGACTTTTAAATATGTGTCGAGAGGCTGGCAGACCCACAATTTAAACCAGAACATGTTAAAGATCCATCCCCCTTACTCTGAAGAACAGCTCCCATCGGGTCTAGCTATGTTGCCAGTTTATCTGGTCATTAACCACCTCTCATTTCTTCTCCAAACTTTCTGGCTGAGAGTTTGTATCATTGATTTTCTGGTTCTGGTCCGTTTCTTCAATCTCCTTGTCTTCACTGCCTGCCATTCCCTGAAACTCAGTGTCGTAATCCGGCTCTGGCAGCTGAAGCGTGTTGATGGTTGGACTGGGTGATCTTCGGCAATGATGGCGACCCAGGCCTCTCTTCCGGCGTCCCAGTCCCTTTGGACTCGGTAGGCTACGGACTGACGCCTTTGAAGCCTGCCTGGAGAACTGCAGTGAGAACTGACGTCCCCTCGGCCTGATTGGGGGGCGACTCCTGGCGTTGACGGTCGTCCAGCGGAACTCCCTGGGTCCCAGTTGAGTTGGAGAACAGCATATGGAGCCGGTTCTAGAGAAACTAGAATTGGAGCAACCAAATACAAAAGATTAACTGTTACTTTAAGTCTGGACTTTGGCTAGACCACTTGAAAAGCACAAGTTCTTTGTGTTTATAGCCACTAAGAGGACGACTTGCTGGTGTTGTGAGGTCGGGTGTTTCTGCTTTGCCGCTGCTGATACCAGAGAACTCATTCATGTACTTTGGGTTAGCAGAGTAGGCCAAGGTCACCCAGTTACTCCATCCTAATGTTTAGCTGTATAAGGCAGCAACTTCAAACATTTAGCGGCTTAATCCAACAATTGCATGTATGGAAGTGAAACAGTCTCATTGAAATCTGCCTTTTTTTGTACACAGAATTTTAAACACTGTATTTTTTTTACACATTGAACTTCTTAAACTTAATTTTTATCTGGTGAAAATTCAGCTGCAAAAAATTTCCCTGCAAAAAATTTGCCTGCAAAAAATGTAGCTGCAAAAAATTCGGGTGCAAAAACCTTGACCTTCTGGTGAACTCAAGGCAAAGCAATCTACACTTTTTTTGTAGCTGTATTTTTTGCAGGCAACATTTTTTACAGCTGAATTTTTTTGCAGCTGAATATTTTGTGACTGAATTTTTTGCAGGCAATTTTTTGCAGCTAAACTTTTTGCAGCTGAACTTTTTGCAAGCAAATTTTCTGCAGCTGAATTTTTTTCAGGCACATTTTTTGAAGCTGAAATTTTTGCAGGCAAATTTTTTATCAGTTATGAATTCAGTGTAAGGAATTCAATGTGTAAAAAAGTGTTTAAAATACGATGTTAAAAAAATTCAGTGTTTGAAATTTGGTTTACAAAAAAAGGCAGATTCCAAATGAGACTATTTTTCTTCCATATGCATGCAGTTATTCTCTAAGGCTTACTGTAAAAAGCTGTTTGAGATGTTTAGCAATTCTTTTAGAAGATATGAGGGTTTCTTTGTTCAGGGCACAACCAAAAAATTATTGCAAAAATGAATTGATACAATTAATGAATGTTTTAAGAAAACAATTGCTAAAACAATAAATCATTTGATCACCTTGTTGTTTCCATGCTTGGTGGCTCTTCAGTGGGGGAGTGATCCAAACCATTTTGATGTTTCCCAAATGAATCCCCGTTGTGAGCGGCGTTAGAGAACAATGGTGGGCTGACAACCAGTCGAGGAAAAACAACAGAGGACGAACTCTCAGGCGATGGGGGATTGCTGTTGACCTCCCTTAAGGTGGACAGGGTATCCAGAGACGACGGAGGAACAGCTGAGGAGGAGGGTGGCGCCATGTCCGCTGAACCTGGATTAGACCTGATAGAATGCAACCCAAATGCGTTATATTTATAAAAACATTTGGACGTCTCTCTGTAAATCTGCTTTATTCTGCCTTGAAACAGCACAGACATTAAGCAACCTCCAGCAGAGCATCGCTGTTCATGGGACTCTAATGCACCAATACCTGAAGTCCACGAAGAAGCTGCTGGTTCCATCGCTGCTGTGCCGTTTGAAGACGGGTCGAGGATGTCTGAGATCAGGAGGTTCCTGAACACTAAGGAGGCGTCGGACCCGACCCAGAACCTAAGAGATGGACCGCTTTAGACATGAGCTCCTTAATAGGAAATTTTTCTCATGAGAAATAATATATCTGCCGAAATCCTTTGGAAGAAGAAGTTTTCTTCATTCCCTATTTTTTTTTAGGTCTGAGGTCTTAATTTATCCTCACTTATTATTGCTTGGCTTTGTTACTTTCTTGCATCAATGAAAATTATATTAAACCTCAGTCTGTCCAAATATGTTAAACACACATAGAAAGGTCTTATGTGGTTAGGGCCCTCTCACACCAGCGTATGCCTGACGTCCCAGAATCTCCTAAAACACCGGCATATGCAGAATTTTATATGTATTTTTTCAATAATGAGTCCATAGCGTACTTTCAACAACATCCTAACGTTTGCATAACGCACAGCAATGTAATGCCCATGAAATGTCACAAGCCAGTGTCCTGAGGGGGGCAGCATTGCGCTGGGAGACGCCCTGCCTGCATGAAAAGTTCTATTAACCTAGCCTCTGTTTACTGCCCACCAAAAAAAAAGAATAAATAAAGTGAAAAAAGACAAAGAAAAAAATATTTGAAGTTGCAGCAGATTCTGTGTCATGTCTAAGGATCGATCACACTCACCTTCTCATGCACCCTATGATGCGGATAAAGGCTGGAGGAGAACTGAGTTTCCTCCTGTGAACCTCCTTTATACCAAAACGCTGCAAATACACCATTATACAGTAGCTGGAAGTTAGAAACATGTTCAGCGCTCGTCTGGAATATGTCAGATACGTTGATATGTGTTGGAGATCAGTTCTTGATAAGTTACGCATAAGTTATGCACAAGTTACTCATAGGTTTTGGATAAGCTAGACGACATGACCTATGACGACATATTTCACCAATCAGATAACTTACATTAGGAAACTTTCAGCATGCTCAAAATTTCTCTACATATGTCGACGTGTGCCAGCGTACTTCAGCTTGCTCATAACTTTTACAAAACGTACCCATCCAACCTATGCCAGCGTTTTACCAGATTTTTGGTTCGTCAGGCATACTCTGGGATTTACATTGTTTGATGATTCACTGAGCTGCACTAACCTCACATTAGGGACAAATTATAAGTATTAAACTTTATTTAAACAGATGGAAAACTTTACCGACTCTTGTCGTCGAGTCAAAAAGGGCTCCTGTTGCTGCGACTGACAGTCTGAAACCTCGAACTCATCAAGCTGCAGGATGTCAGACAATCTGCAGGAGTGATTCACATAAAAATCGTTATTGTCCTAATGAGGATAAACATGAACTTATAAAGTCCTCTAGAGGATTATGGGTGTTGTACATCTGTGACAAACTACGCTCTGCATTAGTAACACGCACAGGCCGGCAATCTGGGCTGAACATGTAAAAATCATGATTAAATGGTTTATTTGACCCCATGTCGGTGGTGGAACCAAGGAAAGAGGGGATGCAGTAATCTGCGGCGGCCAGGGTGTACGGCGGCCGAGCATCGCTGTCGTTCCAATACACGTCTTTGGTCATCTGAGGAAGGTTCATGTGCATCTCGTCCACTGCCAGCAGGGACACCTAAAGAAACAGGTGCGCAAACGAAGAGTTTTAAGAATAGTTTTTATGGCAGCGAAACAGTGAAAGTGGCTTTTTCACAAATTTATAGAAATTATATTTTATTAGTACAGATGATTTGGTACCAGCATATAAAATCTAAAACATGGTTTAGTTTCTGAATGTCTCCATAGAAAAGACAAAGTTAAACCGTTCTCAAAATGTCCTTTACTGCGAGAATCCCAGAAACAAGGTTTACTTTCATTACTTTGTTTTTGATAACATGGTTTTTATTGTATTGTATTTTTCAGAGACTACCATTAGAAAATAACGTTTTGTATATATATATATTATTGATTGGTCTGCTAATATGTTTTTTCAAACTTTAGGCTGGCTTACTCAGGTGGTGGTCAATGTAAATGGCATCTAACTCTCTCCATCCATCACATTTTTCCAGAAATGCCTTCGGGCTCAATATTTATTAATATTGATTATTTTTACTTCGACAATTGGCATATTTTAGCATTCGCTCCAAAATCCTATATTCCCTATGCACAGATCTCGATTACCTTTACCCATCAGAAGAAGATTTCCCGCTGGCCTACTATTGTTGCTTGCCTGTGTTTTGTATAGCTTGCGCTTACCTTCGAACTTTACTACGCGCTGGAGGAAGCCATTTCTGGGGTCAAAACTACGAGGGGCATTCGCCAAGTTATGCCCCTGACCTGCACAATCCAGATGTTTGATCGATGCTGAAATTTTGCTGCTCTTGACGTTGACTAAATCTCTATAGATTAAGTAGCCAGAGCTTACTGGCTCTCGGACTATTTGTGGTTTCTCGGCTTTCTAATTGTTTTGTGAACTGGTGCGGAGATCTTAAATGGAGCCTCTTGAGGTGTGAGAGCAGTGATCCGGTTTTTCTATTGGAAAGGACTCCCAACACGGTGGAGCTACAAAATTAAAAGTAACTTATGGTAATGATGCCTGTTATATGACCTTGCAAAATGTTTTACAAGGTTATATTATTGGACATTATCACCATAAGTTACTTTCATTTTATAAAAGTCTTCTATTGTGTGCGTCCTTTCAAATGCAAAAACTCAGACTTGACTCAGTTTTAACACCAGTAAATCAGAAACCACAATTAGTTCAGAGCTGTAATTTGCTATTTAATCTATAGAGATTTAAAATACTTCACATGCAAAATTTCAGCTCGATCAAACTTCTGGAAGGGGGCCAGGGTAATAACTTATTGAACGCCCCTCGTATGCTTCTATGGTAGTCAATGCCATAGGTGCATTTTCCTCAAATCCCTGCCTTGCTAAAACTACAGTAGTAGCCATTGATCAAATGTTATATTAATCTCAATAGGAAAAATAAAACTAGACGTTTAACTGCTAAGAAAAATAATAGAAAAACATTAAAGCCTGTTAAATTGAAGTTTCCTTATAATGACCAACAGCTTTGTTTCCTTGTGTTCATATATCTATCTAATTCTGAGCTTCTTTAGCTTTATTATTTTTAGGAAACCATCTTCTAAATCTAAATTTCAAACCCCTTTTATCTTAAATTGTAAATATGTTCACTTAGATGTTTCAACACAAGGAACACTCGGAAACAGGAAGTACTTTTCTTTGACATTTTCAGCAGGAAGTGTCCTTATAATGTTGCAGCCACTGATCTCTATTTATTCAATGGAAAAAAACTGATGTCACCTGCCACCATCTTGGTACTCCCCATTCTCACTGAGTCGCCTGTAATGTGTTATAATCAATGTATCTTAATCAATGTAATCAATACATTTATTTTACATGCACATCATAAATTTAGCACTTTGGACCCATCATCCAATAGTGTGTTTGTCTAATATTCTTAATACCTGACTAAAGTATTGTTATGCTCCATTAATACACAAATTTTGTTGTGATGGATTTAATAATATATGATTTATAGACTTCATTGACTTCATACTGAACATGCAATGTGAAGTGCCTCTTTTTTTTTTATTATAAATTACAGTAATCTACTGATGCTATGAACAGTAAGTGTGTATCAAAGCGATGAATCTACCTTTATTTTGAAAGTCTTAAGCTGCCCTGAAAATGAAAACATCATGGTTCACGGCCTACATTCCGACCAGTCTAATTAGGGAGTACCAATATGGCGGCTTGTGATTTCAAAGTAGCGTTTACCAACGGCCAATCAGCAACCAAGTGAATAAATAGAGATCAGTGGCTACAGCTAGCTTAGCAGGGAGAGCTTGTCGGAGGAAAGTTATGTTTAATTTGTTTTAAAATGATCCAAAGTCCTTTAATGCTGCGTTAAAGATAGTGATGACACAAAGCCCTGTTAATCAATTTGACACAACTCGACGTCATGCTCGATACTTTTGATACAGTTCAGAATGGCGCCATCTGCTGGATAGCTATGAGAACTGCAACTGACTGGGTATCCATTATTTCACGAATGAACTTGTTTTTTCAGCAATAATGATAACAGAAATTAATAGAAAAAAGTCTGACCTGTGAAATTGCAATATGATAAACAGCCCTTCTATGTGACAGTGTGGGCAGGACTTAAATTAAAGCCACACACAGTTTGAATGCATTTGCTGACCTGAAGGTTCCTGTCAATGATCCAGTTAGCTTCAAAGTCATCGTCGTCTTCTCCAAATGGGTTAATCAGCTGCTCCGCTACCTGAGAAGATAAATGTTTCTCCTTATAATTCAAAATGTTACACAAAAAACTTTTTTTTGACAAACTGTGTGAGGAGTTTATGTAGTTTAGCAGAGGCCAAAGAGGGCGTTGTTTTAACGACACAAAAGATCAAAAAACAGACAGTGGGTTTTCACATATTTGTTCTACTAGTGTTAAATGTTACAGAAAGCAAGAGTTTTAAAATGCTTATAAGGTGAAACCTGGTTAGTGGGTTTGTTTATCCTCTTCTAACCCTTTCTGTTTGTCCTTTTCTGACACCCTATCCCTCATTGGAGGCCTATTCCTGGGTCAGAATGCCTCAGTCTGTTATTTATAAGGTTACATAGTTTGTTCTTAATATAAATCTTACCTCAGTGAGTCAAGTGTTAAACAGTAATCATAAAACGTGCAAAAATGTACACAGAGTAGAAGTTATTACATGAAATCCTGGTGTATTTCATTTTTCACCTACTAGTGGACTTTTTTTGATGGATTGTAGAAATAGTCAAAGTAAACTTCTCACCCTTCAGTGGAGCTTTGAAGGTCTCAAAGCAAAAGCAGAAGGTGACCTCTTGTATAAATCCTTGTCACTGCAAGTTTTTCTTACATAGTTACAGTTATTTTGCTCTTTGAAGAAATAGTTGAATTATTTCTTGATTAGTGGTAAATTTAAAATTTAAATGTAGGAAAGACAGTGGATTTTAATCTGTTCTGAATTCAGCAGATACTTATTAAAAGTGTTTCCAACAAAACTGTCCAATAATACAAGGTTTATTTCGGGGGAGTGGCGGCCTAGTGGTTAGGGCATAGAGCTTGGAATCCAGAGGTTCCGAGTTCAAGCCCAACTTCCACTTTGGGTCTCTGAGCAAAGACCCGTAACCCCATAAAAGGTGGCTTTGACCTAAACCCCCACAAGTTAGAAATGAAGAAGCCTCTTGGATAAGAGGCTAAATGTTTTCTAGAAAACTTCACGTCCAGTTAATGAGACTGAACTTTTTCAAGCTTGACCATGACCTGAATGACTGAGAATCTTCACAGACATTGGCTGATCGTTAATAGTCCAGGTTAATAAAAATCACTTTGAGCCACAAATGCTACGTGACCATTTGAGGAAAAGAGACGTATATCCATCCATTTTCTGACACGCTAATCCCTGCTGGTGCCTATCTCCAGCTGTCTGCGGGCGAGAGGCGGGGTACATCCTGGACAGGTTGCCAGTCCATCACAGGGCAACACAGAGACAAACAGGACAAACAACCATGAACACACACTCACACCTAAGGAGAATTTAGAGAAGCAGATTAACCTAATAGTCATGTTTTTGGACTGTGGGAGGAAGCAGGAGTACCCGGAGAGAACCCATGCATGCTCAGGGAGAACATGCAAACTCCATGCAGAAACCTTCTTGCTGCAAGGCAGCAGTGTTACCCACTGCCCTATATCTAGTTTAGACAATGTGATTTAATTTTAAAAAGGCAGCAGTTTTTATAGCACATCTAGGTTTTAGAATAAAGAAAAGTACATCACTTTTGCCAAAAAAGGATGTATTCATCCTCTATTGTCAGCAATAATTGCGTAAAAATAATTGTCATAGTTTCTGACCTAATGACAACAAAAATAGGGAAAAAAAGAAATATTTGTGGGACTTTTTTTGTCTTTCTGTTGTGAAAATGTAAGATATTTATTCCATAGAATGAATTCTAAATTCTGTATTTGTTATGGTATCAATAATAAAAACAATACAGTAGTTGTTAAGCCAGTTGTGGCTGTGAAGCTGCAGGTCGTAGATCCCTGGATTAATCATGGCTCTCATGTTGCTCTCCTGATTGGTCAGTCGCTGCCTTGTGATGGCTCTTTCCCTGAAGTTTAACAAACTTAGGAAGGATGTTGGAAAAAATCAAGAACTAGACTAAACCTGAAGAGTTAGAGAAGACTGAGAATAAGTTGTGTTCAGATTAGGGCCGAAACAATTTATCGGAGTAAACAATTATCGAAATAATCATCAACCATCCATGTTCACAAGTCATTTTTTGCAAGTCCAAGTCAAGTCTCAAGTCTATTTGCGTGCTTGCTTGTTTCTCCTTGTGTTTTCATCTCCTTTCACTGAGACGGTATAGCTTAAAGGTCACTATTATATCTATGGAATGATCATTATCTTGAACTGGTCAGTGACGTCAGTGCTACATGACTTTTTGACAGCCCCTGTGTCGTTTTTTTTTTTTTTTTTTTACCTCTGCTGTGTGCGGGTAAGGCGAGCGGCGATCAGTCAAGTTAGTAAAACAAAAAAACGCTTAAAAAAATATATATTGTTCACAAGTCGGAAATTGCAAGTCTAAGTCGAGTCTGAAGTCATTAAATATGCGACTTAAGTGCGACACGAGTACAAGTCACAAACTCAAGTCCCCACCTCTGTCATCAACTAATTTAGTAATCAATTAATGCTAACTCGAGCTTAGAGAATGTAAAACATTGCTTTTGCTGACAGAGCGAACCACCTTGAGCAGCAATTATACCAAAATTGCAAAAATAATATGTTAAAATTTTGAATTTATGATAAAAAAAAAAATTCAGCTGTCAATATGCTCTATCCACAACTCCTCAAGTGGAAAATATTTAGATTCACCTTGTTTCATTTCGTAAAAAATCTTCTCTAAGGAACCTTTGGCTATCCGATTAATTATCAAAAAAATAATCCACAGATTAACTGATTTGCAAAATAATAATAAAAAACAGGATTTTATATCTTTAATAATGCCTACAAATCACCAATCTAAATCCTTTCCATTATACAAACTACAGAATAATCTCTGTTGTAAATCTAGAGCAAATATTTAATTGACATCGAAAATGTGCAAAGAATTAAATAAATGATTCAGCTTTAAACTTTGCTGCACTGTTTGATGCTGATGTAGATTCTCAGTCATCCAGGTCATAGTCATTCCGTAAAAGTTTAAAAAACAATCCTCTGAACTTGGTTTCCAAGATTTGAAGATGTTTCTCCCACCTCTCCAGGAAGCTTTCTCAATTCAAATGTCTGGATCCGCAGTGAGTTTGGAGTCTTTATATAGACAAGGCCTTGTATCGCTTGGAAACATGCAAATGGTAACAGATGAGTGGGTGGTCGTTTGGTTCCATGGTTAGCCTGTAATATCTGAAGCCTGTCTATGATTCCGATGGTCGGTCATAAAAGGGGGGGATTGTCTCCTGTAATACCTGAAACCTGTCTATGATCGTTAAGGGTCGGATGCTAAGGAGGTATTGTTCAGCCGGTGAACCAGTGGATTGTTTTTTAAACTTTTACGGAATGCACCGTTTAAAGCATATCCACATGTTTTTTTTATTATCTTTAGACATTTGCATATATTTCCTCAACAAAACCACTTACTATAATTGTCCAGCATAATGCTTACATCGTTTCACATTTTATTTCTGTTTTCTGTATTTTTAAACTTCAGTAAAATTCAGATTCAGTGAAATATTAAAGCTGCTATTGTGTGACAATCCATGAAAGATATTAAAGCATTTAGGCAGACCTCTGAGAGAAACTCATCTGACCTTAAGCCAGCCGCAGTAAAAGAAAAACTGCAGCAGGGTGAAGACGGGGACGTAAAGGTCGAGGTCATGGCCGGTGTGACCCTGGGCGGGGTCGAGAAACTGACGACCGATCAGACAAGCGAAGAAGAAGGTGTAGACAGCAAGAGTGACGACCTGAAGACAGAGATACAGATTTCACCAGCAGCTCATCCCACCCAGAGCTCTGATTTCATTACACTGATTATCCCTGATGTGATTACATGAGCTGCATCCGTTTGTTTTGGTCTTTTCCAGATCTGCAAAACTGACCTGCGTATAAACCAACGGGACGCCGACCCAGTCGTAGCCGAAAAGAGTCGCACACCACGTCCTGAAGAGATTCATCTCCTGAGCACAGAGAGGAAACAGCTGTTTGTCACAGACATCAGATTTCTGTAAGCCGATACAGTAAATGGAAAAACGCCGTCATCCTTCCCTCTGGGACCAAACTCAGTGTCATGTTATACCCACATTTCTGCTTCTATGGTCATTAAGAGGACTATAAGTGGCTTCCCATTGCAACAGAACCTTTTATTTCTACTGTGAGGTTTCTGAATTTCCTTTTATGTTCACCAGAAAAGTTTCAAATCTTTAGCTGTGATACTAGATAAAAACATCCAAGTAAATAGTTTAAATTCAAGTCTGAATTTAAGAAGCAGAAATTGTCTTTACCTCTAATTCTTTTGTTTGCATCTATTTTTTTTTTAGCTGTACTTTATAAATACGTTTATATCCAAGATGCAATGAGAAGAAACATTTTTTATATCAAATGTGACTCACTTGAGATTAATTATCTATGGATTTACCAAACGTCTGTGATCAAACAGGTGACTTTTTTTTTTTTTTTGCATCTATATTTTTTTGGGCTTCGATAGTTTCTACCATATTCAATAAGAATGAAACATTTTTTTTTTCTGAAAATACATAAATTAATAGTCAACACAAAAAAGAATTTACACAGAAAAGTGCTGCGAGTGAGACACGCTGTGATCACAGAAAGTAAAGAGCAGCAGAGTGCAAACCTGCTGCAGAAACATAAATGGTACTGAAAGACAAAAAATATGCAAAGGAAAAATGCTTCAAGCAGCAGAAACGACTGCAAGTTCAGAAAAGCTGCAAATAAGTGCTGCAAAACAGAAAAAGGGGAGACAATCCTCTATAGATATAGAGATATAGATATCTCTATAATTATAGGACCAGACCTTAGGCTAAATATCCGTGGGTCAGATCTGTAAAAAAAAACATAAAAGTGAAGCCCATGTGTTTAGGTGTTGAGTCAACATCAGGTGGTCATCGTCTCCCTCTAGTGGTGTGGAGGACTCCTGCCATGCAGCAATGGTTTATTTCTCTACATGTGTTTTGTATGTTAGCATAATTTTCTTGGGTAGCTTGTATTTACAGGCCGTTTGCTCTTAGTTGCTCTATTGTCTGTGATTGCAGCATTTCTCTTTTGCAGCTTTTTTTTGGTCATTGTCGCATGTTTTTTTTTTGGCTTTTTGATTTAAAGTCTAATTTTATGTGTTTGCAGACCATTTGCTCATCTTCGCCTACATAATTCATGAATCCAAAGACATAACATTACAGTAGAATAATGTTAAATCTATTTAGTATTATGTTATATTATGTTAAATAATAGGTTATTGTTTGATCTATTTTTATTAATAATATTTGCAATGTTAGTCTCTTTTTAATCTTGACAACATTCAATGATGAATTATTTAGATATGATCAAGGCTATAAATCAATCAGAACTGTTCTTGTTATTAAGAATGAAGGATTTCTTGCCATACATCTATTTTCTTTTCTCATCTCTGATTATTTGGTTTCTCACATTCAGAATATTCTGCAGGACGATGTTGTCTTGGATGCGTCCCTCTTGCCGGGCTTTAGATGCCAGGTTGGAGAACCAGACCACAGGTATCCAGTACTTGAGATGAGGAGAGCGTACGTTCTCAAACAACTTCCTCTCCTCGGGAGTCATGAAACCTACAGGTGGAAGGTAGGACTAATCAATCCCTGTCTGGAGCTCACAGTCCAGCTCTAATTGGTCATTAAAGAGCCAATTCTAAAATGCCTCATCTGAGATAGACAGAACCCAGACCTGTCATTCACCATTTTTCCCTTTGACGTTGTGTGCCCAAACCTACTAAACTCCATGATGCATTAGTAACCCTCTCACCTGCCTCAACCACGTGATCGATGGTGGGGAACCTCTTGCAGACGGCGGTGCTGACGGAGCGCAGGATAAGCAGCGATGTCAGGTTGACGTAACGTACCAACGTCCGTCGCAGAAGGCGTCCGTATTCATCTTTACCCTGAACACAGCTGGAGGAAGCAGTGAAAGCAAGCAGTTTAAGTATCATATTAACAATAAAGCTGCCATTTTTTCATTGCTTGAAACTGAGCAGGTATCCTGCACATTTTTATGTGATCTAATTTGGCATTTTGGCTACTTTAAGATCAGGATATAATGTAAAAGTCTTTGGAACATGTTTCTATGTTACATAAAACATTGAATCTGAAATGTAAACCAAGAAGTCCCAGAAGATGCTGGTCCTCTGGCCAACTTGGTTATCTTTAAGAAGAAGGCTACCTGTTGGCTGCGAATCAACTAAACCCCTGTTACACCTCTGAGCCTCAAAATGGTTCAGCCAGAAAGCAGAGCTGACAAGTAATTATTATTATTTTTAATAATAAGCGGCTTTTTGGACAGTAGGCTGACATGAAAGGGGGTGGACCATGGACCATGGTCGGATTCGAACCCCGGTCTTCCGCGTTGAGGACTAAAGGGCTGGTTATCCTCCTGCAGCAGTGTGTCGCAGTGAGCTTGTTGCAGATATTTTTAATTTATGCCCAATATTGAGGTAGGGTCTGCGCTATGTTATTTCACACCACAACATGAAAGTTCATGTTTGTCCCTCCAGCTAGTTCTAGCTGTTGGTCTAAATACGGCCGAGGCGGTGAGGAAGTGGGGGCAAGTTTGTGTGACAACAGAGCGAGGATCCAGGTGGAAAACAAACCAGCGTTAATGCCTCCGTACATGGGTGGTGTGCTAAACACTGCGTCACATAAGCACGCCCCTAACATGTAGGTTTGATGTGAAAAGGAGGGCTCTGTTTAGCCACACCTGTCCCTCCCTTTTTCATGATGCCAGTTTTTACATGAGAAAATGTCATCAAAGGAAACAGCCTTAGAGTCAAATTACTTGTGTTTTCCTCTCTCCACTACCAGGTGGTGCCCTGTCCTCGTTGGGCCTCCCTGCACACCTGAGGCTCGTTGAGTCATTACCAGAGGAGTACTTGAGCAGTGGGCTGTCACCACCTCGACGCCAGAGTGTATTGGGAAGACTTCCTGTGTTACTGGATAAGCCTGGACCTTCTACCCCTGGAAGGATTTACTTTTTAGTCTCACTGGGCAAGGGGAAATCCTCCTCATGATCCGTTCAAGTGCACTCCTGGAAAACCAAGTGACAGTCCGCTCCGCCTCTACTCCTCTGGGTCCAACGACAGTCTGCCTGTCCGCTTCTCCAATGAGTTCCCTCTTCTCTGATTAAACCCCCACAAACTGCATCCAAGGATAAACCAAGAGCCCCCAAAAAGGTTTCCTGTTCTGGTTCACCAGTCCGCTGAGTTCAAGCATTGATTCCCCACAGAGTTTCAATCTTCATCCGTGTTTGCTAACCTACAATAAACCTGTTAAACTTTTATCCTTGGTCTCTGAGTGGTTCTCTGCATGTTGGTCAGATCTTTAAATCCCACTATGACAATTTCTTTGGAACTGGAGTCTAAATCTCAGTGTTTGGTTAGTCTTTCTAACTGAATATGCAGCAATTACGGACTGTTTTCGTGAGTCCGAGCCTCTGGGATGTTAATATGCAACGGACACACAGATTGATGATGCTGGTCAAATTGGGAAAACAAGATGAAAAAGAGCCTGTTTTCCCATGAGTAAATAGTTACAAAAAACAAAAGTTGCATAAATGTACTCAATGGATGAAGCTCTCATTAAAAAACCCAAAACATATGGAGGTGATGACATTTGCATGTGTTTCAAACAGTACATGTCACGAAATTATGTATTTTGGTTAAACTCCATTAGACACGCTAAGCTAATACTGTATGTCATGCAAAGGGTTGTGGGCGACCATAAAGTTCCTAGGGGCATCAGGACGTCCCTATGCTAACTGTATTGGTGCTAGGAAGCATCCTGCTTCCTGATCCTAGCTCCTTCCTAACTGCAAGAACTATTCGGATAGCGCCTAGCATGATGACCGCGGACGGATTTCTGTTAGCTTTAGTGTCCTTATCGATTTCAGGTACGATTTCAAGGACGATACATTGTTATTGTTATTCATGTTTGGGCCTGCAGAGGGCAGAGCAGTGAGTTTGTTCTTACCTTGAGATGAGGAACATGAGTCTGTCTGTCCAGGGTAGGTTACTGAACTGATTCCACCAGCGATTCACCACCAATGTTACATAAAAACCTAAAAAAGTCCAGAAATCATTTAGATTCTTCATCCTGCTTGAAAAGTAGAAAGTATTATCTTTTTTATTAGCAAATATACTTATTTTCATTAGAAGAACCTCCTAAATAAAAGTGATTTTTTTTTTGTTTTTAGCATCTGTTATTTCCACAGCATCAGTGAGAATGAGTTTGAATCAGCCCCACAAACACTCATCCTTCTTTTAGCTGTCTGTTTTTTTAATGATCCGGTTCCATTAGCACTCTGCTAATGAGGCAACCATCAGGCTGCCCGCTCCGATCTGCTACCTCCTCACTTACAAAACATCCTGATTAGAGATTTTGGCCACTCTGGGTCGAGGCAGCTCATTATTGACTCATGCTTTCAGAACCAGACATTTCAGAGAAATCCAGACTATAATATCTACCTCCTTCCTTACTGCCATTCTTTTTCTCTCTGTGTTTCTTGATTGATCTCAACGTTTTTCTGAGCAAAAATTATTTCTAATCATATCGACATGAGATGATTCACTCCAGATGTTGGTAACATCCCCATGTAATTTGCTCATATACGCACTGTACGACAGAGTATTAGGGCTTGAGATTTTTGTAATTTTTTTTTATTTTGAGAATAAATTTGTAAAATTACGAGAATAATGTCGTAACATTACGAGAATAAAGTTGTAAAATTATGAGAATAAAGTCATCATACGTCAACCAGTTACAGAAAGAAAGCTTTCAGCTCCGACCAGCATATTACGGCTGACCAGCTCCACCAATCAGCAACCTGAGTCCACTTTGACAAACTTCCCAATGTGATACTGCTGCTAAAAGATTTCCTTATTTGTCAAACCAGAGCCAAAGTAGAACTTTACATAATGCTCGAAATTCCTCATTTTAGTGAAGAAAGTGCTTCTTGTAAGAGTTGTCATAAAATACAACTTGTTTCTCATAACTTTAGGACTTTAATTTCATAATATTATGACTTTATTCTTGCAATTTTTTTCACTATTCTCGTTGTGAGTTTTTTCTCGTAATTTTTCAACTTTATTCTCGTAATTTTACGACTTTATTCTTGTAATGTTGCGACTTTGGTCTTGTAACTTTATGACTTTATTCTGGTAATTTTTCATGACTATTTTCGTTGTGACTTTTTCTCATAATTTTACGACATTTAATTCTCGTAATATTACGACTTTATTATCATAATGTTACAGCTTTATTGTCATAATATTACAACTATTCTGACTCTCTGTTGACTGACACAGGTAACAATAATTACACATGAAAGAAGAGTGATTTAAGAAAAACAAAACAATGAAAAGCTGAGATTATAGATTCAGTCTGAGAATATCAACAAATGCTGCCCCCTGTTGTTGGAAGTTAATAACAAGGGTTTACATGGTAAAATTGCTTCTTATTACCACTGTGTTACAAAGGAAATATCTCTTAAAACTAAGGAATACTCAAGACATTCACAGCTTTATTGATGGGAAATATGAAACTATCTTACCAAAACAACCATTGTCAAGAGCTATTTTCACATTTTTTAAAATAAGGTGGCCAATAGGAAAAATCTACTAGGATCTAGATTTTAAAGGTAAATTTTTTTTTTGTTTTTTTTCTAATGAGGGAAACAAGCTATACTATAGAGTCTTGCTTGCCTGTCGCTACATAAGACTCCACTGTTGAAGGAAACACATTCAAATCTGCAGGGCCACAATAGACACATTATAAAGGGTAAAGTACCAACAGTAAGGATAAAACTGAAGCTCCGATAGCTTAGAAGAAATCCACTGAAACTTTACTGTTTGAGGACAACATTTTAATTTTAAAAGGGCTCTTGAAAACACTGATAGCAGAGATATCAGACATAACAGAAGTTCGGTTAATTTAGCTTTTGAATCATATCCTGTAATGTAAATCCCTTTATTTTCCCACAATGGGGAAATTCACTCTCTGCATTTAAACCCATCCCCTTGGGGAGCAGTGGGCTGTTATTGTGCGGCGCCAGGTGAGCAGTGTAAGAGTCTTGCACAGAGCGCCAGAGTACAGGCTGTGGGGATCGAACCTTCTCAGAGCACAAGTGAACTACTCTAACCACTAGTTCAACACCCGACAAGTATTAACCGAATATTAACCAGAACTTTATAAGTGAAACGTAATAAGGAAAAGAGGCGTACCCAGGACGAAGGTGACGGGGATCTGCTCAGCATATCTGTCGCAGTAAATGGAAAGTTTCTCAAATAATCTCTTCTGTTGATCTGAGAGGACGAGCCTGGAGGGCAGAGAAGAAACCGTCAGTAACAGCTGAAAATTACATGAAAGTAGCAAGAACTGACTGAGAAAAAAGGAGAAGCGTTGGGTGAAAGATGTTTAACATCTTCACTTTTCATTTAGTGGATGATAAGTCTTTGTACTTTGAACAAATTTAACAATCTTCATGATGTACTGATTAACTGTATTTTAGATTTTTAGAAGCTTTTTAAAGTCCTTCTTCTGGACTGTTTTAAGGATGCTAAATACTAAATAGGTGGCAGCTGATGAACTGATCAATGATATATACATTCAGTAAGACATTAGTGTTGCGCTGATGCCATTTTTTGGCCCTGATACTGATACCTGTTGGAGCAGTATTTGCGGATACTGATACCATCTGTTTGAAATTGATGTGAAAGTGAATCCAGTAGAACTTTTTATTGCCTACCTGGAATGGGTGACAATAGTTAAATAAACTTTTGGTTCTCAAAATGGTATAGGTGTCCTATTTGTCGGTACTCGCCGATACTGATAACTCCATTTTAGTGCTGGATCGGGACCCTGTCCGATACTGTATCGGTATCGATGCAACAATACAAGACATGTTTTTTAGTTTTGGCAAATAGAGAAAGAAACAACCTTTGAATATAAATGAAACTAAAACCTACAAACTCCAGGACTGATATGACTATAAGATTATTGTTTGCTTTCCTTTTATTTATTAAATAATGACAATCCACAGTTTGATACTAAAACATAGGAACATGTACTTTTTTTCTAAAACATATTGTTAGGTGGCATGAAATGGATACGAATAAAGATCTGAAAAGTGTGGCAATCATCTCAGGAGAGCTAAAGAGTGAAGTTAAATAAAGGACAAGATCCTGAACAGCAATGATGGAGACATAACACACAAGACGTCCATTTGGAAACTTTTTTTTCCTACTTTCTCATAAATTTGCAAACATGAACTATTATCGTGGATATTATTAGTTCTGCATGGTATCAAAAGTGATATTTTTTTATATTTTCACCAAATATTTTGACACAGAATGGGCGGAGCTTATACAATAGTTCAGCTCTCCCCTAGGGGGCGATCTATATATGTCATAAGTTCACTTTCCTTCAAAATTTAGATTTTCTACTATATTTCCTTACAATTCATCTGCAGATAAATGTTCTAAATTTTTTTCCATAAACACGTAAACATCTGAACCTCAAAGTAAAACTAGAAGAGACTTTAGACCCTGAGTAATGCTCTCTAAACTGACCAAGCATCATGAATCTTATTTAAACAAGGATACAGCAACACAGCAAACACACACCATATAATTTTTATGCCTTTATGACTGCTTATCCATTACAATAATTTCTGTCTCAAGTTGTTTTAGTTTTTAAATGGGATTTGAGTGTGTGACCTGTATACGAGGCTGAGGATGGTGTAGAGCAGAGCAAACAGGATGAACTCCCGGTACAGCAGCTTGTAGATGCTTCCCTTCCAGCGCAGCAGCAGTCGATGGAAACTCAGGAAGGTGGCATTGGCTACTTTACTGGAATAAGTGACAGTCATCCTGAGACAGAAACCTGAATCCACAGGGTTTCAATGCTCCCAATAGTTTCTCATGACTCTTGTGGATTTAACACTGTTTTAAAGAAATAAATCCAAATAACTGCTTTTATCTGCAGAACATCTCCAGTCTCTTCTTGAAAATGTTTTTCCATCCGTGTGCTTCTTTTCAGATTTGTCTTTTTTAGTTTTTTTTTTTTTTTGCTCCACCCCCCATCCACCTCTCTCTCTCCACTTTATCTGCATCATGGAGCTGTCTAGTTGCCCAGTAATGCAAGGCAGCACACATGCGCTGTGGATTTTATTGATGAGCTGCTGAGCTAAATGTGGTCTTGTTTTCAGTGGTGTGTGTTGGCATAGACAGCTGTGGAGGTAAATGTGTAAAAACAGAAACAGGGCCACTGGCAGAAGGATTCTGTGGCAGAAAATACATGAAACCAGTTGGCTTTATTCAGGTTGCTAAAGAAAATAAACCTCTAACAACTATTCAAACATATCCACTGAAGATTATTAGTTTTTTTTAATGTTAAAGAAGAGTATTTATCAGATTTGTCACTTTTTTCTGATTAGCATTTAGCAACATCTAGTGGTTGTTTGAGGAACAGCAGCTTTGGTGAAAGTCTTATCTAATGACTTAAACATCAAAAAGGCCAAATAAAGCGTCTATAATGGTATACAGAATATTTGGACTGACTTTTCACCAATGGTCACTCCTCTGTTTAAGTTAAATAAAGGTAAATAAAACAAACCCACATAGCAGAATAGATGTGAAAGTTGCATAAACCAGATGACGCAGTAGAGTAAAGGCTTCACAGATCATGTTACCAGAGGGATCAGAAAGGAAAAAAAAACCTCTTCTTCTGGAAATGGAAATTAGTTTTATTCCAAGGATGATTAAACCAACTGAACTAAGAAGAATAAAAAGCTTCAGAATATAGTATCCTACTTTAAATGTTATTTTAAGCCTTTAATTTTCCACTTAAAGACAATTAAAAACCTAAAATTCAGCTTCACAGAGATGTTGAATATTGCATCAAACCAATACTGCAATAAGATGTTTACTGCTATGTAATTCAGCTCCCTTTGCAGGAGTATTAGAGTCATGCTTGAGATTTTTAAAAATATTTTATTTTGAGAATAAAGTCGTAACATTACGAGAATGTTTTTACTTTTTTCTTGTAGCTAATTTATGACTATTCTCATTGCGACTATCTTTTCGTGATGTTGCGTCTTTATTCTCGTAATTTTACGATTTTATTCTCGTAATGTTACAACTTTATTATCGTAATGTTATGACTTAATTCTTGTAGTTTTACGACTTTATAATTAAGATGTTTCGACTTTATTCTCGTAATTTTACAACTTTATTCTCGTAATGTTAAGACTTTATTATCATAATTTTATGACTTTATTATCGTAATTTTATGACTTTATTCTTGTGATGTTGCGACTTAAATCTTGTGATTCGACGACTTTATTCTCGTGATGTTACGACTTTATTATCGTAATGTTATGACTTTATTCTTGTAATTTTACGACTTTATTATTAAGATGTTGCGACTTTATTCATAGTAATTTTACAACTTTATTCTTGTAATATTCACGGCTTTAATGCCCCGTAATCTTATGACTTTATCCCGTAATTTTTGACTGTTCTCCATTTGCGACTTTATTCTGCATTGATGTTGGAGTCTCATTCGGTAATTTTCAGCAAATGCAATTTGATGTTGGGCTTAAATCGTGATTTGGCGACTTTGGTCTAACCGGGGTTGTACAACTTTATTACTGTACTGTTATGACTTTATTTACGTAATTTATGACTATTCTCATTGCAACCACCTGCCCCCTCCCATCCTCACCACCATAGAGAGCGTTCTGACCAGCTGTCTCACTGTGTGGTGTGGAGGCTGCAGCGCCTCAGACTGGAAGAAGGTGAGGAGAGTGGTATATGGGTTTGGCTGTAATTTAAGGACAGATTCTGATGTATCTGCAGTGTGGGGACTATAAATCTGATAGGATTTAAAATTTTTAATAGCTATTTTGGAGAATTTGCTTAACTAAGTATTTTTTGTTGTTGAATATATATGTTGCAGATATATTTTTTCATACATACATTGTTTAGATTTACTTATATCTTTCTACCCCTTTTATAGAATTAGAAAATCTCTTTATTGCCCCACAATGGGCAACTTCTGGTCTATACAGCAGCAAAAAGCTTATAGAAAAAATAGTCACACGCACACGTGGACCTTAGAAAAGTGTACAAAAAAAGAAATAACGTAATAGTGAAGAGTAAAACAAAAAAAAAAACTAATAAAATACTATACTGTAAATAAAAACGAAAAATGTATAAGAATTTCATAATAGTGAAGAGTTAAAATATAAAGAATAAAAATACTGTAAAGGGTTTAACAATACCAAATACCAGTGCAACTGGAGAGATAAAATAAACAATATACAGCTGTGGACATTTTTACAGTAATGGATATTTGAAAATAGCAGCAACATCAGAGAGGTGTAAAATTGACAGCAGCAGGTTATTTAACTGACTGAGGATTCTATCAATATATTTGATTTTATTTGTTTACGCTCCTGGTGGTTGGCACCTTAATTCCACTCTGGATTCACATGAGGGAAGTCTTTGATCACTTTACAATAATAAAAAAAAAGATTTGAAAATTTTTAAAAGAAACAGTTTTGAAAAGCTTGGTATTCATTCTTTTCCCGCTTTGTGAGTGAACTATCACGGTTGCTTGGCAACGTAGCATAAGGCAGTGAAACCTGTTTGAATTCACAGCAAAAACTCTTCTGGTCTCCTTATTTTCACAGACTTCGTAGACCGCGTCCTTTGAATTTTAACACAGCACACTCCTTGTTAAACCCCCAAATTCTTGAATGGATTTTGATTGATAATCCTCTCAAAGCTGCTCCCTGTTGCCACAACACCTGCTCCTATCACACTTTTTCCTTCCACTTAACTTTCTACCAATAGACTATACAAGCTTCCACTACTGTCTAAGCCATGATCTTTGAACTTAGAATAATCAGAGACTTACAAATACTGTGTGTGTAAAATTAGTATGCACGTGCAAGAACAAAGAACTTTTTGCCCCCCCACCCACCACCCCAATAGTCACACTTGAAAGTGTCATCATAATTTTTTCGGAAATAATTAGTTTTAGTAAAGAAATTAAACATAAAAAACTAAACCAACCTAAAAAAAACTTTCTGACAATATGAAGTAAGGAAAACATTCTGCAAGGGGCAAAATATATTTATTCTCACCTGTTGATCTTTTTAACTTTAATGGGCTCTATGCACAGCTCCACTACTTCCTGAATTTAAAGGCAGCTCCTTTGTTTCCTGCCTTTCATTACTGGACGAACTGATTAATCCAGGTGTACCTGGCCAGTTACTTAGGTCATACACACCTGGATTAGCTCAGTGCATCCAATCATGATGACAGGAAACAAAGGAGCTGCCTTATTCAGGAAGTAGTGGAGCTGTGCATAGAGTATTATTGGCATAGAGTAACAGAGCACTATGAACTAATTAGTGGAGTTGTTTAAAAGGATGAAGAGGATAGGAGGAGAAAAATAAGAGTTTTTGTAACTTGTATAAATTTGTAGTTGATTAAATTAAGCAGCATTTTTTTAGGAGACTACATGCATATGTCCAAATGAAACAGCTTACAAAGAATATAAGAGAAATTTAATCAGTGTCCGAAATAAGAAGGCTATTTTCTTATATTTAGTAACTGTACTTTTATAATAAATAAAATAGTTTTACACCTTTTTTAAGTTTACGTTTTTATTAGAAATATTAAGAGTGAGACATCTTACTTTTTTTTATCTTTACTCGAGCCGCTCCAGGAAATGACGTAGAGTGACGCATCTTGAAGTCTTGTCTTAGCACTGCTCTACGGTCAGTTTGAGTCACTTCCTGAAGGCTGCTTTAACGTTAAACCCTCCCTTCCAGCTGATCTCAGGTCTGCTAGCCGCTCCGCCCCATCAGATCCCTGGATCCCGCGGTAAAATCAAGCATTGATGAAACGCTAAAAGCAGCTGTGGAAGCGCCAATAACAGGTAGGAAACTTAAACGTGTTTAAATAAAAAAATAGAGTCAGTTTTCAGTTTTTCCAGCCCGCCGCTATATAGTTCCGTTAAACGCACCGTTAGGACGCCATATTTGTTTTAAACTCGACGTTTCGCATCATTTGAAGAAGCAGAGATTATATTCTGGTTTGATTCGCTGACTAACGAGAACAGTCATGGCTGGTTATGGTGTTTAAAGGTAGGACTAAATAGGATTCAAGGAACGAGTTTTTCTAGCTTTAATGGTCTTTTAAACTTTTAGTTAAAAATGCAAACGAATTTAGTCGATTTTTAACTGGAAGCGTAATCCTAATAAATTGATACTAAAACATTTTAATATTTTCAGTCCCCTGAAAATAAATCTGTCATGAAGTTACTCGTTATTTCCTGAAGATGGCTATAATTTAAACCACACTAATGCTAACGGTTTAATTAACGATGAGCAGAATTTAAGGTAAAAAAGTTTAAGGTAAAAGTGTAACAGTTTAAGGTAATTGCTGAACTGGATTGGTTCTAAAAATTCCTGAAATTTGTTAGAGTTTCTGCAGCTGCTGTTTTCATCGATGGCCAGCAGATGGCAGCATTTAGACACCAGTTAACAAACAAACCCACCTTTTTCCTGTTGGGATTAAACTGTTTAATATGTAAATGAGCAGTTTAGTTTTAATCACGTCCCCATCTGTCATTAATATAAATGAAATCTACACTTTTAGATATTTGGATTTTTTAA
This sequence comes from Cyprinodon brontotheroides, assembly GCA_018398635.1. Classification (NCBI taxonomy): domain Eukaryota; kingdom Metazoa; phylum Chordata; class Actinopteri; order Cyprinodontiformes; family Cyprinodontidae; genus Cyprinodon; species Cyprinodon brontotheroides. The sequence continues at coordinate 16,859,344 of JAGKQL010000030.1, read as the reverse complement.
AAATAAAAAAACAGGTTTAAACCCAATTTATCTAAAAGTTTTTATCTGTTACTATGTAAATGGCTTTGGCTGTAATTTAAGGACAGATTCTAATATATCTGCTATGTGGGGGCTATAAATGTGGTAGGAGTTTTATTTTTTAATGGCTATTTTTGCACACTTTGCTTAACAAAGTATTTTTTGTTGTTGTAATAAAAGTTTTCAGATATATTTCTTATACATGCATTGTTTACATTTACTTATATCTTTCTAACCCTTTAGAATAGAAAATCCTTTTATTGTCCCACAATGGGGAAATTCTGGCACAGCAGCAAAAGATTATAGAAAAAATGGTCAAAACACACATGGAGAAAAAAAAAAAAACTAATAGTAAAGACTAAAACAAAAACAAATAAAATACTATACTGTAAATAAAAACTGTGCAACTGGAGAATAAATAACAAATGTACAGCTAACCTGAAGTGCCAAAAACAAAAAAATGAATGTATGAAAAGGCTTTGATTAAAAAAAAAATACCTAAAAACAGACATAATTGTATCAAATAACAATAAATATCGACTTTTGTTTTATCTCCGCTGATAAGAAGTCTACACTGTTCCTTCCTCGTCTCTGTGTCAGTTTGGCCCCTAGGCTATTTTCTTATTGCCTAAGTTAAGAATTCTCCGTGGTTGCATATAAATATGTGAAAAATGTATATTTTCATCATGAAATGTGTTTTTAGTTACTATATATTTGGAGAAATCATGATGCATGCAAATAGATTACAGATGATTTGACAGCTTATTTGTTCAGTGCAGCAGATTAAAAAGAGATGATGATGATGATGATGATGAGTCCTTTCTAATGATCAATATTAGTCAGAGGATAAACAGACGTTTCCTAGCTGCACCTGGACTCTAATATTAGTTGTTTTCTGGGACACTTTGTTGATTTTGTTCATTTTTTAAGATCCCAGCAACACTGTTTATATCTGATTTTATCTTCCTTGTTAAAAAAGAGACAATAAATTTAGGACTGAAACAATTAAATTAATCCTGATTAATCGATTAGTGAAACAATCATCAAAGAATTTAGTAATCGATTAATCTTTAACTGGAGTATAGAGACTAAAACCTGCCTTTAGCTGACAGAACGACCCACATAAAGCAGTAATTGTTAAAAAAAAAATGATAAAAAATCTGCATTTAACATAAAAAGGCGGAGTTTTATTTTCACCTTGTTTAATTCTGTAAAATTATTCTTTGAGGAATCTTTTATGTGATTATTAATCTGAAAAATAACCTACAGATTTCAATAGTTGCAGCCCTGCGTTAATTATTTAATCATGATGCTAAATATGTTAAACGATGGAATAATTGAGTTGATCAGATCATTGAAATCCTCCAGGTTTTAAGCTGCATTCAAAGCTCTGCTGTCGTCTCTCTTCTGCTCGCGCTCAGTGAGGCCATGCCGTCCAACGTGGAGATCAAAGCCAGAGTCAGCGACCCAGTGGAGTTTGCTAAGAGGGCGGCCCAGCTCAGCCAATCAGAGGGCACGATAATCAGGCAGCACGACACGTTCTTCAACTGCAGCCAAGGACGGCTGAAGCTGCGGGACTTCATGGTACGAACAGAACCTGTGTGAAGCAGAAAGAACAGGCTCTAGATAAATAGAATAAAAGCCAGGGGTTTGATAATTAAACCAAAGATCCAAAGAAAATAAAACAACAACTTTTTGTTTGTTTCAGAACGGATCAGGTCAGCTGATCTTCTACGAGCGTCCAGACACTGACGGCCCCAAACTGTCTCGCTACTCCATCAGTCCAACCAGCGACCCTCCCAGCCTCAAGGTGAGGAAGCTCCGCCTGCTTCAGTGTAAGATGAAGGCGATGATGATGGTAACGATGGTGTGTGCGTGTGCAGACCGTGCTTTCAGATGCTCTAGGGGTCAAAGGTGAGGTACGGAAAGAGCGGCGGCTGTTCCTGATTGGCCAGACCAGAGTCCACCTGGACGCAGTGGAGGGACTGGGACACTTCATGGAGCTGGAGGTCAGCGCACACTCACAGCCTGTTATCTAAAGCCCTGATGACCGTTACCGATCGTCTGTCATAAAACATTAAAACACACAAATAACCAGGGAGTGGGTCACGGAGCGTGACCGAACCCCCGCGGTCACTCAGTTAAACAACAGAACCCTTTAGTTCCAGTAAGAAAAGCATTTTGTCATCAAAGCCCTGCCATGCTAACGTTAGCCGTAGCATTGAGAGGAGATGCTGGGGTCCGCTTCCTTCCCAGCACGCCGTCAGCTTTCAGAGTTCCGACTAACAGGTGCGGCTCAGAATCGCGTGCAGATCGGGCATGAACCCATAGAGATGTTAACCTGCTGACGGAGGAATCTGTTTGTATTTGATCAGGTGGTGATGCGGCCGGAGCAGAGCGTCGATGAAGGACAGCAGGTAAACCTTCAGACCTGCAGGATTGACACCTGGAACCACGCAGGGTCCTGAGTTTAGGAAAAACAGGACATGCAGACATGTGGCTCTTATTTCACATTTTAATGCAGTAGAAACATTTTATTTTTACTCCTTTAAGTAGTTCCATGTTTTGAATCAGAAGAAAATGTCATTTTAGTTCCAGTTTCAGGAGAGACAAACATCCTTTGCGTTTACATTTATTTTGGACCTAATAAAAATCAAACTAATTTCCATTTTTCATTAAACCTGAGCCTGATAATATTTGTGTTTTTCACATTAAATCTATTTCTCACAAAATTCACACCAGATATTGATGACAGCTGAAGTCAAATAAAGACGCATAGAACAGAATAAGGGAAATGACTGAAGGAGCAATGAGTGCATGAAGAAAAAGGTTCAGACGGAGTATCAGGGTCAAAATGAAAGGAAAATAAGATCATTAACAGATTATTTTAATGTAAAAACACTTGAAAGATAAACCCTGTTTGATTGTAGAAAAAAAAAAATTCTGACTCTTAAGTCAGAAATTTACTGTAGATAAACTCTCTTAAATTTATTAGAAAGAAAACCAGAAATTGGCTGAGATTTTAAATCCGATAAACTGACATAAATCTGCAGGAAGTCGTCTAGGATTCAAACGTCACATTTAGGAGATGCAGCTCTACATATTTCCCAAAGTCTATGTGGCGTAAATGGAAGCTTTTTACAGACTTTCCATGAAAGCTGACTGAGCAGAGGTGAATGGTACCTGGAGGTTTTTCTCTAGTAGATGATGATATCGTTGAATCTTCATCTGTCTCAGATCCTCCCTCAGGCGTCGCAGCAAAGCAGCTTCTGGAAGACGCTGTTCTCATTCAGCAAAACGTCCCAGATGTAAGCTAAATATCCAGAGCCGCATCTCGGAAATGTATTTAATCTTACAGGACTTCTGGAATTTTCTGAAGGGAATTTCAAATTTAAAATCCCAGAAAGCGTCTTTTTTTTTTTTTTTATCACGGATAATTTTTTTTTTTCTAGAAGATTGGATTATTAAAAATTTGAAAGATGTTTCCTTTAACCAAATTTCTGTTTATTTTTCAATTAGAGAATTTCCAGCATGTTTTCTTGAAAATATGTGCTGCTTGTTTTATCTGATGTTGGTTAAAACCTGAAGCCAGTCAGTGTTTATAAATCACTTGTGTTTCATATCAGCTGCTTCAGCTCCGACCGCCTGACAGATGATTTCTCCTAATCAGGATATTTACCACGAGGAATCTAAAGATTGTGAACTTTGTTTTAGTTTCTCTGTTAGAAACATATGTTGTTATTGTGGGTCGATGTCTGGCTCCTGGTTTCTCTCTTTAAACAATAAATGGCTGAATCGACTTGTTTTCCTCTTCTTCTTTAATCCCGCCTCTGCTTCCTGTCCCTCAGGTGGCCGAGGACCTGATGGAGCAGCTGAGGGTCTCAGAGGAGGATCTGGTGACTGGAGCTTACATGGACCTAATACTGAAGGGACACAATGAGGCCTGAGGCATTACAGTTACTTTGTAATCAGATTACAGTGACCACAGCAGATAAATGTTTCTAGGAAATGTTAGTTTTCTGTTTTTGGGATGTAGATACTTAGAGCTGCTTTCTGTTTCTGCTGCATTCCTCAAAGGTTGTCCTTTCTGCTCTCATTAAAATAATAAAATAATAACCATGTTGTAGAATAGATCCAGCTTCACATTTATTCCATTCCTCCTGCATAAAAATCAGAGATTAGATCCTCTGAGATTATTGTTTTATACCAAAACATTATAACCGGGAAAGTTTAACTGGAACATAATGAATAAAGGAGATTTAACGTTTCAATGAGTGAAAGTCCTTTTTTTTCCTTTTTTTTTTTTTTAAAGGAATTAAAATGTTATCTGGATAAATATCCATATTTTAAAAGTTATTTGAAAGCAAAGAGGTAGAAGAAATCTGTAAATACTGTTCAGGTTTGGAGATTTCTTCAGATTGCTTGTTAATCCCAGAATGGATCGACTTGATAAAAACAAGTGAAGTAGGGGGCGCTTTGATCCCAAAGTGATTTATAATCTAGAATGCTGGAAAATGTTTAATAATAAGAGAAATGCTGAACTTTAGAGCTTTTTAAAACTTTTAAAACTAATAGCTTTTTAAAGCTAAGACCATCGAACTTTTCTGATGTCAGAAAATGGACATTATGTGACGATTTTCTCATCATGGAATATTTCTATGAATATTCTGGACTATTAATCTGTGGACCGTTATGGACAAATGGAATATAAAAAAAGATTGGATTTATAAAACGGCTTCTGGATGCCTTCAAAGGTATGTTGTTGTGGTGCTTTGTCATGTTTACATGTTCGACATGCTGCTATATCTGTGTTAATTGTGCCTTGTTGCTCGCTGTGTCCATAAAATGAACGTGTTGATTGAATTGTGGAGAATCTAAGCTTTCCAATGATGTCTAACATCTATATTGGTAAAAATAACATAATTTTCATTCGTTCTGAGTTGTTATAAACGCTATAAAAACGGTCGCCGGTGACCAGGTGGGTTTGGAGAGGTTCATTTTTCATGAAAAATCTCCATCACTGGGAAACTTAATATTTACTGACTGGTTAAGTTTGACAGAAATGTATCATTGCTTGATCTTTTAATGTTAGTGGTTCAGTTCCCTGAAAGAGGCCCAGAAAACCCTTTCTGGGTTTTTAGTTTCACATCTGTGGCTGCAGGAGTAAAAGCCCAGATTATGGCGAGAACTGAGAAGATGTTTGAGCTTAAAAGCGGTGGAAAAACTGGATGTGTTTGACAGAGAGGAGAGCGTGATGACAAAGCAAATATAACTCGACCTGGTAAACAGGAACATAAACACGGAAGTAAATTTTGCTTTCCGGACAAAAATCACTGCATTTTCTATAGAAGCACACAAAACGAATAAACTGATGTTAAACGAACCAACCAAACATCAGCCTGAAGTTAAGAGGAGCCTTACAGGAACACCAGCATAGAGCTCTAAGCTGCTGCTGATGTTCCCATTAACCGCCGTCTGTCTACAATGCATTTGTTTTTCTTTTGGATGGATCATATTTAAAGTACATCCACACCTTGTGCTACTAGATAGAGCTGAGGTGTCAAACAGCAGCAGCGCATGGAGAGAGAGGAGCGCTGATCGCTGAAGACGAAAACAGATTAACACTTCTGTGAGATCGCAGCATGACAGCCAATCAGGGAATGGATGTAGGCGAATCTTTTTCACTTCAAATGGAATACAGAAATAAATGTTTTAATAGTCAAAATCAGGAATGCTGTGAAGAGGTCTTTAGTTAGCTTTAAAGAAAGACGTTTTAATTTAGTCCTAGAGGGACTGTTCATCATCCTCCATTACCTCCAGCACAGACCTCGGTCTGTCGGTGCTTTCCGTGGGGGTAGGTTTACAAGGAAGCACAGAATCTGACAGTCATCCAGATGCAGCTCTGGATGAATTAACGTGGACTGTTTATTTTTTCCAATGTTTGAGGGCATTTCAAAAAATGTACTGTCTCCCTGAAGCGATTCAAAAGTTCATAGAGAAACATTTAGCAGCAGTCCATGATGTTAAATTTCATCTGTGCTTTTATTGTGAAATGCCACCAGCGAGACCTTGACAGGAAATGCCAGGGGTAACGGCGGTTCGAAAGTGAAATGTCTGAGAGGCTGATGATTTCCAAAATATGAATCATTCCAGCCACTAAATAAGAAGAAACATGTCAACCGTTATGTTCAGTACCAGCATAGGAATGATGTGATGTTATACAATAGTTGTATATAGGTCATCGGCCATAATTGGGGTGTGTTGGCCAGTGCGCTTGTGCTCTGAGAAGGTTGCAAGTACCTGGTTTGATCCCCACAGCCTCCACTCTGGGTTCCTGAGCAAGACCTTTGACCCCACACTGCTCCCCGGGCGCCACACAATAACAGCTCACTGCTCCATAAGGGGAGGGGTTAAATGCAGAGGGAATTTCCCCATTGTGGGACAATAAAGGGATTTAAATTTTTTTACAATTAAAAATGATTCTACCTTAAAAACCACATCAGCTCAAACAACAGTTTTGCTGCAGAGCTCAAGTAGCACTGAAAAAGTTGGCTAAATAGTTTAGATTCAATTTGGAGCAAAACTTGCAAATTTTAATTATTTTAATCAATTAACTTATTTATTTTCATTTTCATAAATCACAATTTTTAAATGCACCATCCTGCCCTAAAGAAGCAATAACCATTTAGTCTTTGTAAAGTTTTTTCACGTTGGTGGGGTTTCAGCTTCCAGCAGCTGAAGCTCCTCCTCCTCAGTGATGCGGTCCAGGGTGTAAACGTGGTGCATCTAAAATGAGAGCGGTGAACTACCAGCGGTGTTCACAGAAATCACCGCGGTCTGAATGCGGCTTTGTTTTTTATTCATTCTGTTTGTCTAATGAATCATCCAACATTTTTCTTTCGACAACTAAAAGTTCTTGTCATATTTTAGTGAAAGAGCCATGTTTATTTAGTCCCTGTCTTATTATAGTCGTGAAAAGTATAGTAGTAAGTAGTATAGTCGAAAAAAGCTTTGTAAACCAAATAGATGTATCCTCCTCATCATCATTGATGTAAACAACACAGCTTTGTGCAGATTTCATGTGACGGATTAAAATAAAGTACTAACCTCCTTCACTGAGTTGGCAAACAGAATCTGTCTAATTTAATCTTATTCTGATTCTGTCCTCAGAGGTTAGAGGTCATGATGTGGAGATCTCAGAGTTGAACAGAAGTCAGGTTGAACTAAATCAGGACCAACCCTGGAAGAAAATGAGTTGGAGGCTGAAAGATGTAAGGGCCCTGTCACACCTTGCCGATTTAGCCAGCCTATGCCTGATGTCCCAGAATCTCCTAATACGCTGGCATACGCTGAACTTTATATGTATTTTTTCAATTTTGAGTGTATAAATGAAGTATTCTTAACGAGTCCAGAACTTATGTTCAACGACAGCCTAACGTATGCATAACGCACGGCAGCGTAATGCCCATGAAATGATGCACAAGCACAGAGGTGTTAAGTAACAACAAATACTTCGTTACTGTACTTAAGCACACTTTTTAGGTATCTATACTTCACTCCATTACTTATTTTTCTTCCTACTTCTATACTTTCTGTTCTTTACATTTTTGAAGCAAACGCTAGTTGTTACTCTTGGCTTAGGTTTAATGTTTATATTTATTTCACGTCATGTGCTCCATCCAGTGCAGATCATTGGCTCCATCCACATCTAGTGAAAACTAGTGTAATTGGATGAGTCATAAAACGCAAACACTCATTGGTTAGCTAAAGGAAATCATAAGAAGCAAGCAGGTGTTCTTCAAACTGCAAACGCGGAATTGTCTATGCCATGCTAAAATGTGGGATCTGTGAGAAAAGATGTTGGAAATGTAAGAAAGGTCGGACACAGGTGAGCCGGGGTCGGGAGACTGAGACCAACAAGACCTCATCGTTGGCCCGATCTCAAGAATTTTTCGAAATAGTCGAAAAATTGAGCTCTCAGTTCATATAGTGGCATCTGGCAAGAAAACAGAAAAAGAAAGGTTTGCAGTCACAGCAGATTTAGTTTGATGTCTGCTAGGAAGTTTGTTAGCCGTGGTCGTGAACGCAGGGAGAATTCATCAAACTCACCTTCTCCCTTACTCTATGATGGGGATGAAGTCTGGAGGAGAACTACAGGACTACACCTCATGTACCCCCCGCCCTCTGGACCTAGGTACAGTGGGCACTCAGGTGAAGAAGGGCTCGCTTTTGGCAGGAGCCTGATCCCTTCAGCCATCACCTTTTTAAACAGCAGGCCCCGTTGAGTGTATCATGTGTCGTGATCACGCCTTGTACTGGTGTTGGTGTTTACTACTGTGGTGTATTTTTTTATGTCTTTGTGTAAACGAGCTCTGTGTATGTGAAAAGAATCTCCCCTTGGGGACAAATAAAGTCTAAGTCTAACTCATGGTTTCCTCCCCTGAACCCATTTGCACAGGACTTATGAGTAACTTACTTTTAATGTATGTCAACGATCAGATAACTTACCTGTAACTTATGGCCTTATGGCATACGCTTTCATAAGTCAGGAAATTTTTAGCATGCACAAAACTTACTCTCCGTATGTCAATGTGTGCCAGTGTTTTTCATAGTGCTTCAGCGTACTTCAGCGTGCTCATAACTTATCCAACATATGCCAGCTTTTTGCCAGCTTTTCCATACGTCAGGCGTATGCTGGCTAGATCATCAAGCTGTGACAGGGGCATTAGGTGGCATAATTTTAGCTTCACAAACTTCAAATTATGTAATAAACTTCCTATCATACACTATATGCTATTAAATGAATACTTAACATATAGTTGACGAATTAAACAGTGTAAAGGCTGTTAGTTGCAGTCGTAAGGCCCATTCAGACAGGACATGGTGTTCACTGCACTTGCCGCTTTCTGTTGACTGCTTGCCGTGGTCAAGGTTCAGCATATTTGAACTTTGACCACGGCGTGCACAGGACTTCTCTTGTGTTTGCTTCATCCGAAATGCTATTGAAAGTGATGGATTTTAGAGTGCAGTGTTGTGCACCGTGCATCCTGCCTGAGAGCCCCTTTAGGTCAATTGCTTAAAGAAAAAAAAAACGTTTAATTATCCAATGTATGCCAACATTTTTGCCAGATTTTTCGTACTACAGGCATACTCTGGCTAAATCGCCAAGGTGTGAAAGGGGCTTAAGTGTAACTCCAAACAAGACAGTCGCTCTAAACTTCAGCCAGAGGTTTAGATCAAATGGCCCAAAGTCCAGACCTGCATCTAAAAAAGTCTGATTCAAGTCTGATAAAATGTTTGCTGAAGAATGGATGAAAATTTCAGTCTGTAGATGTTTGAGGTGGTTCTATAAACTCAGTGACTGTGCGGCGCTCACCTTCCAGGATTTTATTGGTACTTGGTCAAAAGCCACTGTGTGGATCAGCAGGTTGTAATCCCTCCTGAGCAGCGATCCGATCCCCATGCATCAGGCGGTTGTGTTTTTTTGGCCCAGCTGACGGCAGATAAATCTTTATTCTGACACATTAGAAAATCTGCTACAGCCTGAAGCAGCAGGAGCTTTGCAGCGTCCTTATGTAACCACATGACGAACCCGCCGTCTCATTCAGAACATTTAAACTCCATCTGCTCTCAATGTTTATTCAGGAAGAAACAGCTTTTAGGTCTGTTGTCTTCTTCCATCAACAAACGAGACCAGCAGCAGAGGAGGGAAGCTGAAGATTACAGGTTTAACCGCCGCTGATGAGTCACCAATCACGTCTGATCCCAATGCACCAGTGGGATTGTTTCCTATATGTTCTATTTAACCGCCACTTCAGACTGACAAGCATCAATTCATTCACAAATGACATTTATGTGAAACGCCAAGGAAGTTATTTTTCCTGAAGTCTGAGTCCCTTCAGCTGCAAATAGCAGGAATTGTTTGGAACAGATCTCCCCAAAGTCGGCCCTTGAGGGCCGCCGTCCTGCAGGGTTTAGAGGTTTATCTACTTCAGCGCAGCTGATTCTAATGATCGCAGTTCAGCAAAGCCCTGCACTGCAATATTGATCTAGAAATGTCTTAGATTAAGTGTATTTACACTTAATTTAAGAAAGTAAATAAGATGTTTTGCCAATGGAATGAGTATTTTTACTCTTAAAATAAGATAAATAGATAATATGCACTTGAAATAAGACAATGCTTTTTTCTTATTTTAAATGTAAGCCTTCTTATTTTTGGCAAAGGGTCTCACTTGCCTCCTCAATTCAAGAAAAAATACCCCCATTTTTAAGAAAATATGTTGTTTTTTTTGCAGTGTGTTAATCAGCTATCAATGGAAATGCGCCTAACACCTTTAGGACAGTGGCCCTCGAGGGTCAAGTTTGGGCTGATTGATTTAGAACATTGAGTCCTAAAGTTGGAGTCGTTACCCCACTTGATCAGCAAGTGTGGAGTCTTTAGATTCACTACAAAAAGGAAATTAAACAATAAACATTCATATCAAAATGCTTAAAGACATAAAAATTACTTAAAATTGTCAAAACTAACCAAGTTTGACATAAGATTACATTCTTGGTTAATTGGTTACATAGATATGTTTTTATACTTAAGGAATAGTTCGGGTAATGAGTCAACTGTGGTAACATTTTTTTTCGTGTGTCACTAGTTTAAAAGTTTTAGAACCCTCATGTCAGAATAATCTCTATCAACATTGGCCTTAAAGTCGTAGGGAAACGGCCGTTCCAGTCATTGCATTCCCGAATTCTCCCGAGTGGTGCACGACTTTACACGAGTGAATAAAGTGGATGTGATTGGTCGTTTATCAAGAGGGCAGGATTTTTGTGGCGGACTCGCAAGCAAGTTTGGTTGTGGTCGGTTTATGGGAAGCATCTTGCTAACCAGTTAGCAACTTGGTGCTAGTAGGTTCCCGATGGGAAATTCCATTGGGACCAAGTAGCACTAAATGGGTGACTTAGAAACGACACCGTCAAGGAACGCTATGGACAGAGGAAACATGCAAGAGGAGGAGAGTTTAGTGTCGGAGGTCGTGGATGAGTCTCCTCCATCATATATTTTTTATGTAGTAGGAAAGCGAGGATGAAGATGTTGTGGAAGAGGACGCCAGGGCTGCAGAAGCTTGTTTGGTGTAGAAGGCTTCCAGCCGCATATGTTTGAGCCCTTGCCTCGCGAACGCTGCCACAGTTCTGTTAGTTTCTACGCTTCAAGCTAGTATACATACACAGACGCCCATCCCCATGAACACTGGGACGGAACTCAATGGGAAAGGAAATTATTCTAATTTCAACCGTTTTCAACCGTGGCGACATGAATCAAGATGCTGTGACCAAAAAATTTGATTGACAGATGATCGCTGATATACATGATTGGTCAATTTAGGTGTTCAAGCTCGACATATAACTAACTGGCTCGTAGAAGATAAATAAAAAAACCAACTGATTTTAAGACAGGATTTTTTACACAGAAATTTTCTAACTTTTGGGACAATATCGCATACAATTCCCCTACGACTTTAAATGCCAGACTCTCTGATGCTGGATCGCCAGGGTGCCCTGCCACTTGGATGCTGCTGTTAGCGTGTCGTTACCTTGGGTTCATTCGATGCTGCCTTTTCTTGTGTCCTGTAGGTAGTCAGCTTCAATAATGTGCGTAGCAACGCATGTCTTCTCAGAGGAAGGAGGGGGAGGGGCTAAAACTCAACGTGGAGCCAGAGTCATCTGGTCAATGAGTAAAGGCCTGAAAAATGCTAATTTCAGAACTCATGGGTTTCTGAGGATAGATGGACAATAAAAACCAAACATTTAGGTTTTTCTCAGTGAGTATTCAAATGAAATTACTTTGCTTTGAGCTTCAACTGGAGCACGAAATTAACAATGATGTTAAGAAGAGGATTTTCTACTCAGTTGTACTTTTCTATCAGATTTCCTACAATAAGGAATTTATTAAAATGGGACCTGGTTACATTACACTGCAGACTATTACATCTATGCTTTTACTAAATCCAATGTTCTGATCAGTTTACATAACTCCAATTACTGTGTTATTCACCACTAGATGGCCACAGTGAGCACATGAAGCCTAAATGAGGCCTTTAGAAAGAACATTTTTTGCAAATGTGCCTGTGAGCTTCAAGACTTTAAAGCCTCATATTTCCATCAATAGACATATCAGTGTTTTGTTTTCCTGTGAAAACTATTAATATGAGGCTATGACTGCTCTGCATTTAATCTTGGATTCTGATCCTTCTATATACCATTGATATTTTTTTTTATTAAACGTATTGATATCATACTCAGCAACAGCATATCTTAAAAGTGTGGGAACCCTGAGAAGGACGAAAATATTAAGACTCTTGTCAGTTTGTCTATTTGTTTTTCCAGAAATGGGGAAAACATGGAGGATGTGGAGAATCTTTTCAGGAGTGGATCATCAATGATTTGTCCAGGAGGTCAATAAAGAACCAAAACATCTAAGCTAAAAACGACCGCTGGCCAAAGAACACAAATGAACATTTAAACATTTATGAATTGAAAAATCAGCATGATTCGAAAGATTTTAGTAAAAAAAAACAAAAACAGCACATTATTGAAGGTTGTTGTGTCAGAGATCATAGTGGACATACTGAACATGGTGGTGGTAGTAGTATGGTCTGGGCCTGCTGATGCTTCAGGACCTCCGTTTGATGGAGCCATGAATTCTGTCCAGAAGGAAATGTGACCTAAACCTCAGCCGCTCTGAGGCGGGTAGCAGGGTAACATTCACCCAGGAGCTGCAGCAGGGAATCCATTTTAAAATAAAAAGTTTTCTTTGATCTGTGAAGAATAATTTGGACCCTGAGCAGCAGTCTGGTACAAAGCGTATTGCTTTCATCAAAGAAAAAATATATCTGACAGCCTATCTCATAATTAGGAGATCGGTATCTTATAATTATGAAATAAGATCTCATAATTATAAGATAATATGTTATTTAGGAGATCAGGAAGGACTTTCATTGCTGAGCTACGCTACATGAAGCGTGAACAATGTGTGGGTTCTTGGATTTAATATGCTTTTAGGTATGCAACACTGGGAAATACTGAGTTTCCTCAATGTGGATGGATTTAGTTTTAGTTTGTCGGCATTGCGCAGAAAGTCCAACGATTGCTTAGATGAAAAATCCCACTCTGCTCTGACATGTTGGAAGTCACACTGTTCCTGCAGAAGCATTTTAACCAGCCTTGGATGCTTTATGGTTATAAATTAACCTGACCAAATACATTTTGCAAAGACTCAGATTAAATGTCAAGAAAACTGTCTGATATCTGCTCTAAAATCCTAGATCCTCATGGAGTACAGATGAGACCTCAGAAAACAACGTCTCTACATATTCTACATCTCTAAATATTTGTTTCATATAAACTCTGTGTCTACAGAAACCCAGGTCCCATCTTCATGCAACGTGATGATAAACTAAAACCAAACAGAATCTGCATTAATGGAGCTGATGATGGATTTTGGCGTATGGCGTATGGCTGCATGTTTACTGCACAGGTAGTAATCCCAGGGTTACAGCTGTGTACTGTATTGATGAAGTGAAAAACAGGAGCAGAGCTCCAACGCGTAACAGGTCAGACCTTGGAACAGAGAACCGTTTAGTGGAGCAGATGCAGATAATTTTAATCATGACCAGTTTTCTGAGAGATGCTTCATTACTGGCTCAAGTATTCATACGCAAATATATAGATAGGATCTTGTTTCTTTTTGATATTTGCTCAGAATAACGAGATTTTATCTCCTAACTATGAGATAAGCTGTCTGATTTTTTTTCTTTGGTTTATGCAATGCGCTCCTGTAGTCTGGTCCTTTTTCTCTTCAGCTCTAAAGACGCTGCTGACGTCTTTGTTAAATACAGAAAGTCCAACACTTGTGGCTCATTTCCTGAATACGTCTGTTCTGCACAGTCCTCTAAAGCAGGCATCCCCAAAGTCGGTCCTCGAGGGCCGCTGTCCTGCAGGTTTTAGAGGTTTCTCTGCTTCAGCACAGCTGATTCTGATGATTGCACTTCAGCAAACTGTTTATCAGCTATCAATGTAAAACAGCTGTGCTGGAGCAGAGAAACCTCTAAAACCTGCAGGACTGCGGCCCTCGAGGACCGAGGTTGGGGATACCTGCTCTAAAGGCTGCATGACCCATTTCACATGCACAGCTTTTTTCCTTCCACCTAACTTTTCTCTAATATTCTTGAACCCATTCCTCTCTGTTTAGCAATCTTTTCTGTGATAACGTTAGTCATAAAATGCTTTAAGAAAGTATTTCTCTTTTAAAACGTTCTGAGGAATATTCACATTGGTGAGATGTTGGGTTTCTATTCGGGTAAAGTCATAATCTTTAAAGCTGTAAACTGGATGAAATATTTGCTGTTTGTGTGATAAACGAATAACTGAACTAATGAACTTATTGATGATGTTTTAGGTAATTAGGTTTAATTCTGTGTGTTTCTTATGCTGAAAAGCAGCAGATTTGCTCCTTCAGTCTGAACACCAGCAGCTGCAGGCAGCGACATGAATGGAGGCGTACAGTACGGCGTGTCATCACTGCAGCGCAAACAGGGCTGGGGTTGGGGCTCACATCTGGAAGACACCCTGGAGTCACGTGACTCTGGCCGCGTGCGCTCCGATTGGTGGAAGAAAGTCTTTTGAATCCGAAAGCGATTCGTTTGGTCGGATGAATAAACTCCTCGAACGCCTCTTTGAATCAGGGGGCTCTCGCCGGATGCCGCCGGTGGTGCTGATGCTGGCTGAAACCTGAATCCCGGTCGCACCGTTGCCATGGCGACGGGGCCGCTCCTCCACTCCCACGCCACTTACCCCTCAGCTCACAGCAAAAAAAAAATAAAAAAAACAAGAGCGAGGCAGGAAAAGAGGGAGAGAAAGAGAGAGGTGTGTTTTCTAACCCACGCATTGGAGTGGGAGACGGCGTGCGCGCGCTCACACACAGCCACAGAGAGTGTGTGTCATGCTGGCAGTGTGTGGGCTGAACCTAGCAGCCCTCCTCTCGTCCTGCCTCTCCCACTTCTTCTCCTCTCTCCCTGTGCGTCTCCAGATACTCCTCCTTCTCCTCTTCCTCTTCTTTTCTTCATCTTCCATCACCTCTTCCTCTGCTCCTCTCGGTTCTTCTGTCCATCTCGTCTTTTTTTTTCATTTTATCATCATGGAGAGCTGGTCGCTGATCTTCTGGGTGAGTCTCTGCAGCTCTGCGTTTCTGGGCTGCATGTTGGCCGTGGTTTTCCCACGGTAGTGTGTGTGTGTGGGAGTGGGAGTGTGTGTGCCGCTCACCTGCTGTCGCTCTAACTTTAAAACTACCCTCTCTTAATGTTTTTGGTTTCTGCCTATTATCCTTCTTCTCTGAAAATTTTAATCATCTTCTTTCTTCATATCATTTTTTCTGTCCCAGTTGTCTCCTTCATCGTTTTTATTTTTCACTCCTTTCTGTTCTGTTTTCCTTTCCAAACTATTTAATCTTTCCTTTCTCTCTATCCTCTTTTCCAATCCTTCTGCTCTCTTCCATATTTTTAACCTTTTTTTTCCTTCATCAATTTTTCTGACTCCTTTCTTCCATTCTTAAATATTTTTTTTTCTTTTAGGTGCCTCCCCCTCCTGTAAGCTCCAGTCCTGTCTTGCTCTCTCACCCAAAATGAATAATTTCATCATCTCTTCACAGAAAAACAACTGTTCTCTTCTGCTTTGTTTCATTTCAATGATTCCCCCCTGCTTTTATTTCCCCTTCCTTTTTCCTCCAGCACCACTTCTCTGTCCCGTGCATGGATGTGCGTGTGCGTTACATAAGCTCAGCAGCAGTAAGTGTGGGCTGTAATCTCAGACTGACTGTCTAAAGGAGCAATATATCTCCCTATATAAAGATATCAAAAAGGAGCAGAAGTTTGTCTTCTTTTGACCTGAATCTTTAATCATCACCTTGTTGCTGTTGAGGGCGAGCGGATCATCTTTAACTTTGCATGAAACTTGGTGTAGTTGATTCAGAAACTGGTGCAAAGGAATGCAGCGTGCAGAGGTGCTGCTTTATCTGCACATTTGAGATAAAGTATTTTTGTCTTTTCTGACAGTCAGATGAGGGTTTCAGGGTAAAGTGTTTATAGAACCAGGTCTGCTGCAGGTTCTGTTGCAATGGGCTTGGTTATTGCTAGTTATGGCTTAGAACCTTGTTTTCTCTGATCCAAACTCTCACACTTGATCAATGCAGGGACATCAGTTTACTCTAAATAATTCCAGATGTTTTTTTTACAACCAATCATAGTGACGTCCATCTGTCCAGCGATCCACTTGCTCATGCCTCCATCTTTTTTCATCCATCTTGTCAGTCTTTGGTTTTTACCAGATTCCATATTTCAATCCTAAATGATGGTTTAGTGGTGAAGCCGTCGACTTTCGGTCTGTATAGAAACTATGCCAAGGCTTTCAAATTGACTCCCGGAGCCTAAATAAGTGGAACCTCCAGAGGGATACTCAAAAAACAGACCATCTTTAAACTAACCCAGAGCAGAAGTTTCCATCTTTGTGGTAGATCTTCTCTCGAGTTAAACCCAAAGCTTACATTATGTCCGTGAATATGAGGCCGAAAAAAAGATCTTGAAATGACGAATGAGCAAAAACGGTAATATCATTCCTCTTTTTGAAGGTGGAGCTGCACCAAGATTTTTGCAACTTTTCCTTTCTTCACCTTTTAGCTAAGATAGGCAGATCAATTAAGGGCCGAAACATCAGATTCATTTGGACACATCGACTAATGAAAGAATTGTCAAAAAATGTAACAATCGAAAATGGTCTAAAGCCTGCCATCTGCTAAAAAAAACAACCAACTAAGACCTGAAATTGAGTCAAAACTATATAAATATATCTACATATTTTGCATTTAAGGGTAATTTGGAGGATTTTCGCAATATTTTTAAAAGACCCGCCCTCTCCACTTATAACCCTCTCCACATGCGTTGCCTGCGCCATCTTTGTTATAAGTCGCCGCTGTCGGGTAATGACAGCAAACCCGATAATGCTTTGCTCTGAGAGCTCTCCGTGCAAAGCATTCTGGGATATATCTGACTCATCTGAGGCCTTTTTTTTCTTCTGTTACACTTCGTAGGCACTTTTTCTCTTATAACCCTCGCCCATTTTCAAAGAACCTCTGCGAGAAAGGTGAGCTTCAATGACTGTCTCATACTTTAGCTCACCTTAATTAGCTGACAGTTAGAAGGAGCACTTTTTGAGATGATCCACGTGGAAACAAAAGATTGTCCTTTTCATTTGCCTGTTGGTGCGCATGCGCAGAAAAAGATGGCTACTTGGGGTGGAGCACGTAGGACGGCCTCACATATCACCAGCATGATCGACAATTAGGAGGAACACTTATTTTGATGATCCACTCAGAAAAAGAAAATCCCGCAAAATATCTTTGTGGGGGGAAAAAAAGCAGCAAATAAGCTCTATAAAGAACCACTGTCACATCTAGCCAATTTAGCAGGTGTATGCCTGACGTCCCAAAATCTCCTAAAAGGCTGGCTTAGCGGAACTTCTATGTATTTATTTTTTTTTTTTTAGAGTATTCATATCCAACGAGAGCCTAACTTATGCATAATGCACGGCAGCGTAATGCCCATGAAAAAATTCACAAGCCAGTGACCTGAGGGGTGCAGCGATGCGGCCGGAGCCACCCGGCCTGCATAAAAAGATGTCTTTGAATGTGGTATTAACCTAGCTGTTGTTCGTGGGCGGGCGGTAGAAAAGAAACGCAAAGGAGGTTTGCAGTCACAGCAGATTCAGCGTCATGTCTGCTAGGAAGTTTTTTGGTCATGGCTGTGGGCGTGAACACAGGGAGGATCCATCACACTCCCCATCATCCCCCTATGATGGGGATGAACTTAGCCAACATATGCCAGCGTTTTTTGCCAGATATTCCTTATGTCATGCATACGCTGGCTAAATCATCATGGTGTGAATGGGGGGGGGTTCATTCAGACAGGATATGGTGTTCCCTTCACTTGCCTTTTTCTGTTGGCTGCATTCCTTGGTCAAAGTTGCACATATTTGAACTTTGACCACGGCGTGTACAGGACTTCTCTTGTGTTTGCTTGACAAAGCACTTTGGTTTCTTCTGAAATGCCATTGAAAGTCATGGATTTTAGAGTCCAGTGTTGTGCATGGCGTATCCTGTCTGAAAGCCCCTTTAGGTCAATTACTTAAAGAAAACACTTTGCGCTAAATTGAAATCAATATTCCATTTGTACAAAGATATAAATCATTGAAGTGCTGTTTCAGACATGTTTGAGTTGACCAGAGCTTATGTTTGTAGCTTAAATGTTTAAAGTTTGCATATTTTATTCTCTATTTTTATAATCAAAAAATTGGAGGCCGCCACCATGGAAATCCGCAGCAGATTTCCATGAACTCTGACCTCAGGCCTGTCTCCAGGGTGAACCTGCAGTTCCTCCACCCCGGACAGAGTGAGGCCTCATAGTCGTCTTTGCCATGCAGACATCTGAATATTTCGTCCAGTTTGCCACTGGAGACCGTGCCAAGCGGTTTTAGCATTTAGCCCTGGACAACACACGGGATCATATGCTTTGACGATCAATAGGAAAGGTTTTGGTCAATAAGCGGCACTTGAAAAGAGGAAGAGCTTTTACTCTTTCATATGGTTTTGAAATCTGACCCATGATCCCATCCAAAAAAAATTTCTTTTGGATGGGAAAACACTGCCTTTGAATACAGGAGATTGCTTTTGGTCACTCTGAAAGAAGGGATTGAGTAGAGCCTTCTCCTTCACTTCAAGAGGCGCATTTGATCTTTGCCTCTCTGGGGGGTGTTCCACAATTATGAGACCCAGAGGATGACCCAGTAAATCCTGGAGGTACCATGTCTGTGGTTGGCCTCAGAGGAGCTTGAGGAGACATCTGGGGAGAAGGAACCCCTATATAGTGCTCTTTGTAGTAGTTGGACTGTTCAGAAGCAACCGAGGATAAGTAGGAGGACAACGAGAAGGAGTACGGAGCTAAAACACAGATATCCAATGAGCATCAGTTGTTTTATTGACTCATTAGTCTCAGAGATCAGTGAAAGGCTAGTTTGGCTAAGAAAAGCTTACAGTTAAAATACTGCTGGATGATGAAAGGTGGACTGACATTTCAGGATTTCACAGAATGTTGTTTTCAAAAGTGGAGGATAAATCCTATTAAAACCGTACGCAACAGAAGGCACAGGAACGGAGCTGGTAGCTGTTATCATTAAATGCAATGGAAAACATGCAACTTTTGATTCTGAAGCATTTAAGCTGCATTTTGAGGTTCAGTCTTAGATGCTGAGCAGAAGTTTGATCCCCGTAATTTCCAATGGACTCAAAAGTTGGTAAAAGTTGGTCTGAAAACACTTTTAAAGGTAGTGGGTGATATAACAACTTGGCAAGGAAAGAGACAAGGAACGATCGGCAACTAAGCTTGACATGACTGAGTGTTTTTAAAGATGACATTCAGTAATTCCAGCCTGCTTTCATCTTAATACATGTTTTATTGTTACCAGTTTTCCCAAAATCTGTGCTTCTGAATTAAATAAAGATTTATAGACTAGTAGCAAAACAAATAGAAAAACTGACCTACTGATTATTTTTTCCTGGTAATGCATTGAGGCCATCTAAAACTAAATTCTGAAAGACTTTTTGGTCTGTTATACGAAAATGAAATGATAATTTGCTCTAAATGCTGAGAAACTCCATGTGATCCGTTGCTGATGTCAGAGATCAGAGGATTTCAATGCCTGTACAAACACAGCTTGTTTAAAAGTGTGTAAATATATTCAGCTGCTGATATTAGGGAATTTATTTGCATAGATAATGAGATACTGTGATTGGTGTAGTTTTATTATCTGGTCCTCCACAATTAATAGATCACAACGGTTGGAAAATTTCCTGAAAGACTTTTAAAATATATAATGATGTGGAAACGATTGGCTCTGTGTTTCCTTTATTTAGATCAGGAACCTTTAATATCGTTTTTTAAACTTGATTTTTTTTGTGTTTATTCAATGAGAAATGTTTATGTTATTTCTACCCCTAACATCTGTGTAAATGTGTGGAAATACCTAAAAATAAAAACCTGTCCTGCTGAGATTTTACAGCAATATTTGTTTTTAGAACAGATTCAAGATGTAAGAGAACACCAGGTGGTGGTTGGCTAGGACACAAATGACATCAACGGGTCTGATTATGTTTCTGTTCCATTAACGACAAAGTGAAGATCCTAAACTAAACTATTTTCATACATCAACTCATTTCGGCTGTGATGTTTGATGAGATGATGTCATTTGAGAGACGCACTGAAAGATACGATGGAGTATTAGGACCAGGCTAGAGAATTACTTTCTTCTATTTCCAGAATAAAGTCATAACATTATGAGAATAAAGTTGTAAAATTACGAGAATAAAGTCGTAACATGAGAATAAAGTCATAAAATTACAAGATGATATGGCAAGAAAAAAAACACAAAACGAGAATAGTCATAAAATTACAAGAATTCATAACATGAGAATAATGTTTTAAAATTACGAGAGTAAAGCCATAAAATTACAAGATATCATTGCAAGAAAAAAAAAAAACACATAATGAGAATAGTCATAAAATTACAAGGATTAAGTCGTAATATTAAGAGATTAAAGTCCTAAAGTTACGAGAAACAAGTTGAATTTTATGACAACTCCTACAAGAAGTGCTTTCTTCACTAAAATGAGGAATGTCGAGCATTATGTGAAGATATACTTTGGCTCTGGTTTGACAAATAAGGAAATCTTTTAGCACTAGCATCACATTGGGCAGGATGTCAAGGTAGGGGCTCCCAGGACTGCTGGGGTCGGTGGAGCTGGTGAGGCCATCAGTTTTGCTGGTTGGAGCACAGATCTTTGCTTCTGAAGCGGGTTGGCCGTATAGGGACTTATTTACTTAGTAATATCTACAACACCATTCTCGTAATATTACGACTTTATTTATCAAGAATAAAAAACAAAAAAATTATCTCTAAGCTAATCACTAATAATCCACTCTAATATAAAAGATTAGCGAGTAATTGAATAACTTTAAAAAAAGCTTAACTTCAGCGCACAGACACTAAAGTTTCCCACTCTTATAACGGCTCTGCATTAAAACATAGGAGGGTTGCTGACAAACCTGTTGTTGTTTTTTAGCTTAAGTGAAAATTCAAGAGAGATTAGAGTTTTTTTGCGTGAGTTATTTTATTTCAAGGTGTCTACAGTGATCTCAGTTAGCCCAAAAGGTGATTTACAAATAAAAGCACACTAATTTTCACTGATTAATAATTCTCATTTGTAGCAAAACATTTGTTCATATTTAAAAGAGCAACAAGTAAAAATTCTATATTTTGCCTAGAAAGAGCTAAAATATCTAGATATAAAGAACCTAAGGTGTCAGCTGGACGCGATGCACGTCAATGTATTTAGAGATTAGCCTCTCTCTGACCTTAAAACCGAAGCAGCGTAGCCAGAGGAAACGTTTACCTGAAGACAGTGATATAAACTGAGTCCCTCATTTCTTTGATAGACATGTTCCTGGTGATGTTTTGCCGTGGCTCTATCTTTTACAAATATGCGCAGATGATTCAACTCAGGTAACACATCTTTTGATCAACAGACTGTGTTCAACAGCCCCACCTAGTGGTGACATTTTACTTAAAAGAATTTGGAGTTTATTGAAGCCTTTCATTAAAAAAACTTGTGCACAGAGCAGTAATGTATTTTTTTCCCAAGTAAGTTATTTCACTAAATAAGCTGAGCCATCCTAGGCCAGTGTTGGTCCTAGAACTTCCATAATGATGGTGCAAACCTTCCACCCTGTATGTTTGTTTGTATCTGGGTCACTGTGGATGAAATCAGTTTTCTTGCATTCATATAAAGTCAGAGCTAAAGTTCAATTTTGATCCTAAAAGTGACACGAGGAGGTTCACAGTCACTGTGGGTTGGGGTGTCCAAGGCATTGCTGCTGTCAAAGGCGCTCAGGCCCTGCAGCACCCATTTGGAGTAATTTTCTTATGGCAGTTTATTATAGATATAATTTATCTTCCGCTATGTTAAAAATCAGATCTTTCACCCTTATTAAAAGAGTGTTTTGCCTGTGAGGATAATGATGTCATTTTCTGGTTTATTGCATCACTATGTCAGCACTAACCACACAAATCACATTATCTCAACAGATCTTCTAATATAGCTCATCTGATTTATGGACCTAGTCTCAAACGACGTGGGTGTTTAACACTCCAGCAGTCTTGACCTGCTGATCTCTGATCTGGATTTCATTGTCTGACATTTTTATTTTGGATGTGAGAAGAAAACATTCCTTTGACTGTTAATCTTGCAGGAGCTTCTGCCTGATTAGTATCTCTTCTGTTTCCCTTAGAAACGCTGTGATTAATAACATCAAAGGGGGGAAAAACATGGAGAAAACTAATCAAAATGATGAAAACTGCAAGTCTGCAGACATTTAAAGCTGGAAGAGACACTAAAAAAACAGTAGTTGAACCTGCAGAGGAAGGTGAATCTACAGATTATAATCAGGGGGGTTGATACAAATGTAGGAAACATTTTTCTGGTTATTGGTACAAAATACTAATATATGGCGTGGTGTCTATCACATAAAATAAAAGGAAATGGTTGTTTTAATGAGACAAGACCGGGAAACGTTAAGATGTATAAATAAGTTAGAACTGCATCTGTACAGACCTGATATATCTGCTGCCCATCAGTACAGAAACCTTTCCATAAAAGGTAGAGCGTCTGAGCTGGCATCTCTCCTACCTGGGATCTAAATTTACTTTAAAGAAGACAAGGAAATATTTATCACTGATCATTTGCAAAACATTAGTAAAGAAGAGGAATAGGGCCACTGAAAAAAATTTAATAAAGTTAACTGATTTTTAAATGTTATTCAGTTTATTAAGGGAAAAACTTTAAACTCACAATTCTGACTTTTTTCTCAGAATTCTTACAGCTAACAAAATGTTAGCATCAAGCCGTAGCCATGTCTGTTTTAGAGCCTAAACTAGCTCTCTTGTTTTAATCCATTTCAGCTCTTCCATTAATGAAATAGCATCACCGGGGACCCTCGGGCACGTAAAAGGTCGCCTCATTCCGTTATTTTCCACCATTGTGTTACTGGCCCTCTCAAAAAACTCCACATCTTTGTCGAGTGAAGCTGAGTGCTCCCACATCTCTTCCTTCATGGTGCCCGTCTTCTTTAAGATCCATAATTCTGAGATTAAAGTCAGAATTCTTTTCCCATATTTAACTGAAATACAATTTTAATTTTTTTTTCAGTGACCCTAATCATCTTCCATATATAAGCAATGTAAAACAAAAAAAAGGGATAAAAACAAATAGACTTTCTAACCGTTTTTCAGATCAAGATTTCATTGGGTTAAATATTTCAGAGTCATGTTTTGACTCATGTTCGTATAAAACGTTGTTTGGATGTAAATTTAGAGGCTGTAGGAAGACGATGAGCTGTGGGAGTTTCTGAGGGCCGCTCTAAAACTAGTTCATCCTGTCTGTGTTGTCTCTCACTGCAGATACAAACTGCAAATATTAAAACTAAATAAAACACAGAGCCTGAAAATAAGAGCAGTGTCTGAGAAAAAACTGTTTCCCAACCGGTTAAAATGTGGTTAAACTGGTTTAAAAACATCGAACAACCAACATCTGGAGAACATACAGCAGCTGTTTCAAATATGCTGCTCAAAAATTGTTCTATTTGCATAAATCTTATAACTCGTGCCGATGATAAATAAGATAACAAGTCCTGCACGTTGAAAAGATGTCATTCAGTCATAAAGAAGGGAAATCCAGCCTTCAATGAACAATAACAAATATTTCGCTTTGTAATTTTAATTGAACGAAGACTGAACCTAAAAGCAGCAGCAGTGGTTTTACTCAGCTTGTAGAACAACTTCTAGCTGCCATAAATCTCAGTAATCATTTTCTGCCTGTCTTCACACATCGCTGCTGTTCATTAAAGCAAAGAGTGCGATTATTTTCCCTTTTCGGGCCGATTCTCCAGTCGTGCTGGAATTTTTGATCGGGCCGACTTTAAGCCTGATGGTGCATTGTGTAGTTTACAGGGGGTAAAGAGGGGCGATCAGCCTTTCACGACCAACTCCCCATCAGGAATCACAAGGTCTGGGGAAAATCAAATGTGTGAAATGCAGTCAGCCGTCATAAGGTGGTCATTGGCAAATCACTCAGTGCACAAACAAGGATTCTTCTTCTTCCTCTCAGATGAAAACACAGAAGCATGGTGGGATGTAAATGAAATGGAGTTCTTTCTGTAAAAATGACAGACCATGGTAGCCACTTTTGCTCAGCTATATCTTTGTCCAAATAGGTCGCCGCCTTTTCTTTTTATTGCTGTCAGCGCAAAATTGCACAAATTGCCAAGGCAGCGTGTTTCACTCTAGTGAGCTCCATATTAAAGTTGTAGGGAAATCATATATAGATCTCAAATCATTCTGGCTTAAACATGTATGGGGCGTGTTTTGGTGGCGCAGCGGTTAGTGCACGACCATCCAAGTACGGAGGCCCTAGTCCTCGGGTTTGAATCCCATGGTGCTTTGCCACATGTCTCTCACCCCCTCTCATGCCCCCTTTCCTGTCAGCCTACTGAAAAAACGAGCTCCCTAGTGCTGCAAAAACTTAAAAATAATATATAAATGTACTTTACATATACACATCTATAAATGTACAACCCATGTACATGGCCTACTCGGGTTCCAATTCGACCCGCGGTCCTTTGCCACGCTCTCTCATACCCCTTCCTGTCAGCCTATTGTTGAAAAAACCGCCTAGTGCCGCAAAAAAAAAAAAAAAAAAACAAAGAAAAATAAATGGACAGTACTCTACCTTCCCCGAAATTATAAATCATTTCGGGGCTGAAGAAAAAATCCTGTCTTGAAATCTGTGGGGTGTTTTCGGGTTATCTTATGCAAATCAGTTAAGAAGGCGTCAGCTCTGAACACCTGAAAGCCCGGGCCCACCGGTGCCAGCGAACCCTGGCCTAAACGCACACATTTTTCACCAAAACCAGCCTCTCTCATCCACACGAAGTCGAGCGCGTTTCGGGGGTCTGTAAACAATCTTTTTTTATTCAGCCTTCAGAGTGGGAAGATTTCGAAACGCCGTTTTGGCGCTTCCATCTTTACGCTTCTAACCGCATATTTTTTACACGCATGCGTCATAGCGCGTCGCTTTCTAAACACGCATGCGCCACAGTATCACAACAACAATGGCGCCGTTGTTGCTAATGCTACTTCACCCTGCTGTCGGGCTTACAACAGAATCTTCTTCTTCTGGAATATCTCCAGGAAGAACAGAGCAATATCGGCTACATAGTTCAGCACCTGAATTTGACTGAACTATGAAAATGGACCCGCAGGGCAACCATGTATAAATATTAGTGCGCGATGCCCAACATTTCGTCGCTTATTTTTGCTTTGGCACCACAGCGCCACTTATAGGCCTTGGCATACATTTTGCAGCGTTATGCATTCGTGGACGCCACATTTATTTTACGGCCTCCGCTCTTTGCATGACAAACGTTTGGGAAAAATATCAGCTGCAAGATTGTTTTCAGTTTTCGTGTGGACGGGGCCTTAAATTCATCTGTCAAGACAAGTCAGAGTAGCACCATCTGACTTCAGAGCTGAGTCTAATGAGGTTTTTAGACGTCCAGTGTGAGCGGCAGGTAGATCGCATCAGAGCGGCGGGTTGCCCAGTTGGAGAACATACATTGTGAAATCACAGTATTACATTTGTTGCCAATTCTGCAGCTTTTCAAACAGCCTATAGTCTGAACTTTGACTAGGCCACAGCAGCACCTTGATTTTACTGCACAAATGTCAAACTTTCCTCTGCAGCATTCCTGTTTGTGTGCTTTTTTCTTATTTCGTTCTTCATTTCAGGCTTTTCTGTGAGTTTTTCTTCATTCAAAAAAGTTCTGAGTCATACAGTGAATCTGGTCCTTCAGTGTAAACCATCAGGGGGACTCTTTTACGTAATACATGTATAATTCACAGTGATGTTAGCAGATCTTTTGAAGACCTAGATTTCCTCTTTCCAGCTGGAGGGCTTGAAAGAAAACATTCCACAGAGATTTAATGCAGCTTCATATTACATTGAATTAATTTTGAATGAATTGTGTAATCCCCAGTTAGATGCAGGGGTCCTGTCCGAACCAGTCCGTCTCTTTTAGAACTTGTTCTCCCTGTAGCCTGTGATTGCTCTTTCATAATTTTGCTGTTGCAGAATAAACTTTGTTGTGTTAAGGATTGTAATGAAGTGGCTCAGTCTGTTTTTAACTGGTCTGCAGTCGGTGAAGTAGGACTTTTTTTTTAACCATCAGAGACCTTAATGATCGTGATTTTGTTCTCATTAGAGGAGGAAATCACACAGATCTGAAGTTTTGCTCTTCTCAGCAGTGTGTGAGAAACTTGACAAGACAGAGCGTGTGTCACAGAGGGAGAACACAGCGAATATTATCAGCTCCTGCCATGGGTTTCCATGGTAATGGACAAGGCAGCGAGATATCCAGGACAGCGCAGAGACACATCCTGTTCTCACGTAACAATGAAATGCATGTTTGGTGTTCTGACTGCTGCTGCTGCTGCTGCACAGGTTTGTTTTAGCTGCGAATGAGCCCCAGACACTCAGGAATCCAACATGATGTCTGCAGGTCGTAAAAATGAATGTATAAATTCAAACATTTAACTCCTACTGTAAATGAAAAGGTTTGCTCAGTCTTTATTTAGGTTTTAGTATCATACATTGTGTGTTTGCAGAATTAAACAAAGCATAGATACCAATGAATGCCCAATATCTTCGTTCTGAACTTTGAATTACCATGTGCATGAAAATTAAAATGTTTTATATATTTATATATATATATATATATATATATATATATATATATATATATATATATATATATATACTTATATATATATATATATATATATATATATATAATTCAGTTATTTCATGGTCTGTTTATTTAAACAGTTCATAGGACAGCTGTATAATCTAAATAACCTTGAAATTGTGAATTTTCTTCAATTCATTCAGTAAATTCTCCTAAATTGGATCTTTGATCGCTTTAATATTAACAAGGTTCAAATATGACTTTTGGTTAGTAAACATGATTGACTGTAGCTGCTAACAGCTTTTGTCTGACAGCACTCATCGGTCTGGACATCAGGAATTTTGAGGATCTCTATGAAAACCATCCATCTCGAGCTGCTGCTGGAGATGGAAAAAATTGAACTTTTAGCACGCTGGACGCCGCCGCATCTACCAATCAGAGACGCTGATCTGGGAGCTTTTCAGGGAGAGAGACACAGCGCTGCTGATACAGAGCGCTATGATCACTCCTCTGAAAAACAGTTTATTAACGCTAAATTAACTTAAAATGCAGAAACCTGCCCGCATTGCGTGTATTCGCTTTCGGGCTATTATCCTTGTGCCTGCAGTTTGGATCATGTATTTGAAAACCACCTTCCAGCCATGGCGGCAAACCCGAGGAGGCATACCGGGCCAAGAGTGCTCCTGAGATGGGATTCCTACGTGACAGTGCACCGCCCGGTATGTGGGGGTCTGGCGGCTCGCCTGCTACATGTAAATAATATTGGAAGACGCATATGGGATGTAATCTGGATGAACTGACTGCAGTGATTAAGTTTTCAGGTGGACTTTCTCACTTAAAACATTAAAACGTACTTTTATTCCCGCTGATGCACAGGAAATATAGCTGCAAGTAGAAGAAAGAACCAGAATGCGCTCCTGAACGCGTGGCGTCAAGACACTTTTGTTTTATTTGGCAAAATGTTCATTTGATTTGTGTTTATCTGCACTGTCGATAATTCATTATTCTCAAGCAGTAAAAAGAAAAAAGTAGACGCGAATGTTTTATTATCTAGTCTAGAGAATATTATTAATAACGGGAGGTGAAATGGAGCTCTAGATGAGCCGAGCGTGTGATGTCATCAGTACGCTTTTGTTCCAGTTGACCCATATTTATGCTGCGTGCTCACGTTCTCCCTGAGTCCAGACTTTCCTGTGTTCTTCTCAAGAACATACTTGGAGAGGACACGAGTCTGTACTCGCGTTCTTGTGAATTTACATAAGGCCATGAACTAAAGCTACTGGAACACCACCGTCATTATCCACAGCAAAGCTGTTGAGAGATAGCAGACCAAGAAACCAGACCAAGACCCTCAGGATGAACTGACGTTCACCACTGGGGACCATTCCGGATCCTGAAGTCCAGTATCCTGCTACTCGATTTTGTCCTTTGGTCAACACAGCTGAATTAATTGGCTGAGTTAACTTTTTAGTATGCAGATCTTTTCTCCAGATTCCTCTCAATCATATAGTCATTTCATTCAGGTGTCGGAGTTTCGTGTCAGACCAAGGGTGCGTCTAAAAGTTACATGACACCGGCCCTCGCCTGTTAAAGATCAGACAAGACTGACCTTCAGATACCTGGTTTGATTCCCACAGCCGGCACTCTGGGTCTCTGAGCAAGACCATAACCCCACACTGCTCCCCGGTTGGTGTACAGCCACAGCCCACTGCTCCCCATAGGAGATGGGTTAAATGCAGAGAGAGAATTTCTCCGCTGTGAGATCAATAAAGCCAAACCAGTTAAATTTTTACAGCTTAGACTGAGATGATGATGATCAGGAATACCAAACTTCACATCCAGTGAAGAAACTCTAAAAAACAGGAACAACTTGAGCTGCTTTTTGGAATCTGGTTACTTTCTAAATTCCTGTCGGTATCAACCTTTACTAAAATAGGTTTTGGGCTGTGAGGTGAAAGACTATGAGTTTAAGCATGTGGCATGGGGTCTAATACTGACCTGATGTTGCTGTCAGAGGCACTGCTGTATCCAATCAGAAGCTCTAGATGAGGTGCAGCTAATAGACACTTTCCAAATCTAAGTTCCTGAAATGGTATAAAAATGTTTAATTATTAGCAGGAGTTTCTGTTTTAGTTCTTCTGCCCTATTGAAGAGGCGGAGCTAAGAGTTTTAGAATAGATTTAGGCAAAATGTCTTTCTGCTCAGGCAACTAAAGGCAACTTAGTGTTGGTAACATCAACCCTTAAAGACCTGTAACACATTTATCTCTATTCTGATTCATGAACTCTGACCTTTGCTGATTCAGGTGAGGCCTGCATTGCTTTAGATGTTGTTCTTGGTTCTACGTCACCTTCTGGATCAGTCATTGATGACTTCTTAGGGGAAATCTCATAGACCAGCCACTCCTCGAATCTTCGATAGATACAAATCTTTCATATGAGTGTCCTGGGTTTGACTCCTCGGGAAGGCATTTACTATAAAATCTAAACCATGTCTGTGTGCGAGTTTTACCAACCTACTGCTATAAGGGAGCAGTTGAAATGAGACAAACTGAATTTATAGTTCGGTCATCAGGGAGAGGCTTTGAGTAGAGCCGCTTCTCTTCCACATCCACAGAAGTCTGCTGAGGTGGATCAGACATGTTTTTCGGGTGCCACCTGGACGCCTCCCTCAGGTCGCTCAACTGGCCTGGGAGCGCCTTGAGTTTCCCCCATGTTAGGGACCAAACTTAAATAAGGACAAAAGGTGTTCAAACTTAAAAAAAAGAAAAAAAACTTTCATTTAATAGTGTCAAAAATAGTTAACAAAGGCTCAAAAGCAATACAAAATTACTTAAATAATAAATAACATGGATCTGGGCCCAACTTAACTTAGGTCAACTGAGGAACCAACTCAAAGAAAAAACTGACCTGCAAGCAAAGAACTAAAGGCTGCTTAAATAGGGATGGAGTAACCCAAGTCTACCACATGAGGGAGGCATAACATAACAAAAGAACCAATAAATACAAAATTACCTAAAGCATTCTATGAAACAAATAAAGCAAAACTAACTTTTACTTAGCAGAAACAATTATAGGTGAGTATTTAAGTAACTAAATTAACTAATTAAAAACAACTTGAAACAAGTCTCCCCCGTCAGTCTTTCAAAAAACAAATGGTATGCTCCAGGTTTCCTCCTTCAGCTGGTTTGTATCAGCAGCACCTCAAACAAAAAACAAGTGTAAATAAACCATTCAGACAGACATTAACTAAAGTGTACACCCATTAGAAAATACCTGTCTAAATGAAATAACCACCTTAAAGATATAAACTGTAATATAATATAAAGCAAGAAAAAATTACTGACAGGATGTGGTGGTGGGAGAGTCATCCATCACACCCCAGCAGAGCTGGAGGAGGAGGCTGAGGAGAGGGAAGTCTGGGAGTCTCTGCTGAGACTTCTGCCGCCACCATCGGTCAGAGACGTAGCGGGAGACTACGAATACGAGAAATCAGATGTACACATTTAATTCAAGATTAACCTCGGGATTACTTACTTTTTTATGTAGTTTTAGGCTGATAACGAAAGCTCTTTATATCCTAATCTACAAGTGTCATTTTAATGAAATACAGGTTAAATTTAGTAATAAATATAATGATTTTAAACATTTAAAGTTTCAGTGTGTAATTTTCAGCAACATCTAAACAATACGGAGGCCGTCATGGTATAAAAAAAGCTTCCGCATCCTCCGAATCAAGTTTCTTGTTCAGTTATGATGAGGTTTATTTTAAATTAAAGATGCACAGATCGTGATTTTGGAGGTGGATCACCTAAACCTTCATCTGTTGATCACAGATTTAAGCATCAAATCCATAAATAGTTTACATACATTAAGAATGTATGAAGTCTAAAAATTAGGAGATGAGAAAGTATCATGAATTGACCAGTGTTATACTGAAGCAGAGACAAGCTTTTTTTAATCAAAATCAAAGATGAAGAAAATAATGAAAGAAATGAAGCGAGGAATGCTCTTAAGAGGTTTGTGAGTTGCTTTTAAAAAAGCTGCTTTCTTTAAGCTCTAGAAGGACTGTTTATCTTCCTACCTCCAGAGCAGAAACCAGCCGGCGCTCCGCCCCTTTGTCTGCCTGCTGGCTCTTCTGATCCTCAGCCGTCCTCCTTCCACCTCCATCAGTTAGCCTCTAGAGGCTAGCCTCGGCCTACCGCCGCCTCGTCTCGCTCTGTTTCCCTTGTGGGCTTCTCCAATGTACCGCAGTCGACCTCATGGTCCGCCACAGCCACTCTCCCCCCGCCTACAGTGCTGTTTTCGCACGCCAGGGCTCTCTGATTCGATACTATCTGAGCTCCAGAACTTTGCTCACCCTACCTCTTTTGTCCAAGTGATTAGTCCCTGGACTCTTACCAAAACAAACATGGACTAAACCCAGGAGAAAGTAGTTTACAGATCGAGAAAATGTCATAAATGATTTAATCCTCTGTGTAGGAATTAGGTTTTATATAGGCCTAACTTGCCACACTTCCATCTGAGCTCTATAGTCACTAGTTTGTCCGCTCTGTCTTACCGTTGCACAAAGAGACAAACACAACCCGCCCCTATGTAATTAGAAATAGCTATTTCTATGGCAACGCAAACGTAAAGATTGAGATTTTCAGTTCATAGGTGATAATAAGAACATACTTATGTGTAATATATTTGACAGTAAATCCCAGAAATTATTAAAGTAGGCTAAATCTGCAGTTTATTTATATAGCGCCAATTCACAACAAGGCACTTTACAGTTCAACCAGATCATCCAGTCAAATTGATTCAAAGTTTTCTATCTAAGAAAAATAAGTTGATTGCATCGACTCATAGACCTCGAAGGCAATCCCTCACACAAACCATGATTGTAGCGACAGTGGAGAGGAAAAACTCCATTTAACAGGAAGAAACCTCCAGCAGAACCAGGCTCAGTGTGAGCGGCCATCTGCTGAGGCCGACTTGGGGTTTAAGGAGACAGAAGCAGAGATACAAGAAAAAGCAGAGATTCAAAAGGCAACTGTAAAAGGTGGCCCCGTCCCAGTAAACACACAAGCAGGCAGACCAGCTCCGAGCCAGCTGCCATGTCAGTGGATGAAGAGAGAACATCCAGTTAAGGCTGATTTATACTTCGAAATTAGGTCCTCTAAGTAGGTGTCGCTGTGAACGCAGAGACGTCCCCGCCCCTTCCGCAGGAACTCTGCTGCACCCCTCCCAAATTGTAGGTGACCGCAGACAGGAGGCCTTTGAATGGTCAAATCTACATCTGCTCTATACTATCCGTATTTCCTGTTTGGTACCTTACCAGCTAGTATTGTTTATATGACTGCGATTGCGGAAAACGACTTAAGTTTGGACTAGCTAGAAGAGCGAGATGTGCGAGAACGCTGGGACCCTTTTTCCACCTGGATCCCCGCTCTTTTTCACCCTCATGTCCCTCCGTTGTCGGACAAACTAGCCCCCACTTCCTCACCGCTTCGGCCGTTTCTAGACCCACAGCTAGTTCCTGATTTTCCCCTTTTGCGTTGTGGCGTGGAATAAACATTGCACTACGCTTCAATATTGGGCATAAATCAAAAATGTCATACCTGTGACAAGCTCACAAGGTTGGCAGACTCACGTTTCCAGAGATTAGGTTTACTCTTAGACTCCAGCTGGTGAGGAATGTGTTTCGGTGTTTGTCTCATATGGAGGAGGGCGGACAGGGTTACCCAGAATGCGATAGCTTGTAGATGAACGGAGAAAGACTGACTGCCACTCAGATTTTCTGCGGTACGTGAATGGACTGTTGTGCAGATGAAACCCTTGCTCAGTGTGAAGCTCAACCGTCTCCCACCGAGGGAAAAGTGGATCCAAACCTCGGCTTTGTTTCCCCAGCTCAGTTTGAGCTCAGTTGATCCCTTCCAGGGAGAAGGTCCGAAAAATCCAGTTTGCAGGATGACTTGCTTCCTGCCGAGAGGCAAAGACAAACAATGTTAAGACTCAAGTTGACAAAAACTCGGCAGCTTGGCTAGAGTATCAAAACTGGCAAACACTCTGCAACAAGGTAGTGGTGGTGGCGGTCAGCAGCTTAAGAACACTCAGTTAAAAGAGGTAACCCCTTGCAGGTGTGTGAGGAGGGAGAATCAGAACTAGCAGCGCGCCGCCTGGTGGAGGAAGGAAGACAAACGCGACAGAAACACAGACCACACAGACTGGAGTCCTAACAGATTCAAACCTGGCGACAACTGGTATATGGTGATGCGCTCTACCTCCGCACAAGCATAGTAGCACACCATATATGATCTCTTTTTCTCTCTCTTTTTTTTTTTCCAAGAGTATGGTCTGTTTCCTATCTACAACCATAAACATCATACATACTGTATCTGGTACTCGGATCCTGTGGTGAAGAGAGGTGACACCACAATCAAAGTGATTTTGACTTCTTTTCCTACTAATGATATTTTATGGCTTTAAAACCTTCAATATTAATAACGCTGATTTTTTCCAGTTAAAATCTTCTGCTAAAATGTTTTTATTTGTGTATATATTTGCTAAAAAATGCACTTAAATTACAAAATGATCCCGGTTTTACTGTATTTATATTGAAGCTCTATCCATGAAAGGAACAGTTGCTTCGGCACCTCTACATTTATGGCCTTGAGGATTTGGCACAGCTCAGCTGGGATGTTCTTTTCCAACTGAGAAACTCGAGGAAAAAGACTCAAAGCTTTCAATCTACTTTCTTTAACCCTGGTGGCGGCTTTCAGAAACAACCTTCAGACTTTGTCACAATTAGAAAGAGAATCTTTAAACAGGTTTTTACAAAGATCCTGGCTTGGATCATTTCATTCCTTATCGTAAGAGCATCTTTCACTGAGGTTTATATTTTTGGTTTGTTAGCGTGCAGAACTGCTTTGCTGCACAGACTTGGCAGCGATTAGACGGGCGGTTTCCAGTAAAACGCTTCGGAAGTGCAGTGGAAACAGAAACGGTGCTTCCTAAAATAATCTAAAACTGAATCCTGACTACCTTCTGAGATCATTTATGAATCAGATTTTATTCCAAGGATTTCGCATCACTGATTCGTGTGCCTTAATGCATCAATACTGAAGGGTAACTGAACTATACACTGACATTAATGGGTTTATTCTCTTCCATATAACATTTAATTAACAGCAAAAATTCAGTGTGTGTGTTTTGTTGTCTGACCCTCTCTGTAAGGACCTTGGTGATTTTTATAGCGATGCTAGGAGCTAATTTCATGGTGGTGAGCTTTTAGACAGCGAGGACCCT
The DNA here is from genome assembly GCA_018398635.1 of Cyprinodon brontotheroides. NCBI lineage: Eukaryota > Metazoa > Chordata > Actinopteri > Cyprinodontiformes > Cyprinodontidae > Cyprinodon > Cyprinodon brontotheroides. Next base: position 16,825,086 of record JAGKQL010000030.1, on the reverse strand, counting down.
CTCAAAGTGTACATGTGTTATCACTGCTGTCCAGCTTCTCAGATTTTCCTGCCAAACATCCGTTTCCTTGGCAACAGAGACAGGAAATAGGAAGTGTGACTTACAGGAACTACTAATCATTGTCTTTTTTTTATTTTTTTATCTTCAGTTGTTTTGTAGACTCCAGCATGTCGTCCTGCTGTCTGCACCGCGCTGGAAACATTTTACTTTCATAACCAGACTCACCAAGACCAGCTGGTTAGCATGCTGTTAGCAATTAGCAACTAACCAGCTGTCTGCCGGTTTGCAAACATAAGCTAAGAGGCTATCGGAGGTTTGTTATCCTCCCTTTACTCATAGCTGTGAATACATTCCTCCCCTGTCATGAAGGTTGGCTTTCCAGAATACATGACCTCTAATACCCTTTGTTTATTATGCTGTTATTTCCCCCCAATCTAAAGTCAATAATAACATAATTTTACATTGAAACATGAGAGAAGATTAATATCTGTAGTTAAAGTTTGGTCAAATTAACACCCTTCCTCATGTTTGTCACTCAGTAATTCTAAGTAGCAAGTTTTCCAATTTCACTGACTGAAAAAAGCGCTTCACAGTACAGATTGAAAGCTGCAACCAGTTAAAGTTACTGTAACTGAAAACGTACCAAGAAGCCGATAAAACCAGAAATTATTCTCTTTCTTTGGGATTTGATTTACAAACTGAATTTATGGCAGCTCTAGATTCCTCAAATGTACTTGTTCCTGAACAAACTAAAAAAAAAATGGAAAATTCATTTTTTATTTAAAGAAAGCATTAACAAATCAGTGCCTTCATTTTAATAATAAAAAATATATTTTTTTCTACACAATCTCTTCATATTTAGGAGGTTTGTGTGTTAAGGCTGCACAATTTATGCAAATATATTACTTCATTATTATTTGGAGTGGACTGGAGAGCATAATTGTTGGCTAATATATTCAAAGTGTTATGAAGTTGATTTTTATTTTTTGGTATGTTAGTTATATTTAGCCATTTGGACACATTCTCACTGCAGCAGATGTTCACACTGGAAACAAAGGACATCGAAACACCAAAGGGTTTCCTCAGCATGTCTTAAATGAATGAGAACAGCCACACCTTCAGAATGAATAAAAAATATTCAAACAATGTAAATCATATAACATACTCTCTATATATACAGTTATTCTAATAATGATTACAGTTTAAATTTAATTGGAATCTCATGAAATGTTTACAATTTTATTTTGGAGAGACCAACACCGCCGGTTCCTGTCTGTTTCCTGTGAATCTAGTGTGTGAATCTAACTGGAGGCTGCAGATCTGCTCTGCTTTCAGTCGTGAAGGATAACCGGATAGAAGTTTAATCTGGAAATAAGGATCAAACAACTTCTCCTAATGTTTGTCATACATGATTTAATAAAGTTTGCTTAACATTTCATTTTTAAAAACAGCGACATAGTTTATTGTTATAGTTTAGTTTCAGATACATATAACTCACCCCCATTAGCCCCTCCTAGGAGTCTGTTTTTCACAACCTTTTAATAAACGATATGTGGAATCTGTTGCATGTTTTTGCCGCCTCTTAAACACAAGATTCTTTTTTTTATTATGCTGCAAAACTGCCATGGCCACGCTGGGAGGGCTGATCTGTCCGACGCGTGCTCCATCTAACACTCAAGGACACTTCTGCATCAGCAGTGATCAGTTTATTCCATTTCAGACCGTCCAACCTTTCACTGGCACAGGCTGACCAATTAATACACCTATAGACTATGTAGGATCCATAAATGAAAAGATGCTTTGATGTTTGTTTGTCTGAGTTTATAGCTGTTATAGTTTTGTTTTTATTTGTTGGTTTGGTTGTTTGTTTGTAGGGGAATGGATCACTTAGATTTGGGTTTTTTTTTTTTTTGAATGAGTGCGTCAGACAGCCCCACCTCAGCCTCTCAGCTGCTTTTTTGGTTTCCTAAAGTTCCTGCAATAGACTATATTATTGGTATTCCTCGTTTAATAAGAGGAAAACCCAGAATGTTCACTGAAATAACTTGAATCTGACAAATGTTATAATAAATAAATAACATTTTATGAACAAATGAAATTCAGATCTTGCCTTTTAACCAGACTTCAACAGGGTGATTAAAAAAAATAAGATAAACTCATGAATCAGGCCTTCACATGTGATACGTGCTCAGATTCCATGAAATGGCATTACAGCTTATTATTACACGGTCAACAGAAAATATAATGACCGCCGGGTGCGCCCACTTCCTCCGCCATTCAGAACCAGTGCACCGCTAAACATGCCATTTGCACCTTGTGACACGCAGAGACCCCCCAACACTCATACTTGTTCTGCCATTGTAGTGAGGACCATGTGTAAACTCCCATTGATTTTCAGTCATTTGCAACCCTTTCTATGCCCTAACCCTAACCATTACCAATTAACCATTACCAATGCATACCTCTACCTAACCCAAAACCTATATGACACCTTAGCCCTAAATCTAACCATATAGCAAAAATAGTCAAGTCAAGTCAGCTCAGTCGGTCAGCTTTTTTATTGTCACTTTCTTCATATGTACAAGACATACAAGGGAAATGAAATTACGTTTTCTCTCTAGAAATATACAAATATACAAGAAATATACAAGACTGACATTTACAGACTGACATAAAGTGTGGGACATGACAGGTAACAGTGATAAGATAAATATAAATATGAAGTATAAACATTACAATAAAAAGCAATAAAAACAGCAGCAATAGTTTATTCCAGGCTGAGGTAGTGCAGGTAAGGTGCAGTCTCTGGTACAGTGTGTGTGTGTGTGTGTGTGTGTGTGTGTGCATGTGAGGACCAGCAAAAATGTCCTCACTTTTCAACAACTAGTCCTCAATTTGATGGTGAAATTGGAAAAATGGTCCTCACTCTGAGGTCTAGACAGGTGCACACACACATTCTCTCATATTATATTTTTGTCAATAAAACCATTAGATAAATGTTTTCATTTATCTAAATCTTCTTGGATTTTATACGCATCCAAACATCCATCAGTCTATATACTAGTATGACAGGAACTGTTTACCTCAAACATCCCATCAAACACTTATTTATTCATCTGTCCATCAGTCAAATGTCCATCCATACATCAATAACTACATACACGTGAGCAAAGACTGAAATATGTTTATATCTGTATTTTTTAAAGGTGAAACCAAGCCCGTCTTGTGTATATCCATGGGCTATTTGTTTATTTCTGGCTGTGCTTATTTGTCTCTGAAATAATTCTCCATCCATTCTGATTTTCCTGAATCTCTGCCTTTTTAACATGTTAAAGATCCTTTTTGTCCGTTCTGGTTCTTTTCATGATTTTGTTGCTCATCTCTTCTCAGTTTTCTAGACAAACTGTTCCTTTCTTTAGATCTTTCTTCATTCTTTTGTGTCTTTAATTCTTTACCTCTTTGGTCTTTTTCTGTTCCTCCTCTGTCGCTACATGGACATGTTTTCTGTATTTATGGAGAGCTTTTCTATAAGCTATAGATCTTTTATACTTTCTGAGTAAATTGAGTAAACTTGCACCACTGATATCTTTGGTAAAGTCCTTTTGTTAGTTTTTTATCAGTTATGCATGCTTGCAGAAACGAGGTGCACGCTTTATTTGTCAGTGTTTCTGTTCTCCATGTTTAACATTTTGTGGTGTCTGAACTCTGAATGCACAACATCATCTAATCTAGCTCAAACTCAAAGTAAACCTTCATATTTTAACATTTTTATCAATCTTCTTCCCCTCCTCCCTTCCTCTGTATCCTTGCTTTCCTCTCCTTCACTTCCCACCCACATCCTCCCGCTCTTCCTCCCCCTTTTCCTCCCTTTCTACAGGATGGGCAGGGCAACCCTCTGAAAATAATCTGAAATCCTGAAACCTGTTTCCTCTCCATTATTGCACAGAAGAAAACACTTGAAGATCACTGAAGACCTACTCTTCTAGAGGAACAACAACATCCACAGACGTCCACTGAGTTTTAAACGAGTAGAATGATCAGTTTTTAACCACGCCATCGGACATTCTCCAAGGCCCCCACTTTAAAAGGCAATAGAAGCTGGACAACTAGATCATCAGACTGGACCAGAACCAATCCAGAGCTTGCCAGAGTTTGAGAACCGCAACAAGCCAGAAGAGATCAGTGGAAATTAGTAAAGGCTTGTGGAAAAGTTTGATGGGCCTGCTGACAATAGGTGAGTGGATCCTACTGGAGAAGCACAGGATCTCATGTTTATTCTCTGGATGGGTTCCTCGTTTCTAGTCCTGGAGATGCAGTGTTCTAACTTTTTTAGTTGTGTATCTGCCTGAACACACCTGAGTCCGATAGTCAGGTCATAAGCAGGACGATGGAGAACTTGGCTGCATGATGATGGGATATTTTAGCCATTTTTAAACAAACTGATTCTCTGTGTTTTATTTGTCCTATTTGAGGATTAGTGTTATTCTGAATTTCATGTTCATATCACACTAAGCTACCTGCCTCTAGAACCGTCCTGTCAAGGTCGTCTTTTGTTGGTCAAACATCGCAGCATTCACCGTTTGATCAGATGCAAAAGTCAGGCTGCTTAGCATTAGTCAGAGTGGTCTAAAAAATGCTTCTAATGAGGGCCTGCAATTATACAGCACAGCTGTAGCATTACCTGACGTGCTCCTTTAATTTTGAAACATTGCTTCATCTCATGATACACTATGCAGAAACTCTGTCTGCACCAATGAAGATTAAACTCCTGATCAGGGCTGAGTGCTTTTCCAGAGACCTACAGTCTAAAGTATTTATGCAACAAATCAGCAAATAACTGTTTAATAAGAGAAAATAACCCATTGGCTGAGAATGTGGCATTGAATTTCTAACTCCATATCATTTAGTGTAGAAACAAATCAAATAGAATAAAGAATCTCAGCCTGATGCTGCAAAATCAATAGTGGTTCGGGTGTAGACACTCTGGAATCCAAAAAATATATATAAAATAGTTATAAAGGAGTTTTGTGACCTAGTGGTTTGAGGTGTAGAGCTTGGAATCCTGAAGGGTTTTGAGTTCGAGCCCCACTCCCACGAACTGCCATTCTAGGTCCCTGAGCAAGACCCTTAACTCCCACACTGCTCCCTGGGCGGCGCACAATGGCAGCCCACTGCCCCCAAGGGGATGGGTTAAATGCAAAGTTCATTTTGTTGCTCTGTACTTGTGACAGTGGAATGACAATAAAACTCTAAGAAAAAGAAAAAAGATTTAAATTGAAATAGTTTGTATTAGAGATGCGATCGATATTGGGATTTTGGGCGATATCCGATATGCCGATATTTTAAAACTCATGTAGCTGATAGCCGATATATCGATACCGATGTTAAAGCTGGACAAAAATAAGTAGTCATTGAAAATAGCAGTTTTGTTATTCATTTCTGACACTTTGAAAATAATATACACAAAATATATTTTCATATGCTGATATCAAATAGATTTTTAAAATGCAGTATCGATCTATTTTACTTTTTTAAATCTCGTGAAATTTCGGCCATTTGTTCTCTGTTACAAACTCTCGTGGATATTTTGCAAATTCTTGTGAGATTTTGTTAGTAAAATAGATAGATACCAAGCGTCAATATATCAACATATAAAAATATGGCAAAATTTCTCGTGAATTTTAGGGGGATTTCAGAGCATAACGATGACATATAGCAATATTTTATTAGTAAAAGAGATTGATATGGTGTTTTAAAATGGCAATATATCAGCATAGGAAGATATTGTGATATTTTAATGTATCAATATTTTTCCCTTCATCTTTTAAGTCTGTAAGAAGAAGTTTTTGAGGAAGAAGAAGTAGTATTTTTTTTTTTAGACTTTAGAAACTCAGAAGCTGATCAAATATCGGGTTAAATATCGGTGGGGTGGCGGATGTCCGATATATTCAGTTTAAGGCCGATACAGGCCGATACCGACAGGGGGCCGATTATATCGTGCATCCCTAGTTTGTATACGTGAAACAATTAGATTTTCCACAAAAGATGAAAACCCATTTTAGAGACACCAACATGCCAGCAGCATCATGTTTAGAAATATTCAAAAAGATACTGAATTTCAAAAACTTTAATGTTTGGTTTCTTTGTTTTGTGTCCTTGTAAATATAAAAAGCATAAACAGTGGTCTCATCTCTTGCTGTAGTAGTTCAGGCGTAGAGTAGACCTTGAAGCGTCTGACTGTAAAAACCTTTTCAATAGAGTTGAAGCTCAAACTGAGCGAGAGCAGCGTGGCTGTTTGAACATTTCAGCTAGAAACAGCACTGAAGTGTAGCTATCAAGGTAAAACAGAGTCTATAGCCACAGATCACTCAGACGCTCCGGCATACGGCCCATCCTTTCAACTTCACCACATTAAACAGTTTGAAGCGTTTGGACGGTAAATCTACAGCCGTAAATCCACACCTACTGATGCCTCTCATAGAGATGAGCAAAACCCCCTCAGTGAATTCATGTTTTATAAACTGAAACATGTTTAGATTCCTATTGAACATTCTAAAAATCCATGTTTTATTTGGTTAAGATTGGTTATTAAAATCCCGGTATAAATATTCCCCTTTGAATCACCAACCCTTTTCTGCCGGCTGGACCTCACTCTGCTTTCTCTGTCAGCGTTTCACAGCGTTTGATTCAGAGGACTTTGAGCTGTCCTCTTTGGAAAATCGCTGCAGATCAGTGGTGTCTAATGTCAGTCCTCGAGGGTGTTCTTCATGTTTTTGATGTTCACCTGCTTCAGCGCTCCCTAATCAAATGATTGGTGCATTAGCGGGCCTCCGCGGAACATAATGAGATGCTGAGGAGATAATTCACCTGTTTGAAAGAGCTCTGTTGCAGCAGATCTGCATCTAAAACAGCCCTGCTCTTGGTTGTCCGGTATGTTGGATCTACTCTTTTATTCTTTACCTTTTAATTTTTGGTCATATGTTTGGGATTATGTTGATAATTCTTTTGGGGGAAAATTTTCAGCTTACTGAAAACTGACATTTCCCCCCTAAACAGCTGTTTTCCTGCATACCTTCCTATGAGCCATCAAGGAAACTTCCTTATCCTCTTCCTCATCGTGGTCCCGGTTCGGTTTCACTCTTCTAGTATTAAACTTAATATAGATGGAGACACCTCTGCCTAATGAGAGCGGACATGTTCTCTCGTTTCCCATTTTTAGAGAGGAGAAAAACATCCTGCAGCATAGTGTGTTTATATGTTACAGAAACAGGAGATCTGGGAGCACAAATTAAATGTTTATCAAAATACTATTAAAAAGTTAAAGGTCTCCAGGTGTATTTATCCTGGACCAATCATCAAATTTTCCCAAAGGACTGAGGTGATTTTATGTTAGATTGACTAAAAATATAACCTGACAGGTTGACTCCAAAGAGTAGAAATCAAATGTAATGTTCAGTTTTAGATAATTTTACTGGAAAAGCTGGTAAAGGTAAGAACTTATAATTGTTTCATCCAATTGTCAACATGCTTCTGTTTTACTGATTAAGATGTAGCTCTAAAAACCAGGAGCTACCAGATCTGTAGCTGTTTGGATGATGCCCTGTCACTCTCCTGCAACATCACCTTAAAATAGAGCAATGATAATCCCTGACTCATTTTCATAGCCAAGTTCTTTTGGGTTTATGTCAGGTCTGCACTGGGCCACCAGAACCAGCAAGGAACCACCTAATGGATTCCTATCAAACTAAATTATCTTTAATCGTCTGGTTAAAGAAAACCTGCCTGGAGACTGCAGGTGAGAGTTTCTAACTGGATAATTTAGTGGCAAGTTCATCAAACTATTTCTTATTACTAATGGTATATATTTTTGAAATATGTCTTTTCTTTTAGCTAGATAAATGGGCCACTGGCTCACCACTCGCACAGTGCAGTGCTTCCTTCTTGTTTGCCTTCGCCATGTTCCTCTTCATGTCCTTCTCCCCTGCTATCACTTCTATCTCGTCTATCCAAGTTGCGCATCGTCTGCCTCGTCCCTGTTTGGCATGCGCTTGAGCCGCAATCATTTTCAAGTCCAGAACAGATGAGGTCCGGCTGACATGCCCGAAGTACAGGAACTTTCTTTTGATTACCTTGTTCAGCAGAGTCTGTCTTTGTTCCCATGCTTTGTAGCACCTCCACATTGCGCAACATCTCCATCCAACTGATTGGAGCATGCGCCCGTAGCACCAAAGCTCGAAAGACGTGATCTGTTTCTTGGTCAGCTTCGTCAGGGCAAAACACTCAGAGCCGTAGCAGACTAGTTAGAACACTCTGCTTTTGAGAATTTTCTAAACAAATATTTACAGATGTTTAAAAAAATTAATGCTTTACAACAACTAATCACACTAAACATGCTGACTAAAATATTATAATTTGTAAGATGGAATAAAATCACATAAAATTTGTTTCCCAGGAAATGAACATGTAATGGGAAGTGAGGAAAAAAAACATATGAATAATCTCAAAATATTGCAACTTGTAATCTTTAAAGAAGAGGATCACTGAAAAATTACAATTATACAATGAAATGGATTAAAAAATATAATTTGAGCAAAAGGACATAAGAAACTGAATATCAATTGGATCATTTCTATTTCTTCCTCCTTGATGTTCTGATAGGAGGTCCTTGTAAAATTCACGAGAACGTAGAGCTGCTGTAAATAGATTATCGGTTAGCCTTCAACCACAGCAAGCTGTCGTTTTACCTACAGGCATTGCAGGACTGCCCGGCCGGGTTCGGCTGTTATTAAGTGGCTGTATCAGCTGTCACCTTCTGGCTTCCCGGTAATTTTGTGGTTCTGCCAGCAGATGGCGCCACACCTGTTTATGTCTGCTCATTACACCCAGTGCTGGAATTCTATTTGGGCTGAAAAAGGATCTAAATGCTATGGGGATGGATGCTTAGTGTATATAACTATTTTATAATATGAATTAAATGTTTTTGGTCCTTTTTAATAGAATGTTGAGGTAAATGCTCTGCTGAAGGTGAAGCCGTGATTCTGGAGGTGGTGGTCTGGAAGCTAGGCTCCTGGTAGGAGAGTTAACCTCACTGGTGGAGTACAGCTACAAGCAGCTCTATGTAGCAGATTAGGAAAGACGAGGAGAATCTTTAAACGTTGGCTGGAATAAAGTCGTCCACGCCAACTTTCTGAGGTTTGGTCCAAGGAAGAAGTTTAACAGCGATTGTACTCTAACCCAGAGATGTGGAACTTTGGGTAGTTGTGATCTACCTCTTAAAATAGTGTTTAGACCTATCTTTTTGGACCTTTTCATGCCATGTCCTTGTAAAAGAAGAACATGTGGAACATCAGCTAAAGAGTTTGGTTTGGTTGAGGGATTTCTTGGTTTCCTTCGTGGTTTCCTTCATTTTAAACCGGATAGGAGATAGACTTGTATAAGTTTTAGTCACCATCAGGTGGGTTACCAGCCATTTTTGGTTGAATTAATGAGACGATAATGTCAGTAAAATGTGTTGTTTTTTGGGGGGGTCCAGAAGCAGAGCTATAGATACACTTTGGGCCTTATTTGGCCCACAGTAACGAGTAGTATGACCCAAGTAGGAGCCGATTGGCTAGAAGGGACTATGGCAGTTAGTCACATCCAGATGAACTCAGTAGTATATATTTATTTGGACCAGGATGGATGGTTAATAAAAGCTCTTCTTAGCATCATAATCTAGGTGTTAGAATTGTGATTTAAAACCAGACAGATCCTCGATGGCATTCAGACACAATGGAAAGTATTTCTGTTGCTCACGGAAGGGTTAATCTCCACAACATAAAATCTAACATTTGGTTATGTGGATGTGAGGCCGATCCCTTTTTTTATGTTTTCATTCTGATTGCTTGATGTGTGAAACTGCCAGACTGTGATGATTGTCAGCAGGAAACACAGACGCTCTTCACACCGCAGAGGAACATTCTGTCTCTCTGAATTATACAAGAGCAATGTGGAGAGACGCATCTCCTCCCTACATTTATTACTCAACACAAATCATTGCACTTCTTTAAGAGCGTTTGAAGGGTTCACATTCTGTACGGTAACATAGTCGACCCTCTGTCATTTTTATGATCCTGGGAAAGTGGTTCCTTTATTTTCAACGTCGTCTTTTTGATACTTGGCAAAGAAACGTTTTGGGAAAAAAGTCTATGTAAAGTTTTCAAAACTCATTTATTTAGTTGGGGTCAGGAAATGATGATGTATTATTTCCAAAACATTTTACGCTTTGGCTGCAATTCTTCCCTCTTCACTTTTTTTTTGCTTTCATCAGTGCATTCATGTCAGTTTGTACCTGAGGTCAGATCTCAGGTCAAAATGACTCTGGGAGGGAGACTCTGCCTGCCAACTCCTCCCGGGACATCCTCAGGTCAGAGAGGATAAAAATTCACCAGGAAAATCAGCCAACCTCCTGACACTGATGGCTCGATGTTCCCCTTCAGGATTTTATCCTAGGGAGGGATTGTCCAGAGCTCTGGATCTGGATAATATTTTCTGGTCTGCCCAAAAAGTTGTGCATTTTGGGGCCTTTGTTTTCATTGTTGGATCATGACCTCTGACCTTAGCTTAGATTTTGTTCCGTGTTCTTCTGTGACATCCTGGCTGAGACACTGGTGTTAATTGAGTAGTTTTGGTTGGTCTGCCTCTTGTGAAGGTTCACCACTGTTCTAAGTTTTCTGCATGTGTGTATGCTTGTTCTTTCTGTGGTTCTTGAGAGTCATACAGCTTTACAAATCCTTGTAAAACCTGTCTCCAGACTGATGTCATTGACTTTGTGTTGCTTTTTTAGGTCTTTAGCTTGCAGTTTTTTTTCTGATACATTAATGTTTTCTACATCCATTCAGAGTTTGACAGCTTGTCTTTCATTTATTATTGTCTATTAAAGCCCTAGTGTGTTATATTTAGGGCTTAAACAATCAATTGAATATTAAAAGAAACATAAACTAACCTGGTAATCAAGTTGTTTCCTATAGAGTAATGGAACACAGACCCAAAAAATGCTCTTAGGCTAAAGAATAAGGTACTTACAGCAGTGATTAGGATAAACTCTCGCGCCACAAACTATTTTCTGAACAGAAAAAAGTCCTTGCATTAAAGTTTGACCCCTTTCAGCAACCAAAATCAAAGATGGTGAAACATCATGGCGTCTTTCATTGGGTGCACCGCCACCTATGTATCTATAAAGAACTCATTCTAAACTGTATATGCTTTAATAGTTGACTTATTAGCAACTTTTAGAGACACACTGTCCCTTTGAAGTCGTAGGGAAACGGCCGTTCCAACTGTCGTATTTTCAAACTCTCCCAAGAGGTGCACGACTTTACACAAGTGAATAAAGTGTAACTTAGGTGATTTTTTTAAATAGCAGACCACAAAGTGCATCGATATGGTCATCAAGGTAGCAGTGGGAAGATTTGCAAGACTTCCCTACGAATTTTTAAACTAATTTATCATAAAGCCCGCTCTTTAGCGACCTATTCATCACTTACAACCTCCTCTTTCCAATTAAGAAATGTAAAAAGAGTGATAGCAATTTTGTTATAACTAAACAAGATAAAACCCAATTAAAAAATCCTAATTTTAGCTCCTACAGTTTAACTTGGTAAGTTTGAAACCATTTTAAAAGTTTAAACTGACTCCCCCTAATTGTTAGAATTCCTGAAAAAAGGTCAGAGATTTTTGCAACAGGATGAAGACAGAAACCTAAAGTACTGGTAATAAGATTGAAATAGATCTTTAAGGACTAAAAAAAAGCATCTGGAGTGTGAAAGAAATGTTCTGTTATCAGATTTCTGACTTTTATTCCTGTAAACTGTGTGAGAGACAGTTAAACATCCCCTCAGACCCTCTGAGCCATCGGGGGAGCTCAGATCCCAGCGTTCAGCGTAGCTGCTGCATTGTTCAGCTGTGTGGGAGGACAGCGGCTCTGCTCAGGACAAAAGCTGGAAATGATCAATGGCGACCCCGAGTTATTTCAGGACCGAGCTTCCCTCTGATCTAATCCAGAAAGAATTTCGCCTTTCCTTCCCAGAATCAACCATCCAGCTCTGAAAACGTGGATCTGTTCGCGGTGTAGAAGGCTTCCAGCCGTACATGTATGTAACGGAGAGCTCTGCAGAGATGAGAAGAACTGCTGTGCTTCTGTTAGCCCACCAACCGAAGACCTGGAGGAGTCCATTCACATTTACAGCAGCAACCGAACTCAATAACTAAGAAAATTATCCTAAAGAATTTTGAGGGGGCCGCCCCACTTCCACCGTTTCATACTGGGCCAATAATGCTATGACGGTAAGTGACATTGGGGGCTCCCAGGACTAACTGCTTACGCTTTGATTGGCCGAATTGAGGTGAAGGAGCTGAGGCCAGTCGCTAACTGGCAAGCAGCCGCGCCACTTGAAAAGAAAGCCCAGCGAGATTTTTATGACGTGCTTTTATATTTACGCGGTAATATGGTTTCGTCAATTTTTGGGACAATGTCGGCAGGTAAAGCGGCAGTTAGAAAGCGGCTCGGGCTTGCTAGGCCAGAGCCCTTTGGTAGCGATGAAAATACTCAATGGCGTGGCTCCGTAAACTCATCGCGCTATGCGAAAGCCATTGCAGTGATGAAATCATCAGTTACGGCTTTCCTCGCCTTCTAAGAAATAAAAAAGAGTGATAGAATTGTGCGATGAAATCACCAATGCGATAAACCCATTTACACACTGCGATGCTCGTAGAGTCATGCAGTGATGAAATTACAAATGGCTATGAGCAATATGCAAGCAGCTCCCTAAATGTATGATGAGTGTATATAAGGTCAGAGGCTTTTATTCAACAGGATGAAGACAGAAACCTAAAGTACTGGTATTAAGATTGAATTAGATCTTTAAGGACTAAAAAAAAGTCTATCATGGAGTGTGCATCAAAAGATGGGTTATCAGATTGCTGACTTTTATTCCTGTAAACTGTGTGAGATATAGAATCCATTTCCCCTCAAACCCTCAGCAGCCACTACTTTGGTTTTCCAAGTTATTAGCGTGAAGCGTAGCTGCTGTATTGTTCAGCTGTGTGGAAACTTTTATTTTGAAATTTGCTCTGGACAAAAGTTTTGAAAAGGTCAATGGCTACCCCGATTCTAATAAAGGAACAACCTGGAAGTTTAGTCATAATGCTGAAAGCCATTTTGCATCAATTATTGCAGAATCATTGCATCCAGCTCTTGAAAACGTAGGTTTTGTTTGTAGTCCTGATGGAACGCCGAGGACCAACCTGAGGAGACATTTTGAAACGGAGAGCTCAACAGAGTTGTGTTTAGAGAAAATGCTTCAGCTCCCAGCAACCGATAGTTGATAGGAGCCTTTCCAATCGTTAAATCAGCAAAAGTACCAACTAGAAAATTTTTAAAGATGTTATTAGGGCAGTACCTACTGCCCGTCTAGATGAAATGGTAGGCAATTTATTTTAACGAAACATTGGGGCTCCCCAGACCAACTGGTGTCGTTTTAAACAGTCTCCCAGAGTCTATTCTAAAAATGGGAGTTCATGAGTTTGGGTCATAATGTTGAGCCATATAGGGCAATAAATATATAAAAATATAGAGGCGTGCACAGCGTTTTATGCACAAGGTTAGTATGGTGAGCTCAATATTTGCGAAGTCTATCAGTGGGTAAAGCGCAGTAAGTAGCTCCGAATAGACTCAAGGCTACTACGCCGAGTCATATAGTATCCATTTTCCAAGTTAACTCAGTGCTTTCACCCTCCATGGATTAATGCGCTGTTTAAAACAGTGTAGGTAAAACTTCGATTGCACGGTTAGCCTGATTAACGCTTTTAACGAGCCCGTTGCGGTGACAGAGAGAACCAAGTGTCAGCACTATGGTTCCTTATGCTCTCAGGTTTTGCAGTGAATGGGAAAAACAGCTCTGAACAACAAACTTAATTGCTTATGCACCAAAATCGTATGAGTGTATTCAAGGAAGAGGCTTCTCTCACCGTAGAGCCGCCAGCCATCCTTATTACTCCGGGAACTCTATGCCATGGATGTGCATTAAAAGATGTGTGCTGTCTAGAGTGAATATTTTCCATCTCCAAATTTAAAACACTGGTTTTGCCGCCCGTTTTTAGGTGAATAGCTAGCTGTATTACAAAACCAATGGAAAATGCTCTGATTTTCATCGACTTTAGGCCTAATTGAGTTTTATGAAAAGTATTAATCCCACCGTAGTTCTAATAAAGACATTTCTGGGGTCCAGAGGTTTCTGCGCCTACAAACTGAGCCGTTTGCAAAAATGGTGACATTGTATATATGTGGAGGCAAGAATTTTTGTAGGTCCCTGCAGCCTTATCTTTAAAACGACAGGTTGTTTCCACTGTGCAGGCTGCTCAGACCCAGCAATGATAGTTGACGCCTTTCCAATCGCATTAAATCAGGTTCTTACCTCCAAACAAACCACTGCTGTAGATGAAGGTAAATCAGGAGGCTTTTATTTGAGAAATTCTGCCAATGTAAAAGCAGTCTCTATAGGAGTCTTTGTCTCAGACTGGGGTAACTTTCATGTCTGTAATCTTTCACAACCCAAACGAAGCAAATACAAAATGGCTAATCCCACCTGCTTTTCCCCTTTGTAGGGTCCTGCAGTCTCACACTGAAAGTCCCTCAGCCGCTGAAAGCAGCAGGGAAGTGTCTTGGACTGTTTGATGCAAACCGTAGCAAAATGTTGAAAAATTATTGCTTTTATCTGCTAGATTAATATATGCTGTCTTAAAACAATTGCTTTAATCATGGCTTCGTGGTGGTTACCTTTACAACCTGAATGAGCCTGCCAGTGAGCAGAGAAAAAACGTTTTTCCGTCCCAGCACTTTTAATGCTTAGCCAGTTTCCAGCAGGTCCCTCTCACCCAGCTTTCTGGTGCAAAATGTCCTCCTAACAAACGACTGCTGAGCAAACCATGAGTATAAGCTATTCAAAAAATTTCTTTCAAACGTGGCGTCAGCCATCCTTCGACTCCAATAACTATTTCAAATCCCTTTGGTGTATGTGTGTCTCAGAAAAATCCGAGTTTAAAACATAGGCAGCCAAGTTTTCAGCTGCTCAAAAACACATGGAAAAATATACCGATGCTTTAGATTAGGTCATTTTAAGTTTAATCCTACCGTAATTCTGAAGACATTGTGGGTCCAGAGGTTTCACAAACTGACCAAACGTGGTCACTTTGAAACTCCAAATTTTTGCCGTGAGGCAGAACTGGGTGTTTTATCTTTTAAAGGAAAGTGCAGCCAACCTGCAAGAAAAGCAACTGGCTAGCTGCCAAGACGACTGCTGAGAAAAAGCGTAAAAGGTATTTGAGAAATTCTTTCAGTGAAAGCAACATCTATCGAGCTTCTTTTCATGTCTCTGCAAACACAAACCATGGCTAATCCCACCTGCTCCTCCTTTGTTTTAAAGCAATCTCACTCTGACTTTAAGCTGCTAAAACACCCCTCCGAACAAACGAATAAAAACCGTAAAGGTATCTGAAAAATTATTTTTATCTAAGCTACCGCTAGTCTTCAATTGAAACTTTCATGGCAGGTCATTTACAACCTGAATGGGAAGAGAAAAAGAAAAAACGTTTTCTCACCTGATTTTTAATTGGGCTAGCTGCAGCAAGGTCCCTCTCACCAGCACTGCAATTGCTTAACGAACAAGCGACTGCTGAGCCCGTATGAGTTATTCCTTTCACAGTGGCGTCAGCCATCCTCCGACTCCAACTATGCCAACTTTGATGTATGTGTGTCTTTCAGAAAAATATTTATGGCGAGTTGAAAACACATAATGTCATTAGTTTTCTCCCCACTGCTGCTCCAAAACCAATGAGCGGCTCTGATTTTTTTGAGCGACTTTAGGTGGGTCTGGAGGTTTAAGGAAAAGTATTAATCCTACGTAATTCGAAGACATGTGTGGGTCAGAGATTTCAGTGCTGGTGACTCTAGCTACGGTGCGAGTTTAAAATGTTTTGGTCTTAAAAAGCGGCTGCCTCACACTGTTTTTCAGTTGCTCCAGGAGGTGGATTTTGCTAAAACTTTGTGAATTCTGATTATACAAAAACCGTAGCAGTTATCAACATGCCGCCTTCAGTTTTATGCAGATGAAGGATTTATCTACAAACTGAGCTTTAAACTGTTTTTCTAATGCGAATGCTTCACACAGTGAATCGCTGTTTTTATGTTTTTTTTACCTCTCCCCATTCATTTCCTATGGGATTTTTTTATGACGTTTTCGGCTAATAATAATTCGTAAACCTTCGGACTAATGAGAAAAGTTTTATACGCGCAACACATCACCCCATTGGTCCCGAGCACGTGTGCCAACTTTGGGCTCGATCCGACCGAATGGTGCGTGACTATTGACTGATTCACAGCCCCGAAGTTGGGAGACCAGGGAGAACTATAATAATAATAACTAGAAAATTTCAAAGAAATTGAGGGGGGGCCACACCTCACTGTCTGTTTGGGTAGCTCCACAATACGCCCCCAAGTAAGTGATGACATTAAATTTCCCAGACCAACTGCTTCGCTTTGGAGGGCTGCTGAGAGGGAAAGGAAAGAGGGCTAGCCCAGCGGGCAAAGAGAGCCGTGTGCCACTTTGTGCTGGGGAAATCTGGGAAATAGACTTTTGGCATGTTATATGATGCACAAAGGGTATATGGGTTGTCCATATTGAACCCCAGTGGTGTGTGCTGTGAGTTGGCGAGGCTTCGCCTCTTCAAGAGAGCCAATATTGCAGTGATGAAATCACTCAATGGCGGGTTCTCCTACTGCGATGCTCAGAGAGCCATTGCAGTGATGAAATTACAAATGGTTATGAGCAATATGCACGTGAATGTATAAGTGTGTATGTGTGAAGAGGTTTTTATTCTGTAGAGTCCCTGTAGTGTTATTTTGCAGAGTCTATCATGCATGAGGGAAGGGTCATGCCCGCAGTGATATAGAATCCATTTCCAGTCGTTAAATCACTGGTTTTCATGTTATTAGGTGAATAGCTCCTATGGCTACAGAGTAAATGGGAGACTCTTATCAGGAAATGTGCTCTGGGGTGTGTGTTTTGAAAAGGTCACTAGAGTCTGCCTCAAACCCTGTTAACCATGAGTCAAATGTTGCTTCAGCATCAATTATTGCATTGGGGCATAAATTCAGGTGCCTTTGCTTGTAGGGCTCGAAATGTAATCTTTACTGGAAAGTCTCAATGTAGAGTTATAAGTGTTTAGAGAAAATGTTCAGACCTGTTTGATAAGTTGGGATCACTTTCCAATCGTTAAACTGCCTTTCCGCTGCTATTAGGGGCAGTAGATGAAGATGAAATGGGAGGCTTTATTTTGAGTATAATCTAGAGGCTTTTATTTTGTGCCTGGACTCTTATTTTGAAAGTCCAACAGTGTTATGTTTAGAGAAAATGTTTAGAGACCCAGCAATAATGGTTGATGACTCTCCAATCGTTAGATCACTTTTTTTTTCCGTATTATTAGGGCAGTAGATGAAGAAGATGAAATGGGAGGCTTTTTATTTTGAAATTTTACCTTAGGGTGTGTTTAAAAGTCTCCTAGAGGTCTATTCTCTAAAATGGGGTTAGAGTTTGGGGTCATAATGTTGGAGCCGCATAGGGGCAATAAATATATGTAAAAATATAGAGGCTTTTAATTTTGTAGGGTCCCTGGAGTCTTATTTTTGAAAGTCTGTCAGTGTTGAGTGGCAAGGGAAGCGTCCCGCACAGCAGTCATATAGTAAATCTACTTCCCAACGTTAAATCAGTGCTTCTACCCTCCATTAGAATAATATGTGCTGTTTAAAACAGCAGAGGTGTGTGCACCCTTTGAAGAATGCTGTTACCATAAATGGCAGCTTAACGAGCCTGTCAGTGACAGATAGAAAGCCAGCAGAACTACCGTTCCTTAGCTTGTCAAGTCAGTTTTTGAATGGGAGGAACAGTTCGGAACAAACGCATTGCTGAGCAAAACCGCAGTGTTGCAGCGTATTTGAAAAATTCATGCTCGCCGTGAAAGCTACAACATCTATCGCTTTGTCTCAGACAAGGTAACTTTCAATGTCTTGTAGGTCTTTTCACAACCCAAAACGGCTAAGCACAACAAAATGAAGCTTCTGATCCCAATTCAGCTCCCTCCCCTTGTTTTAAACCCCAGCACCACACTCTCACTCACCTTTAAGTCAGCGGAAGCAGACCCTCCGAACAAAACGCACTGCTGAGAGCAAAACCCAAAAGGTATTATTGTAGGTGCCTCTCCAGTGAAAGCAACATCTATCCTTTGTCTCAGACTGGGGTAACCTTCTGGCGTCTGTAGCTCTTTTCACAACTCCAAAACGAAGCACAAACAAAATGGCTGATCCCACCTGCTCCCTCCCTTTGCTTAAACTGCAGCACCATTAATTTGTCACCTTTAAGTTGCTATAGCACCCCTCTCCTAAACGACTGCTGAGTAAAAAACCGTCAAACGTATCTGAAGAGTAGTTTTTTTTTTTTTTATCTAAGCTAAAACTATATCGTGTCTTTCAATTGGAGTACTTTCATGGCTGTAGGTCATCTACAGCCTGAATGGGAAGAGAATAGCTTGGTCTCAGTCCTTTTATTCTAAGCTTGAGCTGGCTGCGGCAAGCACACTTATCACTCACCTTTTTAAACATAAGCCCCCTCCGAACAATGACTTCTGAGTAAAAACCATAAATGATATCTGAAAATTATTTTTATCTAAGCTACAACTATATCTTTACTTCAATTGAGTAACTTCACGCGGGGCTGTAGGTCATCTAGCTAACCTGAATGGGAAGAAAGAGAAAGAATAAGAAAACGTGGGTCCTCAGTCCTTAGCTTCTTAAACTGAGCTTAGCTGTAGCAGGGACACTTTCACTCACCTTTCTGCTGCTTAAAATGTCCCTCCCAACAAACGACTGCTGAGAGGCAAAAACAGTATGAGTTGATAAAAAATTCTTTCACCGTGGTAGGTAAAATCCACCGACTGACTACCCAACTTTGGTGTATGTGTGTCAGAACAATAATATTTATAGCCGGTTTCAAAGCCGCCTGTAATTCGTTTCTCCCTCTGCTGCTCAAAACCAATGGAAAAATGCTCTGATTTTTCATCGACTTGAAGGTCGGTCTGGAGGGTTTAAGGAAAAGTATTAATCCTGCGTAATTCGAGGACCATTTTTGGTCAGTTTCAGTCTACAAACTGACCAAAAATGGTGACTCTAGCTATCAACAAGAGGCAACTTCATGGCTGTAGGCTGCAATCTTCGCCAAACCCTGAAAGCTATAAAAGAAGAAAAACGTTTCCCCACACCTGAGCTTCTAATTGAGCTAGCAGCAGCAGGACACTGTCACCCAGCTTTCTGTTTAAAACGTCTCCCAAACGCCCACTGCTGAGCAAAACCGTATGAGTTATTCGCTAAAAATTCTTTTCACCGTGAGCGCCAGCCATCCTCGACTCCAACTATGCTAACTTTTGGTGTATGTGTGTCTTATCAGAACAATATATATCAGCTTTAAAACATACACTGTAATTGTTTTTCCTCTGTTGCTCGTAAAACCAATGGAAAATGTTCTGATTTTCATCACTGAGTATTCTTGTCTCGAGTGGTTTTTAAGGAAAAGTATTAATCCCACCGTAATTCTGAAGACATTGTGGGTCCAGATTTTCAGTCTGCCAAACTGACCAAAATGGTGACTTCAGCTGCAAAAACAGTCGGAGGGCGAAGTTTTAAATGTTTTTGGTCTTAAAACGCCGCTGCCTCAATAATTTGAAGCTTTTCAGTCTCTCCACTCTAGGTCAGGGTTGGATTTTTGCCAAAACTTCTTGTGCTGAAGCCCCTGATGCGCAATGAACCGTAGCAGCTGATCACTGAATTGCCACCGCCTTCAGTTTTAAATAGACGGCGGATTTATTCGCCAGAACCAGCTTCTAAACCGTTTTCTAGGTGAATGTATGTCATGGCGAAATGCTGCTTTTGTGCAATAGTTTTACCTCTCCCATTACTTCCTATAGATTTTTTCAAGCAATGCCGCTTAATAATTCACGCGAACCACGGGGTAATGAGAAGTACCAATAAAAGAAGCTGCACTATGGAGGGTATGCTGAGAGCCCAACATGGCAGAAACCCTTCTGTGGACTAGAAGTGCTAATTAGAGCAGAAACAGAAGAAAAGCTGATTTCTCGCTCTTTGAACGGCTGCTGATAAAAGTGTTCGGTTCACATGAAAATAATTTCAGCATTTTTATGTCATTTTACTCCTTTAAACCTCAAAAAATGTTACTAAATAAATATTCCTTTAAATAAAAACATGAAACAATCTGAAAAAGTATAGAAATAATAAATCCTTTGATAAATTTTTACAGTCGAACTTTTCGAGTAAACTATTTAATCGTCTCTTTAGTAGTTTTTCAGATTATTTTAATCTTCTGCTAAAACCAAGACTGTATAAAGTGGGATTAAATAATCTAAGACTCATCTAAGGCTACGTTCACACCGCAGCCTGAAGTGACCCAAATCCGATTTTTTTTTGCCCATATGAGACCTGGATCTGATCTTTTCATGGCAGTCTGATCAACACAGATCCGATTTTTTCCAATGCGACTCAGGCCACTTGGCTATGTGGTCCTGAATCCGATACGAATCTGATCTTGTCTGGATCTTCATTCTCATCCTTTCACTCGTTTAGTTTTTTAGGTCTGCATCTGGAACCTTCTGTGTTTTTCTGGTTCTTCCTCATGGGATTTTTTTTTTATCCACACAGATATGTCAAGTAATTATTGGTTCATCTTTCTGAGCTGAAATATAGAAGCTCTCTTTCTAGAAGCTGCTTTCACTGAAGTCTGACTCAGATCTTTGTTTTGTATCCATTCGTTCGTCTCTTTGTCTGTTTCAAGGCTGAGCTTCCAAAGAAAGCTTGATGCTTTTGTCTATATTCACCTGTTTGTGTAAACTCCTTTGTTTTAAGCTCGCAGTGACTCAGTTCAAAATGAAAACAGATAAACACAAATGGTTTTGTTGGAGAGTGGGCCGTCATGGGTTTGCTGGTTTAACAAAAGGAGATCTGAGGTCTCCACCAACATCCCAATCAGCCGATATGTATAGAGGCTCTCCTGGTCCGATGGAGCGGCTCCCATCTCTGAGGAGGAGGAAAGGTTTCTTAAATGCCAGGAGATGATTCACAGCTTCTGATTGGTGGAAATGAAGAGCTTTGAGATCAAACCCCTTCAGCTGTGAATTGATTAGAGGAAATGTTCTGGGCTGGAGGAGGGCCGAATGGGTTCTAGGTTACTGTAGAACAAAAGAAGCAGAACAACACTTTAAGACGGCTTCCTGTCTGCTGCTCAGAGCTGGAAAGCTGAAACGATCAGATGTCCCCTCAGAGCAGAGCAACTGAAAGGGACAAACTTTAAACTCAACCGTAAATGCAAACAAACCTGCTGCTTTATTAAGTAAAGCTGTTAAAATGCTTCTTAACACAGATTGTAAATCAGCCAATCCCATGGCAGCAACTTCAGCGCTCCTAAGAACCGAAATTATGGTTAAAGCCGGGCGTACACTGTATGATTTTTTCAATCGTTGCACACAGCTGCAGCTCACGCTGTACGACGAAACTGCAGGGTTTCGTTCTACAGTGTGAAACGCTGCCTTGGCATTTTGTGCAATTTTGTGCTGAAAGCTCTAAAAAGAAAAGTCCAAGACGTATTTGGACAAAGACATTGTTAAGTAAACGTGACTACTGCGGTCTGCCAATCTGAGATGTCATCTCAATGTCATCTGAGAGGAAGAAGAATCCTTGTTTGCCCACGAAGGCCAACTGAATTTCAAACATGTTTAATTTTCTCCCAACGGTTCCTGATCGGGAGGTGGTCATGAGAGGCTGATCGGCCCTCGTTACCCCCTGTACACTACACGACGCATGATCAGGCTGAAAGTCGGCCCCATTGAAAAATTCTCCCACGACTGGAAAGTAGTTGACCCGAAAAATGCAAAAAATCGTAGTGTATGCCCGGCTGAAAGAGGAGCCGGAGAAAGGAGGAGGAGAGAAGGGAATCATTCTGGCTGGAAGCGTGATCGCTCTTTATTACTCAGCTTTTATTCACACATTGAAGACAAACCTATAGAAAGGTTTTTGGAACCATCTACAAAATCATCTCTTGATGAAGAAAATGGTCTAAAACAGCTTTGTGGAACACCTAAGCTCTGCAGCAGAGGTATATTCTGGTTTACTGCAGTAAAATGTGATGATTTAACATCATCGTCGCCCTCATTAAACATTCTGATCAATTACTGAATAATTCATCACAGACTTCTGATTGTGAGGAATGATTTGCTGCTGATCAGGTTACATGAATGCTACCGATTAGTAATACAAATAATAAAGAGGCTTTGATCATTCATTTGTACAGAAATCTTCTAAAAAAATCCCAAATTTTTAGGTTAAACTGATAATATTGAGAGATTTTTGCTTGACTGTTGCCATAAAATAAGCTTTGAGACTGCAGCCATGTTCACCAAGCTTTCTCTGTTCTACCGAGAAAAGGAAGTGATACTTTGATAACCCTGTTTGGGGAATTGATTTTATCGTATATTTCGATCAGGGTTATAAGTGAAAGCAGTTGAGAGAAAGAAAGCGCTGCCAGGGTCTCAGAGGAAAGTGCAGCCTCTGCCATCTGATCCCTAAACTGCACGACTCAGTTTCCTGAGGATGTTGGGAGGAAGTTCATGAAGCAGGCGTGGAGCAGAGCAGGTAAATGACCCAAAGGGGACGGTTTAGACCAGGCACGCCCAGAGTCGGTCCTCAAGGGCTGCAGTTCTGCAGGGTTAGAGGTTTCTGTGCTTCAGCACAACTGATTTCCATTGATAGCTGATTAACAGGCTTTTGCTGAACTGAAATAATCAGAATCAGCTGTGCTGAAGCTGAGAAACATTGAAAACCTGTAAGATAGCGGCCCAGTGGGACCGCCTTTGGACATGTCTGGATTAGATTAATGGAAAGCCATTTCTCTACTAATGTGGTTAATATCAGGCGTATTTAATGAATGTTTGTGTTGATATTTGCTATGAACTCCATCTGAAGGCTTTACTCATCAACATTGATACAACTAGGAAAAAAATAAAGAAAATAGAATGGGATGAAAAAAAAAGTTCAAACAGAAATATTTCAAAAAAAAAATTCAAAACCCAGAAAATATCCAGAAACATTGTTCAACACTTCATCTGTTTGAATCTAAGATGGGAGATTAGAGCAGGAAAAATCCACGGTCCGCCAAAAAAATCCCACCAGAATCCAATTAGTAGTAAGTTTAGATGTTAGAGTGGGACTGGTCGGGTTTGCTGTTCCAGTAATGTTCATTCATTCAGTGACTGGGTCTTAATACTGTGTCAGTTTTTACCTGCGGGTGAATAAAGCAGAAACTGTTCATTACTTTTTTTTTTTTTTAGTTTTTTGTACAGTGTTGTGACAGGAAAGGGGATACGACATGCTGCAAAGTCCCCCAGGTCGGCCATGTCGAGGACTAAGACCTCCGTACATGTGTTGTGGCCTCTAACTGTGCCACCGAAGCACACCCCTCATAAATGAAGCTGTTTCCACATCTACAGCCTTTGGTTCTTCCCGTTAGTCTCCCTCATGATCCAAAGACATTCAGACCTGGACTACAGATTGTCAGAAAATCTCTGGATATGATTATGTTACATGAGTTTAAAAGGTCGGCCTTTTATTTTTCAGGGCCACTGAGCGCCAGCCTGAAAATAGCTCAGCTTATACGGATTTCGATTAAGGTTAATTCCTTTTTTAGTCCTCTTTTTATTTGACATTATTTTCCAAGCGTTTCGCAGCCGTGAAGCAGTGTGAAGCGGCCGGCATGAGAATCAGTGTCTCCAAATCTGAGACCATGGGCTTGAGCCGGAAAAGGGTAGAGTGCCTCTCCGGGCTGTGGAGGATGTACTGCCCCTAGTGGAGGAGTTTAAGTATCTTGGGGTCTTGTTCACGTATGAGGGGAAGATGGAGCGGGAGATCGATAGGCGGATTGGTGCGGCGTCTGCTGTTAAGCGTGCACTGTTCCGCTCTGTTGTGAGCAAAGCTTTCGATTTAAGCCGTCGATCTAAGTTCCCAACCACATCTATGGTCATGAGCTTTGGGTCATGACCGAAAGAATGAGATCCCGGATCTGGGGAGTACTCCTGGGATTCATGCGGGGAGGACCCGAAGTAGAGCTGCTGCTCCTCTACATCGAGATGAGCCAGTTGACGTGGCTTGGGCATGTGGTTAGGATGCTTCCTGGACGTCTCCCTTGAGACGTGTTCCAGCTATGTCCCACCGGGAGGAGGCCCAGGGGAAGACCCAGGACACGCTGGAGGGACTATGTTTCTCTGCTGGCCTGGGAGCGCGTCTGGGCCTCCCTACTAAAGCTGCTACCCCCGCGACCCGACCTCAGATAATCAAAAGAGAATGGTTGAACGGATTATTTTCCACATGTATACAATTTTCAGATGCACTCTTTTGAGTTCTCATCTTTATGAAACAGGCCTGTTTACCGCCCTATAGATCAGACATCTTTCTGAATCAGACCAGGGAATGGTACCTAGGCAGAGTTTAAGACCAAGCAGAAGATGTGAGGAAAGGCCAGCGTATTTGATTAGTAGAAGAAAAACGAATGAATATCTCCGAACTGGTGGTACGATCCGTACCGTGACTGCTGTTATTTTGGGGTTTTATTTTTGTATTTCACTACACTTGTAAAGTATATACAGGATAATCTAAAGGACATAAAACACGGGTGAAAATGGTGGCTTTGTTTTTCCTGGGTTCTAAACATGTTCGGTGATGATGTCAGACATGCAATATAACAGAAATGATGGGAAGCATTGATTCTCTCAGCAAAGTCAGTGTTCTTTGATGTCTTTCTGTAACTAAGGATAGAGAACTGTACTCTGAGCACATTAATGTAATCAGCAGTGATCCGGATCGGTTTGTGGGAGCATGAGGCGGATCGAGCTTCCAGTACAGATCGGTTAGCAACAAACACCAGACATCTGGTGTTTTGTACGTTTTGTATTTTGTCTCAATCAGTACCACAACAGAGCAATACTGCCCCCTTCTGTCAACCACCCCCTATAACATGTGCCTCAATGCGTGGCCCTTTAACCAGGAGTGGTTCCTGATGGGAACATCTCCACATCTGGGCCTCCTCCCAGTCCACCTCAGGTCCATCTGATACTGGGAACCAGAACCTGCTGACGATGACTCTCCTCCTCTTCACACTCACATCTGGTTGGTTGTATGTGAGAGGCTGTCAGAGGGAGTCAGCAGGTACTGAAAAATTGTTCAACCGCGTTGCCGTGGCAACAGAGCATGTAGATCAGTTTTTTTTCTTTTTTTTAAACACGCACACACACATTGTGACACAGAGAGGTTAGCACAGGATTCCCTGCTAATCCAGTTTCTATGACAACTCACAACTCGGTCTTTTCTCTCCGTCTGCCTCGCTTTCATCCTCAGCTGTGATGGAGCCAGACACCAACTTCTGACTCCATCTGCAGCGCCGCTGTTCAGCTAGTAATTATCAACCGAGCAGATTAATAAAAACGATAATTAAAAGACGTGGTAATGTTTCGTTGTTGTATCGGATTCCTGCAGCCTGCAGGGAGGAAGCTCCGGGGCCGACCCGGTTCTGCTGCAATGGAGGTTTTATGAGCAAATTACTGAACAGTTCATATGTTGGCAGTAAGCAAGTTATTATTGGCCGAGTTGCTCCTAACTCAGAGGTGATGCAGTTCTGTGAGAATATCTGAGAGGCTGAGATGAAGGGAAAAGTTCTGGATTTTAATACTGTTTGGACATCTTGGCTGTTCAGAGGCTCCAATGCTGGTTCCTCCTCTGCAGGACTTTCCTTTAACGGCGGTGTGTTATAGAGGAGGAACCCCTGGTGCAGCTCCTCCAGTGATGCTGCTGGGTTCCTCTCGTTCCATCTTCTACTTCTCAGTGAAATAAAAACAGCATTGGAAGCTGTCGTGCTACTTTGGCTGTCTTCATGCTGCATTTCTAAAACACTTGTAAATCTCTAAAAGTAGCACTGAGTAACCTTTGACCCCTAGTATGGGCTTAATTTGAAATATATTACACGACTTTTTTCAGGTTAATAAATATGAGTCTTGTTCCAATATTGCTGCTACAAAGCACAATTTTTTTAAATGAAAATTTGAAAAAAATGCAACTTTGAAATTAAACTTTTGACTGTTTTGAGAAAAACGGATTTTCTTTCTCTGATTTTTTCTTCTGTTAAAAAAAAAAACAGAAGGAAAAATACAATCTATGACACCCAGCAAAGTTATTCTGCAAAACAATTGACATTTTTGAAAGATTCACTTTTGGATTAACTTTTTTCACATTACCATTTGATGTTTTCTTGTATGAAACAACAATGAAACTAAATTCACTCCATAAATACTCAGCTCTTGGTGCAGACTGCTCTTCTCAGAAACTCACCTGTGCAAGTCTGAGCTAACTTAGCTAAAAGCTGTTAGCCTACCAAACCGATCAGACGTATTTCTGGTTCTCTGATGTAGGATTTCATCTAGAGGAGGGATGCTGCTTTAAATTTACTCCATGACTTCTCGGTCTGCTGGTCCAAAATGATCGGCTATCAGAACCAGAACACCGTGGCAGACCAGTTCATTAAGAGCCGATGCAGTGCTGCTAGTGGCCTATAGGGGCGCTAAACCTGGCCAAGCTGGGTGATGGTGGCAGAAAGCTGGAAAAAACGCAGCCACTTCTATGAGTACTCCCAGCTCAGACAGTGAACTACAGCACAGTTTGTTTCACTCATTTATAAACAACATACCTTCGCTTTATCTGACATAGAGGCTGCCATAAGAGGAGACGCTAATTTTTTATGTATGATTGAGGTAAAACGAGAAAACAGCTTTAATTGATTCAAATGAAATGAAATTTAAAAAATCAAACCAGTTTCTGTCTGAACTGTGCAGTTCTTTTAACTCTGGATAATGTTCATCGTCTTTAAAAATGGTTCCAAAGGCGCTCTGATCCTCTTCGTCTGAAGCCACAGGACGTCTATCCAGCCTCCTGGTTACATGATCATCATGTAATCGTCGTACATTTAGTCATTTACTGGAAGCATTTATTGCTTTGTTTCTTATCCAACATCCTCATGTTAAAAATCGATCATCTTCTCCGTTTCTTGTCTTGTTTCCGCCTTCGAATGTCAAGCAGTTTATTAGTTTACATATAATTCTTCACACACCTACTATATGTTTTTTTGGCAGTCATTTAACCCCATATGTATCGGCTGAGCTACTAGTTAAGATGGTCTAACGGCTGATGGATGCCTCTTTATCTCTTGACCCTTTCAAACCTCATTTAGCCATTTAAGTTTCTTCTCTAAAGTTGTTTGACTCTGTTGTCGTTTGGAATCTTATTGTGATTATTAAGTCAAAATGATTCTTTATATAATTCATTCCCTTTTATCGGTTTCTTTCATTTGTGTTTCTGAGATGCGACTGTTGACCCTTGAAAATGAGACCTTGCCTTTTTTCCCCCTGGAAAATAAAGGTTAAATATAATTTTCAGCTTAATAGAGTAGAAAAGAATGTTCCTTTATTTTATTGCCGGGGTGGAAATGTACTTTAGCAGCATTAGAGTGAGTTACGAAACCTACATGAATAATTGTTGGGAAAAGCAGCAAAACATCTGTTGGTAGGAAGGATCTGTGATAATGCTGTTTTGTGCACATAAGGTGCAGCAGTCTGTCACTGAAGGAGTTCTCCACCCATCATAAGCTTCATGCCCCTGCATGTATGTGGGACATGGAGCTAATCGCTGGCAGCCCAGAGCCTTAAACATCACCTGCAGTCGGATTCATGTGAAAAAGTTTCTTGGTAAATCGAAATGACACGGCTTGTCTCTGCAGGCGTTGAGCTGATGGGGGAAAACAGGATGTGATGAAATGTCTGGAGGTTGGGACAGAATCCCTCGCAAAGGTTGTCCTTCTGGAGCGGACCAGCTGAGGTGTCAAATATCTGCTGAGAGATTCATCAGTGGGAGGATTTCAGACGCCTGTCTGTCTCTCCTCGCAGACAGCAGGATAAATAAAACCGTTTATTCAGTGACTAATCATTAATTTATGGAGGGAAAAAAAACAGAGCAGTTTCCCTGCAGGCATTTTTAATGTTATCTATGAAATAAATAAAACATTTCTTTACAGAGTGAGTTATCCCAGAAGCTGCAGCTTTTTCAGTTTTCCAGGAGGAATGAAAACATTTCCAGGCCCAAACGGAACCAGAGCTTCGTCCTTAATGCTGCCTCTCTGTCCTCCAGCCACATGCCTCTGAGTCCGACCGCTGACACCAAACATGATCGCCCGCGGCAACAGGCGGTTACTAACGGCAACCCAACAGGCTCTGCTGTCGCCAGGGACGACGACGGGGAGGACACGCCCCCTGGAAACAGCATTGTGGTCCGAATCGGGATCCCGGACCTGCAGCAGACGGTAACGCGCTCACAGGAAGGCAGCGAGGAAGGAAACATGGATCATGAAACACGGCACAAACCTGTCTATGTGTCTGTCCGCGTCTTGTCTCTTTCTCTGTCCGTCCTTCTGTCTGTCTCTCTGGCTCCGGCTCTCTCAGAAGTGTTTGCGGTTGGACCCAGAGTTACCAGTTTGGACCAGTAAGCAGAGGGTTCTGGTGACGTTGACTCAGTCTCTGTCGGATGTTTTGAACTATGGTCTCTTCCAGCCGGCGTTCAACGGCCGAGCCGGAAAGTTTCTGGACGAGGAGCGCCTGCTGAAGGAGTATCCTCTTCCCCCCATCACTCCCATCCCGTATCTGGAGGTAAACGCCACCAGAACTTTTCATCACAGACTAACGGAACCTGTAGTAGAACAAAATAGGCCTGAAAGAAACTGAGATTTTATCAACTTACTGAACATTTATCAGACTTTTTTTCTCATTTAAATGGATCCAAATTAACAATTTTGTGACCAGAACCAATATTTCTATAATTCTGTTGAAAACATCATTAATTTTACTGATAAAAGCAGCAATAAAAAAGAGGTAAAAGATGTTTTATTTTCTCCAGAAATGTGTTTTTCTAAATATTCCAAGCATTCAATAAAATGATTTAGGACTTTAACTTTAGGATGATCCCACATCATTAACCCTCCGCCGCCGTGCTTTACAGCTACACTAAGATGTCGGTTCTGTAGCAAATTTTTTACCCTGAATTCATCACATTTTCTCCCATTAACGAACCGTCACAAATGTCTTTGAGAATTTATGACATTTTAAGGAATAAAAGTGAAATTATTTGACAACTAGAGCAGAAATGAATGTCTGTAGAATTCAGCCACACCTGAGTCACGACACGCCCTCTGCAGAAAATCTACACACTGAGCCCTCTATGCACAGCAGCTCCACCTCTCTGGACTTTAACTAGGCCATTCTCACTCATCTGCTTTGATCTAAACCAGGGGTGTCCAACTGGTTCCAGAAAGGGCCGTGTGGCTGAAGGTCTTCTTTCCAACCAAGCAATAGCACACCAGACTCCAGTCATCTAATCAAGTGAGTCCAATCTGAACATGATGACTTGATGAGATGACTGGAGTGTGGTGTGCTATTGCTTGGTTGGAAAGAAAACCTGCAGCCACACGGCCCTTTCTGGAACCAGTTGGACACCCCTGATCTAAACCATTTATCCTTCAACAAATATGATCAATAATAGAGCTCTGGAAAACCTCATAGTCGTTCTGCTGCAGGTGGTGCAGAACAATTGAATAATTGGCACTTGAGAGGTGCACTGCCACCTAGTGGTTGGGGGTTTAAGAACATATAAAAAGTAAGAGTATATAAAAATGTTGCCATTTTGATCTAATATCTGACAAAATCATTTTTGCACATTTTTTCAAGTAGTTGAAAAAAGCGTTTTTTAATGGTCCAAACACAGACCACCCAAAATTATAAAGGGTGTAATCTGTAAGAGGATGCAATTCAAAAAGTTCAGCCTCCCTGAATATTATATTTTGAAAAAATATATAAAAAAGATATATATATATATAACAGATTTTTTTTAATATAACAGTAAAAAAATGAAAATGATACCAATAAAAATAATAATTTCTTTTAAAGTACAATACAGTGAAAAAAATTTGATCTGCAAAAAATAAAAGATCAAACATTTAATATGAAAAAACTGTTTATAAACAAAATGAAAAATACATATCTGAAATGGCAAATCTTAAAAGTACAGTTTAAACATTTGCATACGCCTTCTGAATTCTAGATTAAATATAAACATAATTTTTTTATAAGCCTTTCCTAAAATCACTTTTTTAAAATGTGTTTTTCATCAATATTGGAAGATATTTCTGTCATCTTTGTAGAGCAGCTGAATCTATAAGAGTATTGGAGGTTGGTTTAATGGGAGAAAATGTAACAGTCGGAAATCTCTGCTTCGCTCTCCTCTAGCAGAGGTCATTGTTCTGAAGGACGAAGGCTTTAAAGAGCTCAGAGCTGCTCCTTAAGTTTTCATCATCGTTTAAAACATTCAGGGAAATTTTCTCTTCTGCGGACGATGACTCAGTCAGAGCATCAGTTTAAACATTTAGATGTTTCCTCCTCTGTAATCTGACGGTTTAATCCATCTGAGCATCAGTTTCCTCCAGTGACGAGGAAGACGTCTGACTTCCTCAGCAGCTCCTCTGTGTTTGTCTCAGTTTCAGTTCTTTGTCTGAAGACCTCGTTAACATGTCGCCTGTTTCGCTGCTTAACGAGGATCCCCGTCGCTCACTGAATTTTGATCAAACCAATGTTGTCTGTTTTTCAGTTTCGTTATAAGAGGAGAGTTTATACTCAGAGTTACGTGGATGATAAGCAGCTGGCAAAGCTGCACACAAAGGTGATGAAGATCCACTTCAGTACAACATTTCTTCTCTAAGTTTATAAATTTAACACAATGATTCAGGCTGAATATTTGTGGTGTTTTTTCAGGCAAATCTGAAGCGATTTATGGAACATGTTCACCAGAAGAATGCAGAAAAGGTGGCCAAATGGTTGGAGAAAGGTCTGGACCCCAACTTCCACGACTCGGACAGCGGAGGTGAGCAGAACCGGGCTTAGTGAATCGACCGTCTCACGGGTTCAGTAGGTTCTGATCCGTTCCCGACTCTGAACAGATCCTTTATTTATTCTGATGAAACCAGGCTGCCTGAGCAGAAAACAAATGCCAACGGATTTATTGAACCCCAGTTTGTTTTGTGAGAAAAATAAAAATCCTAAAGATTGGTCTGATGATGGAGAGCTGATCTCCTCCTCAGACTGATGAACCTCTCTGTGTCCTCAGAGTGTCCCCTGACTCTGGCCGTCCAGCTGGAGGACAGCTGTGAGCTCATTAAGGTCCTTCGCAGCGGAGGAGCTCACCTGGACTTCAGGACCAGAGACGGCATCACGGCTCTCCACCGGGCCGTCCTCTGCAGGAACAGCGCCGCGCTCACGGTGAGGAAAGCTTCCTGTCTCTCCCCCAGACCCCTCAGTTTAACGCCGTTCGCTCTCTGACCCGTGTTCTGGTGCTCAGACTCTACTGGACCTCGGAGCGTCTCCGGACTACAAGGACAGCAGAGGTCTGACTCCGCTCTACCACTCTGCCATGGTGGGCGGCGCCCCCTACTGCTGCGAGCTGCTGCTTCAGGACCACGCCACCATTGGTATGTTTGAGAGGATGATGCTTTCTGATCGATGTCTGTGGGGGAAAAAAACACTTTATCACTAAGAGTTCTCGTTTCCATGGTTACAGGGATCACTGATGAGAACGGGTGGCAGGAAATCCACCAGGTGACAAACACACACACACTCACTCGCGCTCCACTGATGACGGGTTCTGCTCGGTTCTGATTGTCTGTGTGGGTGTGTTTTGGTGTTTGTGTGCATGTTCAGGCATGTCGTTATGGCAACGTGCAGCACTTGGAGCACCTCCTGTTCTACGGCGCCAACATGAGTTCCCAGAACGCCTCAGGAAACACTGCGCTGCACCTGTGTGCCCTGTACAACCAGGTAACCAAACACACGGACGAGCCGGTCACATGAGCGACACGCTGACTGCTTTCACATGGCTGGTGTCGGTTCTGCAGGACAGCTGCGCCCGGGTTCTGCTGTTCAGAGGCGCCAACAAGGACATAAAGAACTACAACAACCAGACGGCCTTTCAGGTACGAAAAGACAAAAACCGGGAAGAATAGAGGTTCAGATCTTAAATTAAACTGATGTGCAGAAATAATAAACAAGATTCATGCAAAGAAATCTTTTTTATTATATTTTCCAAATTTATTTGCATTTTGAGTAAGATGATGGTTGGTATAAAACCCCCAAACTCTACGTCCTGAGTTCATTAACTGTTCTCCTCCCTGGGAGAACAGAACTGACTCGTCTACATTCATCTGGTTCTACAGTAATGATCCGATCAGAGAGAATCATCCTAAATGAGGAAACACAGTTTAGCTTCATATAAAAATAAAAAGAGAAACAGTCAAACAGGCTTTTCTAAACTGGAAACTCCTCTTAAAACACAAACCACAAGTAAAGAAATCCTCAGAAGAGTTTAAACAATCATCATCAGTGTGTTCATACGTGTGGATCCGTTCATACGCAGGATCCGTTCATACGCAGTGGATCCATTCATACGTGTGGATCCGCTCATACGTGTGGATCCGCTCATACGTGTGGATCCGTTCATACGCAGTGTGGATCCGCTTCATACGTGTCGATCCGCTTCACACGTGTCGATCCGCTCATACGTGTCGATCCGTTTACACGCACGACATAACCGCTCATACGCGTCGTCATCCGCTCATACGCGTGGATCCGTTCATACGGTGTGGATCTGCTTCATACGTGTGGACATCCGCTTCATACGTGCAGGATCCGCTCATACGGTTTCCATCCGCTCGCCGATGTCGATCTGCATACGCGTGGATCCGTTCATACGCGTGCTCATACGATCCGCTCATACGCAGGTGAATCTGCTCATACGCGGCGATCCGCTCATACGTGTGGATACCATACGTGCCGATCCGCTCACGCGGTGTGAATCCGTTTCATACGTGTTGAACTGTTCATACGCCTCGATTCGCATCATACGCGTGGATCCGCTCATACGCAGTCGATCCGCTCATACGTGTGAGATCCGTTTCACGCGTGTTTATCCGCTACACGCGTGGGATCCGCTCATACGTGTCGCATCCGCTCTATACGCGGTAACCATCCGTTCACTACGTGTGGATCCGCTCATACCGCATGGATCCGCTCATACGCGGGCTGATCCGCTCATACGTAGGGATCCGCTCATAATGTCTTGGATCGCTCATACGCGGTGAGATCCGCTCATACGCAGTGATCCGCTTCATACGCAGGGATCCGCTGATTCCGCTCTCTATGCGGTGGATCTTCATGCCGCGATCGCCATCCGCTCATACGCGTGCCGATCCGCCTATACGCGATAAAGATCCGCTCATAGATGCCATGGATCCGCTCATACGTAGGATCCGCTCATACGCGTCGCATCCGCTCATACGCGGTGGATCCCGCTCATACGCGTCGCATCCGCTCATAACGTCGCATCCGCTCATGTGCAGGATCCGCCATGCGGTGGATTCGCCATATACCGCTGGGGATCCCGCTCATACGCGGTGGCATCCTTGCCGCTACGGTGGATCCGCTTCATACGCGGTTTATCCGTTCATACGTGGATCTGCTACCATACACGCAGGATCCGCCCACACGCGCGTCGATCCGCTCATACGCGTTTCCATCCTGCTACACGCAGGATCTGCTCATACCGCGGATCCGCTCATACGCGTGTGGATCCGCTCATACGTCGTCGATCCGCCCTCATGCGTGGATCCGTTCGTTCATACGCGTGGATCCGCCATAATGCGGTGGATCCGCTCATACGTTAATCGATCCGCTCATACGCAGTGGATCCGCTCATACGCGTCGCATCCGCTCATACGCAGGATCCGCTCATACGCAGTCGATCCGCCATACGCAACGCATCCGCCATGAATGTGCTGATCCGCTCATACGTGTGGATCCGCTCATGCGTGCAGGATCCGCTTCATGCGTGTGGATCCGCTCATACGCATGGAATCCGCCATACGCGTGGATCCGCTCATACGTGTTTCCATCCGCTCATACCGAGGTGGATCCGC
The DNA here is from genome assembly GCA_018398635.1 of Cyprinodon brontotheroides. NCBI lineage: Eukaryota > Metazoa > Chordata > Actinopteri > Cyprinodontiformes > Cyprinodontidae > Cyprinodon > Cyprinodon brontotheroides. The sequence continues at coordinate 16,790,833 of JAGKQL010000030.1, read as the reverse complement.
TCATACGCAGTGGATCCGCTCATACGTGGATCCGCTCATACGCGTGTGGATCCGTTCATATGTGTCGATCCGCTTACACGTTTGGATCTGCTCATACGCAGGTTCGCATCCGCTCATCCGCAGGGATTCGTTTCATACGCGGTGGATCCGCTCATGCGTGGATCCGCTCATACGTGGATCCGTTTCATACGCGGTGGATCCGCCATATACGTAAGTTGAATCCGCCTCATACGTGGATCTTTCCGCCATAAGGATCTCGCTCATACGTGTGGATCTGCTCATACGTGTCATCTCGCTGGCATCCGCAGGATCATATACGCAGGGATTCGCTTCATACGCAGGGCATCCGCTCATACGCGGTGTCGATCCGTACGCAGGATCCGCTCATACGTGTGGATCCGTTCATACGTGTGGATCCGCTCATACGCAATGGTATCCGCTTCATACGTGTGGATCTGCTCATACGCGGTGGATCCGCTCATGCATACGTGGATCCGCTCATACGCGTCGATCCGCTTACATGCGTGTGATCCGCTTCATACGCGTGGGATCCGCTCATACGTGTGGATCCGCTTCATACGCAGGATCCGATCCGTAGTCATACGCACGTGGATCCGCTCATACGCGGTGGATCCGCCTCATACGCGTGGATCCGCTCATACGCAGGGATCCGCTCATACGCGGTGGATCCGCTCATACGTGTGGCATCCGCGCTCATGCGCAGTGGATCCGCTCATATATGTGTGATCCGCTCATACCGTGTCTTCGATCCGCTCATACTGCAGCGTTAGACCGTTCATAGCGTGCGATCTGCTTTCATCCGTGTGAATCACGCATGGAAGTGGCGGATCCGCTCATACGCGGTGTGATCCGCTCATACGCGTGTGGATCCGCTCATACGCGTTGATCTGTTCATACCTGTGTGTTTGTGCAGGTGGCGATCATCGCTGGGAACTTTGATCTGGCTGAAATCATCAAGATCCACAAAACCTCTGATGTTGGTGAGTTTAAACACGACTCCGTCTGTTTCCTGTCAGGATTTGTTGGTTTCGTTCAGCAGGATCAGCAGTTTAATGTTAGTGAAGCAGGAAACTTTGATGAACCTCATCAATAACGTTGCATAGATACTCCCTCAGCAGAATTAAAATAACAAACCTAAAATTAGCTCCGTTTTTAAAACTGCCTAGTCATGAATTTCTAACCCAGTATCTCAAACTTCTTGTACGTTCAGGTCTTGTTAATTAACTGCAGCCTCAGTTTATTACATTTTATTGCTGTTTTACATCTAGATTTTGCTCTATTTGTTAATCAACAGACCACTTTAGTTTATATTCACCAAAATATATGACAGGAACAGAGGTATGAATCAGCGACACACAGCAGAGATGGGACAAAAGGAAAAGCACCACAAAATAAATAAAAAAAACTGCGAAAGGACACAAGTAGAGCTGGGAATAAAATGTGAAGATGTGAAAAGACTGCAGAGTTAATGGATGTGTGAACAAACAGCCACAGATAGCGGCGAGAGCAATGCTTTTCTTAGGCTTCTATAGTGACAGTCAAATCTATACAGTAAGTAATGTTTACGCTGTTTGCCACTGTTCAAGTTTCCAATGAGGTGATTTAAGCTGCCAGCAGAGGGCAACGACGTTCAAGTATTTTCAGGCTCTAAACAGAGCAAATACTTTGCTTTGTGGTGCTTTATTTTAACATTGATATATACTTTTCTTTTATTGTCCTTCTTTATGCCATCTGAGTTCAACTGTAGCCACATGTATGATAAAATACTAGTGTTAAAGATAGGCTCTGTGTATGCACCCTGATGCTCAATGTTTCCGGTTCTTTTCCCTGAAAAGAGATCACTCGGGACAAACTCTTTAAATAACACTTCATAACTTATATGTATTAAATAACCAGGAGACATGACAACAGATTTTAATAAAAAACCTAATCTTGCTTAGAGTTTACAGAAGGCAGCTGCCACCTCTGGGCTCACCTCTCAGGAAGCGGCACCCATTAACAGTCAAAAAGGCATTTTATACATCTCCATTCTGCCACATCATCATATTTTACATCAGACACGTTAGCAGATGATTAGACATCCATGGCTCCAGCATTATCAAAATAGGACATTGCTCTCATTCCATTTCCAGAACTTTGGCAGGTACAAAATGAAGATCATAATTGTATATCCAGACAGACGAACTGTCCTAATTAGATTAAAACGTCAGTTCTGACGCGCGACAGGCAGCCCATAGCAGGGTGTGATAAACTCACATCTTCAATGATAATTATCCTAACACTATGAAATATTAATCTATCATAAATTATTGCTGGAGGATAGACTGTTTTTCCTCTGATGCCGCCTCCTCTGTGTGAATCCATGGCATCGATGGGATAAGCTACGTGTAGCTGTTAGCATACGCCTCACTTATTGTGAGCGTCAACAAGTACATAGAACCAGCGTTGCATTGAAGAAAAGAGAAATCAGAACGACTCCTGAGGATGTGGGCGGAGTCATAGAGAAAACTATTGTTGAGGTTGTTGAGTCACTTTAACAGGCTGAAGGACCAACACTGACGTTTTGATTTTTTGATGCCAAAATAACATTTGTGAAATGTAAAAAAAAAAAAAAAAAAATGCCTTCCATTGTCTTATAGTCTCTTTCTAAATGACTTCAAACATCCAGTAGGAGGGTTAGTCTAAAGTGAGGATGAGGATGAGCTGAAGGCTGAATGTTGTTCAGGCTGTATGTGAACAGACTCTCACTAACCGGGCCGATCCGGTTCTGACGCCGCTGCTGAGTCGAACTCTCTGTCTGTTTATGTGTCCAAGTAGTTCCCTTCTTTGTAGAAACCCCTCCCCATTACACACAAGAAAGCGCCGGGTCGGCGCCACCAGAACACCGGCTGGAAACGGCCTCTCATCACCTCGCTCTCTGATTCGCTCAGCCAGTGACAACGCCCTGGAAAGCCCCGCCTCCTCCCCAGGCCCCTCCCTGCAGAGCCTGGAGACGCACCATGACACGCACACGCACTCACTGAGACGCCACACGCGCCGCCTCAGGTACGCTCAGGTTCACCTGCTCGAAGCTCCAGTCAAACCAGCGTCTCTTACTGGTCTGTCGCCCTGCAGCCCCAGTGGGGGGGGTCATGTGGAGACCAGCCCTCCTTCCTCCCCCCCTCCCACGCCACAGATGAGGAAGAGGAGGCTGTACAGCGCGGTGCCGGGACGCACCTTCATTGCCACCCGGTCCCACGTCCCCCAGGGGCCCGGAGAAATCCAGCTGCACCGGGGGGAGAGGGTGAAAGGTGAGACGGGTGAGCCAGGGGGGTCGGAGATGTTCGGGGCGGTTCTGACCCGGTTTGTGTTTCTAGTGCTTTCAATTGGAGAAGGAGGCTTCTGGGAAGGAACCGTTAAAGGCAGAACCGGCTGGTTTCCTGCTGACTGCGTTGAAGAGGTCCAGATGAGACAGTACGACCCGCGACTCGGTAAGAACTCTGACCCGATTAGGTCGATCCGAACGTCAGCAGGTCTCCAACATGTGATGTGTTTCAGAGACGAGAGAGGACCGCACGAAGAGGCTCTTCAGACACTACACAGTGGGATCCTACGACAACTACACCTCCTACAGGTGGGACACCGGAACTACACCCTTAGAACAGCATCTCATCATTTCTAAACCATCATGGATTCCAGGGAGGGATGGAAGGTTCTGATTGGGTTCTAGCTGCAGATGGATAAATATACATAAACTAATGAAAAAAAGAACCAGTTGAGAAAACCCCAAATCACTAAAACTTTCCCTTTTTGTTTTCTAAAAGCCAGAATAATAAGACCCATTTTAAATAAAGCCGCCATCATTTGTGTCTCTTAAAGGTTTCCTTATTAGCTGGAGATCTGAGCCAATTCTCTTTCAATTACTGTAAATAACGCGGCGTTGAGGTCTCCAGATGTTTTAAAAGAACCGTCTTTCTTCATAGGGCCATTGTTCTGTCACATCAGCATACTCACAGTAATATTTCCATTTCTCCCTTTAGTTTTGAATGAAAAATAGACTTTAAACTACGTCGAGCTGCGTACATCTGTTTAGTCATTTACAAAAAAAGCAATTTAAGATCAGATCGCCATACGCTGCAAAAAACGGATTTCGACTATGGGTCAGATGACCGGGAATGCTCATCAGACAGAACTCTGCCCTGATAGGGATCAGTCCTTTCTGCCTCATGGTAGTGTGTCCTCAGGGTCCTTCCAGGTTTTAAATGAACTCTAATCGGGTTTTCTGTGTTGCTTTTAAAATCATGGATTCTTCTCTCCTGAGTGGCCTTTCAGCTCAAAGGAAAACTTGCTTCATTCAGGTGTTCTGGAAGAAACCTGATTATCTCATCCTTCCTCTGACGTTTATACTTGTATTTAAAAAAAAAAACGACTTTTAAAGATCTATAAATTCATTCCACAATCATAAGATACCAGGGTGTTTAAAATAAACATTAGGTCGCTATTGGCAGAGACTGACTACAGCAAGGAAGATACTGACTGCTCTTAATAATCCCCATAACCACAGCATGTCTTTATTAGAGAAAACCTCATGTTTAATTACCAGCATCTTGGACTAAAGCTGTTGGGAAATGTTTATTCACAGATCAAACTTTAACTGAGGCTATAAAAAGCTTTTTGGATGGTTTATTAATAACCTGACAGGACTGTTGGGTTACAGAGCAGTAATCGGCGGTAACAGAGGATCTCATGAAGGGACAGCCGCTCGTTTCTCCAGGCAGACTCTGAATCCTCTTTCTGTTTCAGCGACTACGTTATCGAGGAGAAAACGGCCGTTCTCCAGAAGAGAGAGAGCGAAGGATTCGGCTTCGTCCTCCGAGGAGCTAAAGGTAGGAACGGAGGAGTGGTGGGTGTTTGGAAGAGAAAAAAAAGAAAGATATTTTAAACTGGAGCCTAGAGAGGAAAACTCCTCGCTGTCTTGTTACATAACACCTACAGAAAGTCTTCTTTACAAGGAAGCACTGGTTCCCAGTGAAATGAGACTTTAGACTGGTGGGTAACAGCATCCTGCTCCAGGTAGCGGATCTCTGTTGGTTTTTTTGTGTGACCTCGACTCAAATTTAATTTAACTGTGTGTAAAGGAACCACAACACCAGCCAATCAGAATGAATCTGAAAAATTCCTTTTCTCTGATTTACAGTTTCTACCAAAGGAAACCATCACTATCTCCACAATGTGTTATTTTAACGTACATTTTGCCTATGGAACCCAGTAATTATTTTTTTTAAATTTCTCCATTTTATTTATATTACTGTTCAAAACTTTTCATCTACTTCTGTAAAGCCTGTGACTAAATCAATGAAACATTAAAAAAGTAAACTTTGACAGTTCAGCGGGACAGAAAACGGATAAAGTAGTGACCCTCTTTTAGCCTCACAAAAAACGAGGGACAGACAGGGCAGGTTATCAGTCTCCTCGAAAAAGGAAAAAAAAATAAATAAATAAGAAAGACGAAGTATTGCCTACCTGGAAGCTATTCTGTTTGCGCATGCGCAGCACGGATCATGCTTCTGGGACAGATTGATTAGTGACAAAAAGGCAGGGTTAGCTGCAGTATTTTGAGTAACCGGTTGTTTCCATCCATCAGAAAGCAGCATCTGATTGTCTGGAGGTTAGTTTACATACAGCTGAGCTGGTTTGGAAAGCAGGCTTAACAAACTCAGACTTGATCTGGCCTAAGGTCGGAAGTTCTCGGTCTCATAAACGCTGCTGTGGGTAAATTTAATCTACTCTGAGTAGGTCTATTCAAAGATGAACACCTAAGTAACAAGTATGTAAAACCATTATCAGTGGAGCACCCATTCAATGAGTCACCATGACAACAGGAAGTGCGTATTTCACACAAATGGAACAAGAGATTTTAATGCTGAAACTAAAAGACAGCAACAGCTGCAAACCAAAGGAAGAATGCTGCTAGATTTAATGCGTAGGTTTATATGAAGTTCACTACGGCAGGCTGTTTTGACATTTATCAAAAGTACTCCCCTCTGTGTTCCATTTGTAGATCAATAAAATAGGATTCTCTGTAGCCAAAATTACATTTCTAGTCAGAAATATAAATTTTTTCCAGCAGAAACTGAATTTTAAATACCTAGAAATATTTACAAATTTATTACTTTGACTGTATATATATAAGTTTATCTAAATAAAACAAATTAGGACCAGTATTTTGTTTAAAGAATTTATTTTTGTGAAAAAAATAAATAAAAATTGTTTTTCACACGGACTAATAAATATCCAGACGGCCTCCCATAGTTGTTTGAATCAGGTAACATTGCAGGAAAACTAGTTCACTGGTGGAATGGTAATATATATTTAGGTGAAATCTCAGGGGAGAGAAGCAAAGCTGTCAGCAGGTGAAGATGAGGTTTTAAATGTTTCAAAAATATATATATTTAAATGCCACAATAATCACATTTAATGACTTTTAATGATTTTAATGAAGCAAAGGCGGACCTTCCACACCGCGTTTATGAAAAAGGCACATAAGTACTTTTTAAACCAACCCGGTCACTAACTGAAGGACAGCTGTTAGTCCTCAGTGTTATTCATTTGTTCTATACGTGTACTGCATGCCTGTCCACCAGGGGGAACTGTTGGGTCTGTAACAATTGTTGTAAGGGGCGATTACTCTCTGTAGTTCGGGATTCTGTGAGTGTGTTTCTGAAGTGAAGGAATAAAGTGATGCTTTTGCACCTGAACACAAAGTGGAGTTATTTGACTACCAGTCAGGTGGCGCTAAAATGCATGTGAACTCTGCTTCCAGCTGAGACGCCTATCGAGGAATTCGCTCCGACACCGGCTTTTCCCGCTCTGCAGTATCTGGAATCAGTGGATCAGGGGGGCGTGGCTTGGAGGGCGGGGCTAAGGACTGGAGACTTCCTCATAGAGGTGACAGTGGTCATCTGCAGGATTAACTATAAGTATTCAGAGGTCACTGAATGTAATCCTTCAGTATTTGTACCATAAACCTGTTTTTCCTCTGCAGGTGAACGGGACCGACGTGGTGAAGGTGGGTCACCGGCAGGTCGTCTCTCTGATCCGACAGGGAGGAAGTCGGCTGCTGATGAAAGTCGTCTCAGTTTCCAGAAAATCAGAAACCAACCTGATCAGGAAGAAAGGTAGAGCTGTTAACATGTCGCTCATCATTAAAACCATTTCAGGATGTGACTTTACCCCCAAAATGGTTTGTGTGCTCTAGCACTGATGGAACCTGTAGCCATAACTAAAACTCCCGGGGCAGCCATTTTGAAGAGAAATAACTATTGTTCTATTAGTATTATGTTGGTCTGATCTGGATTTCCTTAATAAAAAGGTTAATTTGACCTTTGTCTCCTCTATTAATTGTAATTACGCCCCCATTGCCTAGCAACCTTCATGCCGTCTAGGACACTCTGGAATCCTTGAGCTAATGCTAAGGCTAAAATCACTTTAAAGAATACAGTGTGAATCTAAAAGTGTTCTCCCCCTTCACAGCGTCATCAGTGTCAGTTACAAAGGAAAGGAATACTTCTATTCAAGGTTTGGATAATAAGATTGTAATATAGAAAAAGGCTAAAGATTGAGATCAATAAACTAAACTGTTATATCTATACAGTAACGTTTCACTCAGCCCAGAGTCCCTGATCTGGAATGGGTATGTGCTCATTATGCAGGGGCGGAGTTACCATTAGGCAAAACTAGGGACTTGCCTAGGGCCCCGAGTTTCTGGGGGGCCCATGAAACTCCTTTTACATGTATGTTTAATACAACTATTACTTATTTGTGCACATTATATTTTTTATTAAAATAATTTAGTTAAAATGCCGTTTTAGAACATCTAAAAGCAGCGAACTCTGCTCTCAGAGCAAGTAAGATTAGTAACCAGCCTCACTGCTCTCTACTCCTATCTTGTCTCATGCTGTCATGAGCGTTCGTACAGCTGTTATTTCATCCCAGAGCAGAAAAATGAGAACAGAGAAGCAGATCATGGCTTGTCTACAGTGAAAAGAAGGACTGGGTTATTTACTTTTGCCGTGGCATTTTTGGAAACACCAAGGAAGGGACTAATTTCAGGGAGAAGTAGTGATTGGAAAAATCTTTCATTCCTTTTGAGGCAGCATGAAAAATGTCAGCTAAGTACATTTTCAATAAATAAAAAGGGAAAAATTTAATTGGTTTGTGCTACCTTAGTGCATTATAGTCAAGCTGAGAGAGATTTTGATTTTATGAATTAGTTGAAAACTTTATTTAAAATCTTAAGATCGACAACTTTTGGTGCACAAACGTTTAACACGAGTTTTAAGATTAGAATAAGATGGTGGGGCCACCTTCACTTCTATACCGTTCCCTGCAAATGTGGTACAAAAAAGTGCAGCGGGGGAAAAGCTTTTTTTTTTTTTCAGATCAGATTTAGCAATAAAATAGAAGAAATAATGTTAACAAAGGTAGAAATTAAGGAATGATCTGAAGAGGTTTTTAGGTGGTTTGAAAAAAAAGGTGTTTTAATTTAGCCCTAGATGGCTGTTCATTATCCTCCGTCTGTCGCTGCCCACTCCTCAGAATAGGTGCTCTCTGCGTGGGTAGATTTTTAAGGAGGTCCCGCTGAATCTGACCGTCATCCAGATGCTGCTCTGGATGAACCAAAGTGGACTCTTTTGCTCAGAGCTTTCAGTTGTTTTTGCAAAAAAATAGGTGGACTCTCCAAGCTGATTCAAAAGTTGTGCACAGAGAACAATTTAGCAGCAGTCCGTGATGTTAAGCTTTACCTGCGCTTTTATTGTGAAATGCTGTGGGGTTGCCAGGGGTAACGGCTGGTCCAAACTGTGAAACAATCATTATGTTTAATGTTCTTTTCAGTGCCAGCACAGGAATAACAAGTGACGTTATGCAATAACTTTATATCAGGAAAAAAGTGCAGCATCAACGTCTGCTGGGACGGTGACGTCATCGGTCGAAATTAAAATAATTGTATCTTAAAAACCAAATCAGCACAACAACAGTTTTAACTGCACAGATCATTAAAAACTAGATATTTTGATTCAATTCGGAGCCTAATGGGGGGATGGTTAACCTCTGGATAGCCCAAAAATCATCTTCAATATCTCTGAAACAAAAGTAGCAAAGAGGATCTATTTTATTTTTACGTATGATCATTTTAAATGCACAAACCTGCACTAAAGAAGGACCGCAGGCCGGATTCGAACCCGGGTTGGCCGTGTCGAGGACTGAGGCCTCCGTAAATGGATCATGCGCACTAACCACCTGCACGCCCCAACTAAAGACTATAAATAATAACATTAGCATACATTAAGTTTCCGTATTCTTAATGGAATTCTGACTGGAACGATTGTAGTTGATGACATCATCAGCAATGGTTGGGAGTTCTGGATCACACCGGTTTGATGGATGGTGGTAGATTAATGTCCAAACATTTTTTAGGAGCGGTTCCCACAGTGAGACCAGATCGCTGTGACTTCATGCAACAGATCTGCTTCCTTAAAGTTCAGATTCAAACTGGGTTTAAATGTTCTGGTGAAGCTTCTAGAAGCACAGGAGGAGATGTTTAGGTTTTATCAACCAGTGAAAGTCCAGCTGATCACCATGAACCCGTCTGACGTCTGCTTCATGTCCTACCTCGTAGCTCCGCCTCCTCCAAAGCGGGCCCCAAGCACCTCGCTGACGCTACGATCCAAGTCCATGACCGCCGACCTGGAGGAGATAGGTAAAACAAACAGCGGGTGAATCCCAAACACACAGCAGATTCAGGTTTGGTTTTTTATTGCTGACGTTTGCTCTGTCTGCAGCCAGGAGGAGACGTTACGGTGAGTCAAACGGGCCTCCCTGTGGTTCTGAGTCAGTTGTGATGTTTCTGTGATGTCATAAGGCTCATTTCCACCTCAGTGTTAACTTTTAATGTGTCATTAATGTTCAGGATGCACAGCATTGGCCCATCAGCAGGATGTGAAAGATGATCCTCCACCTGCTTTTAACTGTTAAACAAAACAACAACAAACCTCATGATGAACTCTGACCCCTCATGTTTGGAGGAGGAGCGATGCTGTGCATCTGGATGGTGTCCATGAAGCTTCAGGGCCAAAGCTGAATATCGTTTATTATCATATAATAAAGGGCTGTTTCTCTTTACTTCTACTCCATCTATCTCTACGTCTGACATCAGGTCTGAGAAACAGGTGAAACACGTGGCAGTTAGAAGATCAAACCAATAACAGGAATGATCCGATTTAAATGCAGTTTGTGAAAATTATAGTCATGTTATATTGTTTAAAGTCAAGTAAGTTGGATAAGAGCTGCTGCAGCGGTTTCTACATATTCATAAAAACTTTAAATACAAAACTAGTTTCTCAGAGAGTCATTCTTCCTTTTTTCAAGTTTCCATGAATCTAATGCTACGTTCACACAGCATGCAGCTTCATTTTTTATGCTTATAACCGTTTAGTTCTGAGGCGCGGCACAGACTGCTCTAGCTGCACGGTCAAAAGTTGGGTCTGATGCGCGTTGGGCGGAGCTACCCTATCCTCTCTTTGCGCGTAACAATGGCAGCTATATCTGCTGTGATCAGCGGGTAAAACGTAGTTGTAATGTTTTTAAGTGAGAAAGTCCACCTGAAAACTTCCTCTATGTAGTCAGTTAATCAATCCTGCCTTCAAATAATGCGCTGTCGGAGCCGCTCAGACTCCCGTACGCCGGTGGAGCGCTGTCACTAGGAATCCCTTTGAACAGCAACCTCAGGCCCGTTCGCCTCTTCGCGGTTTGCCGCTAATGAAAGTAGATGCTAGCATTTTTCACATACGTAATCCTAACTGCAGGCACCAGAATAATAAAATTGAACATATTTTACCAGCAGGTTTCGAAATAAAAGTTAATTTAGGCGTTAATAAACTGTTTCGGAGGAGTGATGATAGCGCTCTGCATCAGCAGCGATGTGTCCGTCTCTCTGCCAGCTCCCAGATCAGCTTCTCTGATTGGCTGATGTGGCGCGTCCAGCGGTAAAAGTAAAATTTTTCCATCTCCACCGCATGGCGTGCTTCAGATGCTGAGAAGCTCATGATGAGCTGTTTCTGCTGCTCAAAATGCGCTGCAGGACCTTTTGCTGCACATTGATGCACGTAAACTAGCTGCTTCTGCTGCCTTTGCTTCTTTAGGTGTGAACGTAGAATAAAGTGTTTATGAAAGTACTTATTTAAGTAAATTAAGATTTTTGTTTGACTTTAAAAGAATAAATAATAAGAATCAAAAATTCTTGAATATTTGCTTGTTTTAAAGTTTTGGCATCTTGCCTGTTGCAAAAGGGCCAAATGTGTACCATTTTTTACAGAGGTCAGGGGCCACACATTGGACAGCTGTAACGAAAGCTAAGCAGGAAACCAGCTTCAGAGGAACTTTCAGCTAAAGGGAGAACATGATGCTGCTTTCTTTAACCCTCCAGTAACTGTGGAGCAAACAGGATGGCAGCGAGTGTGATGAGCTCTCAGTAACGCTGCCTGCTCCGTGTATCAGCTCAGTGTCCCTTAAAGCATTCACAGCCCTTCCCAGAACGGAGATTCATTTAATCCAATCAGGAATAAAGTGGGGAATACTCCGGTGGCACTCTAATTATTTAATCATATATCACAAAAGATGTTATCTCAACATTTACCACATCATACATAACACACTAGGTATCTATATGTTACTTATTTTTCTTCCTACTTCTGACTTCTACTCATTACATTTTCACACAAGTATCTTTACTTTCTATTCCTTACATTTTTAAAACAAACATCGCATCGGAGATGGAGATGGAGACCAACAAGACCTCCCTCATCCTTGGCCCTATCTCAAAGAATTTTTCAAAATAGTTGAGAAATTGAGCTTTCATTCATATAGTGGCACAAAGGTTACTTTATACTATTACATTTTTGAGTAGTTTTTGGAGCACATACTTTTTCACTTTTACTTGAGTATAGAAGTGAAGTTGATACTTTAGCTATTACCAGAGTGTTTTTAAACTGCAGTATCTATACTTCTACTTAAGTAACAAATGTGTGTACTTTTGACGCCACTGCTAATATGGGAATCAGAGGTAGTTGGTCCTTCCAGAAACTGCTGATCCTGCCTAAGACTCTGTCCAACCAAACCTTTGCAGTGCTGCATGTGTTGATGACAGATTTGAATTAATAATGCAGGAACACTACTAGCTTCTCTACATCCAGAATTTTCAACCGGAGGCCAACAACTCTATTTAACCTTCCTGTTATCCACTGACATTACTGTTCTCACTCAGTAAAAATCTAATTAGTTTACAGGCTAATAATGTGTCCACAGTTTCACAAAAATATACAGAAACAAAAAAGAACAGCAACTCTGAAAGAGTTAAAAACCACCAGAGGTCAGAAGTTAAGTTACAACAATCTACAGTTGAACTGGAGAGAAGAAAAAAAACTCATCGTGTTTCGTTGCTAATTAGCAGTAAAATCCTCCACCCAGAATATTAGCTAGAGTCTGAGCCACAGCATGCCTGTAGTTATTGATCTCAGAGCATTTGCAGCAAGATATGTGGTATTATTTACTTCAATCTTTGTCTTTAGACGTGTTGGTTGTTTGTAAAATCCGGCGGCGGCCCTGATGTCTCATTTTCGTTTGGTGTTCCTTCAACGTTTGGATGTTGTGGTCCTGCTTTAGTCTTCTATCCTCCAGTTTGTTCATCTTGTTTTTCCATCCTCCTTCAGAGAAACTGGATGAGATGCTGGCCGGAGGTCAACAGGAAGTGGTCCTGAGGGCCCGTCCGTCTGACGACTTCAGAGCGGCGACGGTCAAACAGAGACCGACCAGCCGACGCATCACGCAGGCCGAGATCAATGTAAGGAAAGTTTAGATTTCCAGCAGAGAGAAAAGGACTGACTGAGCCTCAACTCTTCTCATGCGTTTCATATTTTACTTGATGACTTAAATCAGAAACAGAGACGTTTGAACGCAAATACTTTAATGGGACATATGTTGGTGAAGATTCCCAGTTATCCAGGTCACAATCATTCCAAAAATAGTTCAAAGCAATCCACTGGACTGTGTTTCCAAGGTTGAAGACATTTCGTTTCCCATACAGGAAGCTTTTTCAATTTAATGAGAGGGGCTGAAGGAAGCCATCTATGTTCAGAAAGAAAAACCCACCTTAAATAGAGGGGGTGGACTCAGATTTCAGCTTTCAAAAACCTACAATGCAGCGATAGAGTTGATCCCTTCCTTGCAGCCCATCGCAGCTCCAGCACAGGAGAGCGGAGGACCTCGTCTATTCAGCCAGGCCAACAATCCCCTTTAACGACCCCCCCTTACAGATACTTAGACAGGTATGGGGCATTGCAGGCTAACAAAAGAAGCCAAACAACCTCCATTCCAAAGGTGTGGACCCATTCATCCGTTTCAATTTGCATGTTTTCAAAACAAGAACAGGGCTTTGTTGAGCTACTGTATAAAAGCTCAAACTCAACGCTATTCCTGACATTTTGAATTGAAAAAGTTTCTTGGATGGGAAGCAAAACGTCTTCAAACTTGGAAACGAAGTCCAGTGGATTGTTTTTAACTTTTTTTGGAACTTTAATGGGACGTCCAAGGTTCTTCAGTTCCCAGTTAATGTGTTATTTCAACATTTAATAAATCAGAATCATTTCGCTGATCCTCACTGACCTCAAACAGAAGACAAAATTGGTTTCTTCCTTATTAGTTCCAACTTAATTCTTAACATTATATTAAAGTGATGCTATAGAGTAAATAAACATTGTGGCTTAAGGTTAGCCATTTACAATAAAACTTCCACTTTCCAACTGTAGGGGGAGGTAAAGAGCTCAGACTTGGTTGCCTGTGTGTTGCTGCTTTAAACCAATCAGATTGGTGAACTGAGATGATTGACATCTTTCCTCTGTGTGTCTCCAGTCTCTGTTTGAGCGTCAGGGTCTGGTTCCCCCCTCTGCTCCAGAGAAGAGCACCATGCCTTTACCCAGAGGGATGTCCAGAACCAAGAGCTTCGGTGAGGCCAGTGGAATGCGAACCCCACAGCTCTTCCCCAGTTAGGGGAAAGTCTAGATATGATTTTGTGTTCATCAACTTGTCTCCATGGTTACCTGACAGGAACCCCAGAAGATGACAGGATCTCAGCTCTGATCCATGAGAGCCGCTTTCCTCGGAGCTCCTCTTTGACGGACAGCTCCATCCCGCCTCCTCCTCAGACAGCTCCACCCCCGCCTCCTTCGGCCTCCTCCACCTCCTCGCTTTACCTCCTCGACTCCGGCCCGCCCCCGTCCTTCCTCCCTCCTCCGCCCCCGGCTAGAGGGGAGGGGCTAACACGCTCCAGCTTTAAACCAGGGGCGGAGCCACGGCTGCATGAGCTCTCTGATGCCAGGAGCCACGCCCACGCCGAGCGGCAGAGGAAAGCCAGGTCCATGATCATCCTGCAGGACACGCCCCCCCCACCGGCGCTTCAGGCGGACGGCCATGCCACTTCCACACACGCGCTTCACACCGCCACACAGACCTCCACGCTGTCCATCCACGGAGCCAGCCCCGCCCTCGGACACTCCCCTCTGTCACGTCGCCGGGGACGAGCGATAGAAAACCCTTACGCCAACGTTGGACATCAGGCTCCGCCCAGCAAACCCCAGAGGAGGAAGTCCCCTTTGTTGAAGCAACTTCCTGTTGAAGAGCAGGGTTAGCATCGTCCGTCATCGTCTGTCTGACCTTCATCGTGTCTCGTTCATCGAATTAAAGCACAGTAACAAATATTTACCGCAGCTAAACTTTAACCTTCCTAATGGAGGCCGAACCTGCGAAACCAACAGAAAGTAGAATAAGAAGGAAAAATAAATAACTTTTATTAACAGTTCAGAGATACTTAACACCTAATACAAAAATACTATAAAGTTTTTTATATTGTGACAAAATGTGCAAAGAAGTTCAACAGAAAAAGCAGAGTGAGAAGTTTTCTAATTTGGCTTGAGGTGAGAAAACAAACTGAGCTAAATGTATTCTGCTAATGAAACTACTCTGTGGTCATTAAATTGTTCCAGCTGTGGACAATGATTTGGCTCGGTGGATTTTGTCTCATTAAAGCTCATCAGTAGTTAGAGTTCAGCATCACATGCTCCATCTTTATGTGTCTGATTCATTTCTGCATCATCAGGAAATCAGCTCATACTGTTTAATTTTAAAACTATAATTCCTGTGAAATCTAAGATGAGCAGAAAGAGGAGCAGCTGATGAATGCAGGTGACTTCAGGGTTAATGTTTATCTCCTCCTGGATCCATGCAGCTGTTCATTTTGTCTCTTTAAAACTAGATTCAGTGCATTTCATTTGCTGTCTGGTGTTTTTTGAAGCTGCAGACTCCTCCTCTGTTCAGTATCAGTCCAGTTTCTTTCCTTTCAGGTCTTGGAATCAAAGACCACGATTCGTTCAAATCAGACGGAGGTGGACTAATGAGCCCCAGCAGAGCGGAGCTGTATCAGCAGCAGGTTCTGTCTGAGCGCGCCCGGGTTCAGGGTCGCCGCTCCTCCCTCTTCCTGTCCGTCGAGGGGTCGGGGTCAGAAAACCAGGCCCCGCCCCTCCTGACTCAGAGCCACTCCATGGACGACCTCGGAGAGCTGCCCCCTCCGGCTCCGGTCCTGTCGCCTTCGCCGACGCCGCACACCTTCCTCCACCCGCTGACAGGAAAACCTCTAGGTGCTTCAGGCAACATTAACTCCATTACTCTTCCTGTTTCGCTTTTGTTTGGGTTTTATATAAAAATACATTTAATATTTCTAACAGATCCTAATTTTTTTTCTGAAAAATTAAAGAATAAAAGCCTGAAAACTACAAACTACTAACAGAATAATGTATAAAAAAAGTGAAAAAAAAACTAAAGCTATAAATTTAAATATTTTTAAGTCCGATCACTATTTAAATTCTCTTGCTAAATCAAAGTACCAGACGGATGCTGCTGCTGGCAGCGCTCACAACACAGAAAAAATGAGAAAATTCTTACTGACTGCAGGCTGTAAAAAATCCAAATCTAGACAAGTCATTTTTTCTTAAAATAAGTGCATTGAAGAGGTAAAAGAGACATTTTGCCAATAGAACAAGACAATTTACACTTAAAAAAAGAAAACACAATTGCATTTGCATTGTCTTATTTCAAGTGCATATTATCTAATGACCTTTTTTTAAGATTTACCTACTCAAAATAAGGATAAATACAATTAATTCAAGAAATGTTTACTTATTTCTAGATCGTTTTCCAGTGTAACAGTAAAGTTATTTCTGAGAGTAGATGCAGGCTAATCAACCCTCAGGTTGCAGCGTGTGGAAGAAGAACAGAGAAACAGACAGTTGAACACCTGAGGCAAATACTATGAAGTGCAGGCGGATCCACACCGAGGAAGACATGAAACCTCACAGATGTATGGAGTTTTGCTAAAAATGGTCCAGATCTTATTTTTGTTGCTTATTAAGGAAGGCCAGCACAGTGAGCTTGGATGGTGGGAGAAACATGGCGGAAACTTCCCCTTGACAACGTCCTATCAGGGCTTTAAACACTCTCTGACTGTTGCTTCAGAGTTGAAGCAAGAACATGAGTTAATTAAAGAGGATGGATTTAGAAACAAACAGCCACTGGGAGACGTCCTCTTCCCACGGATGTTACGACGCCAACATGAGCGGCAATGGATGCCTGCGGGTAGGTTTTACTCCATCTTCCTGTTTCCTTCCTGTGTGATAATAGTGTGTACATGAACTATAGCAGTACTAGTCAACTCAAATGGATCTAACCTTCTTGTTTCAGGTATGTGACCTGAGAGAACGTCTCTTTCTGATCTCACTGGCGTTTTCCTCTGCCTACGTGGTCAAATCCAAAGCTATTGGAAGCACGCAGGCAAAACACTGCATACCTGAAGATAAAAGGACCTTAAATGATTACCTAGAACTGAGAGGAGTGAGGTACAGAAGACGATTAGGGCCACTGAAAAAATAAAAAAGGGTTAACTGATTTTTAAATATTATTTCAGTTTAATATGGGGGGAAAAAAGTCCGAATGTTGAAAGTAAAGTCCGAATTTTGAGATTAAAGTCCGAATTTTGAGAAAAGAAGTCAGAATTCTGAGATTAAAGTCGAATTCTGAGGTTAAAGTCAAAAAATCAGAATTTTGGGAAACAAGTCAGAATTCTGACTTTTTTCTGATATTACACTGAAAAAAAAATAAAAAAAATTTTTCAGTAGCCCTAATCGTCTTCCGTAGTGAGGTGTGGGAATCCATCAACAGTTTCCAAAAAGGACATGAGAGCCAAAGAAAAGTCCGCCCTACCAGCTTCATCAGAGTCTGAAGCAAACCGTGACACAAAGCGGAGCGAGTCATCAGCACAGGAAGCTGATCTACAGAAACACTCGACCAACATCTGCAACATCTTTTCTGTATCATCTAGAAATGTAAAATGGTTTAGGAACTTATTAATGGATAAAAGCAGTTGGTCATTGTGAAACAAGGTGTTCTGAATCACTGATATAATCTCTGCTGCACACTGAATGTCAGGAGCTCCATCGTCAGAATGTTTTTTACTGAAAATAATCTGACTGTTGTGATTAAATAAAACATTATTTCACTAAAAGCAACAACTGGCCTTAAAGCTTTTAATTAAAATCCTGCACCAAACCTTTTTCATATGCCCTAAATTATATTTTATTCCTGCTCATAAAACTGAACCTTAATTTCTTTTTAAGATTAAGTCAACTAATAGATTATCTCCATAATAATGAGATATATTTTATTTCTGGTATTTATTGCTTTTAAAATTTCACAGACTTAAGACAATATATTAGACATATTTGTAAAACTAAATATTTTTATATCTTCAACAGAAAATATCTCATAAATTTAAACCTGGATAGTAAAGGTTAACGTCTGAGTGGAAAAAAAAAGATATTCACATCAAAAACTGAACTAAATGATCTTGTAGAATTTAAACTAAATTAGAATAAGGGAACTGATCTGCCAAGAAAAAAATCGACTTAATTCAGGACCTGCTCCAATGATAAACAAATGCTTTTGTTTCGATATATTTTTGCAGATGTTTCAAAAACAAAATTTAGTGAATTTTGCGTAATTAATCCAAAATATATTGAAGTTATTTGTCACCATTTCAAGTTCAAATCAAACCCCGACTTGTTTCTGTCCTCAGATCCGTCGTCTCCTCTCGCCTTGGCTCTCGCTGCTAGAGAGCGAGCGCTCACCGCCAGAACGCCGAGTCCTGAGCCTCGAATCAAACACACCTCAGCCTCCACCACACCTGTTCCCACTCCAGCAGCCAGTCCTGAGACCAGACACAAGCGCACCCCCTTCACCACCCCACAGAGCAGCCCTGAGCCGCGATCCAAGCGCACCTCTCCCCAGACGAGCCCTGAGCAGCGAACTAAACATACGACTCCACAAACCAGCCCTGAGCTGAGGCACAAACGCATCACGCCGCCACTGTTCCCCGAGGGGCAGGTGGAACGCCCAGAGACCGAAGGGGGAGTAACATCGCCCGCTGCCCCCTCCCCTGAAAGATGGAGACCCTCCCCTCTACCAGCGCTGGCCAATGACAGCCACTCGGCTCTGATTGACAGACGGAGAAGTCTCACGGTGGGCAGCTCAGAGGAGGAGGGCGGGGCCTACACCGTGACCCTCCCTCCTGCCCTGCTGTCGTCCAGCGATGAGGAGACCAGAGAGGAGCTGCGTAGGATTGGTCTAGTGACTCCTCCCCCCGCCTTCGCCAGCCCCCCTGCCGCCCCAGCGCCGTCCTCCTTATCCCTGTTGCCTCGACGAGGAGGAGAGGGAGGAGGCGAGAGTGCTCCAGAGTCCCTTGGGAAACGAGGAGATGAGGAGGAAGGAGGTGAAGAGCGTCACCATGACAGCTCCTTGTCCCCTAGCTCCCTCCCTCCCTCCATCACCCTGGCCTCCCCTCCTGCTCCCACATCCCCATCCTCCCCCCCTGCCACTCACCCCTCTCCCTCATCTGCTGCCACCTCCCCGTCGGCTCTGAAACCCCGCCTCCGGTCGCCGATTGGTCGGGGTCGCTCTGCGTTGCGCGACCCGCTGCTGAAGCAGTCCTCAGACAGCGAGCTCCTCCCCTCTGTCGCCTCCTCCTCCTCCCCCTCCTCCCCACTATGTTCCTCACCCACCAGCGGCAGCAGCCGACAGCCGCGCTACCTGTTCCAGAGGAGGTCAAAGCTGTGGGGGGGCGGAGACGACGAGCGTCGTGGGGCGAGTCCAGAGGACGGCGGGGGTCGCCCAGCAGCCCTGGGAGGTCAGAGCTCTGGGTCTGCGGTGGACCTGACGACCCGCTCAGCGTCCGCCCTGGAGCTGAGTGGTCGGGCCGGGTCGGGCCTGGATCTGGCTAATCGGCTCCAGCTGCTCAACAAAGACAGCCACTCCCTGGGAGAGGAACCGAGTCCGCTGGACCCGGGCCGGAGGTCACCTGTAGGGGGCGCCAGGTACGTTAAACTGGACGTTTTCCTGATGTGCGATCCTGTGTTTAGAGTAAACAGCATTTTTAAAAAGCGATGAATGGTTTTAACTGGACTTTAAGAAATATTTTACATCAACAATAAGCTGCTGTAGATTCTCAGTCATCCAGGACTCGATAAAATCTATCAGCAAACACAGCAATAACCCTAACCCCTTCAGAGGAAACTTCACTTTTCCTCTGACTAATCTATCAGCCAGTCCATCGATAAACTAGATAGCTGTTGGGACTGCATCATTTCTGAAGCCAAACACTGAGCTCAGTACTAAACGTGTCTCACAAACAGACATTTATTTATCCAAAGCAGTAGATACGGAAAGCCAGAAGTGCCACAAATTTAATGCATGACAATTTGGGATTATTACTACTGGTAAAAGTGAAAATTTCAATGTGACATTAAATGAATGAAACTTTATAATACAGGAATATTAAATATTTATTTAAATTTGTTAATAATTTAAATAAATCCTCCACCCTTCCAGACATGCCTATCTCCAAGCATGTCTTTATTACTTCCGTTTCCAAAAAGACCTATCATTTTCGAGACTAAAAAAAAACAACTTTGAGTCATGTTTGTACTGATGCAGCATGGGCTGGGTTTTACTCAATTGTTTGTTTGTACATTCAAACACTAGAAGGTGTCAGCTTTCAAATGATGTATCACACATATCGGCTCACAGTTCCTAAGTTATTTGCTTTTCCATTTGGGTATGAAAAATAGGTGATGATCACTTCAAATTAGGGGGTTTAAGAGGTTAAAGTGTTTATGAAACAATATTGATATCATGTAACTTTCCATTCAAATCATGCAGAAGAACATACCAGGAGGCTCTGAGTTACAAAGTTTCTACATTTAGTAGATCCACAGCAGCACTCTGTGTGTGCAGGTCTGTGTGGCGACGTCAGAGGGAGAACACCTTTAGAGCTAGCTCAATGTTGAACCATCAGCTAGTTCAAGCTCTGGAGAAGGTAGTGATGCTTAGAAATATGGAGACATCACACCTTATGGGTCAGAACACTAGTGCATCCTAAAGACAAAACGCCGGACCAAATATGAGCGGAGTGGAGTATGCAGTTCAATGCAGTGAGGAATGCTCTGATGTTTATTTTGAAGAAACCAAACAACCTCTCCACAGACTCATGGCCCAACACAGAAGAGCGACCAAGACTCAGCAGTACATCTACACCTTATGGACCGAGGACATTCTTTTGAGGAACACAATGTTCACATTTTGGACAGAGAGGATAGTTGGTTTGAAAGGGGCGTGAAGGAAGCCACCTATGTTAAGAAAGAAAAACCTTAAACAGAGGGGGTGGACTCAGATTTCACCTTTCAAAAACCTATAAATCAGCAATAGAGTTGATTCCTTCCCACCATCATTACAACTCTCACCCCCTTACAGGGAACAACAACATCTCACCTGTTCAGCTAGGCCAACAATTCCATCTAACGACCCCCCATTTCAGAGACATAGACAGGTATCGGGTATTGCAGGCTAACAAAGAACTCAAATAACCCCGAAACCAAAGGAGCGGTTCAATTTCCATGTTTTCTAAACTAAAACAAGGCTTTGCTTTGGTCCACTCTATAAAGCCTTGAACTCGACGCTATATCTGACATTTTGAATTGAAAAAGCTTCCTGGATGGGAAGCGAAATGTCTTCACACTTGGAAACAAAGTCCAATGGATTGTTTTTAACTTTTTTGGGAGGATCAGAACCATTCAGAGCCGACCTCTAGACTACAGAGTCAGACTGTGAGCTCGAGGGTGACGGCTAAAATGATGCAACAGCCTCGTCTAAGCTGCTTCACCCACTTTGAAATTCAGCTGCAGATCCTTAGCAAATAGAGCTGTGCGATAAACCGGATTTTTACGTTATTCACTACGATAATTGGCGAAAATTTTGCAATGTGGGTAAAGAAATAAACTTAATTATTCCATTTTTCCTGCATACGCTGCAGGCTGGTAGTTCCTTCCTCTTTAAGACTCGGCAGCAGATGTGGAGTCACCTGACTCCAGCCGTGAACAGAGAGAATGGTAGATGAGCCCAGTGAAGAAGCATCTAACACAGCTGTAAATGAAATTACATCAGTTAAGCCTAGAGCCTAGAGAGAGCAGAGATGAAGCTGAGCGTGCAGAGAAGAAGCCAAGAGCGCTTTGTCAGAGTTGAGCACTCGGCACACAGTTTTGGAGTGAAGATGTGCAGGTTTAAACGATGCACTTTGTTCTCACTGCACGCTCAGTTCAGTGGCACTACAATTACACCATGGATGTTGAGCAGAAGGACATGAAATGCTAAGTTTGTCTGAAAACTGTCGGGACCCAAAGTAACACATCCAACCTCTCCCACCACCTACAGCTCAGCCACGCTGCTGAGTTCTAAGATGTGAAAAAGGCTCCTTTACCTTTGTGCAAAAATATTTGTTCAATGAGACATTGTTGAATGTTTCAACCTGAATGGGTACAAGCCTTTAATATTTAAATGAAAGTAATATTTAATGTGATGTATTCCATAAATAAATTATAAATAGATCAGTTGCATTTCCTGCATTTTATTTCTGATAGAGGAGCCGGAGCATTTCTCATGCTTTTATCTTTATTAAGGTAAAACTGCCGTATTTATCATGATATTGATATGATGTCATATCCTCCAGCCCTATTAGGAAACATAAATAAGCCGAAGCCAACCTTGTAGGATTAGCTGTAATCTAATCCATGAAAACTGTCCATAACAAAACCACCATTCCAGCTCTTAGTTGTTCTCCTGCATCTTGTTTTCTCCCTCAGACTTATTTTAATAAAAACTATTTTATCAGGTCCCTTTAAATTATTACATTTATCCTTTATTACAATGTTTTGGTCTAATACTAGAAAATGTCAATATCGTCTCACACTTCAACTTCAAATGCATATTTCTTTCCTAATGGCCCTGTGTTAAAGATGAGTTTATTTTACTCTCTGCCTTTAATCAGTAATTCTTGTTGTTAGAAAGTCAATCCTACTGGTTAGGATGTGGAGGATGATCTGTGTTTGATGTTCTGCAGGTTGTTCTCCAGCCTTGGCGAACTTCACACCATTTCCCAGCGAGGATATGGCACCAGTTACACGGTCCGACCAGGAAGCCGCTACCCCGTCACCCGCAGAAGCCCCTCCCCTTCTCCCTCCCCCTCAGATCGCTCCATGGGGCTGGGCTCCTCCCCTGCGCCTTGCTCAGAACGGCCTGATCTGAGCTCGGGTCGAGGTCTGACCATCCTGAAGTCTTCAAGTCTCAGCCTGCCATCGGAGCCGAAGGAGGTCCGTTTCGTTATGAGAAGCGCCAGTGCACGAACCAGATCCCGCTCTCCTTCGCCTTCGCCCCATGCCTCCCCCTGCCCGTCTCCGGTCCTCAGTGGGCCCCTGTTGGCCCTCCGGCCCTGGAGGCAGCGGCCTCTAAACCTGTGGAATAAATACGATGTGGGCGACTGGTTGGAGAGCATGGGCCTGGCCGAACACCGCCAGCGCTTCCAGGAGCACGAGATCGAAGGCTCCCACCTCCCTGCCCTCACCAAGGAGGACTACGTGGAGCTGGGCGTCACCAGACTGGGACACCGCATCAACATCGAGAGGGCTCTCAGACAGTTGCTGGAGAGCTCCACTTGACCCCTCGCCTCTCACCCATCACCTCTAGGCATCCAGAACTCTGACCTCACGACCCCTGACCTCAGGTCAGACCCCAGCCCATCTCCTTAATTCAATATCTCAGCCATTACAGAATCACGCCCATTTTGTTGACGCCCAGATCTCTGAAATGTTTCGGCTGATCAGCTCTTGGAGCACCAGCTCTGAGTTCAGCTCCTGATGACATCCAGGTCGAAGCCTTGTTGTCACTTATTCACACCAGATATCGGATATTACCAAAGTAACTTAGGAAAAAAGAAATACAAACAAATAATTCCTTGTTCATGGAATAATGTTTAAACAAGCTTCTTAAATATACTGAACGAAACAAAAGCTTTTTTCTTTTTTTATATAGTCAACTTGTCTTGAAACATTTATGTTATTTAGACCCAGTCTCATACAAAATTCATCCCAATCTAGAAGGTTTCAGCACCGCTTAGCTTCAATTAGACGAAAACCTGATGATTGTTCAGTCCGATCCAAGAGCTTCACCTTGTTTCTCTGTTTTATATGGTATTATTGGGGGCTGATGTCTTGACAGAAATTCAACATGGGTTGTATCTGAACAGACAACACTTTCCCGTTTTTGATGGGCCTGTCTTAAAGTTTCGCAGCAAATCCTAAACAAACATGTTTTCCTTCTGCAGTGGAGTCTTGTGCTGCTAGTGAAAATGGAGGCCAAGGTGTCTCTGAAGTCGGGGTACACTGTGCGATTTTTTTCAATCGTTGCATAAAGCTACAGCTCACACTGTACGAAGAAACCCTGCGGTTTCATTTTACAGTGCGAGTTCACAGCTCACACTGTGCGAATCGACTATCTGATGCGATCTACCTGCTCACACTGTACGTCTAAAAAACACGTCGGATTCAGCTCCGCAGTGAGAGATGGCACTGCTTGGACTCGTCTATGCGGAAGCCAAACAAGCACAAGAGGAATATGAAGTTAGAGTGAAACGCCCTGCCTCGGCAATTTGTGCTGAAAGCCCTGAAAAGAAAAGTCGATGACGTATTTAGACAAAGACATGGCTGAACAAACGAGGCTACTACGGTATGTCAATTTCCATTTCACTCGCACCCCCGCCATGCTACTGTGTTCTCATCTGAGCGGAAGAAGAAGTATCCTTGTTCGCAGACTGAGCGATTTTCCCACGACGGCCGACTGAATTTCAAATAGGTTTGATTTTTTCCCGACCTCATGATTCCTGATCGCGAGGTGGTGGTGAGAGGCTGTTCACCCCTCGTTACCCCCGTACACTACACAACGCACCATCAGGCTGAAAGTCATCCTGATCGCAAAATTCTCACATGACTGGAAAGTCGGCCAGAAAAGGGCAAAAAATTGTACAGTTTAAGCCCGGCTTGAGGCAACTCCGTTAAATCTCAGCTTTTCTAACAGTAAAGAGCACCTGGACAGAAAAGTACGTCTGTAATCAAACCCATGTGTGTGTTTCTCAACATTAAGGTTGGAAAAAGTCTTAAAGCTCTTTCCTTGAAAGCTAATGAGAAGCAAAATCATTTTAGAAGCCACCATTTGGGATTAAACTGATATTTGCATTGATAGAAAGCTAGATTTCTTTATCATACTAACAGAGCCGTTCAGCCGTTTTCTTTGCTTTCTGCACTTTTCTCACTTATGTGTTAATTACAAAGATAATTCATAAATACACCCTTCTGATTTCTTGTATATGTAGATAACTTTGGTTGTTATGAACATCTGGTGTGAATTTACTGACACGAGCCCATAATTGGCAAGAAAACGTTCAAAATTTTCATTTGCTGTTTATAAAATTTGTAAAACTAGTAAATATAGGATTAAGAACTTGAGGAAATCTGGTCTATTTTCCCAACGCTGATCTAAACTTCAGATTTTAATCATAACTAATCTTAAATTTTGTGTGTCATTTTGTATGAGATAAAAGAAATGGATGTAGCAAAATATACTTTGGAACTCAATTCTTAGATAAATTCCGTCCATTAGGGCAAATTTGACTGACGTGAAATAAACAAATATCTCTAAAGTCACAAAGAACATCAAAACATTTTGTCGCCGAAAAACTGCCAAAGGCCACAGTCGAAGGAAAATAATCCAAACCAACAAAATGTAGATGTTAACTTATTTCCAATAAAAGATAACAATACAAGAGATGGGCTGATGCTGCGTTTTTAATGCCGATGTAAATACCAATTATCGGACATCAGTCTAACTAATCCCCGATGTTTTGAAGGTGATATTTCTTTCTCTTGACAATGTTACAAAGAACACAAAACTATCAATAAACAAAAAAACACAAACGATTACAGGACAGCAGATGGAGGAAGCAGCGATGCATGCGCTTCATGTTATCTAAAGGCATGTCTGCTGCGTGCATTAATGATGACGCAATACAAGGAAAAAATGCTAATAAATGCTAATACAATATTCCACTCTCCTTTAAGGTAGGCATCGCAGCGCTAGGCAACCATGACCAGCCTGATTTGATAGTCTTGAGCAGTGAGAAAAACAAAAATACTGAGATAAAAGCGATCAGAGCAGATTCTCGCCATTTTCGATGGCCGACCTTTACAGACGATATTTTCCAGATGCTCTCCCTAAAATCATGACTTAACTTTTCCGTTAGCCGTCGTTTCTGTTCTTTGATCTTTGGGATGTAGAGAAAACTGCGTTTAACTGAACTGACAGAGTTACAACATTTCAACCAGCATAAAATAACCGCAAGCTATAAATAATAAACACCCATTGGTAGTCAAACTTATTTGGCCGTTTCTAAAGAGATTGGGCATGCAGTGAAGCACACTGGAGCTAATTTAATTAATTTTTGTTAATAAATAAAAGCTTTTAATGGATCTGGAGTCTAATAAAGGGACTTCTGAGGAGAATAAAAAAATTTTTCTAAAGAGCTGCGATGGTTCATATGTTGGCAGGAGCTGGACTCAGAGCTGTGCTGCTTCTCACAAGAAGAAGCGACGATCAATGAGACGGGTTCTCCCTCCATGCCGGGTTTATCTGGATGATCCGGGACCTTCGAGGACTTTTTGAAAAACTGGACACTCATATTTTTGTCCTTTCCTGAAAGCTGTTGTGATTTCTTTAACCCCCCCTTCAACATATCAAAGCTTTTGTGTTCCTTCAGACATGAGTTTATATGTTAATGGAGATCATTTAGAATTAATCAATAAGTAATAATAATACTAGCGTGGTGGTGATGCCGTACAGAGCTTTTAGTCGTCTGGAAACAGATTTTTAGTTATGATTTGACAATGAGTTGAATTTCCAGCAGAAGTTTTGGAGTTCATAATGATTTGTCGATGAGTGTGACTTTGTGCCGACGTGTTGGTGTGTTTCAGGGAGAGCTGCTGCAGAGCTCCGACCTCTCTGGTTTCTAACCTGCTTACTGAGGGCTTACTGTACACGGTGCTATCTGTTTAAAGCCATCTGTACAGACTATACCTTCCTCCTCCTCTTCATGCATCTTCCTCACTCCGATTCCAGATCAATCAGCCGGAAACCAATCGGTTAAAACGAGGCCATATCGCCCTGACGACGGTGTCACAGGAACAGGCCATAAAAGGAGATTCCTCCCCTGCCATATAAGGGATGATGCTTCCTGCCATAAGTGGAGTTGCCTTCAAATATAAAAACCGTAATAAAAGGAGCCCCGTTTACTCATGTTTATAAGCTTTTTATAAAAACAAACAGGGAAGATTTTTGTGCCAAAAGAGGAAATTATGACTAGAATTCAGCTAAAGAAGCTGTTAGTCATCTAGAAAACCAGATCTGCTTTTAAGACCCGTATATTTAAATGTTTATGATGCAGTAAAGTTAGACGCAGATTCATATATTTTATAGGATTTAAACCCCTCATTAAAGAGGTGCTGCCTCTGCATGAACAAACTGAACCACATTTCTACTATTATACAGAATAAAAGCTAAATAAATTATACTGTGTATATAAATAAATATAACTATGAATATAAAGCATCTTATTTTAGCGCAAAGGAGCAAATTTCAGTAAAAGAAAAACTACAGTCCTGCAGTGAGTTCTGATCCAGTCTAGTTTTTTAAAAATATTTTCCTTCCAAACATCCAGATTTTCCTCTCGTCTTTCTGCATGAACTCCATCAACGCTTCAAACTTTGAGGAAAACATCTGAGCTGCTGTAATAAAGCTCAATTAATTACTGTTCCTGTTATATAGATAATTAACGCTTGTTGCACTTTATGGCCAAACCTAATAAAGTCGTAAAGAAGCGATTTAAAGAAGCAGAAGCTCTTTATAAAAGGCTCCTTTTCTACCAAACTGGTCCCAGTAATGGTTCCCGGACTGGGGCGGACAAATTTGATGAAATATTTGGTCCGTTTTTCGTATAAAAACCACCAAATAAAATGCTTTGGTTGGGAAAAAATAAATCTTTAAAAACAAAATTTTTTAGAACTCAATTTAAATTTAAAACCTTCAATATTATGAATATTACTACTTTAAGTAATTCTATCAAACCCAATAACTTAAGCAAATTAAAAACAAGGTTATTAATTTTAAATGTGTTTCTCAGTATGAAAATAACATGACTTCACATTTTAATTAATCCGAAATTAAAATATTGATCCACGTTTTCATCTTTAGAATGGTGGGTTTCTGATTTACTGAATTAAACTCAGAACAAACTTAGTGGTTATTATCATATCTCCATCCAAACAAATGATACAGTATTGTATCATGATAGAAATGGTGATTTACAGCCCAAAGCACCATTACCCAGGTTAGATAACCATAACTCGGCTCCATTACTGCTGGGTACGTTTGGGCCTATTTCAATCCAAAACTGCTAATAATGACAGAAAGGGATTTTAATCAGGCGAACATTTAAATTTAAACTATTAAAACGGTTTTAGGGCCAATTTATTTGCACGTTAGTGGGGACACCTGAAATCCTGAGGCACACTGTTTCCCAGCAACATAAGCTTTGTTGTTTATTCAATATAATTACAGCTAAATGCCACAAGAGTGATCACTAAAATATAAAAAACTGGATTAGAGCAAAATTTAATGCATATATTAAAGAAGCAGGCTATATCTGAACATCCGCCCTAATCACTGTATATTGGTTACATCATTTTAAACGTGTACGAACGTCTAGTAAATAAAAAAGTAGTGGATTTGAAACTTCCCACAATGCACCTTGAAAAGCAGTGGTCATCCATGGTCACTAGACTAGATCTCCCAGATTGCTTTGCGAGAGCTCTCCTCGCAAAGCATCATGGGATTTGTTGTTACAGCGGGCCGCTGTCGGGTAGTGGGCGACAAAAAACAAAGATGGCGCAGGGACGGTGCAGGGAGGCAGAGTCATGTGACCAACGGGGAACGAAAAGTAGTGATCATCTGTCCGAACTGTCAGTTAACTTAGTTCACTATATAGTCCCCGCTCTGTATAGTAATAGAGGGATTTAGGGGTTAGGGTGGATGTTCAGGCACAGCTGAAATGTGGGAACTCAAAACATCGAGTCAAATCTGAAGCCACTAACATTTTTTTTTTTCACAAACTCAAAAGAAAATTCCAGATTTTTCCAGACAGAACCATGTAAATCCAGAGGAACTGATTGTTGGAAGCTAAAGACAGACGGCAGACGTTGACTTTATGCTTTCTATCATTCGTCTCTGCAATAAAACGGTAGAAATTTAAGAAAGAACTGAATCCATTCCAGTCTAGTTCTTCTCCATCCAGGCCGATCAGATCGTCTCTCTAGTCTGAATCAGAAGTGGAACCAGTTTGGCAGAACAACAGCTCCTCTGCTTCCTGTAACACACATCTGAATATTTGAAATGAAAACAGATGTTCGACCCCCCACCACCACACATCACATAATTACCCCCCCAAGCACAATCAATCGCTCAGTGCCTGTTACCATGACAACACATCTCAGTCCTTCTAAGCCTGCTGAGCTACAATCATGATCCCAAAGTTGTAAAAAATATTTTCTAGGCGTAGATTCGTTAGATCAGAGTAAATCAGCTGTAGAATCCGTTTGATCTGCAGTGGATTAAAGACGGGACAGGTCAGCGTTACAGTTCTGGTCCAGAAGGTGTTGAAACATGGAAGCAGCTCGAACCATAGAGGGTCATGAGTTCAGTTCATTTTCTGTTTGTTTGGTTGAAAAGATTCTTTCACATAAAAACTGAACCAAAGGAGCCACAACATGCAGTTTGTCTCCCCGGGTAGGCCTCTGTTATTCAGAACATGGTGTAATTTAGCTTACATTAAAATGAAATTGTATTTTTATATAGATTAGCACAGAGTGATCCAATTTAATAGTTTATTCCTGTTAGATTTTATCATTAAGCATCGCAGCTAATTAAAAACTGAAAATCTGCTTTTTCAGATAATTAGAACATAAAATAGAAGTAATAAAGATTAGACTGAGAACATCAATAAGAGATCCTACAGCTCCAATATGATCTGCTGGGACCAAGCTACAGATCCTCAGGCAGGAGAAATATTCCTTTCCTTTGTCTTCACACATCAGAAACTATAAATCAGTCTAATCTAATCGTAAACATAAACTAACAGAAAGGAAAAGCTACTAAGATAGTTTTTACACCTTTTGGCCCTCAGGGGGAGCTGATGAGCTGACTTTTCAATCAGCTCATTTAGTTACAAGTATTCTATATTATTATTATTATTATAGGTCATGAATAATAGCCAGATAAACTAAAAGCTGTTTATTGCAGAGTGAGACAAATGTTAAAAGAAAATACTGATCTAGCCATACAAAAAATCACTTAAAACCAAAACTGTTGTATATAAAGAGAAAGGCAACTTTGTGACTTCATCTGACCGTGAATCCCTGGAGATGTGAAGAAAACCCAACATCGCTCTCAGCAGGGAGTAAATAAATATTCCTGAAATCGAATGTTTGAAACCTTCAATCTGAACCAAAACCAGCAGGATCTCTTTAAAACAGGAATTGAACCATCTGAGACTCTCAACCTTTATCTCTCATCGTGTTAATCAGTTTTACTTTATGAATCATAAAGTTTCCTGATTTATTCATCTTTACTGCAGTAATCTACCCGGTACATTTACTCTAAGTGCTTCTAGAAGTGGTTTATAAAAGGTTTCATCTGAGATTTTAGTTCTTCACAGCAGGGGGCGCCGCAGAGTGAGGTTAAAGACGGGATAACGATCGGGAAAACAGCCCCCACAGCTTCTTCTGCTTCCCGCTGAGCGGCTGAGATCCCGACTGTCTGAACCTGCGTGTAACTCCTTCCTCCTCTTCCTCTTTTTACAGTATGTCTGTGGTTTCTTCTGGAGTGAGTGGCGTGCGTGTACGTGCAGTTTTCTCTTTTCTAAACTCCGGGGAGCACATGATGAACAAGCCTCTTTGACAGATTGTAATCTTTATAATAAACCGTCATTTATTACAAACTGAGCCCTGGCTTCCTGTGTGATTCTTTCACAATAAAACTCGACTGTATGAGCCTTGAGACTGAAGCTGGTGAGAAAAGACCTGGTTCCTCTGAATCACACTTTTTTTTTTTTTTTTGCCGTTTATATTTTAAAGTATTTTGCCTGTAATCAGGGGCAGATTTAACATTAAAATATAGGCAATTGCCTAGGGCTCAGAGCATAAAACTCCTTTTACATGTATGGTTAATAGAACTATTACTTATTTGTAGTGTTGCACTTATATCGATACCTGTATCGGACGGGGCCCCAATCCAGCACTAAAATGGTGGTATCGCTATTGGTGATACCACCGGCCAACAAATAGGGCACCAATGCCATTTTGAGAGTCAAAAGTTTATTCAAGTATTGTCACCCATTCCAGGTAGGCAATAAAAAGTTCTACTGGATTCACTTTGTTTTAGTCTGTTTCCTGCTTCACAAAGGTAGGCAGCAATTTGACAAAGCCATGATGGCAATTATTTTACATCCAAGTAGTATACAGTTCTTCATATATACACACACACACATTAGTTTCAAACAGATGGTATCGATATTGGCCAATACTGCACAGCCAGGTATCGGGGCCAAAAAATGGTATCAGTGCACAATACTTATTTCTGCACATTAATTTTGTTTTTGACAATCATTTCACTTAAATACTCTGTTTGCTGACGACCAATGGCACCTGGCCAACAGAGGGCGCTAAGGTGCAGCCCCACCCACCCAATGACCCTGATTAAGACATAAAATGTATTTTTTTTTTCCAAATTTTATTTTAAATTAACACTTAAAATATTTTGAAATATATTAATACATATTTTTTAGATGTGCAAGATACATATTTAATCTTTAATGACTAGTAAAGCGTCATTCCATTTTCATCCGACTGGTGATGTATTTCCGCCCTAGGGCGCAAAAATCTTTGCCCATAGACCCTCGTTAAAAGTCGTACATGCGCAGCAGCTCCTCTGTATAGGAGAGCTCGGGCGTAGCTCTGGTGGTGTCAGGAAGTGTATTTGCTCACAACCTCCTGCCACAGTGCAGATGTTTTGCAATTGACAGGTTGAGTCTACGGAGTTGGAGACACATTGGAGAGAGAGAGAGAGAAAGAGAGAGAAATGGCGCAAGAAACGTCCCTTTCCAGGACCTGGTTTAGCTATAAGTCTTGGCTAACTGCATGTAGTGAGGCTAAAGCTTTATCCCGCTTTCCCTGCCTCCTTCTTCAAATGTCAGGATCTGACCCAGCATGGATAAAGACAGGTAGGACTGATTTAAAGAAGTTTTTAGAAAAGCCAAAGAAGAATGAACAATCATATAATATAGTTTACTTTTTCTAGATGTTTGTTCATTTGCATTGGTGCTCTTAAATAAACACATTGTAAGAAAATAAATAGTTTTTATAAATAAAGAAGATATAAAGCTGACAAATAACTTCTCCAACATCGAACTGGTACCTTATTTTTTTTAGGTTTGTGACACAATATTGGACAATGCAAAACACAGATTTATCTTCACAAAGCCTTAGAAGGGCAAGATTTATGTACAAAAACTAAACCTGTACATGAAATTATGTTTTGTTTTTTATAAAGTGTTTTTATAATGATTTTTGTTGTTGGCATTCATATAAATATACTGGTGTAATAAGTAAGTATACATTTGGTTTTTGGTATATGTCTATTTTTAATTTATAGCCCCCACTGGAGAAAACTCCACCAGCCGCCACTGGTGACAACAGATAAAAGCAGCGAACTCTGCTCTCCAGATCAAGAAGAAAATTAAAGAGAGGTCATATCTCTCCTATCCTGGCTTCTCTTCATTGGCTTCCTGTTAAATCCAGAGCACAATTTAAAATCCTCCTTCTCACATATATAAAGCCTTAAAATGGCCAAGCTCCATCTGATATCAGAGATCTGATTGTTCCTTATGTTCCTAACAGAGCACTTTCGCTCTCAATCTGCAGGTTTACTAGTGGTTCCTAGAATTTCTAAAAAGTAGAATGGGAGGCAGATCTTTGAGTTATCAGGCTCCTCTCCTGTGGAACCAACTACCAGTTTTAGTCCTGAGGCAGACACCCTGTGTCTACTTTTAAGGCTAGGCTTAAAACATTCCTTTTGGTAAATCTTATAGAGTGGCTCAGATTATACTAAGCTATCTCTATAGTTATGCTACTATAGGTTTAGAATTCTGGAGGACATAGAAACCATCTTTTCATCATTCTGTTTCATTCCCATCTCAATTCACCCATTCTGTAGAATTTGTTAGTTCAATCTGTAACAGCTTTTTCTCATAACATTATCTGGTTTGGCTGTGACTCCATCCTGGAGAGAAATAAAAGCTGTGATGTGTCTAGATCAGGGGTGCCCAACCTTTTTTAAACCAAGATCTACTTTTGAGGTTGATGGCATGCCGAACCTACCAAGCCAAACACAAGGGATGGGCAGTATTTGTTTTTTATTTGCACAGGTGGAGAATAAACAGTGAGTTACTTTTCTATTCCTGTAAATGATTACTGTTCCATTAAAAAAGGAGATTACATTCTTTAATATAGGTCTCCAAAAGAACTTCAACAGAACAAGTACCTTTCCATACATGCTTTCAAACCGCTTTCAAATGATTACCGTACTTGATTATACTTTCAAAGCATGTATTAATTCCATATGTAAGGTTTTTCATTTCTTCTTAAAAAACACCCTTTGTATATTTTACACATCAAGTTTAGCTTCAACGTTTAGGAGGTTTGCACATATTACTCCCCAATGGAGCACATACTGCAACCTTGTCTTAGGATCACATCCTTGTACCCAAAACCCCTGCTGGATCAGATAGTTACTTCCCCCTCCCTATTGAGCAAAGGGTCCCGGCATTCTTGCGCATTGGTCTTCTAGCTGGTCCACCTTCATAAGTGGTTTTCCACAATGGCGGTCATACAAACAAAACAAGCCAGTAAGGTACCAAACAGGAAATATGCATAGAGTAGAAGCGGATGTAGATTTGACCAATCAGAGGCCTTCTGTCATGCGCCACTGTCTGCGGTCACCTACAATTTTGGAGAGGTGCACCAGAGTGTCTTAGTAGGAAGGGACATTTGCGTTCACTGTGACACACGCAGACGACCTGGTTTTCTGAGTATAAATCAGCCTTAAGGTAACCTTGCCTTCCTTTAAAATATTAACCCATAACTTGACTCACCACCGTCTGGGTCATTTAACGCCAACTGAATTAAATTGAACCCTGATACAGGATCAATCAAATTCGTCATTCATCTCCTTTGTTCCGCTTTAAAGGTAAAGTGGAGGATGTTCTTTTTTCCGGGTGGATCATCTAAATAAGTGCTCCTTGTAATTGTCAATCATTCTGGTGATATGTTTACGTAAGGCCGTCCTACTTGCTTTCGTTACCAGTTAGCTATCTTTTTTCTGCACATGCGCATTTTCAGACCTATATGTGTGGTGAGCTACAGTTTCAGACAGTCATTGAAGCTCGTCTTCCTCACCTCGGTTCTTTGAAAATGTCTGAGGGTCGTAAGAGAAAAAGTGTCTATGAAGTGTGTGAGAAGAAAAGAAAAGCCTCAGAAGAAGGGCAGATGTATCCCAGAATGCTTTGCACGGAGAGCTCTCCTCTGAAAGCATTGTGGGATTTGCTGGCACAGCGGCCTGCTGTCAGACTATTAAAGATGCTGCAGGGATCCGTGGAGGCGGAGATATTCAACCAATGGGGAGCAAGAAGCAGTGATCATCTGTCTGAATGGTCAGTAAACTGATTTCACTGTAAGGTCAACTATATAGTCCCCGCTATATATAGTGATTTAGAGGTTAAAGCGGACGATAGGACACAGTAAGCTTGTATGAGCTATTAGAACAGCAAGTTGCGTGCACGATCAGAAATAGCCCTGTGCACGTTCTCGCACGTGTTTAACAGGCGTTCCCTCTTGGGAACGGGTACAGGGTTGTGAATGTGCTTTTTTTTTTTAAAGTGGAGAAGGTGGGTCTTTTAAAAAAAATTGAAAATCCTTCACAATACCTTTAACTAAAATGGCTAAAAGAAAAGCGGAAGTAAAGTTTAGCATGTTGATGGACCCGTCATGCTGTGGGGCAGTTTAACTAACTTAGACAAAGTGGAAAGTATATCAAAACAGCACATTACTGAAGTCCATCATAAAGGTCATGGCTAAAACCTTTTTTTTTTTTTTTTTCAAAAATAATAGATCAACAGAACCTCTGGAGTGGAGCAGAATACAAGTTAATTTTAGTGGAATAAATGTAGCATATACACAGCGTGCACAAGAGAAATGGGCTTGTCCACGCTTTCGCACGCATCTAATAGGCGTTCCCTCTCTCTTCTCTACTATAGCTTTAAGCTCTCTTCATAATCCTGAGACAAAAAAGTCAAATTCAAACAGTATTACTCATCGGTTTGTTTTTACAGTGATCAGACTCCTTAGAGTCTGGATCGTCATCAGCAAGAAGTGATTCCTTACACAGCTCTGATGGTTGGTGCTAAATAAATAAATCCTAAAAGTTGGTTTTAGTTTCAGCGGCACAAAAACAAAGATGATGACAGACTTTCAAACTCTGCACAAGGTTTTCATGGTAAGTCTATTGTTTTCTCCAAAAGCTGCCGGTCTGCAAACAAAAACCTCCCACAGATACCATGAACTTCAACTTGACCGACGAGTTTCCTCTCAGTCAGCAGCTGGCTCCTCCTCCCTGCGCTCTGATTGGCTGGCGGGGTGCTGACCTGCAACTGTGTTATTCTGAGCTGAAAGGTCAACGCCACTTCTGGGATTGCAAACATCAGAACAGGTAGGTGGCTCTGACATCACAGCCACTGCTCAGTGGCTTCAGACAAGAATTTTAGAAACGCACTGTGACACACGAAGACGACCTGGTTTCTGAGTATAAATCAGCCTTAAAAGGTAACATTGCCTTCCTTTAAAATATTAACCCATAACTTGACTCACCACCATCTGGGTCATTTAACACCAACTGAATTAAATTGAACCCTGATACAGGATCAATCAAATTCGTCATTCATCTCCTTTGTTCCGCTTTAAAGGTATAGTGGAGGATGTCCCTTTTACCTGGTGGATCATCTAAATAAGTGGTCCTTGTAATTGTCAATCATTCTGGTGATATGTTTACGTAAGGCCGTCCTACTTGCTTGTTACCAGTTAGCTAGCTTTTTTCTGCACACGCGCATTTTCAGACCGATATGTGTGGTGTAGGGCTGCAACTAACGATTATTTTAAAAATCGATGAATCGGGACGATTATTTTTTCGATTAATCGATGAATCCGGACAAAAATATTTTTTATATTAACCTCTTTATTCCAAAATAAACATTTTAGACAGAACAAACAAGCACACA
This sequence comes from Cyprinodon brontotheroides, assembly GCA_018398635.1. NCBI lineage: Eukaryota > Metazoa > Chordata > Actinopteri > Cyprinodontiformes > Cyprinodontidae > Cyprinodon > Cyprinodon brontotheroides. The sequence goes on along the minus strand of JAGKQL010000030.1, from coordinate 16,754,805 downwards.
AGTACAGGTTGCTCATTAACTGAACTGGTGCAATATGAAAAATAAATGTTTGAGTTAAAACTACACAAACTTACATGAGAAATGTAGCTGTACATCCACTAAATATAAGGCTACTTTGTTTCATAAAGCACATAAAAGACATTTTTGTTTTATAAGCCCCTAAGGGGCTCAAACAATAGGTCCCCCATTTCAACTAATGAGTTTTTTTTTTAAACTAGAAGAGTTCTGCCTTTTAAGACAGGAAAGTATAGCAGTTAAAGTTGCTACTTGAGAAAATCCTGAACCATAGAGAAAAAAATAGCCCTGTGATTCAAATTATAAATTGTATTTGGAATAAAAATGAGAGAACTAGGGGTGCTAAAAACACATCCTCCAAAGACAGATATTTACATGGAAATGTGGCAGATAATTAATGGACATATTACTGATCTTGCTGGATTTTATTCTGCTTTACTTCCATAAATTGCAGGATCTTCTTTATCTTTGCCAGAAGATTTAAACTTTAAAAGCCTTGCCCTCATAATTTGCAAGTTAATTTATTGATAAAGTAAATGTAAATGCTGCTTAAGCTAATTCAAATGAAATTAAAAGTAAAATAAGTAGCCAACCTTCTCACTGTCTGTAACCTACTAACACGGTAAGGAAAGCATCAGATGAGCTACCTGAGAAACTAACGTATCGTTTCCCCACTTTAAAACCAAACAAACATGGTGCTTCCGTGCCATGTTCATTTGTTTTGACAAAAGTTGCATGTTACGACTTTTTTCACTTTACAAAGCGCAGGCTATTTTAATTATTGTGATCAATTTGCGCCGTCAATCCCGGTGCATGCGGCGCTTCATTTGCAGTCTGGACGCTGAGGCTCTGACTGCAGCGCTGAGAGGGACTCCTGCGGGAAACGCGGTTGGGGTGGGGGAGGCGCCCCACGGCTGAGTAGGAACGATACATGCTTTCCGCGTAAGAGTCTCCAAAAGCGCCAGTGACACCGTAAAAAGTCGCCAGATTTGTCGCTAGTAAACTTTTTGAAAAATAGTCGCTGGAGGGGTCTGAAAAAGTCGCTGAGTTGGCAACACTGCACCTGCGGCGCTGACTCGCTCTGCCGTATTTTTTTTTCTTCTTCTTTCAGGCAAGAGGCAGTGATGGCGGTGGCGGATGATGCATTAATCGCGCGACACAACTAATCGATGATGAAATTCGTTGCCAGCGCTTTTTAAAGTCAATTTTATCGATTTACTCGATTCGTTGTTGCAGCTCTAGTGTGGTGAGCACATTCAGACAGTCATTGAAGCTCGTCTTCCTCACCTCAGTTCTTTGAAAATGTCTGAGGGTCGTAAGAGAAAAAGTGTCTATGAAGTGTGTGAGAAGAAAAGAAAAGCCTCAGAAGAAGCAGATGTATCCCAGAATGCTTTGCACGGAGAGCTCTGCTCTGAAAGCGTGGGATTTGCTGGCACAGCGGCCTGCTGTCAGAGACTATTAAAGATGCTGCAGGCATCCGTGGAGGCGGAGATATTCAACCAATGGGGAGCAAGAAGCAGTGATCATCTGTCTGAATGGTCAGTAAACTGATTTCACTGTAAGGTCAACTATATAGTCCCCGCTATATATAGTGATTTAGAGGTTAAAGCGGACGATAGGACACAGTAAGCTTGTATGAGCTATTAGAACAGCAAGTTGCGTGCACGATCAGAAATAGCCCTGTGCACGTTCTCGCACGTGTTTAACAGGCGTTCCCTCTTGGGAACGGGTACAGGGTTGTGAATGTGCTTTTTTTTTTAAAAAAAAGTAAAGTTTAGCATGTTGATGGGCCCGTGGAGAAAAGGTGGGTCTTTTAAAAAAAATAGAATATACACAGCGTGTTACAAGTGGAATAAATGTAGCATATACACAGCGTGCACAAGAGAAATGGGCTTGTCCACGCTTTCGCACGCATCTAATAGGCGTTCCCTCTCTCTTCTCTACTATAGCTTTAAGCTCTCTTCATAATCCTGAGACAAAAAAGTCAAATTCAAACAGTATTACTCATCGGTTTGTTTTTACAGTGATCAGACTCCTTAGAGTCTGGATCGTCATCAGCAAGAAGTGATTCCTTACACAGCTCTGATGGTTGGTGCTAAATAAATAAATCCTAAAAGTTGGTTTTAGTTTCAGCGGCACAAAAACAAAGATGATGACAGACTTTCAAACTCTGCACAAGGTTTTCATAGTAAGTCGATTGTTTTCTCCAAAAGCTGCCGGTCTGCAAACAAAAACCTCCCACAGATACCATGAACTTCAACTTGACCGACGAGTTTCCTCTCAGTCAGCAGCTGGCTCCTCCTCCCTGCGCTCTGATTGGCTGGCGGGGTGCTGACCTGCAACTGTGTTATTCTGAGCTGAAAGGTCAACGCCACTTCTGGGATTGCAAACATCAGAACAGGTAGGTGGCTCTGACATCACAGCCACTGCTCAGTGGCTTCAGACAAGACTTTTAGAAACGCATATCTATAAGAAATCAACTAAATATATTAATGTATCCCTTTAAATTAATTTTACTGGCTGCTTAATGATGCTGAAGGAGAAAAACCAGGAGGTTTAGTTCCAGCAGAAACAATAAAATAAATTGCTTGTGGGGAAAATGTTCCTCGTGAATCCATAAAAGCTGTTGTTAAACCTGCTGGGTTTCATTCTTTCACATGAACATTTTGTGCTTTACTGCCTGCTTTTCTGCCGCATTTCGTATAACAGTATCTAAAAATGCATTTTAATTTCAGATACTTGTTTAAATAAAATATGCTCAGGCTACAAAAAAGGTAAATCCAGCAGCTTATTTAGCTCTTAAATATGACAACACTTTAGTAGCAGCTAAGATGCTTCAATGGAAGGAAACCCAATGAAGCAATTTAATAGACATTTCTGGTCCAGCTGCTGCAGGTTGATTCATTTTTATCTGCTTTGCAGTTCTGTCAGTTTTCTGTGTCTCACTTTATGTTCAGGTTATTATTATTGAAGTTCTGCAGGGATCATCTGGATCTCAGTTTAAACAGCAAACTGCTCGATCATCTTAAAAACCAATTTCAGAAAAAACTATAATTGAAGCTACACCTTTAGCAGTTATTTTATTTCTTTAGCAATAGATGGAGCAGCCTCAAGTGGTAAATTGACCAAAATGTCTCCTTCAAAATATGTCTCTGGATCTTCAGGAGGATTTAAAGCTGGAAAACTCTCTAAAATCTTTTTTTTTTTTTTAACAAGACAAAAAAATCTTTTACTCATAGGATCTATTTTAATTAAGTTACCTGTTTAAAAAAAAAAGAAGAAGAAAAACAGCCATTAAGCAATTATTTAAAAATGACTGATTTAGTGCATCCTGCCTGATAAACGATGAATGTTTAGCTGGACGTAGGTGATCAGAATAAAAATTCAATTCAACTCAGTTTATTTCTATAACGCAAATTCACAACACGTCATCTCAAGGAACTTTCCAGTTCAACCAGATTATCCAGTCAGAAAAAATGTGTCATACAAATGCACAAATATTAGAATAATCAGATTTGGTTTAATGGGAAACAAACTAATCTCAAAGAGAGGTGAGGTTTATGTTGATAGATCTTCCAAATGGTAAACATAGATGTTTCGCTCCGTTCAGGAAAACTTCAGTCCATGCAGGTCAAAGTGAATAAAGTGTGCAGCATATAAACGCATCACGTTCGGAGTAGTTGATTTTGTGCTGAGATTTGGTTTAATGACTTGAATCTGATCATGAAATTGTGTGCATGTAAACGCAGCTATGGACTTTTTTTTTTTCAAATCGTGGGGAAGTTTTCACTAAAGCCAGATTGTTCAAAAATATGCTGAAAAAAAAAGAACCCATCTGCTAAACTAAGCAAAATTAAGCAAGATCTTTTAAAGGCAGGATGGACCAAATCCTAAAAAGATTTAGTGGAAAAAAAATATATGCTCCGTTTATTCTGTTAATACAGGTTAAACATGTCATCCTGTTTGGTTTTTTTGGCTTTAAAACTGCAATAAGCTTCCCGAAATCAGACTTAAAATTTTGGGTTTGTTATTTAACTAATTTCAATTTGACAGTTTTGGCCCTCAAGGGAAAAAGTTTGGACACCTCTGACTGAATATATTTGTATAAATTTGACAATTTCCTTAACAGACTGTTGGTTTGTTACAGAAAAAATTTTCCTCCAATTTATTAGTTTGATGAGCAGAAGCAAAATTCTTTTAGCTTCAACAAGGAGATTTTCAAAAACAACCTTTAAACGGTTCAAAATAAGAGCTGGAAAAACCTCCACATTACATCAAGAAACAGAAAAATAAACTTCTACCTCACTGGTCTGCTGGATGGAGAGGAAGAGGTGAAAAATCTGAGTAAGAAGGTGAGGAAGTAAGGAGGAGACTTTACAGCGGGGCCAACCTCATTGTTTTAACTTTCCTGTTGTCCTTGGGTCAAAATTACCCGCCACTGTGTTAAACCCTCAAAAAAATCTGCTAAATGATATTTTATTAACTTGAAATGTTATGACTTTTCTTAGATTGGCCCCAAGAAATAGCCTTCCATTTATAATGACCCGAGAGGCAAATCGAATTGAAATCAAGGTCACAGAGTTATTTTCAAACCACAGGATGTTGCAATGTTTTAGTTGTGTCTCAGATCAATCAGTAGCAAAAGTAAACCAGGCAAATCAGGTGAAGTTCTCGTAAAATTCAGAAGATCACCTGTTAATTTCCAGAGGTTATATGGATGCCGCAGGCAGGACCCCAAGTTCTAACTTTGTTGAAGCCATGAGTGTGCGTTACAACGTTGAAGAAGCTTTACAGCGGATTTTCTCAGACGTCCCGCAAGACAACTTTGATTTAGAAGTGGAGGTCCAGGATGGATCCAAAGGAAAAGATGGGGAGATGATAAATCATCTTCAGAGGAAGATGCCCCTGAAGCTGAAAAAGAAACTTTCTTTCCAAAAATGGCTAAATACCATAGTCCTATGCAGCATATGACCAACATGGCAGGCATGCAGAACAAAACATTAAGATGACACCAGGACCTCCAAGGTATGCCGTCTATCAGCAATAGAAAAACCAATCCTGGAGATGACAAATCTGGAGGGTTTTCGCAAATCTGGAGACAGCTGGAAAAAGATGAATGAGACTGACCTGCAGGCCTACTAGTGCTACTTAGTCTTCAGTCCCCAGTCGGCCTCTGCAGATGGCCGCTCACAATGAGCCCTGGTTCTGCTGGAGGTTTCTTCCTGTTAAAAGGGTTTTTTTCTCTCCACTGTAAGCTACAAGCATTCTTAGTGTGAGGGATTGCCTTAGAGTCAAGACAGACAAACTTGCAGCCATAAAGAGAGGTATGGGACAAGTGGGTGGAGCGGGTGTCCTACCTCTAGAACCCAGCGCCTGATGTAACAGTGGAGGAGCAACTGGTTCCATTTAGAGGTCACTATTGATTTCTTTGACTGTTTTCTGTGACACTGATATTAATCGCTGATGCTAATGTATTTTGTCCAAAAGTCGTTGTCTTTTCCGGCAGCATATGCCCAGCAAAACATGGGCTCAAGTCATGGGTGGCTTTTCGATGCCAACTCAAGCTATGTTTGGAAAATTCAAGTCTATACTGGAAAGCCGACCAGTTGATGCCCAGAGAAGAACCTGGGGATGCGAGTTGTGCTTGATGTGACAGAGGGACTGAGGGTTCACAATGTGACATGTGACAATTTCTTCACCTTTTATGAAATCGGACAGCAGCTCCTGAAGAGGAAGATCAGCATGGTTGGTAGAGTTTGAAAGAACAAGCCTGAGCTCCCACCTGCACTGCTTGCCTCAAATGAGAGAGAGGTCTTCTCCTCAAAGTTTGCCTTCATGCCCACCACCACTACAGTTTCCTACCTCCCAAAGAAAAACAAGAATGTAGTTCTGCTGAGGACACTGCACACAGACGGTGACATTAGTGGTTGTGAGGACAGGAAGTGTGGATTAAAAAATGTTGAGATATATCTGTTCTTAGCCTCAAAGGCTCCAAACGAAGGTCATGAGAGATAAGAACACATCTTCCTTCGTAGCGTGAAGGGGAGGGGACTGTTGTTTTGAGTAGATCAATCTTGCCAGTGAAAGATATATTAACCTAACAGGGAACAAAGGAGGTATGGAAAACCTAGATAAGGTGATTGGAACATTCAGCTGCAGAAGAATGACTGCCCACTGGCACCTGGTCATCTTTGATGTTTCTGCCTATAATGCCTTTGTGATTTGGAGTGAGCTAAATCTGACCTGGATGTCTCGTAAGCAGAACAAGAGGAGGGTGTTCCCGGAGGAATGACCCTTCTAGCTCCACTTATTGAAAGTAGGAAGCATGTCCCCCACACAAAAGCCTCAGCAGCAGTTGTTAAAGCTATTCAGAGTGCAGGAGCTCCCGATCCACCTGAGGATCCATCTACCACAGCCACTTCCCCAGCTAGGGCAAGTAAGAGGAAAATATGTCAGTTCCACCCTCAAAAGATGGACTGTAAAACACAGACTGTGTGCTGCAGGTGTAAGAAATATATCTGCAGAGGCTTTGCACATGCATAATGCCCTACATGTGCTAATTGGATGAATGGGTTATTTCATTTTTATTTTTTTGTATTGTACATTGTCCAAAATTGTTCATTGGAAAAAAGAAACGGTCATTGGGATAAATAAAAAGCATTCAAAACTCCTTTTTTGCCATTTCTTTTTCTTCTTTTGATGCTATAGAAATTCAAGTGAAGAGGGAATATTCAAGTATTCACACCTTTTGTGGTGAATGACAATATACAAGATGAAATTTGCTGTTTGAAATTCAATTAAGTTGCCTTTATTGGGTTTGGGGTTTAGTGAAGTTGGGGTTTAGGGAAGCCGGTTAATTTTGACCCAGAAGATACAGGGTGTATACAGAAAAGGAGGCAGAGAAGGATGTTCAGCCACTTTAAGACAGAGGAAACCGGAATATTCTGGGATGAATCTGATCCAGTAGCAAAACAAAAAGGTCTGATCTGAGGCAGAAATAAGACTTTTCCCGATCCTCAGAGGGTGAGAACTTATTCTAAGGTGAAGTGTTTTAGTCTGTTGTCTGAATGGGTTTCATTATTCTTTTTAATTAAGTGCAGATTTTTCTCCTTTTTTCCTTAAACATCTGGAAATGATTAACCTTCTGTTTACTGTGAAAAGGCAAGAGAAAGCAGAACTTGGAATACCTGTGGCTCAGTATAATCCCTCGGTCTGTCTTCCAGGCTGCCATGTTATCCATCCCAGATCTGATCAAGAAGAAGAGGGACGGAGAGCAGCTGACTAATGAAGACATCCAGTTCTTCATCCAGTCTGTAACGACTAAACAGATGCAGGACTGTCAGATCGGTAGGAACGACTCGTCGCTCTGCGTAAAACTGAAAGCCCGGATCTTCTAAGATCGCGCTGTGTTTTGTGTCCTAAGGGGCCATGCTAATGGCTATTTGGCAGCGAGGGATGGTTGCTGAAGAGATTCAGACCCTCACAGAAGAGATGATGAGGTCAGGAGAGGTGATGAGGTGGCCTGACGAGTGGAAAAAGCTGATGGTGGATAAACACTCGACAGGAGGAGTGGGGGACAAAGTGAGCTTGGTGTTGGCGCCGGCGCTGGCTGCTTGTGGCTGTAAGGTACGCCTGGAATCATTTAAGAGACACTAACCCACATCTTCACCTGCTTTAAGTCTTTCATATACAGACATAGGAAAAAGTTTGGGCACCCCGATTAATCTTATTTTTAGTTCTATATATTTGGGTGTTTGTAACAGCTATTTCAGTTTGATATCTCTAATAACTGATGGACACGGTAATATTTCAGTATTGAATTAAGGTTTATTAGACTAACGGTAAATGTGCAAAATGAAATGAATCTTAGTTCTTATTTCAGCCGTTGCGTATATTAGCTGCGACATATGAATCAAGATGCTATGACCGAAAAAATTTAATTGACAGATGACCATTGATATATGATTGGACGAATTTAGGTGTCCAAGCTGACGTATAACTAACTGGCCTGCATAAGATAGCGGAAAAAAAACCCTCATATTTTAAGACAGAATTCTTTTAGAAATAGACATTTTCTAAGTTTTGGGACAATATCATCTGATAAAGAGTACATACAACATTAAAGATACTACTCACAAAATTTCTATTTTAAAAACTCTAACTTCTTCTCCCGATCTTCACGCGTTTTCTGACCCGATCATTCGATCGTTTCACTCTGCAGGTTCAGAAAAACTTCTGGATTATTGTTTTGCCCCAAACATTGTGTTGTGTAAAATTTTTTTAATTTGATTTAATTTCCTGTGTGCCTATGGCTCACCTACTTTATGCATCTGTGGAGTTAAACCCCACCCCTGTTATCAGGTAACGGCGGATACAGTCCGCAGAGGACAGAGACGAGAACGTCTCACCCAAATGAGCGAATTCTGTGATATTCTGCATTTTTTAACAGATTTCATTCAATCATTTAAATTCAGCGATTCTGTTCGAGTTCTGCCATGTGGAAAAGATGCAAAGGACCCTTGAGATTTAGGTGTAGGCAACAGGTTGGGGTGGGGGATTTATCCGTTTATGATGCTTTATAGAGTCTGACTCAGGTGTGTGTTTGTCAGGTGCCGATGATCAGCGGGCGAGGCTTGGCTCATACAGGAGGAACTCTGGATAAACTGGAGTCGATTCCAGGATTCAGCGTCCAGCAGTCAGCAGAGCAGGTGGAGCAGAACCCAGATGGTTCCGACCGATCAGAAACGCTTCACCTATCTCAGACTCTAAAACCCAAACATTTCCCCACCACAGATTCAGACCATACTGGACTCTGTGGGCTGCTGCATCGTGGGTCAGACGGAGACACTGGTTCCTGCGGATCGAGTTCTGTACGCGCTGAGGGACGCTACCAGCACTGTGGACAGCCCCCCACTCATCACTGGTACAGAACCGGGATCGGGGGGTTAAACAGCAGGAGGCTCATGCTAACCAGCTGCTGTGATGATTTTAGCTTCCATCATCTCAAAGAAAGGAGCAGAGTCTCTGTCTGCTCTGGTTCTGGACGTGAAGTTTGGACGAGCGGCGCTGTACCAAGACCTGCAGGGCGCCAAACAGCTCGCTGAGCTCCTGGTCAGATCACACTTCTGCTGGAGCACTTTACATTAAAAACATTAGATAGAAAACTTTCAATCAATTTGACTATATGATCTGGTGAATGGTAAAGTGCCTGTGTTTTGAATTGGCGCTACATAAATTGAATTGAATTAAGTACAGTTAGAAACTACATGAATAACTTCTAAGTTAAAATCGATAATTTATAAAAATATAAGCAAGTTATATAAATAGCAGTTACTTTAACTAAAATATGTCTCCAGTATGCTGGTGAAGATGCTCAGTCATCTAGGTCGTAGTCATTCCAAAAGAGTTAAAAAAACAATCCACTGGACTTTGTTTCCAAGTTTGAAGACTTAAAATAGACGGCTTCCTTCACACCCCTCTCAAACCACCTGTCTTCTTTGTCCATGTTCACATTTCGGACAAAGAAGACAGGTGGGTATTGCAGGACAGGTATCAGGTATTGCAGGATAACAAAGAACCCAAAACGACTCCCCATTCCTAAGAGGCGGATCAGTTCATCTGGTTCAATTTGCTTGTTTTCTAAACCTAAACAAGGCTTTGTTTTTGGTCCACTCTATAAAGCCTCAAACTCAATGCTGTTTCTGACATGTTGAATTGGAAAAGCTTCCTGGATGGGAAGCGAAACATCTTCAAACTGGGAAACAAAGTCCTGTGGATTGTTTAACTCTTTTGGAAAACTCCAGTAGAAAAGAACTGATATAAGAGCCTCTGGAGATTTTCCTTTAAACCATCTTAAAGTCCTCACCAAGAATAGAAGACGAAGATGGAGTATTTCTATTACATGGACAAAGAAATTCATTGAAGGAAGCAGGTCCTGAATAAATGTACACATTTAACAATTTAAGGTAATTTCTCACATAGTACGGAAAATCTGGGGTTAACTGAAATGTTGTAAAACACGTTTGATTGTCAAAAAGAAGCAGTAGAAACTTTAGGATTTCTTTCAGATGGACGCTGGGAACCATGTGGGGATTCGGACCGGAGCTTTGCTCAGCCGTATGGATGGCACCATCGGACGATGTGTGGGAAACAGTCTGGAGGTGATTGAATCTCTGGAGACGCTGAAGGGATCCGGAACCCCAGACCTGATGGAGCTGGTCGGCACGCTGGGTAAGAACACTCACTGGTCTGTTTAGAGCCGGGTTAAATTAAGACGGGAGCTGTTTATAAAACCGACCCGCTGGTCGTCATCAGTTTGATCATCTCTGCTGATGGAGGGAATAGATACAGGTTTAAACAATGCCAAATGGCGGGGGTGTGGGAGTTAATGATGATGTTACGGGCTCGGGACACGTGGCACTGGGATGGAACGTCTCTTCCCTCCATTAAAGACATTTTATCCCAGAGCTGCGTGTCCCGAGCCGTAACATCATCATTAACTCACACACCCCCACCATGGACTGATCTCCCTGCTGCTCTCTGGGAAGAGGCTTTGCAGTATTAGAACTGTTGAACTGTTGAAAAAAACTCTTAAGCAGAGGTCACGGATTAGCGGACCACGGTCCGGATCCGGACCCACCTGCTGGCTAATCAGACCCAACCTAATTTAAAACATTTACAAATCACAGACTGTTGTCCGACAACAGTGTCTAACTTCACTTGCGCCTCTTCTCCTGTTAATACGGTAAAGCCCTCCGGAGCATCCGCTCCAGGCTACGCGTGATCCAAATGATCCAATGAGCTGCTGTCAGTCTGGGTTGCTGCTGCTGCTACTTTTAGACACAGCAGGCAAACCTGTGGCAAGCCGGGCGATGGGAAAGAAGGAGAAGATGATGAGAAAAAAGAGAGCAGAGAAAGTGTGGACTGCTGGAAGAACTGCAGTGAACTGGTGACAGAAAAGTGAAATGGTGCTCAAAGATGACCCTGAACATTTAGAGGATGTTTGGCTCAACCTGCTGCTGTGAAGCAGGATTCTCCACCATGAACAGAATCAAAAATAAATATGGATCCAGGCTCCATTGTTCTCATTAAGCCATAAAAAGAAAGAAAAAAACTAATGGTCAGTTCAGTTGATAAAATATGTGAATCAGGAAATTGTCTATATACCAAAACATTTTTTTTTATCTAAAAAGTCAAAGTATAACATATAGGCATAAAAAAAACTCATTTTATTTCAGTGTTAAATTTGGTGTTAAGTAACAGATTATAATTAAAATGCCTCTGGACCTTTACTGGTTGATGATTTACTTCATTTGGACCCCGCTGATTTTTATTGGTTACCCATGCTCTAAACTAAAATACTGAATATTTGCACCATGCACATTTGTCTTGAAATGCTTCCTTCCATATCATTGTGTTTTGCAAGGAAGCATTTGTCTTGAAATGCATTTAATCACTGCTGCACTTTATGAAATGGAAACGTTCATGTCACCGCTAAGCTGCTGCTCATTTACTATTAAAAAGCTCACTGTATTACTGATTTACTGGTTACCCCTGGTCTAGAGGATGAACATGTAGTTGACTCGAAATTTCCCACAATGCACCTTGAATGTTACTAAATGTCAATGTCACTAGACAAGCAGATATATCCCAAGTTGATATGCAAGCGCTCTTCTTGCAAAGCATCATGGGATTTGTTCTGACAGACCTGCTGTCAGGTATTGACAATGGCGACAAACGAAGATGGTGCATGCACCATGCGGTGTGGCGGAGTCACGTGACCAACGGCGAGGGAAAAGGAGTGATCATCTGTCCGAATGGTCAGTTAACCGAGTTCACTATAAAGTCCACTATATAGTCCCCACTCTGTGTAGTGATGGAGGGATTTGGGGCGGACATTTGGACACGGCCACAGTTATTTATGGGGAAGACCACAGACTGAAACCAGGATCAGGTCTAAAGCTGTTTCTGGGTCAAACACATTAACAGAAGAACCTCCATGTTCTTCCTCTGTTAATAAATATTAGAAAACATAAAGACTCACCGGTCGCTGAGGTCCGAAGAACTCCTTAAAGATCCACGTCCTCCTGAAATAAAACGTTTAAAGAACTTTAAACCGACTTCAAAAGCGAAGCACCAATCAATCAGGCAGGCATCAGAGAGGCTTTGACCAGCAGCTCAAAAAAATTTAAAAATAAACCTGAACCCATCAACTAACAGCACTGAATCTAGTTTATAAACAAATCATTTAAAAACGGGGAGGAATCTGTTTAAATCAGTACTGACGGTTCAGACCACAAAGAACCAGAAACTGATTGAATTCCTTTCAAAAAGTGTAAAACTCCAGCAGCTGCTGCGTTTGCAGCGTGTCCCGCGCATCAGATGCTACGAAGCTCACGACGCACTGCTTTAGCTGCTAAAAACGCGCTGCAGGACGTTTTGCTTTGCATGTAAACTAGCTGCTCCTGCTGCCTCTGCTGCTTTAGATTTGCTGTTATCAGCTGGTGAAAAGTAGTTTAATATATTTTAACCGAGAAAGTCCACCTAAAACTTCATCTGTGCAGTCAGTTCAAGATTACCATCCTGCCTTCAAATATTATTTCGCTGTCTGAGTCGCTCAGACCCCCACATACCGGGGGTGCTCTGTCACTGGGAATCCCCAGCAGTAGCTGTCTCTCTGCCAGTCGCCTCTTGGAGTTTTCAGCTACTGTTCATGGTGGCTGGAAGTAGATGTTAGCGTTTTTCATGGATGTGGTTTAAACTGCAGTCACTGGAATAATAAAAGTAAACATAATTTGCCAGCAGGTTTCGACAATTTAAGTTAATTTAGGCGTTAATAAACAGTTTCAGGCAGGCTTTTAGCTAGCATTGGGTACGGCCAAGCATTGTATGCACTTTACTTAAAAAAAAAATTTAAAATTGTACGTCCTATTTTTCCCCTCGAAACTTCAACATTTCACAAGCAGCAGCTGCTGGAGTTAGAAAACTTAACTTGTACTGCGCTACGCGTTACATCAACCAATCAGAGAAGCTGATCTGGGAGCTGCCAGGGAGACAGACACAGCACTGCTGATGCAGAGCACTATGATCACTCTACTGAAACAGTTTATTAACTCCTTAATTAACTTCAAAATGTCGACACCTGCCGGCAAAATATGCTCATTTTTATTATTCTGGTGCCTGCAGTTTGTAGCACATACATGAAAAACGCTAACAGTAGGGGAAAACAGCATGGAAACATAACATTGTACCTAAAATGATCTCGTCTTCCTTATGGAATTTCCACCTCTAGTCAAGCACACATACTTCCCATAACCAGGACAAAAGTAGTGTTGGAACAAGGAAAGAAGTTAGCTGCATTCCACCCCTAAATGCATTTCAGAGGGAGGGTACTCCCAGACCCCCGCAGGCCACGCAAAGCCTAAAGATGTGCACACCCTAGGAAATATTCCTAGCTATAAGCCTGTTTTAGGAGTGATCATAGCAATCTGCATCAGCACTGCTGTGTCTGTTTCCCTTGAGTAGAAAACAACGGATTGCCGGTCCGATCAGATTAGGACTGAACAACTGTAGAGTTTAACAGAAAAAGATTCAGTTCAGAATAATCCACTTCAGTATAAGGGCCAGGTTAGGGATATTTTCTTATTTTTTATTTTGAGAATAAAAGTCGTAAAATTACAAGAATAAAGTAAAGTAAAATTACAAGAATAAAATTAAGTAAAATTACAAGAATAAAAGTACGTAAAATTACAAGAATAATTACTTTTAACATAATTTTACGACTTTATTCTCTAAATTGTGACTTTATTCTCTAAGCCTACAACTTTATTCTTCGTAATTTTCGCGACTTTATTCTCGTAATTTTCAGAGACTTTATTCTATCATAATTTTATGACTTTATTCCCATAATTTTATGACTTTGTTATGCGTAATCTTAAAGGAGAATTCGGTTTTTAACACTTTTAGCCCATTTTCTGTAGTGTCAGGATGAAATCGAATGATGCGACACCAAAATTTTGACAATTGGTCCTGTCTGCTTTTTGGCTCATGCAGAACCCCCCAAGGCCCAAGTGTTTTTGCTTCACTCTGTGTACTCCGGCGTCAAAGGTGCTAACGTCTCTGTTAAACACTTTAAAAACTCTGAAAATGGAATCACGAAGGTGGATTCTTGAGGAGGACATATTGGACTTTGAGTTTGGCGGTAGAGGATACCGGTAAGCCAACTAGTGGTCTGGAGTGTGCAGCGCTTCAGATTCAAGCGAGCGGCGGAAGTTTATAGCGGTTGTGATGTATGGGAAAAATAGTTCTGGGATTTACAAAATGCTAAATAAAACACTACAGGAGCGGTTTTTCTTCACAAAACTTTTTTTGGAGCGTCATTGAACAGCGCTGACGACCGGTGAGTAGCATATTTAAAAAAAGAAACGTTTAAGGTTGTTTTAAGGACATTGCTCGGACATGCACTATGGAAGCCATTCTGAAGCAGCCAGGGGTTGATTCTAAATGAGCCAAAAGCAGAGACAGGAGCAATTGTCAAAATTTTGGTGTCGATCATTCGATTTCATCCTGGACACTACAGAAAATGGGCTAAAAGTGTTAAAACCGAATTCTCCTTTAAGACTGTTCTCATTGCGACTTTATTCTAGTCATTTTACGAGATAATACCTAATACTCCGTCATAGTATTCAGCACTAATTCAAAATAAAAATAAAAATCTCCAAACTGGATTTTAAATAGTTTATCTCTAAAGAATAATCCAGTTCAGGTTTAAATTAACAAAATTTCAAAGTGTTTACAAAACAACAATAAAGTTTGTCCAAGTAGAATTAGACCATTTAATAAATAAGCTGTTTTTTAGCCATGTTTTTAAAGTCGTTATTCTGACCTACTGGGGGAATAAATTTGATCTGAGGTGACGTCCAGAAGCTCAGCGGGAATAAAATAATCATCGTCTAATCAGGAAGAAGCTGATTACTGAAATATTTTTCATTAGGAGCTCTGATTGGTCATAATGACTTTTTGTTTCACATTTGTGGAATTAATGCTAAACTAAGATTTTTGTGCTGCACAGCAACAGAAGAAACATTTGTGATTTGAAGTTTCAGGAAATCAGAAACAGTAAAAGCAGACAACATTTTTCTTCTAACATCATGTCATTAAAAATAAGTGCTGCTCAGATTTCAAGGCTTTTTAAATCCAAAATTTAAGATGCATACTGTAACTTATACAAACCTTGATCTTACCAGAAGGACGAGTCTCAGACTCCTCACAGATTCTAGTTTGGTCGATTAAAAAGCAAAACAACAAAAAAACAAATGATTGAATCTCTATAAATGCGCTTCTATTTAAGGTTTTTATTTGTGTCAGTTTGCATCGGTAATCCGAAACTGTGTTGCATTCAATATCTTTCTTATTTATTGGTAACCAAGGTTACCCTCACACACTTATGTGAAGAGGTTGAAATCCTTCCCATGACTAATTAACAACCAGCTGTTTACTGCTTTGAACACCTAGAGCTAATTTAAATTTACCTAAACAGACTAAAATTGTGTTTATGAAGAAATCTATGAGTTTTATATAATTCACAGGTTAGTTTGTCAGATTAAAGAGTTTAAAACTCCTGTTAAACTGTCCATGATATCAAAAGTTAAATTACTAATCAGATTTTAATTCATTCATACCTTTTTTTTCCCAACTGTTTTGATAACATTAAATCCAGTTTATAAACTGTTTTATTCATACATTTACCAATCAATTCTAACACGTCTTTTTGGTATTTTAGATGATGTTTCTTTTTTATTAACAGTCTGCAGGTGTTTTAATTACTCCTTTTTTTTAACCAAAAGAACAGTTTATACTTTACCTTTATTTACTAAACTCACACACACAGATCTAGATGTTTTATTGACGATATTCAAGTTTCCTAGATAAAAATATTCCTCATTTTAGGGAAGAAAGTGCTTCTAGTAGGAGTTGTCATAAAATACATAATAATATTGTTTCTCGTAATTTTATGTACTTTATTCTCTTAATATTAAAGCTTTATTCTCGTAGTTTTACGACTTCATTCTCGTAACTTTATGACTTTTCTCGTTGCGACTTTATTCTCATAATTTTACAACTTTATTCTTCTTAATTTATGACTTTATTCTCGTAACTTTATGACTTTATTCTTGCAATTTTACAACTTTATTCTCGTAATTTTACAACTTTGTTCTCGTAACTTTATGACTTTTCTCGTTGCGACTTTATTCTCATCATTTTATGACTTACTCCGCGTAATTTTACAACTTTATTCTAGTTATTTTATGACTTAAATCTCCTAATTTTACGACTTTATTCTCCTAAATTTATGACTATTCATTTCAGAGTGGTGAACAGCTAGGATTTAGTAAACATACTTCAAACATTTATTCAATATAAACTGGAATGAGATCCATTTATTAGTGTATAAACCAGTGGGGCAATAAATGAACAGGGCATGTCAAAAGTATAGCTATTTATATGTCAAATTGTCAAATATTTTTGTTTATATATTATTTCCTGACATATTTCTTCAAAAATGTGCACATAAAAATTAAGATGACCAATAATCTCGGAGTTTATTTAAAACTGCTAATATATGTCCGTTATTTCAGCATTGATGATTAAGTGAAAAGCAAAGAAAGATGGTTTATTGAGCAACAAATTGTCGAAGTTCTTCAACTGCAGGTCGTTTTTAAGAAAAATGTATCTACAAATATGAAAAAATATACATAAAACAGGTTTAAATCAGTGTTTACCGTCATTTGGGGGCGATTAAATGAGCTAATCTCCGGCTGTAGAACTCCAGCTCCGATTAGCAGGGCTAACTCATTAGCGTCTGGTGCGCAAGGTTCCGTGAGCAGTTCAGGAAAATCGGAAACCAAAGTTTTCTTACAGTAGCTGCTCAATGGTTATAAGGGAAGTTGTGCTGAAAATTGAAATAGCCCATCAAACAGTTAATATAATTTAATTAAAAGAAAAAGAAAGAAAAAAGAAAAGAAAAGAAAAAGAAAGAAAGAAAAGAAAAGAAAGAAAAGAAAGAAAAAGAAAAGAAAGAAAGAAAGAAAAGAAAAGAAAGAAAGCACAGATAGAAGTGTTCTTTTTCTAGATGTTTGTTAGTTTGCATAAAGAAATGCACGTAAAATTAACATTCTTCAGTAAATAAATAGTTTTTACATATTAGAAATCTGACAAATAGCTTCTCCATTATTAAACTGGCACATTAGGTTCATTAAAAACAACACTGGACCATGCAAAACACAGGCTTACCTTCAAAAAGCCTCATAAGGGCAAGATTTATGTACAAAAAGCAAACTTGTATATGAAATTCTGTTTTGTTTTTATAATCTTTTTGTTGTTGGCATTCATATAAATATACTGGTGTGATAAGTTAGTATAGGTTTGATTGGCTTTGGGTATATTTTGAATTTATAGCCCCCGACTGGAGAAAACTCCACCGGTCACCACTGCCATCAAATGTTTTCAGAAGCTTTTGGGGATTAGTGTATTTAAACCTGGGCTGCTGTATTTCATCAGGATTATGATAGCATGTTGACAAAACAGCTTATAACACTATTCAACAAAGACCAGACAGTGTAGGATCTATACCAAGTTTAGACATAATGACAGAATTCGATTTCATGGGCTGCATCCTCCAAGGACGCCGTCTAACTGGACTGGATCTTTTGAGGTCCGTGAATATAAGGAGGCCGGAAGAGTTTTTGGCTGTGAATTTAAACAGGTCCAACCTTCAGCAATGCACGCTCTGTCGCTTAGCAACCATTGACACAAAAAACAGGAAAAGCATGAAAACTAAAATTTTCAAACCTGTTTAGTTTTCCTTTTTTTTATATGTTGTAAAGTGTAAAGACTACGCTCATGAGAATCAAGAGTGGAATAAAGGTGACAACCACCGGGAGCATGAACAAATAAAAGCAAATGTAATGATATAAAAAGGGCAGAAAGATATACATAAATCTAAAAAATGTATGTCTGCAAAATCTCTTAAAATCCACAACAAAAAATACTTAGTTAAGCAAATTGTGCAAAATAGCAATTAAAAAATATAAATCATATTACAGTCCCCACACTGCAAATAGAATCTGTCCTTAAATTACAGCCAAACCTATTTAAACAGTAACAGATAAAATCTTTAGATAAATCAAACATTACCGCCACATATCTGACTCAATAACCATTAAAACAACTATTTTCATTCATTTCAGACAGAACTTTTCACCTACTCCGATTATATTAAACTGCACTTCCAATTTTCACCACTGTTCGGCGCCAAGTACCTTTTCCCTGTGATCACGGAGCAGCCGGCTTGCTTGGTCTCGAGAATCCTGGGAAAACCAAGGATGGAGAGGATACACTGTATAGACTTAGAAAGGGGTCGAAATGTTTGTAAACTCATAAATCTTAGTTGAAAGAGAAAAAATTAAAATTGAAACAGAAAAATATAAGTTGATATTGAATGTCAAATTTTTACCTTATAATGTGAGAAACTACAAAATCAAACATAAAATAATGAAAATTGAATCTAAATTCTTCACCTCAGCTTGAAAAATAACTCATAATTCAGTTTGAAATGTTAATTAAACTTTTTATTTTTTTTTTATTTATGTTCTTTATTACAGTTTTAGATTTTATGTCTTTTCATTTCACTGCTAAGTTTCTGCTCATTTACTGTCTGAAAGCTGTAAGAAAACAAAATTCCGTTTTGTATAAAAAAATGACAATAAAAGTTGCCTTCTGCAAGCTGTCAATCACGCTTCCCCGCTTATTCCCGTCAGATTGGGCTCAAAATCGGAAGGTGAAAATAACTGATTTGAAAGTATTTAAGAAAAATCTTGAAACTGAAAAAGCAATTTGAAACAAAAAAAAAATGAAAGTAAAAGAAATGGATTTGAATCTGAAAATCGAAAAACTGCAATAAAGAAAATAAAAAAAAATGTATATTTAAAGCACTAAACAGAATTTAGAAAATTTGACATTAGATGTCAACTTCTATTTTTTCAGTTTTAACTAAGATTTAGAAGTTTACAAACTTTCTGATCCCTTTCTGACCCTATAACACCAGACTCATACTTCAAATCAGGCAAAAAGAAGGCCGCATTTATAGGCCGCAGAACGAGGACTCCTCAAATTCGACCTCGGCGCAGCACTATGACGTTATCGTCCTTCGGAGGACGCAGCCCCTGAATTTGAATTCAATCTCAGTCTGTTTTAAGGTAGGACTGGTCATCAAACATCACTTTCCCCCTGGCAGGTGGCATGCTGCTGGTGATGACTGACATCGCACCGAGCCTATCAGAGGGCAGGCAACAGATTGACCGCGCTGTGACTGGTGGAGCCGCCTTGTCCAAGTTCAAGGCCATGATGACGGCTCAGGGCGTGACCAATGAGACCGCTCGGAGGCTGTGCTCCGCCCACACAGATTACTTCAGCATCCTGAGAAAATCAGAGCATCAGCTGGAACTGGAGACTCCTGTAGATGGTAAAACACGATGAGCACAGATCACAGGATGACACAAAAATACATAAATACATTAAAACCTCAGCATTTCCAAAAGGTCCCTGAACCTTTAAACGGGATGGGAGGAGTAGCAGCAAAACTAATTTCCTCACTAATTCCATAATGCATGTGGCCACTGACTTTATGCCTCAGCTTTTGTCTTGATCCCTTCTTCCAGGAGTTGTTGTTGGTGTGGATGGTTTGGTTTTGGCTCAGGTTCTTCATAAACTGGGGGCGGGGCGATCCAGAGCAGGAGAGCCTGTCAATCACAGCATAGGGGCGGAGCTTCTGGTGTCCCCTGGTCAGAGAGTGCTGAAAGGTGAGACACTGATTAAAGTCCACAAACTGTTTATTGCCTCATTAATTTGTTTTTATTTTTATTTTTAGGTGCATCCTGGTTACGGCTTCATTACGAGGATCCGGCTCCAACTCCAGATCAGATCAAACTGCTACAGGAAGCTCTGACTGTGGATGAAAAGGACAAAGAAGCAGGACAAAGACATCCTTTAGTAGCAAAAGTGCTACTAAAGGTGAATCATGACAGCAGACAAGATAGAGGAGAGCAGGAGGCGGGGTTATGAATCTACTTGCTCTGGAGAGCAGAGGTCGCTGCTTTTAGATGTTATCACCAAACAGAGCATTAGGGAAATGGTTTTTATCAAAAACATAATTAATGAGCACAAATAAGTAATAGTTGTATTAACTATACATGTAAAAGGAGTTTTATGGGTCCCCAGGAGTGTGGGGCCCAAGGAAACTGCCTAGTTTTGCCTAACACTAAATCCCCTCTGATTTTCATGAACCCCTTCGGAAGAGGCTGTTCTTTCAATACGTTTAGAATACTGTATTTTTTGGTGTCTGGCGCCCTCTGCTGGACATTTAGGCGGTACACAGCATGTAGAGAAAATAATAAATTAGTTTGAATTCCCTTTCTGATACGCTGATCCGTGGTTTCATTGAACAAAACAAATTTGTTAAAAAAAAAAAAAAAGGGTGTTATACAGGAAAATAGAAGAAGGAAAGTTTTTCAGTGAGTTTATTGATCGCATTAATTTCATATTTGCAACATTTGAGGAGCCGTTCTCCTTTTTTTGTTTTTTTCCTCACTGCGACGCAATGTAGCTTTTCTCTACCAGTGGGATATGTACATTTTTCTAAGGTGTTTCCATGCTTTAATTAGGGGTTTTAAAAAAACAAAACATGAAATGTTTATTCCCTAAATGGTTTTGATGAAATAACTGATGTTACTCTATTATGAAGATTACCTCTAAATTGCTTTCTCCAAAACACTTTAAATATTCTAACATTATTTTTCTCATTCTTTAGCATGTGGAATAAAAAAACAACTAGATCTTCACTTTAAAAAATGAAGAACAAAGTGTGTTTCTAAAAGACAAGTCATGATTTTTTTGTTGTAATTTTTAATCAGTATTTTATGGTTGTCGGTTCATTATTATAACAAATTAACTTTTATCTGGCTTGTTTATGTTTTGACTTAATTCAATGACTTCAGAGCGCTGAGCAAGCTCATCAGGAAGGTTTGTTTATCAGGGCCCCTAATTGTTTGTTACAAAATTTACCCTTTTTTTAAATGCCAAAAATGGGTCTGGAATTGTTTTATTTTCTTTGGTTAGAAATTTGCAAATATCATCTCAGCCTCTAAGCCCACTGTTGAAACCCGTTCTTTCTAAATCTTAGACCATTAAACTCATAAATTTCATATCCTGGACTAATTGAAAAATTAATGCAGTTTTCTCTTTGTCTTTATTGGGAGTGCAAAAGCAGCCCTAGTTCTTCAACTGTCTGTTGCAGACCCAGATCCAATTCAGCTCAACAAGGACCTAGATTATTCTGAAGACAAAACAAGTAATAAACTGAACCTTTGATCATTTCTGAATTGCAGTATATTAAGCCAGATTAATAGATCAGAATATTCATCCTTCAGTTAAAGTAGGACACAGTGTGGACATTTTTGTTCATATTGTACCACTTCCATAATTTCTATGAAGTTTATTTCTTCTGTTCAACTAATTATTAGTCTTTTATTTTTGGCTGTCATTTTAGCTCATTTTTTTCCATGACAATTATATACATTTTTCTTATTTACTGACATTTACTCTAATTTATCTGAAAGACAAAAGTGATTTTACATTTTCTCTTAGTTTCTGATCTTCCGGTTTATGTGTCTTTAAACAGCTGCTAACGTGTTTGTAAAACCAGAATACGCTGGATTATTACATTTTGTTTTCCTTTATCCATGTGTAGATCATATTCTAATGACCAAACTGTGTAAAACGGGGGAAGGATACGCAAAGGTGCTTTTTTCATTACTTTTAGACATCAAAATGATATGTAAAATATCTGCAGAAACTGCTGAGGATGCTGAGAGGTTTGGCCCAAATGTAAACATATGTGGACCGTCAAAAATAACAGTAGAATATTAATAAAGAAAAAAAATCATCAGCAGGCAGCAGAGGTTGTGCAGCTGGAGGGGAGAAGATCTTTATAGTTAAACCAAATCTAAAAACAATGAATGAACTCACTAATTGTGGCATGTTTATAAAAAACAGAGGATCAAAGAAGCCTGCAGAGACATGGTGGTAAGGGTGCGTTAGTGCAGCCTTACATATCACACTGCAAGGAGAAAAGGTAATCTGCTTATTTCAACAGGCGAAGCCAAATCGGTTTGTCGATCACCAGCAACACGTCTCCTTATTGCATTAAAATAATAATAATAATAAAAGCACCTATTATTTAGAAACTTTGGAGATCAGGCCCTAAGCACCAAAACAAGCATTTTAGATACTTTTATTTTTTGTGTGATAACGAGTTTTTCTTAGTTTATAAAATGGATCCTTGTATCATAGAAATAAAAACCTAACAGGTGATCAAATTAAACACAAGAAATGAAAGTTTATTCAAAATTTCTCCTGCTGAACTGCAGGAAAGCAAATCCAACATCTAACAAATCATTTATATATAAAAAACCCACAAACATCAGATGAAGACGGTGACTCTGCTGAAAAAAGGTCAGACTTTCCCCTCTGATCGCACAGAAACATAACAAACCAACACAACGGAGTCCTGCCATTGTTGGTTGCCATGGCAACGGTGGCCACAGCAGAACATGTGCTAAAAGGTCAGTGGACGACAGAGTTGAGCGGCTCGGCTCTGATGTTTCCCAGATCCAGCGTGGAGTCCGTCTCCTCGTCGATCTCTCCGATTACGGCACTGAAGCAGAAACAAGACGCAAAGAACCGAGTTACCCAGGGAGAACCGCAGGGTCCAGAGCTCGGACCACTTCAGTACATATAGGTTAACCCAGTGTTAAACAGAAACACCCTTTATCCCCACATTTTTATTTTTAAGCACACCAGTCCCCCCCCATCACAACACAATACTGTCACTGCCATACTTCACGGTAGATGACGTTAGCAGCATTGGAAGCTAGCCCCTTACTCCTCTAAATGTGATGATGATGATTATCACGCTCAAACACTCATTTATAGGATAGAAAAATTTATTGTCACAATTCTTAAAACAAAACAAAATCTGTTCAACTGTAATTAAACATCCTTAAATTTTTTTTACAGAATGTCTGTTTCATTGGTTAAAAAATGTAAATTTTTGTATCCAAGTTCTTTAATTGCTTCTGGACTAATGGCTTCTTCATTCCTGCGTGGCTTTTCAGGACATGTTGCTACACGACTCTTTCACTGTAGATAATCAGGCTCCATTAACAGCTTCAGATAGTTATAAAATATGTTTGGATACAATCTGTGTGTACTTTTATGTAATATATATGAAAAACTCTAAAGAGATGTAAAATTAACTGGACTGCATCAATAGTTTTTTAGCCATTATACAAATGTAATAAAGTTGAAGATGATTACACTGAGGGGTCATAACAGGGAGCAAATTTGATGAGATAAAAATTACAATATAATGTAAAATATTCTGTCTAAAATCAGCAGGAGTGAATTTATGATCATCTACTTCACATGACTGGGAGCTGATTAATAGAGAGCAGGAAACGCAGGACTCACACATTGTCTCCTCTAACGATGTAGAGCCCCAGCACCACCTGCTCCACCCCCTGAGTGGAGCTGAACACGCGCTCATGACTCTCGTCCAGGATCAGGTTGATGGTCTGATCGAAGCCCTTCAAGGTGCCCTGAAAACAACAACCAAGCAAACGTCATTCTGAGCTGAAAAGGAAAAACAGAAAATCAGTTCTGGACTGAAAGGAATTTTTCTTTTAAGTTGAGGTTAAAACATTTAAATTCAAACACATCTAAAGGTTTAAGCTAAAAAGAAGACAAAACACAATTTCCAAAGTTTTTAAGCATTTTATCCACAAAGACACATTTAAACCACTTCTGACGTTTATGAATCAATCCGACAAACTTAGGTCTTAACTGCTAATAATCTGTAAATGCAGCTGAGGCTGAGAAGCTGTGTTTATGTTACTCACCATATCATCCTGCCTCTGGCATTGGCTTGATGGCCGGTGCTTACAAGCCACAGCAATTAAAGAAACAACATCCTGCTAAACAGTTTCATTCAGTCACAACAGAAATATACAATATTAGCACGAACCAGGAATCCAGCCGGTTAACTTTGATTCTACAGTATTTATTTCTACAGTTAAATTAATTTAGATGAAAATTCAGAGTGCGATCCAGACGGGACAAAGTTTTCTTAAGCTGAATGTTGCAAAGGATAAAGTAGCTCTGCTCCTCTGCCAGTCAGCTGGCTGAAAGAAGGCCTTTACACTTCTTTCCTCCTAAGTTCAATTTGGCTGTTTCTATTTCTATAGTCATGTGGTAAAAAAACTATAGAACTATATTTTCCAATTAGTGTTGCACTGATGCCATTTTTTGGCCCAGATACCGATACCATCTGTTTGAAACTGATGTGTATATATATATGAGGAACTGCATACTACTTTACCATCATATCCAGGCTGCTGCCTACCTTTGTGAAGCAGGGAAAAAGACTAAAACAAAGTGAATCAGTAGAACTTTTTATTGCCTACCTGGAATGGGTGACAATAGTTGAATAAACTTTTGGTTCTCAAAGGCCAAAATAGTGCAACATTTGTGAAATTATAACATGAATAATACTAGTGCAACAATAAAGAAAGTAAAGTTAGTCTCATTGGTCTGGAGCAGACCAACAGCAATAGCTAACAATAGTGAGTGTCAGGAGAGAGAAGGCTGCGTTGAAGTGACGTACGAACATCAAAATTGTATCAGTGCCCTATTTGTTGGAACTTGCTGATGCCTCCATTTGAGTGCTGGAGCGGGGCCTCGCCAAATACTGGTGTCAGTGCAACACTATTGCCAATGCGAAAGCAAAGCCATTGTTTACAGTGTGCATGCATGAAAGCTTGACAAATAATAAATATAGTCTTAGTTAGGATTTGAAATTGTCAAATTTGGGGATTTTTTTTCTGGTTGCTATGAGTCAAAATCAAAGAAATTGAGAAAAGTTACAGATATGGTTATAACTACGTACTATTTAAATAAAGACATCCTGATCCTCTGTTTCAACTAATGTGTTTGTACGTTAGATCTTAAGGTAATAATATTAACTAAAGCCTGGAGCGAAGAATCATCTAAGCATTAAGAGACGTTCAGAAATTAGTGTTATCTTTACAGAACACAAACTATTTTAGGTTCTTTAACTAAATGAGTTTGTGACAAAGACAAAATCTGGTTCTAGTTCTCAACAGAACAAAAAAAAAGTCTACATTATTTTAAAGACTCTCAGCAGCCTGATAAGATAATGTGTCTAATTATGGATTTTTTTCCTCCAAAAAACGTTGACAGAGAATCAACACATACAAAGGCTAGAAACCATCAATCTGAGTTACTGAAATAATCAACGTTTTAATTAAATTCTGACAAATTGAATATGACTTCATTAGAGGGTAAAAAAAAATAAAAAATAAACAGACAAAATGTCTCCAAAATATTATGTAGCACTTTAGCATAAAGCTACCGTTTATGTTTTCCCTCTGGATATCGATTTCACAATTAAGGATTTGTAAACGGACATTATTTTAATACACAAAGTGATATTTAGGTAAGCTTCCATTTAAATAACATATATATACAGATTTTTTTTATTTATTCATGGTTTAACAAACAGGAAACGAGTTCTGTATTTGTTTGTTGTAACACCGATTTTTAGATTTCTATGAAATCGAGTTAATCACATATCTAGGTTCTAGGTTAGCGTGTTAAACTAGCTGTAATGTCTCCACTTTGGTTTAACTGGGAGTTAGCTTATTAGCGGGCTAAGCTAACTAGCACGTTTCCATTCATTTAAACGGACTTGGTTTAGCAAGTTAGCCGGCTAACAGCAGCAGGATACGGTTGATGTAGCTCTCCAAAGCGGTGGACATCTTTAGCCCGGAGCTCCTTGTTTCTCTTCCCACTAGATAAATTGGTAAAAGAAAGAAAAAAAATCCTTGTTTTTCAAATTCGTCGTTCAAACTCAGCCGCGAGAATCAACAGCAACAAACAGGAGAGAAGTCCAGATTAATCACTCACCGAGTCACCGAGCAGCTCAGGTAGGAGGGAGGATAGCAGAGAGGAGCCGAGAGGAGCACATACTTCCGGTCTGGACCACTTCTTCTTTTGCTGAATTTAA
Organism: Cyprinodon brontotheroides; assembly: GCA_018398635.1. Lineage (NCBI taxonomy): Eukaryota > Metazoa > Chordata > Actinopteri > Cyprinodontiformes > Cyprinodontidae > Cyprinodon > Cyprinodon brontotheroides. Next base: position 16,728,590 of record JAGKQL010000030.1, on the reverse strand, counting down.
TGGCGGCTGGCAACAAACTTTTAGTAACATATATATATATATATATATACAAAATAAAAAAAAAGTCCAAGCACCATGGTGATGGAAAAAAATACTTATATAGTGAAAGGTAAATGTAACAAACTTGAGGAGATATGGTACCCATCCTTTCTCAAGGGGGGGGGGATGTCAAGTGTCAGCGACACTGATACCAACTGATGCATCATGTTATTTTTTATTTTTTTATAGTTTTCGTCTTTCTGTTATATTGTTGTAATTTTTAATTTGGTGTATGTTTGGACTTGTTTTTATATACTGTGCTGTACTATACTTCACTGTGTCTTTATTAGATTGTTAAAATTTTATGAAAAAAATATATTTTGGGAAAAAAAATATATTCTTAGCTCACCACCAACTGGTCTTTTTTTAACCACTTGTTTTCATGCACAAGGCGTTAATAAATGATAATCAGGGCTGCTGGAAATAAAGAAAGTTTTCTCTTGTCTAGACAGAGACTGGAAAGAAAGACTATTTAATAAGTGGCAACTTAGCTGTTCATGTCATAGAGTTTTAATTCATAATTCAGTTCAAAGGAAACTCAACTGTAGTGTGCAACCTCGTGTTTTTTGCCTCTTTATTTTCTACTGCTCTCATGATGCTTGGACGACATGTTGATCATCTCATCTTCTGCAGCTCTGCAATAGACAGCCTGTGTCTAATTACCTCCAGTGATTATCTCCACATCAAAGATTTTACATGTTTTCACTTGTATTTTTGACCACTTACCTTCAGTTATACGCTTTGAATCTATCAGGATCGACGGCTACCTGCCATCACCCCAATCTTTAGTTCCCTCCAGATTTCCTACTGGAGTCCAATGAATTTTGCCTTCAGTCATTGAAATGACAAAACAAAACAAAAACAAAATATAAATAAATCAGCAGTATAAACCATTATCGGTTTAACTGTACTATATATTAACTGCACTTTGAAGGAATTAAAAAATAAAAGGTACCTGTTTGACAGTGATGGGTTAATGAGGCATATGCCAAACTGTATTGATCCTGTCTCACAGAATACTGACACCTGCTGGACATTTAGAGACACTACAGGCAGTTTATTAGACTGGCTAAACTGAATTAATGAAATTACCCAGTAGAATTGTATAATTTAAGTTATTGGAGGTTATATTGTATTATTTTAAATCTATTTTAAATTAAAAATATATTTGATATTTTTAGATGCAGCCAATAAATAATGTAAACTTATATAACAGGAAAATTTAAGGGAAAATGTGAATGTGGATGCTTGTTGCGTAAGATTTTCAATGCCATTTTTGAAAAGTACAGTAAAAACAGTAAATAAACTAAGAGTCGATTGAAATTAACTTTTAATTCAGATAAGTTGAGTGATAACTTAGAGAAAAGGTGTGACACGAGAAAATTAACATAAAAAAGCAGCGGCTGAAACGCTCCGATTCCTTTTAGGCTGCTCTAAAATTTTTAATCATTGACGTATTGGTGTTATTGGACCCAGACCAATCACTACTGTCTGATCTCCAGACCTTAAAGTCATAGGGAAATCATATTTAAATGTCAAATCATTCTGGCTTAAACATGTATATAAATGTAGTCTTTATCAGATGATGATGTCCCAAAAGTTAGAAAATTTCTATTTAAAAAAAAAAATCCTGTCTTAAAATCGGTATTTTTTCCATTATCTTCTGCAGGTCAGTTAGTTATACATCAGCCTGAACACCTAAATTCGGCCAATCATATATCAACGGTCATCTGTCAAGCAAATTTTTTTGGTCATAGCATCTTGATTTATAAGTTGCAGCTAATATAGGTGAATATGTGAAATAAGAAATCAGAATAATTTCCTTTCCCATTGAGTTCGGTCCCAGTGTTCACAGGGGATGGGCGTCTGTGTCTTCAGCAGGCGTAGAGCTAACAGAAACTGGCAGCGTTGCGAGGCAAGGGCTCAAACATGTGCGACTGTAAGCCTTCTACTCCCAAACCAAGCTTCTGCTGCCCTGGCGTCCTCTTCCCACAACATCTTCATCCCCGCTTTCCTCCTCTAAATAAAAATGTATGACGGAGGAGAGACTCATCCACGACCTCGACACTAAACTCTCCTCCTCTTGCATGTTTCCTCTGTCCAAAGCGTTCCTTGACAGTGTCGTTTTCTAAGTCACCAATTTAGTGCTACTTGCTCCCCCAATGGAATTTCCCATTGAGAACCTACTAGCACTAAGTTGCTAACTGTGAGTTAGCAAGATGCTTGAAGAATCCAGTCACAACCAAACTTGCTTGTGAACTTTCTGCCATAACAATCTTCTCCCCTTGATAAACGACCAATCACATTCACTTTATTCACTCGTGTAAAGTCAGGCACCACTCAGGAGAATTCGGAAATGCAACAGTTGGAACAGCCGTTTCCCTACGACTTTAAAGGGCTTAGTCATGTATGAATTATATTATCACAATACAATACAGACAAAGTGTTGGCCTGATAGTGTTCTCGATTAGTTCTTTTTGAGGCGGAAAAGAATGTTAATGTCCGTGCAACCTGCAGAATATGTGTACTTGTGCGTTCTCATGTGCTCGTGTACTCGTGAAACGTCATCAGCCTTAGCCCTAGAACTGTTACAATTCACAAGAACACAAGCCTGAGAACAAAGTCCCCGGATGTTGTTCTCGCCCCTCCCTATTTACCCAGCATGCATCATAGCAGAATTGTCCGTCCGTGAGATTGACAGCTGTCCCAGCATGCACTGCAGCAGCAGCAGCTTTCAATGGAGCGCTCACAGAGCTCAGAGTATTAAGTTAAAAGTTCTCTTTTCTGTTGCTGTTGTTCAATAAAAGTACATTTTAAGATCATTTGAGGCAGAACATTATACTTTAAAGCGTCACTATATGGCCCATTTACCGATTTAAAGCGTAATTTAAAAAAAAATAAATCCGAAGTTGAGAGGAACGCGGCAACCAGCAGACCTCTGAGGTTGTGTCTCAGCTCTATTTCCATCCAGCATTTTTTGTGCTATTTTACAATAAATGTTGGTTTTTGTCCGATTTCTTTTCACACCTCTGCAAGGAAAATGCTGATTTGTAATAATATTTCAGACATGGAGTCCATGGTTCAGTAGGTTTTCATCTTTATTGTTGCTCAGTAGTAGTCCATACAAAGGAGGGGTGGAGTAGTTCAGTGGAGCCCGACAGGACCAGGACAAACACCAGGAACGTCATGCTACCAAAGTATTAAATTTGTACAAAAATACTTTACAACATCCCTGTTCCTTTAAAGAAAAAAAAATACAGTTTGGTTGGTTGGTGAAGCTACATGGAATCTAATCTGACCCACTATTTTAAATGGCAGTGCAGTGCGCACGTGTATATATATGTGTGTGTGTGTGTGTGTGTGTGTCTGTGTGCACATGTTTTGCTGAGGTTAATCACCAGAGTGCAAATCCCTGCAATTTTACACACACATACACACAAATACAAACGCACACTCTAACATATTTACACACTTTTTACATACAAGCGAAAGCACAGTGTGTATGGCTTTGGATCTCACTCGTCAATCCCTCTGAAGCCCCGCCCCTCAGCTCTGTGGTTGTTGTCATTGGTTAAGCAGTTTGTGTTGACTGAGCACTAAAGGCCCATTCATACCTCACGTAAAAGACGGATACGGATACGTGTGGAGTGTTTCATACGTTCTAACCGTCGATTTCGTCCGTACTTTGACCTGCGAAAATTGGGAGCTTAAACTTACTGGACGAAAGCGGATCAATGCGAACAATACTACACGAGGAAGCGGTGGGGGCGCTATTGAGTTTTTAGTACAAAATGTCAACAAAATCACAAAGAAGGTTAGAATTCTGGGCTTTTTAAACAATGGCGGGATTCGAGGAACGACTGTCGGAACTTGTCCGCAACTATCCACATCTATACGATGTGTCGTGTCCGGGGCACAGGGACAAACAAAAAATTATAAATAGCTTTCAGGAAATCGGGGAGGCTCTGGGCATCACAGGGGATGTCGCAAAGGCCAAGTGGGCCGCAATTAGGGAGCGCTATGTGCGCGCCCATAATAAAGTGACAGGTAAAAAAAGCGGCGATGGCGCAAACGGGATGTCTGCAGCAGGCCCTCCAATTTTACAACGCCTGGTGTGGCTGAGCCCCTATATTTCTCACCGAGCCACTGTGAGCAATCATTGGCGCCCAGCACTGCCACCTAGAGGAAATACGGGTTATTGCGCACCTCAACGGACGGAGGTATGAAGGAGTCAACGGATAGAACGTACGGACAGAAATACGGACGTGCAGGCCAAACGTGAGGTATGAATGGGCCTTGAAATGTTACCACTAGGCAATGGTTTGTTTTCATCTGCCCTGTATCTGGTTGTTAACATTAATACCGAGCATGTACATGTGGTAGCCTCGTTTATTAGCCATGCTTGCATATATTTATACCCTTTCGATTGCACATGGACATTGGGATAACTTGGCCTCGATTACAAAGCGGTTCCTTTAATCCAAGCCTTTTGGATTGCAGATTTGGCAAGTCCTGCCAATCACAACTAAAGGTTTTGGACAAGACACTTTTAAAGAAATAGATAGATTACCCTGCTAACTTATGGACTGAAGCATGGCAGGTTGAAGGCGGCATCATTGCCCTCCAAGAAAGTCAAACTGATGAAAGAGAAGGATGCTAATGGTGTAATTGATCAATCAGCCAATCTGTAAGCTTGGCACAAATCAAACAAGTTTTCTAACAACACAATGATAGACTAAACCTTTGATGTGGGCCACAGTTAAAAACTATCAACTTTATCATTCTTACAATGTGCTTTTTGGGGGAGACGCCGAGGCTGATAATTACTGCGGGTGCTTGCTAAAGTCAAGGATACCTTTGATAGAATGAGTCTTCAAATTTATGCTCATCCTAGGCCAGAAATATAATAATTTGCTGCCTTCTATTTATGAATCTTTTCATCTGTTTTCCACAAAAGATTTGACAAAGGGTCACGGTGGAGAAGCACCAAGATGTTCCCTAATCTTCCAGCTCAACATTATGAAGTCTAAAGGCCCCTACATGCTGGGGAGTACTTCACTCAGCAGAAGACCGCGTGTAATCAAGTCGTACCTGTGGCAGACTCCACACACCGTCTCCCAGACAGGTCTGTGCAGAGATCAGTTTTGACATCCACGTAGATTAAAGGAATAGGGGATGATCTTTTATTGAAATTTCTATCTAAATAAGTAGTCCTCCTAATTGTCAATCATTCTGGCGATATGTTTAAGTAAGGCCGTCCTACGTGTTCGTCCTGTTAGCTATCTTTTTCTGCGCATGCGCACTTTTAGGCGGATACAAGTGGTGAGCTACGGTACGGTTTCAGACAGTCATTGAAGCTCACCTTTAGCGAGGAGAACTCTCGGCGACAAGTATTATGGGATATGCCGTCACAGCGACTAATAACAAAGATAGCGCAGGAACCGTGCATTGGAGGAGGAGTTACGTGACCAACAGTGACCATAAGTAGTGATCATCTGTCAAAACGGTCAGTTAACTGAGTTCACTATAAAATCCACAATAAGGTTTTAGAGCGGACGTTCGGGCACACTAAGCTTGTCTGAGCGTCTTGCATTGACGCCATGATTGATACACTTTGAATATGAAGTCTCAACCGTCATGTGGACAGTGCGTACTCCCTGCAGCTGAAAGGCACTCATTGGACTCTATAAGGATGTCATGCTAATGTGTTGTAAATTAAACACCACAATGTAACAGCTGGAAAAGATACAACAGAGTAAAATTTATAATACTCGCGCTGATCACCCAACAGCTCAGTCACTGTATGAAGAAGGGTGACTGGAGAAGGTTTCATTTCTTATCTGGAAAAAAATGAGCTAAGTGGCCTTTCCTTATAACTAAACAATTTATTTTTATGGCTACAATGAAAACCTCACACCCAACTTAACTCCGACAGCTGTAAAAAGTAACCCTACAAGTCATGCTAATTCTTTTGATAAATAAAAATAATTTTCCTGGAAAAAAAAAGACCAATATTTTGCTAACTATTGTTAGCCGAGTGCCCGGCAGCCATTTTTTTGGGTTCCTTTTTATTCTTATTTAGAGCCGGGCTTACACTGTCTGATTTTTTTGCCCTTTTAGGCCGACTTTTCAGTCGTGCGAAAATTTTTCAGTCGGGCCAACTTTCAGCCTGATGGTTTGTGTAGTGTACAGGCCGTAAGGAAGGGTGATCAGCCTCTGACACCACCTTCTTATCAGGAATCGTGAGGTCGGGAGAGAATCAAACCTGTTTGAAATTCAGTGGGCCATCCTGGGCATATCGCTCAGTGCGCAAACAAAGATTCTTCCTCTTCTTCCTCTCCAGATGAAAACACAGAAACATGGCGAGGGGGTGCAAGTCAAATGGAGTTCTTTCTATAAAACCCCAGCCAGACCATAAGTAGCCTCATTTGCTCAGCCATCTCATTTGTCCAAAATCATCGTAAAATTAAGCCTTTTTTTTTTTAGGCCTTTCAGCACAAATTGCAGAGGCAGCCTTTTTTCTCTCTAGTGAGCTTCATATTCCTCTTCTACTGGTTTGGCTTCCAAAAAGATGAGTCCGAATAGCGCTATCTCACTGCGGAGCTGAGACCGACGTGGTTTTTAGACGTACGGCGTGAGCAGGTAGATCGCATCAGAGCATCGGGTCGTCGTACACTATGAGCTGTAGCTGCGTGCAGAAATCGTAAAGTGTATGTCCGGCTTTAAGATGGCTGAATGTCAGAGCAGATTTGATGACAAAACATTTCAAAATGAGAAGACACCTTGACTTTAAGAAGCATCCGGACCATGTGCAGTTCACATGCTAGGTCACAGCATAGCACAGCAGATGTTAGCCCTGTAGTAGCATTGTGTGAGGTCTGTGCTGTCTAGAAATCAGCCATGCTTGCCCTGGGTTTGATTGGAAACCATCTACTAATCAAAAATGTTATTAAAGTTGGTAAAACTAGTCCTGACTACCTTTGTGCTCTTTTAGCCCTGTGCTCGATGCTTGCTAACCATACGCCAGTAATGTGCTTAATTCAGATTAGAGAATCCAAGCCAATCAATCAATAATCCACTGCATCGGACCCTCCCAACTCAGGGAGGATTTCTATTTGTTGTTGGTGCTGAGGGAGGGTTCTGATTGGCCAGTTTAAATAGTGAGTTCAGACTGAGAAGAGCAGGAAGATGCTGACATCAAACGTAAACAGTTATATATCATTCGCCCTCAAACACACAGAAAATGCGTTTACTGTCACAGTTTTCCTGATTCCACAGGCTTTTTTTCTCGTGTAACATTATTTCTGTGGTTATGACGTGAAGGTTACTGGGATTTGTATGTGAAAAGCGACGTTGACTGTTTTTTCTTTTTAATCTTCTGTACATCTTTTTAGGTTTGGTTGCCATTTAAACAAACAAACAGAGAACTGACAACAGTCAATCAAAATCACACTTATTGATTAGCATAATAGATCACTGTTACGGGGGCTGGAAAAGGGAGGGGAGAGGGGGCATGCTTGGCCTCTTTTCTGGGAGCCGATTGGCTCTCCTCAACACATAAACTAACCAATCAAACACAGGTGGGGAAACTGTTTGTTTTCTGATTGGTTCCAGCCAATCAGCTGATGTGCTGTCGTTTCTCGTCCTGGCTGCTGATTGGTCAAGGGATGGAGAAACGTTGGGGGTTACGCCAAGACAGGAAACTGAGTTAACTGGCCTGTTTGCAACACCTGCACACACTCACACACACACACAGACATACATACACAGTGTGGCCAGTCCAACAGCTGTAAACTGTAGAAAAAGACTCTTATTGAACTGCTCAGTGTCATCATCATCATCATCGTCGTCATGACTACTCTGCATCGTTCAATCAGCAGCTCATTTATGGCACAGAACTAAAATTTACAGTAAACTCTCCACTTTTGTGTCTGGGTTATTAGGGATGCTCCGATCAGAATCAGCTGATTCTTACTAAAGTCCATATTTCTATTATTTTGCCCCCCAAAAATGAAAATATATTTAAAGGTTACTTTGCCAATATGAGAATGAACGATGTTAAGGTTTGGTTAATGCTGACCCTGTTGAAAGAAGCTCTTAAAAGTCCAGTTTAAAGGTCTGTTTTTCCTTTCCTTCGAGGTGGTGAAATGTGTTCATTAGCACAATAGGAAAAAAACGTACATAAATTAGCTTATTAACATATTTTTAGCAAAAGTAGATGTCAGAAAAGTTACAAGACAAACTGAAAATTAATGTTTCCTTTTCGTTTCTATTCAAAATATAAAACTTTGAATTGTGTTTTGTTAAAATAGAAAATCTGCATTTTGCTTTCGACCATCCGCTTACCTAACTGCTCCTCATCAACCCAAAAACTGGAGTAAAAGTGCTGCTGCATCCCGACTGATTATGGATTTTTGTATATATATATAGAAACTTTTTGAGGTCTAAACACAGAGGACCTTCTTTTTGACCAATTTCGGTGAATTTTGATGACAACCCTGTCTGAATGCTGATTGATGCTGCGTTTTCAGGGTGTAAATCAATCCTTTTGGGTCCAGGTTCTCCGTAGTTTATGAAACCTGAGAACCTCCTTATAAAAGGGGTAAAAATGAGCTCTATTATATTTTTTTAATACCAGATTCTGACTCCTTTGGGTTTATCTCACAGCGAATGCTCATCAGAATGTTAAACAGTGTCTAAAAGGTCACATTCATCAAGGTTTAGGCTATTTTGAAGAGCCGCATCATTAAAATGCTTCAAGCTAAAGTTCAGGCTAGCAGCAGTGATATAGTCCTATTTAAATCAGTGATTCCAGCCTGTGGATCATTAAAGCTGAGGCTGAAATAATCAAAGTGCCATTTGTTTATAGATTAATAACAGAATGAAACTTTCTACTGATCCTCATTACTTCAGCTTGTGTTTAAGCAAAAAATCAGACCTAGACACTCGGATTGGAGCATCCCTAGTTTCCATGGGAATCTTTTCATCTATTGTTGGGTTCTGGGTTCAGAACGTGAACCCTGTACTGGTGTGCTGCTGTCATACTGGAACCAGAAGCCATGAAGTACTGACCACATCTCTGCTTGGGTATCCACAAACACCACAGCTAGAACCAGATTGTTAATCGTGGCTAAGGCTTGGGATAAAAACGCATCGATGGACCAGTAAGACCAGTACCTGAGGCTCTGTGAAGAACCAGAATCCAGGTAAGACCACTGGTCCAGGTTCTGGCTTTGATGTGATTCTTCCACCATCAAGACCAGAACTAGCATCTATTTCCATGGAGTAGCTGTAGCTGCAGCGGGACATCAGGTCCCAGAGCTGAGCTTCTCCTAACAAGAACCACTGTCCAGGATAGTAGAACCATCAGATGTGGTGCTGGTTTTAGTGGAACCCCAGAACTTTGTCTGTTCTGTGTCCGTGGCTTTTGCAGAACTTCTGGCTATGGCCTTAGCAAAACCATTTATACCAGTAGCTCCAGCTGTGATTCCAGTTGTAAATTCAGCTCCAGTTGACCGATTATCTAGAACTGGTCAGGTTGAAGATGTTATGGAGGGTTTTCCAGTCCAGTTGTGTGCTTTTAGGCTGCTTCAGCAGTTCCAAGGGTCAAACTAAAGTGGTCAAAGGCCGACGTTCATCCGGAGGGTGTGTGTAGCACCACGAGAAGTCCACTTTGACCCAGTTTAACCAGTTTGATGTCAACGATCCTTTACTGGCTTCCCCGCTGACCCAGCCGGTCCGTTCTGGTCATAAGCGGCTGATTCCAGATTGATCCAGTTCTAGTCTGCTATAAGGAGCTATTGGTGACCTGCCCAACCCCCAACACGTCTCCAGGCTGGTTCCACTTGATGGGACCACAGTCTTCTGCGTGTTCGGCAGACACCTCTGAGGGTCCCACCTCGCTGCTGATTGGCTGAGGGGAGTGCCTGCTGTTGGTGAGGCCGTCATTGTGGTTGGCCAGCGGGGCGGAGTTGGAGGAGGAGGGGTTTCGGCTGATGACCAGTTCCAACCGGTCTGGAGATTCAGCGATGAGCGGAACGACGAGGCAGCAATCGAAGTCTCTGGTCCGGACGTGGTTGATCTAAGAGGACATGGTGGTTAAAACCAGGCTATCAGGATGGGGAATAGTTAGACAATCACTGCCGTTTAGACGTATTCACTCCCTTACAGATTTCTTCTGTTCAGGGTTTAGTTTTCACACCTGAATGTGTCAGTTATTCATCCAAACCAACCTGGTGTTTCATGAAAATAAGTAAGGATAATTGCCTTTTCAAATGAAGCCAGGAAGGTATGGATTAATTCTCCTAACAAATAATTCAATTTAGTTCATTTATATAGCATCAATTCACAACACATGGCACCTCAAGGCACTTTTACAGTTCACCATTTCAAAGTTTTCTACCTAAGGGAAACCAGTTTATTGCATCGACTAATTGACTCGAAGGCAATCCCTCACACTAAGCATGCTTGTAGCGACAGTGGAGAGGAAAAGCTCCCTTTTAACAGGAAGAAACCTCCATCAGAGCCAGGCTCAGTGTGAGCAGCAAAATAAGATCATTAAAATCTGAAACCTTAGAAGCTTTCTAGCGGTAAAACGATTGGAGATTTTCCAAAGGTTCTGTCTGCGGTTCTGTACCTGTAGTATTCGGTCATAGGCACGGAGGCCGCCCCGCTCCGCCGGGCCACCCGGTCGAATGTTGTTTACATAAACTCCACGATCCAACAGCCCATCAGAAACACTGAATCCAAAGTCTTCGAGTTCTGAGGCCTTCTCCAAAGTGAGCTGCAAATTAAATCAACACAGGGTTAAAACTCACCGCAGTCTCAGTGGACTGCGGCACCATCAAGGGGATATTAGTCACCTTATGGAGTTCTACAGGGTTCTGGTTTAGGATGTCGTTCACTTCTTGCCTCATCTTTTTCATGGCAAAGGCTCTGCGCTGGGGGTCGGAGGGTAAGGTGTTGGAGCGAGGGTTGACCTAAGGAAACCAGGAGAACATTGAAGAAAAAAGCAGAGACAAAGATACTATAATCAAAAAAACTCTCCAGGTACCAGTGTTGTTCTCGTCAAGAATGACGATGACAAAACCATTTCATTGAAGCTCCTTTTTTTCCACGACGATGACAAAAACTGATGAGCTAAACATGGATCTTTGATGACTAAAACATGAGTAGTCATAGGTTTCGAGTTTTCGTCAACAAGACGAGACTAAATAAAAAATAGCAGGTCGTCGGTCAGATGTTTCAAATGCATCATTGAGCTGTAATCAGCAAAGCAATATCAGCGTGCCGCTGCGTTCTGTTTGAACACGCAGCCCACCTGCCGCAGCATAGTACATGCTGCAGGAGCACAGATGGATGGCGGTGGCGGCAGGGTCTGAGAACCATGGGTACTGCGCGCTCAACGCTGACAAATTCTGCTCCGATCTTCCCTCTGTGCTTATGCAAAAATGCGTCTGTGTGTGGAGCTCCGAGTCTGCGCTTCTCGCTCCACTCTAGTGGTTCACTCTCAGCAGCATGGCTCTTCCTGCTCTCGCTACTTAATAAACTATGTGGCTGATCATCCTCTGCCAAGCATAAAAAATCCCTTTGTCTAACTATCAAGATTTTATTTCGTAATTTCTACCAAAAGGAAACCCTAAATTATATTGAAATAAAATATTTAATTGAATTTATTGTTGGATAAAGAACCAGATGAAAAGGTACATAGATCTTTGAATATTTCTCTCATTGTTCTCGTTTCTATCTATTTAAATATGATGTAAATGTTTCTGTGTATTGTCATTAAAACGTTTTTTGTTTCTTTCAAATATGTTAACATTTTAGTTAGAATATTCATTGAATTTAGCTCTGGATTGCCATGGCATTACAAGGCAGTTAATGTTGTTCTCTCTTTATTTTTTTTAAATATTAAAGCCCTTTAAATTTAAATCTACTTTGACCCCTGAGCAGCAGAAACCAAGGGGTAAATTGTCAGAAATAAAGCTGAACTTGCCAAAGTAGAAAGAAGAATGTTTTTGTTATTTGCTTTTTTGGAGTAGAGCTTTTTTGGAGTAGAGCATTAATTAATAAAAATGTTTATTTGAATTCTATAAATCAAAGTTTTCTGCCAGCAGCAATGATGAACTGCACGGCAGCATTCTATACCCAGCTATTGTAGCATCTAGGCTAGAGCTGTCAGTCTGGTAAAGAATCAGGTTGTTACTTGAAATTGTTAAGGTTCACTTTTTTTTTGTAACATAAAACTTACTAAAACCTTTTTAAGTTTTAGCTTACTAAAACCGACTAAAACTAGCACATGTCGTAATGACTAAAATGTGACTAAGACTAGTAATAGTTTTCGTCCTGAAGACTAAGACTAAATCAAAGATGGCTGTCTGAAACAACAATGCCGGGTACCTGGGGTTTGGAACTATTTCGCTCCTGGAAGCTTGACTGACGACCAAGGGTGCTGCGCAGAGGGGTGGGGTCATGGTTCAGACTGAGCGTGGAACCGGACATGATGGTGGCCTGGAGCCAAGGGGAGAAAACCAGCAGATTTTAGTAACATTAAAACCAATGAGAGACACATCAAATATCTTGTTAGAGGATGCTCAACCTTTATTAGAACAATGACTTTTAGTTTGTAATGTTAAATACGATCAACAGCCAGATGCAGAAACACAAAGATCAACATTTTAACCTCTGCTGGAATTGACTTCTGTTATGGTCACTGATATAGTCTGCTGTTATCTGCAAACCGGCATCCAACGCCCACTTTAAAATCATTTCCAGGTGGGATTAAGGCGTCTTCTTCTGTCTCCATGGGATTAGAGGAAGGATTGATGTGGTGAGGAGGGTAAAGGATAACCACCCTGTTATGTCCGTAACTAACCAAGCAGGGGAGTCACAGGCCCCCATCGGGTGAAGCTAGCTGTGACAACATACGGATCGACTAGTCAGCCAGGAGGACTTGGATCACTTCTGAAGAGGATTCATTAAGGTTTGTTTTCATCCCTTGAAATAAGATTTCTGTTGAAATTAAAAGCATCTATAGTTGGCTTTGCTAACCGTTAGTATCATAACATCTGTAGGCTAATTAAAAACTGCACCACACACTATCCAGATGATCTAATCCTCAGTACTAATTAATCCAAGGGGCAAAATTCTTCCTACTTTAAGGGTTCAACTGGAAAAAGTTAACAAAGCTCAGAAAGATTTGACTACAATCTCAAAATAATCCAAACAGATCTTTTCAGGTGAAGCCTCGCATACAAATGCAAACAGGTGATTGATCAGGTTTATCCAAGAGAGAAAACCTTAGAGAAGAGATGCCACCTGGTGGCAGGAAGTGGAAGCTGTCACCAGCTTTTTTCCAGCTTTTTATTGTCACTATACTGTCACAAGTACAGCACAACAAAATCCATTCCCTGCATTTAACCCATTCCCTTGGGGAGCAGTGGGCTGGCACTGTGCGGCGCCCAGTGTGGGGTTAAGGGTCTTGCTCAAAGACCCAGAGTGGCAGTCTGTGGGAGTGGAGCTCGAACCCAGAACCTCAGGATTCCAGGCTCTATGCCCAAACCACTAGGTCACCATTCCCCATCTTCTGCTGGGCACTATGGATCCTTCCAAAAAACGAAAATTAAAAACAATCCACTGGACTTTGTTTCCAAGTTTGAAGTTCATAATGTCAGGAATAGTGTTGAGTTCGAGGTTTTATACAGTAGCTAAACAAAGACTTGCTTTTGTTTTGAAAACATGCAAATAGAAACGGACCAATGGGTCCACCCCTTTGGAATGGAGGTTGTTTGGCTTTTTTGTTAGCCTGTAATGCCCCATACCCGTCTAAGTGTCTGAAATGGGGTCGTTAAAGGGAATTGTTGGCCTGGCTGAATAGACGAGGTCCTGTAAAGGGGGTGGGGCTGCGATGACAGCGGGAAGGGTTTTAGCTCAATTGCTGCATTGTAGGTTTTTGAAAGCTCAAACCTGAGTCCACCCCTCTGATTAAAGTTTTCTTTTTCTTTCTTTCCGGTATTGGGAATTGCAGGCTAACAAAAGAAGCCAAACGACCCCCATTCCAAAGGCGGCGACCCCTTTATCCTTTTTTTATTTGCATGTTTTCAAAACAAAAACAATGTTTTGATGGGCTACTTTATAAAACCTTGAAGTCAACACTATTCCTGACATTTTGAATTGAAAAAGCTTCTTGGATTGGAAGTGAAACCTCTTCAAGCTTGGAAACAAAGTCCAGTGGATTGTTTTTAATTGTCTTTTTTTGGAATGACTATGACTTGGATGACTAAGAATCTTCACCAGCTTATGGTCCTATGGATCAGTGGTATAAAAGAAGATATTAGAAAACGGAGGGAAGTCTGGGCATCATTGCTGAGGCTCCTGCCATCACGGATTCCTCCTCATATCAGGAAATTGGCCAATATCTGATCCTAAAATCCAAACCAAAGATTTTCCAGAGGAATAAAACCATTTTGAGATTGCAGAACTCAATTAAACTGTTTTTTTTTGTGTGTGTTGAGCTTATGTGGTTTATTTCAGTTTCTTTCACTGCAAACAGCTGCTAGTTTTCTTTTGCTCTGAGAAGATGAATGGATTTAGTGGAACTTTAGGCAACCGAAGAGGTTCAGCTGCTGCTATAGCCATGTTATAAACACAGTGCGATGCTAGCATCAGCAATGTTTACATCTGTATAGCTTGGAACTCCAGCAGAGAACAGCTTCGGATTTCTTTCTGCAACCTGCTGACAGATGCTGGGGTTTCATGCAGGCTTAGGTTTTCCCAGCCTCTTAATTTCTCATATATCTTTAAATATACCGCTTTGCCACAGTCACACCTGATGTTTTCTCTCCAAGCTTCCTCTCATCACCCAACGTATCAAAATCAAGCACTCACACATGCACATCTAGCAAAACAAACTCCCCGTCAGGCCTGGTGCAAGCCAACCCAGCATGCCGCGATCAAACCGCCATGCCTGGTGCAACAAAGACGTAATCACTGCAATATGTGACCCATTTAAAACCCGTTAAAACCAGTCCGGTGGCAGTAAAAGGCCAGTTAGGTAGACGGACGAGGACAGGGCGGTTAGTAGAGGAGTGGAAGGAAGGATACCAGCGTGAGGAGGTGCGTCTCCTTTCCAGAATCCTGGAAGAGAAGCAGCCGTTTCTTTCTTTAACTGACTGATTTCCAAAGATGTAAACATGTAAATCATTTAGGAGAAGCTACTAAAAATAAAATTATAACCATCATTCAGGTTCTATTAAGAGTTCAAGATACACATGAATGAATTATAAATGAATTAAAGCTTAAACAGCAGCATATGATCAGCAATATATCACCAAATAAGTTGCTTGGTAGCAGAATGTCTTAGTTTTGACTGATTTAGCTGAATTTATGGGAACAAACTGTGTCTTTGTGATGGGATGCTGGTTTCTTTACTATGTCGACTGTTTTTTGTGCTAAAAACATCAGTGGTTTATCTGTGGAGCCTTTTCCCTCTAAACAACATACAGGTGAGAATCTGAGCTAATTAATGTGCGAGGGCTGGAGGAAAAAAATGAAAAGCATCAGAAAGAGGAAGAACTAGAGAGAGAGCGTTCATCTGCGTCTGATCGGAGTCAGAAGAATCTGTGAAAAACCAGGAATTTTGTTTTCTGTTTAAGCATCAGCAACCTGAAGTCCTGAATGGTTTCAGTTAGAGGTCGATAAAAAGAGTGATGTTCAGATTAGGAAAACTGATGAATCTGTCCAGCATGTGAAAGTGTTCAGGCCGGTGGAGGCTGGCCAATAGAGGGCGCTAGGGCGCCGTCCCATCCAACCAATGACCCTGATTAAAATTCTTAAGAATAATATATTCTTTTCTAATTTAATTTTAAATTAAAATTCAAAATATTTTGAAATACATATTTTTTAGATGTGCAAGATAAATATTTAATCTCTAATGACTAGTAAAGCGTCATTCCATTTTTAGTCCAATTGGTGATGTAGTTCTACCCTAGGGAGCAAAAATCTTTGCCCATAGACCCTCGTTAAAAGTCGTACATGTGCAGCAGCTCCTCTGCAATAAAAAGGTCGAGTCATGGGAGTTGGAGACGCATTGTAGAGAGAGACAGAAATACTGCAAGAAACGTCTTTTTCCAGGACCTGGTTTAGCAAGAAGGCTTGGCTAACTGCATGTGGCAAGGCTAAAGCTTTATCCTGCTTTCCCTGCCTCCTTTTTCAAATGTCAGGATCTGATCCAGCATGGATAAAGGCAGGTAGGACTGATTTAAAGAACTTTGTAGAAAAGGCAAAGAAGAATAAACAACCTGGGATTGACATGGAAAATAATAGAATATAGTGTACTTTTTCTACATGTTTGTTAATTTGTCTAGTTCTCTTAAATAAACACATTCTCAGAAAATAGTTTTAATATATTAAAAAGTATAAATCTGACCAATAACTTCTCCATTATTAAATGAATACATTATTTTTCTAGGTTTGTGAAACAATACTGGACCATGTCAAACACAGATTTATCTTCACAAAGCCTTAGAAGGGAAAGATTTATGTACAAAAAGTAAACCTGCACATGAAATTCAGTTTTGTTTTTATAAAGTGTTTTTATAATGTTTTTTGTTGTTGGCATTGATATAAATATACTAGTGTGATAAGTTAGTATACGTTTGATTGGTTTTTTTAGTATATTTTTTAATTTATAGCCCCCATTGGAGAAAACTCCACCAGCTGCCACTGGTTCAGACTGTAGGAATCTGTTAATAGGAAAACAGAAAGTTTAGGATGAGGAAAATTAATCATTGGCTGAGAATCTGATGAGCATCAGAAGACAGCAAAGTCCTGGAATGAAGAAAAAACTGAAAAGACATTCAGAAAGTCCAGGAAACACGTATGAAGATGGTTTGAATGGCTGGGAGGCTCAACCATTGAACAAAATACAGAAAGAAACTAGGAATAGACAAAAGTATTTTATTTCATCAATAAAACTTTAATTCCCTTTCACAATAAAAGGCGTTTTGGATATTTTTACCTCAAGCTCTCGAAGGATGCCGCTTTGACCACAGGTCTCTAAATCCTCCAGCGCCTGAGACCAGAAGTTCTCCTCCTGGTCGGGTTCAGTGCCGTCGTGACCCACAGTGAACCTGACGGGAAAAGGTCAGAGCGTGAGCCAATCAGACGAAGAACAGCCCGTCTCACACAGAAACACACAGCGGACAGCGCATGCTGGCGAGAGTTCGTTCAACAGGAGGGAACATGTGCAAAGACGGTCCACACATCCACGAGAGATATGTGTCAGAAAGGTCAAAAGTCACCAGGTGAGGGTGGACAGGGCACTGTGTTTGGGGTGGGGTCAAAGGTCAGTTTGCTACCTGCTGTCAGTGATTAATCCGCTGGGCAGATTAGAGGCGCTGCAGACAGAGACAGACTGCTGTTACCTCACAGCCTGAGAGGAAAACATCAACCAGCTTCAGTCGCTTCAGACCAAAAAACAGCTCAGAGTCAGGATTTCTGACCCGGTTCAGGTCCAAACTTCACACCTGTCAGGTCTCATCCTCTAATGGTCCGCTCACACCAACAGCAATGAGAGAAGCTGATTTAAATGCAGCCTGAAGAGGCGTCAGACACGGGAGCTCACAAATTTGAACTTTAGCAGCTCGGAGCATCAACCAATCAGAGAAGCTTCTGTGAGATAGACACTACATGCAAGACATGATTACTTCTACAGAGCTGTTAGCATAAAAAAAATGAATAAAACGGTTAAACCTCTTCAAAAAGCCAGGAGAATGGTTTCATTTTGTACAAGCAAAAGAGGGCGAGCTCTGATCATTATTACGCCATTTTCTTACTGAAGCGTGGAGAAACTGTTTATAAATACCTACATTAACTAAATATGCTAAAACCTGCCAACGGTTTTAAACCGTAAATCTAATAAACTGTTCATATGCTGCTCCGAACAGGAAGATGATATTTTAGTAGGATCATAATCCTGATGAACTGACTGAACAGATGATGTCTGAAGGTCTAATTTCTCACTCAAAATGTCATCAACTATTTTTTCAAACTCATCAAAGCAAATAAAGCTGGGATGCTCGATGGGTGGCACCAACAGAATAGAGCTGCTCAACAAGCAGAGCTTCCGGCCTGAAAATACAGAATTATACAAGTTAAGGAGTTTGGTGTGAACGCAGCATCAGAGCTCTGAGGAAGGATATTCTATAAACTATTTTATGACATATTTAGAAAATAATAACGCAATAGGATGAAGAAGGGAAGGAAGGAAGGAAGGAAGGAAGGAAGGAAGGAAGGAAGGAAGGAAGGAAGGAAGGAAGGAAGGAAGGAAGGAAGGAAGGAAGGAAGGCCTAAGAAAGATAAGAAGGAAGTAACAAAGGCCTAAGAAAGAAAGGAAGGCTTAAGAAAGAAAGGAAGGAAGGCCTAAGAAAGAAAGAAAGGAAGGAAGGAAGGAAGGAACCCTAAGGAAGGAAGGAAGGAAGGCCTAAGAAAGATAAGAAGGAAGTAACAAAGGCCTAAGAAAGAAAGGAAGGCTTAAGAAAGAAAGGAAGGAAGGCCTAAGAAAGAAAGAAAGGAAGGAAGGCCTGAGAAAGGAAGGAAGGAAGGAAGGCCTAAGAAAGAAAGAAAGGAAGGAAGGCCTGAGAAAGGAAGGAAGGAAGGGAGGCCTGAGAAAGGAAGGAAGGAAGGAAGGCCTGAGAAAGAAAGGAAGGAAGGCCTAAGAAAGAAAGAAAGGAAGGAACGAAGGCCTGAGAAAGGAAGGAAGGAAGGAAGGCCTAAGAAAGAAAGAAAGGAAGGAAGGCCTGAGAAAGGAAGGAAGGAAGGAAGGAAGGGAGGCCTGAGAAAGGAAGGAAGGAAGGCCTGAGAAAGAAAGGAAGGAAGGAAGGCCTGAGAAAGGAAGGGGAAGGAAGGCCTGAGAAAGAAAGAAAGGAAAGAGGAAGGAAGGAAGGCCTAAGAAAGGAAGGAAGGAAGGCCTAAGAAAGGAAGGAAGGAAGGCCTAAGAAAGGAAGGAAGGAAGGAAGGGAGGCCTGAGAAAGGAAGGAAGGAAGGCCTGAGAAAGAAAGGAAAGGAAGGAAGGCCTGAGAAAGGAAGGAAGGAAGGCCTGAGAAAGAAAGGAAGGAAGGAAGGCCTAAGAAAGGAAGGAAGGAAGGCCCTAAGAAAGGAAGGAAGGAAGGCCTAAGAAAGGAAGGAAGGAAGGCCTGAGAAAGGAAGGAAGGAAGGCCTGAGAAAGGAAGGAAGGAAGGCCTGAGAAAGAAAAAGGAAGGAAGGAAGGAAGGCCTAAGAAAGGGAAGGAAAGGAAGGCCTAAGAAAGGAAGGAAGGAAGGCCTAAGAAAGGAAGGAAGGAAGGCCTAAGAAAGGAAGGAAGGGATGCCTAAGAAAGGAAGGAAGGCCTAAGGAAAGAAGGAAGGAAGGCCTAAGAAAGGAAGGAAGGAAGGAAGGCCTAAAAGAAAGGAAGTAAGGAAGGCCTAAGAAAGAAAGGAAGGAAGGAAGGAAGGAAGGAAGGAAGGAAGGAAGGAAGGAAGGAAGGAAGGAAGGGAAGGAAGGAAGGAAGGCCTAAGAAAGATAGGAAGGAAGTAACGAAGGTCTAAGAAAGAAAGGAATGAAGGCCTAAGAAAGAAAGGAAGGAAGGAAGGCCTGAGAAAGAAAGGAAGGAAGGAAGGAAGAAAGGCCTAAGGAAAGAAGGAAGGAAGGAAGGAAGGCCTAAGGAAAGAAGGAAGGAAGGAAGGAAGGAAGGAAGGCCTACAAGGAAAGAAGGAAGGAAGGAAGGTCTAAGAAAGGAAGGAAGGCCTAAGAAAGGAAGGAAGGCCTAAGGAAAGAAGGAAAGCAGGCCTAAGGAAGGAAGGAAGGGAGGCCTAAGAAAGGAAGGAAGGCCTAAGGAAAGAAGGAAGGCAGGCCTAAGGAAGAAAGGAAGGAAGGAAGCAAGGACTAAGTTAGGAAGGAAGGAAGGAAGGAAGGAAGGAAGCGACCTTAACAGAGACTCTGCTTACCCTCCCAGCGGTGGGCGGTCCCAGTCGTCGTCACTCAGCCCCAGATCTGACAGCGGATTGGCTCTCTGCCGGGCAGACGATTGGCTGTTGTTTGAGTTGACTCCCCGCCACTCATGGAAGCTGTAAGGTGACGACTGGAACGGCGGCGCTAGACAGAGAAAGGTTAAATATGTTAGAAGTGACAGCAGGACGGAGCGTGAAGATTAGGGCTGGATGGCGTACCCGCGGTGGTGAAGCTGCTGTCCATGTTGGATCCGTCCCAGGAGTCCACAGCGCTGTCCACAGACGGCAGCGTGCTGAACGCTCTTTGATTGGACGGAGGCAACACAGTGATGACGGGCTCCTCCTCACCATCCTGCCTCTCCAGGTTAAGCCCCGCCCCCAGCCCTGGCCCAATCACACAGGACTTTGGGCTTGACACTGCAGATAGATGAGATGTTATCAGATAATTTTTTATTGCCAGTTCATGTTTAAAACATAAACAATGCTTGCTCATTGAAAAAAATATCTCTTATTAATTTCATTTTACATATCTTGATGTATGAGGGCTGAAATTTATTCATTCAGGCCTCAGAGCTGCAGGGCTACAAGCTGTAAGGGTTATTTATCCTATTAAGGATTAAAATAATGGTTCTCATAACGAGCAGGACTGTTTCTGAGGGATTATTTCATAACATGTTATATCCAACCGTCTGTCTTTGTTTGGGTAACGATATGTTGAGACATTTACAGCCTTTCTGCAGGGTTTTAATTAGAGAGAGACAAACGCTGTCTAGATAAGAACAGAGCAGAACGTCATGCTGTAAGGGCCGTTTAATTTTCTTGTTCTCTTTTTACTTTGCAAAGTAAAATAAAGTTCCAGCTGAGTGAAATCCATTTATCACTTTTTATTTAACTGGACTGTATAGAAATCTACCTTTTTCCCACAGCACTCATACATCTAACTGGAGAAATCTTTAGATATTTTATATATGAATTTTTTTTATGAATTTACACTTAAAAACATCCAATAATGAGTGAGCCTCCATACTTACGCTCTCCCTGCTTCTTGATCTTCAGAGTGACCGTCTCTCCCGCCTGCTGCAGCAGACTGATGGCTTCGCTCAGAGGTTTCCCCTTCAGGCTGCTGCTGTTGATCGCCAGGATACGGTCGCCAACATGGATCGCTCCCGTCCTGCAGGACAAAAAAAAAAAAAACACTGAAGCACTTTGTCTTACTAAGAGTCCAGTTTCTTAAATTCATGACAAGGAGATTTATTATAAGTTATTGATCGCTGCTAAATATTTGACAAAAAACTTTATTTGAAATCACAAGGATGGCAAAAAAAAATAAAAAATCCCATCTTGGTTTGAGGATCTGGGATAAAACTTTTGTCTCCAGAACAACATGAAGGGAAATTATAGCCATGGTTAAAGTAGATTCATTAATAAACATTTGATTTAAAAGCTGATGGTAAAAAAATGATCTAATTAGTGTTTGTGCCACATGAACCATATTTGCAGGAAGTGGAAAGTACTAATATATCAGGCTAATCAGCTGATAAGTGATAAACACGACGCTGAGGGCTGAGTTTTTACAGTATATCTACCGTATTATTAGACCAAAAATGTGGTTTTATTTTGGTTAAAAGGTTTGTTAAATCTAGAAATTAAAATGTTTCTAGTTTTAAACCAAAATATTTAAAACGAGACTTTACTGTGTAATTCTAAGCGATTGAGTTTTCTTTATATTTCAGCTTTAACTTGAGTTCTGATATTTTATTCCTGCTTTTTTAGAAAACTGAAACCACTTTCTTCCTCCTTTTCAATAAAATGTCAGAGAAATATCATGAGCCACAAAACTTTAAACCCTGAGAAAGAAAAGATAGGAAGAGTTTAAAAGAAATTCCTGTATAAAATAGATAAAAAAATAAGTAAGAGAAAAACCTCCTACTTTGGCATTTTTTTAGGTTTTATTTTTTTCATTAAACGTTTGGTTAAAATAACAATTTAAATAAAAATAAACCATGACTAATGCTTTAATTATGAATAAAAATTTTCATTTCAAAGATCAGCTAAACCTAAGGAATAGTTTAATGTTTTAGTATGTTTCATAAACAGCAGGGGGCGCCATTTCCCAGATAATGTAGAAATCAGACAGGCTCTCACCTTTTATCCCTGCCTTCATTTTCATTGTTTAACAAAAACATTTTTTTTTTCTGTTTTATTTGGTTTAAGTGTTTTATCTACCTAACATATTTATTTTAATAAAACAATTACAAAAACATTATGATTAAAGGTATTTTAGATGACTTTGCATGAGTCCATTTCTCCTTGTGCACGCTCTGTTTAAAAGTTGCTGTTCTCAAAGCCCATACAAGCTTACTGTGCCCGAACGTCCACCCTAACCCATAAATCCCTCAATCACTACATAGAGCGGGGACTTTATAGTTAACTGACCATTCGGACGGATGATCACTGCTTTTTTCTCCCCGTTGGCCAGGTAACTCCTCCTCCACTGCGCCTGCGCCATCTTTATTATTAGTCACCGCTGTCGGGCTGCCAGGAGAACTCTCCTCGCAAAGCATTCTGGGATATATATGCCTCTTTTGAAACCTTTCTTTTCTTCTCTTAAACTTCGTAGACACTTTTTCTTTTGCGACCCTCTGCCATTTTCAAAAAGAACCACTGTGAGAATTATGAGCTTCAATGACTGTCATGAAACCAAAGCTCACCACAATTAGCTGACAATTAGAAGGAGCACTTATTAAGATGATCCGCAAGGAAACAAAAAGATCGTCCTTTATACCTTTAATCTCCCCCCTCTGGTTTAGTATCGTCATTGCTTAATTTACAGCTGATTACTTTGGATCATTTTCAATAGCTTTTCTTCTCTTCGCCTCAGGCTTGATAAGATGGTTTAATAACAATAATAAACAAGATGCTCACAAATGGCAACATTTTTACTTCAAAGAAAAAAAAAATACAGCTTTGTTTTCCATCTGTTTAATTGTACTAAATGTACGTAAACTTTTTGTTTTTTTGTAAACTGGGGAAATCCCTGTTATTATGTACTAGTAATCGGGTTCTTTAAAAGCTTGAAGAAACTCTGTTTGATTGACGTGTGGCAGAGTGGCGTTGCCTAAAATCTGATGTAATGAAGTTTTAATGTTTGTCTACCTCTCAGCCAGCCCTCCTTTGCTCAGAGAGGAGATGATGATGGGGTCAAAGGGCTCCTCGGTGCCTGAGATGGTGATTCCTAATGGGCCTCCGTACCTCTGCAGCTCTACTGTGTAGATGATGCTGCCGGAAACTTCCTGCTCATCTGGAACATCAGAAGATATTTATCTAATTAGATGCAGATTCACCATGTGGCTTAAAGACAGCAGTGAAATAAAAGGTCTGGAAGTGAAACTAAAATAAATGCTCCCCGCTACAGTGAGAAATCAATGAGTAACGTCCACCATTCACAAAACACGCTCCATATTACACTATTGGTTCCTGACGCGTCAATCATGGTCGTCTGCTTGTTTTTTTAATTCAGCTCCTCTATAATTTAATGCAGCATTTGCTTATGGGGCGAACCAACCAACACTAGAAAACAGGTCTGATCCTAAACCTCCAAAGATGAGCTGTGGTGTTTTCAGCTGCTGTTCTAGAACGGTATGTCTCGGTTTATAGGAGCTGATTAAATCTCGTACCTGAGTTGTCTTCGTCTTTGCGGATCTTCAACTTGACGAGTTCTTCGCACTGCTGGAGG
This sequence comes from Cyprinodon brontotheroides, assembly GCA_018398635.1. Lineage (NCBI taxonomy): Eukaryota > Metazoa > Chordata > Actinopteri > Cyprinodontiformes > Cyprinodontidae > Cyprinodon > Cyprinodon brontotheroides. The sequence continues at coordinate 16,704,830 of JAGKQL010000030.1, read as the reverse complement.
ATCTGAACAGCCTCCTCCATGGAGCAGTTCTCCACCCGGATGTTGTCGATGGCCAGCAGTTTGTCTCCCAGCTCCAACGTTCCTGTCCTGGTAGGAAAACATGGAGACTGTAAATCAGGAAATCTTTCCATTCCTTTTTTCTTGAATTTTTTTTCTAGAATTGAGGAGGTGAGACAGTTTGCCAATGGAACAAGACAATTTACATTTGAAATAAGAAAAAATAATTGCATTTTCTTATTTTAAGTTATCTAAATATCTTATTTTAAGAGTAAAAGTACATATTCCAATGGCAAATCATCTTATTAACGTACTCAAATTAAGCGAAATACACTTAATTTAAGAAATGTTGATTTATTTCTAGATAATTTTTCAGTGTTAATCATCCTGAATGCTGCAGCTTCTTCATTCTGTACGCCTATGAGTTAAATATGGCATGTTCTGCCACATCTGGTCGAAAATAACAAACAAAGGACAGACTCGGACCTGTTAGTCTATTTAACCAGAAACACAGCTGACACCATTTTAATGCAGCTTCACCAGCCGAATGTGTCCGCCTCACTTCCTGTTCACATCTAAACAAGCTTCCATGAGATAAAAGCCGCTGTTGTGGCAGAGTTGAGGTTACCTGTGAGCGACGCTGCCTTTCTTGATGTCAGAGATGATCAGGGGGTCACCTGGTTTCCTGTTGGACGGAGCTTCAGAGGAACAAACACATGAGTGAACGGACCTGAATTTACGGATTCATTAATCCATGTTTTAGATCAGATGGATGAGGAACGCTCACAGCTGATGGTGATTCCCAGCTCCACTCCTGGTTTCTTTGGGAGCTTCACATGGAACGTCCCTGAACTGGGGATGACGGACTCTAGGGCAGAGAGAGGATTCATTTCGGTGGTGATTTTTTGCCTTTCTCAATATAAATAAACAAACAAGAAGAACAATTGTAATCCTGCAACAAAAGCAGATTAAGATGGGCGGATTTAACCACGTGAACCCTGTTATATCACAGCCATTTCCACCGCTCTGCCTGTAAAAGCCACACAATGTGTCTGTGAGTCATCTGTGACGGCTTGTTGTGTTGTTGTATTAAACTCGGATGTGGGTGGTTATTTATACCAGCCGGACGCGGTTCATTCACAAACAGCCCAGAAGCAGAACTCGGCACAGACTGTTATTCATCTGTCATCAGCAAACATCCCTGCAGACAGAAACCGGGCAAACCGCCTGCTCACCTGCCACATCGAACTCGATCTCCAGCGTGAGCTGCGCCGTGATGGACGAGTCTCTGAGCAGCTGGTTGGTTTCCTCCAAGGTCGAGTCTTCAGTGGGGACGGCGTTTATGGACAGGATCCTGTCCCCGATCTGCAGGATGCCACACCTGGACAAACACGTGCAAAGAGAGGAGCGGAGGCACAGGAAGATAAATAATTACAGAAACTATAAAGATCAACACTTTTCTAGGCGTATATAGATTTAATAGAGACTCATGACTGCATTTGTTAAAAATTATCATTCAAAAAATAAAAAACAAGCAAAACAATGTCATTTAAAAATCATGTGAAAGTGAGCTTTAATTACCTTTCATCTCTTATATAATGTCCATATTACAGTAAAAATACATAGAATTAATGCTGCAGCTCCAGAGTAATTATCTAGTGATATACTGTCTTTGCAAACATTCAGATTATCATAAAAAAATGTAATGAAACCAAATGCTAATGCTCATATTAGCCTAATAAAACCACAATTAACATGTTTAGTGCTAACTAACTGCTAAAGATGGCTAAACGGAAGCATGAGTCTCCATTCTTCACATTATTTGACTGATTTTGACCTTTCTAAAGGCTGTTGAGTGTTAAATTCTTTTATATGTCATCGTGGGATGATGTGTAAAATGACGTGTTTCTACTGGTTTCACAAAAGTAATACATTTTTGCTGTTTCTCCTGTTCACATTGATGAACCAGAATGAAGGTGTAACTGCTTTGAGTTCAAACTGCTGGTGAAACTTCCCAGCTGTTAGGATAAAAAAATTATTCATGATTATTGAAATAATCGTTAACTAATTTGGTTAAAAATAGAGTCGTTGCTTAATTACTCTAAAACATGCTGTTAGGTGGAACATGAAACATATACTGTAATTATATCCAATAGCTCCATTAGATGAAACTGTTTTCTTGGAATCTGTTACCCCATTTAATTCCATTACAAAGTTTATTCTATTTTTCTTTAATTGCTTGAAAAGCATAATTTTTCTGCTTCATATCTATTTTATAACCAAAAAGCATAAGATCTAAATAATTACATCGTAAATTGTCTAACTCCAAACACCAAAATACTGAAGACTAGTATTTAATGCTTTCAGGTGTTTAGACCTTTTAATTAACTGATTAATTAATTACTAACAAACACCTTAAATTCCATAATTGATCCTCTAGTTGTATTTAAAGTTCCCACATTAAAATTATTCAAACATTTTATTTCATAGTTACTTTAATTACCCATTAACTGAGTTATTAAATCAGAAGTAACTAATAACTAAAACTAGTTACTTCGTTTAAGTAAGGTTACCAGCACTGAATAACATTAGCTGTCCATTGTTAGGGGAATAATGTTAGCGCGCTAGTTATACTAGCATGCTAATGCTAACATGCTAATTTTAATATGCGAAACAGATATATTGGTGTTTGCAGGTGAGTTCAATCTAGAACTAATGCTTAAATCAGCAGTGGTGGGATTATTTATACTCACTCATGCTTAAACTACAGTAGTGTAATTATTATGCTAACATTATTATGAATAAGTGAGAGGGATTCAACAAAAACCAACTGAGAACAATAATAAAGTCAACCAAACCAAATAGCATTGCTATTAGCATCTATAAATAAATTGAGCGCATATCAGAGGAATGGACTCCTTTCTCACTGGGCTTAGAAGGCTGGATGTCGACCTGACGCTACAGATGTGGTGAATTTTAATGGAATATAGCAGATATTTATCCTGTTAAGCAATTTTTTGGCCTGAGGTGTCACTTACTAATGCCTTCTAATCCCTACAAAAATGAACAGGCAATGTTTAAAAATTTTCGTGGGCGGAAAACTTAGATTTCTCTTATTTAATTTATTCTATTTACTCGCTATAAAAATGTTCATTTAGTCTGTTTCACCTGGAAGGCCACACAATTCTCCAGGGAGAGGGTGTTTGTAGACCAGACAGAGCTTCTTCCCTAAACAAGCCAGATTCTTTCTCAAAGATTATTCATAACATGTTACTGTTAAACCAAAGTGTCTGTATTTTTTTTTTTGACTCTGACTATTTTCCATTGTTGTAAGGGGAACACACTCTGTCCAGGCAGAACAGGGCTGAATACAGAGCAGTAAGGGCTGTATTTGCAAAGATATGAAAATAAAGTGCCGACCGAGTGAAATCCATCGATACGCGTTTATTTAACTTGGGTGAATAGTTTAATACTTTTTCCCACTATACATTTTTAACTTTACTTATTACGTCCATTATGTTTAATCTGAGTGGTTCACCTTTCAGCAGGGCTGTCTGGGTCGATGTAGGCGATGAGAGGAGGTGACGACAAAGTTTCCGTGGCAAAAACTCCACCTTGAAGCTGCAGGCCAAACCCCATGATGCCGTCGCCTAGCAACGTCACCTCTGTAGTTTCTGTGTGGACCACCTGACCGGCGAGGCCGACGGTGCTGGATGCCAAGGACACTGCAGAGGAACATCACAGTCCAGTCACTGCCGACACGTTTCCTTTCACACAGTTTAGTTTTTCATGGCAGGAAGACTCACAGGAACTCTTGAAGTCCTTCTTCTTGGCCTTCCTCCTCATCATCGTGCTGCGAGGACTCGTGGGATACATGTTCCTGGGTAGTGTGCTCATATTGAGGGAGGAGAGACTGTAGGCCGACATGGAGCCGGGAGAAAACGAATGGCCGAGAGCTGCAGAGAGATGGAGACGGAGGACATGAGAGGACATCAGAGAGACAGAGGACATGAGAGACGCTCTCTTACTCAAAACAAAAACAAAAACAAGGAGAAAAGACGTACGGGGGTTGTTTGTATGGCGGTTGTGGGATCTGGCGCCTGATTGGTCAGGGTGGTAGGTGTTGTAGTGGTAGGGAGGGAGGATGGGGGCGGAGCCTCCGGTTTCCCAGGGAAGGGGGCGGGGACTACGCTGGACCTTGACTGCACATGCATACGAGCACGAACATGCACACGGAGCAGGAAGGTAAGGTGAACCCAAAAGGAGAGAACAGAGGTCAGCCGCCAGGATGGGTTTCAACAAAAAGCAACACCTTTTCATTTCAGCCCATTTAATCCTAGAAACATGTCATAGAGGGAGAACTGCCTCCCATTTCACCGTTATTAAGTCATCAGACACTTTTCAGCCTCCGTACATCTCCTTTAAAATCACTCTGAGGTTCATTCAAGGCCTCTTCAGAGCGCTGAGTTTGGTCAGGGCTCATTAAGCTTGATGTCTGTGTGTTTACACCCTGCTGGGGGACGTTCCACTCCACCTCATAAACACTTTGCTTCTGTAGAGCTCTGACACATTAATTGTAGCTCCGACCTGCCTTTAGGGGGTGTTGGTTTTAAATCTAAAGGCGTTCTAACATCTTTTCTGATTGAAATGGAAGGGAGGCTGCGGTGTTGCTGCGTTACCGTGCTGCGGTGCGTTCAGGGCCGGCCGCGCCTGGTGTTGTGGCAGGATCTCCATGCGGACGGTTTGACAGGAAGCAGAGAGCAGCTGAGTGGCTTCAGCCAGAGAACAAAACTCCATCGACTTCCCATCAACAGACAGGATGTGATCTCCTGCATGGAGAGCTCCACACCTGGGTGTAAAGACCACGAGTGTATAAACGTCTAAAATCTATATGAATACATTCATAGGACTATATTTATTTAAGAGCAGAAGGTAAAGACAGTTTAAATAACAGCTCAAAATTAGCCTAAATATATATAAAGTTGTAAACTGTATTCAAGGAAGAGGGTCAAACTGGTACCTGTCTGCTATACTGGCTGGTTTGACCTTGTCAATGATGATGACCTGCTTGCTGCAGAACATGGAGGTGGACAGAGCCACGCCCAGGCTGGATCCTGCCGCCTTGGCAACCTCAACCAGCAGTGGGCCCGACGCCGTGGCAACGGAATCTATGAGAAAGCAAAAAAAAAGTCCTTGATATTCACTGGTTGGCGTTCCACAGGGTTATGTCCTCGGTGACACATTCCTACAGTCAAAATGTGAATTCTCCTGAGTGGTGGCCGACTTTACACGAGGGAAAAGAGTTAATGTGATTGGTCATTCATCAAGAGGGGTGGGATTGTTGTGGTAGGAAGATTCGGGTAGCCAAGTTTGATTAGTTAGGCCGTTTTCTTGGAAGACCCTTGCTAACCAGTTAGCAATTTAGTGCTAGTAGGTCCCAATGGGAAATTCCATTTGGGACCAAAGTAGCACTAGTTACGGCCCTTAGAAAACAACACTGTCAAGGAGCGCTATGGACAGAGGGAAACATGCAAAGGAGGAGAGAGTTTAGTGTGGGAGGTCGTGGATGAGTCTCCTCCATCATACATGTTTTATTAAGAAGGAGGAAGGAAAGCGGGATGAAGATGTTGTGGAAGAGGACACCAGGGCTGGCAGAAGCTTGGTTATTTCGGTGTAGGCTAGGCTCCAGCCGTACATGTTTGAGCCCTTGCCTGCGCAACGCTGCCAGTTCTGTTAGCTCTACTGTTGAAGACACAGACGCCCATCCCCGCGAACACTGGGGCCGAGGAACTCAATGGGAAAGGAAATTATTATTCTTATTTCTTATTTGCATATATTAGCATATATTAGCTGCAACATATGAATCAAGATGCTATGACCAAAAAAATGTGATTGACAGATGACCGTTGATATATGATTCGCTGAATTTAGGTAAGTTCAAGCTGACGTATAACTAATCTGGGAAGTAGAAGATAACAAAAAAAAACACATTTCAAGTCAGGATTTTTTTTAAAACAGAAATCTTTTAAATTTTGGGACAAATATGGTCTGATAAAGAGGTACCTTTATATACATGTTTAAGACAGAATGATTTGACATTTAAATATGATTTCCCTATGGACTCTTAAAGCGTTTCTACTTTTTCAGAAATCAAAACAATTAATTTCTATGTAACAAAAAACAATATAATATTTGGGCTGGATTGCAGTAATGAAAATATAGAATTTATGATGAGGTTTATTCTATGTGGAAAATAGGTATTTTTAATGGATTATCTCTAGGACGCCAAAAAACATTATTCAGTCAGATGTTATTGCAAACAATAACAGGAAAGACAAATCTTTTAAAGCTGCTGAAACACATATATAAAAAAAAAAAAGTCTGAACGCTGATTAACTGTTAACTGACCCATCACGGACACGTCATACTCTATCAGCAGCGTGGCCTCCTGGCCGCACTGCTTCAGGATGCTCATGGCCTCTGACAGCGTGCTGCCATGGAGACGAATCCCATCTATGCTTAGCAACCGGTCGCCGGGCTTGATGGTCCCCTCTCTGCAGAACAACAGCAGGTTTTAGTTTGACAGAAGCGGGAAAAAGTCTGGGAGCTGATGGAGTCGGTACCTCTCGGCTGGTCCGCCCGGCCTGATGGTCGTTATGACAATGGGGCGGGTCTTGTTGCGGTCCTCATGTGTCCCACCTGTAAGATTGTGCTACTTTGTTATTTGTTTTTTCTTTTTCCTCACCAGATGAACTCACAAACCGATCCAAGCTTACCTCTGATGACGAAGCCGAAGCTGTTTCCTTCTTTGTGAAGCGTCACTTCCAGGTTCTTAAAAATGACCCCTGACCCCTGCACGGCTGCAGCAGAAACACAGCGGTATCAGTCATCGTCTGCAGCCACGTACTAAACATACAGTGCCCTGCTGTTAATACCCTGTTGGGCTTTTTCTAACTTCAATAAAGTTAATAACAAACTTTACTGTATTTTATTGGGAATTTGACAGGCAAACCGAAATAAAGATAAATAATTGATATGTTTAAATATTTCCTTGCAAAAACATCTGAAATGTGTGGCATGCATTGAGCCTCCTGAGTCGGTCGTGTACAGACCCAACTATCGCTGCAGATCCTGTTCAGGAGTTTGTCTTTACTAGCTTAGCTAATCCACTCAGATATTTCCCCATTCTGTGTAAAATAGTTGTAGTTCAGTCAGACCGGATGAAGAGCATCAGTTTGCTAGGCTCAGTTCTATTTCACCTGACCACCAGAGGGCGGTGCTGAAAGCTCTGGATGTTTCCTTCATGTATGCGTTGTTTGAGCAATTATACCACCTGACACCCTGGATGAGGTCCTGTAGATGTTACAATCTAAAAAAAGTAAAAAAACATTCCACTGGACTTTGCCTCCAAGTTTAAAGACATTTCGCTTCCCATCCAGGAAGCTTTTTCAATTTGAAATGTCAGAAACAGCATTGAGTTCGAGGCTGACATTTTCAATTGAAAAAGCTTCCTTGATGGGAAGAGAAACGCCGTCAAACTTGGAAAAAAAATTCCAATGGATTTTTTTTTTTTTTTACTTTTTTTTTTGGAATGACTATGACCTGAAAGGATGAGAATCTTCACCAGCATAGATGTTAAAACATTTTTTTTTAGAGCCTAACTCTGCTTTAAATTCCTCTAGAACTTTCTCTCTGACCACTATACCGTGTTTTCTTAGTCCTCACCATGCTGGCCTTTCTTTAATGTTCTGTAAAGAACTAAGAGGCCTTCAGAGAACAGCTGCTATGTATACTGAGATTAAAAAAGATGCATGCTATCTACTACTGAGCTGATTCTACAGGCAGTTGTTTGCACTGAATTTATTTAGGGGTATCAAAGTAAAGGGGCTGAGAATCTTTTTTGTTTTTTTAAAGCTTCATTTTATGTTCTGCTTTATGTGGATTGATCATATAAAACCCTAACAGGATAAACTGAAGCTTTGCTCTAAGTTTAAAATGTCTTTCATCAGGGGTGAAAACTTTAGAAGGCTCAGTGCAGTCCTGTATCCTAGCTACCAGGCTTTTAAAGCGATCTTTATCAGCAGTTCTTCTAATATTCTGAAGGTCTGGATTCCTGGTAGCCTAAAGCAACGTCTGAATCTGTTAAATGGATTCCAGCCTCTTGGAAGGAGAAATAAAAGGATCTGGTTTATGCATGGACTCTGTCACTTACAGACGGGCGGCAGCTCGTACTCCACCTCCAGCACCACTCGCTCCCCGACGTTCTTCAGCAGGCTGATGATCTCGTCGTGCCTGAACTTGGCCAGGTTGATGCCGTTAACGGCGCGGATGTAGTCGCCCACGTTCAGCTGGTCGCTCCTGTTCAAACACAGAGATTATAATCCGAAATCCTTTATTTAAATCTAAGATAAACCAAGCCTAATTCACCTGGCAGCGATCCCTCCCTGTCGCAGGTTAGAAACCCGAGGCTTCCCGTCTTTGTCAATCCCTCCTGAAACGGTGAGTCCGAGTGTCGTTCCCTCCTTCTTCATCAGCTCTACTACCGTGCATCCCCGAAACTCATCTGGAAAACAGATCACTGCTCATCAGCATCATCGTCACTGTTTACTCTTCCCTATCTGCCCTGATTCCACAGACAGAGAACTGGAATAATAACCCAGACAAACAGAAAAGAAGTCATCTCCTCTTCTGTCGGCCATCTATTTTTAATCAAAGCGGTGAATTATTCAGCAGAGGAGAGCTAAGCGCAGGGATATTTCATAGCTGCTACAGCGTGATGCGGACTGTCCTCAGGTGATATAACAGAAATCTGGATTTCACTTAATCGTTGGGATTTTAATATTAATGAGTCAGGGATTCCGCCTACTTCGTTCAGGCAGGATTACGCCAGCGTCGGCTTCTGAAGAGCAGGAACACTGACTGCAGCTAAAAAAAGAAGACCTCAGTCCTTTGATTCTGCTCGCATGTTTGATGAACCAGTTTCCTGCAGCTGTAGATGAACAACCTCTAAAATTGTTCTCAAACCCCCTTTTTTATGCACTTAAAAGGAGCTGAAGAAGAAAAACAGCCTCGCAGGAGCAGATTTCTACCAAAGCAGCACTATTTCTGTAGATAAGCTCCTTTGCAGGCTGAATTGGAAGCTTCTTCTGTTCTGTTTGCTTTCAGTGCTGAAGAAGCAGCTCTGAACCTTCGCTGTACCAGGAGCTCAACCTGCGGCGCTTTCATTTTAACTCGGATTTCATGAAAAAACACAGAAAACAAAACATTTAAGCTGCAGAACCAAATCTGTGCATCTCAACAGGGAATTAACATTTAAAGAAAGGTAACAAAAATAAATCTTAAAAGCACTGAATTAAACACATATAAAGCACTTTTTAATAAAATCAGTAAAACAAATAAAAAACAATAAAACTATATAATTCAATTTATTTAAATTACACATCCATACACTCTCTGCTTTTTCTCATAGTGGCTTCATCTGGTCTGTTCCTGTTTGGCTGTCACTCCAACCTTTGTTTATAGATGTTGGAGCTCGGCCTGTTTTTCCAGTGTAGTCCTGTTTCTCTGACTGTGACCAACTGGATGTGCTCTCTTCATCCTCTGTAATGGGAGTTGGCTCGGAGCTCGTCTGCCTGGCTGTGTGTTTCCTGGAGGTCAGCCTCAGCAGATGGCGCTCACACACTGAGCCTGGTTCTGCTGGAGGTTTATTTCTGTTAAAAGGGAGTTTTTCCTCTCCACTGTCGCTACAAGCATGCTTAGTGTTCAATCAACTGGTTTTCCTTAGATAGAAAACTTTTACGAAACAATTTGACTGGATGATCTGGTGAACTTTAAAGAGCCTTGAGATGACGTGTTGTGTATTTGTGCTATATAAATAAACTGAATTGAACATAAATTTAATCTTATAAACTAAGCGAAAATAAAATAGAAAACTAAGAACATTTTAGATTTAATAATCATTAATTAAATATAAAAGAAGCAAAAAAGTAAGCTAAAACTTTTTTTGATATAATAAATTTTTTGAAACTCAAAAAATAAAAAATAAACCACAATGAAAATATAAATTATATGAATAAAACTGTATAATAATGTTAAAAAAATAAGATATTTAAATAAATATATAGAAAAAAAGTAAATAAACTTTAACAAAAGAAGGTAAAATATATGGATTATTATAAAGCCATAAATATTCTAATAAGAACCAAAACATCTGAGCTCATGAATAAAAATCTATATAAACAAAGGGAATAATAATATTGTTCAGCAAATAAAGAAGTGGAAACTAAAAAAAGGATTTCATTGATGCTTTATCTTTCCTTCTCACAGGTCTACAGGATTTATTAATGATGCTTCTCTTCCAGCAGTTTCTGCTAAAAACTATTTACTTTAAATATCTCAGGAGCTGCTTCCTAAACCTCAACCAGTTAATAAATTTCAGGGTTCTGGAGGATTTCTGACATTAATCTGGACACTGAATGCAGCATCCAGACAGGAAACAGATTTAGGACAGCAGCTCCAGGTGGGAGGAGGTTCCTTCCTATAACTAATGGGATGGAAATGATCAGCTGTCTGAATGCTCCAGTTCCAGCTGCTGTCTTCATTCCTCCTAACTGGAGGAACTCAAAGCAGCAGGATGATGGTGGCTGCGTTACCTGGTATGCTCTGCCTCCTGATGGCCAGCGCTCCATCTGGAGGTCGCGATCCAGCCGAGTGCTTCGTGTACGGCCCTTCATCTGAAAGGACAACAAACTCCGTATTATTTCACAACTAAATATCTAATCATCAGAAGCTCATTTGTCAAGATTCAGATCTTTAAAACACCAAACTGATTTTAGTGGGTTCATATATCCATCAAAGGCTGATGCTTCAACAAGTTTGTTTTTCTTTTTTAATAAACCAGTTTTATTTTCTGAACTAAAACTAATGGTCTTTTTTGCTCACTAAAAACTAGACAATATCAAAAAAATCTAAAGAATGACACAAATGAATAAAATGAGTGAAAAAACTACAACTATTGATGGACAGTATTTTCAACATCCATCCATTTCATCACGCTTTATCCCTGCTGGTGTCGTCAGCCTCAGAGTACCACTGAGACAAACAACCATTCACACACTCAAACCTAAGGAGAATTTAGAGACACCAATTAACCTAACAGTCATGTTTTTTGGACTGTGGGAGGAAGCCGGAGTACCCAGAGAAAACTCATGTATGCAAAGGGAGATCATGCAAACTCCATGCAGAAAGACCCCGTGCCGGGAATTGAACCGGGAACCTTCTTGTTCCTGTTCCCTAATTAGCAAACCTCAGATTATCTCATCAGGATCCCAACATAAAGAGTATTTTGCCCGGTTAAAAGGAAACATTTAGTTTGTTGCTCCTGATTGAGTAAAAGTGAACATTGTGATGGTGATCCTTTCAACACCATCATCCCTGAACCTCTTGATGGATAGAAAACTGGAATGTAGCTTGGCTTCACACCCCTCTGCTAGTTGGCTGCTAGACTTCCTCACCAACAGACCTCAGTCGTCCGTCGTGTCGGACAGAACAGCCAGCTGATGTCATCAGTCTAAGCGCAGGCTCCCCTCAGGGCTGCGTCCTGAGTCCCCTGCTGTTCACCATGATGACACATGACTGCTTCCCCAGGTTCACCACCAATCACATAGTGAAGTTTGCAGACGACGACACCATGGTGGTGGGCCTCATCAGAGACTCACACAACCTACCTGGACTACAGAGAGGAGGTGGAGCAGCTGGTGGTGCAGAGATAAACAGCCTGATCCTGAGCGTGGAGAAGATGAAGGAGATCCTCCTGGACTTCAGGAAGAACCGTTCTAACCATGCATACACTGGTCATCAACAGCTCAGCTGTAGAGGTGGTCAGCAGCAGCAAATTCCTGGGGGGTGCACATCACAGACACCCTCACCTGGACTGGAAAACACCACCTCACGGGTCAAAAGGGCACAGAAGCTGCTTGTACTTCTTGTGGAGGATGAGGAGAGCCCACCTGCCCCCACCCATCCCTCACCACCTTCTACAGAGGCACCATAGAGGCGTTCTGACCAGCTGTCTCACTGTGTGGAGTGGAGGCTGCAGCACCTCAGACTGGAAGAAGGTGAGAACAGCAGACATTTATAGACATTTTCTCCCAGCGCTGTGTGTCCTGAGCCCGTAACATCATCAATGACCTCTCACACCCCCAACATGGACTGATCTCCCTGCTGCCCTCTGGGAAGAGGCTTCAAAGCATTGGATGGAGGTCCAGCAGATTCTGCAACAGCTTCTGAACTTCCATATCGTTAGGTTCAAGCAAAGAAAGAAATAGAGCAAAATGTTTAGAGACTTTTTAAGGGGAATCTTTATAACTTCAAGACACTATGAATTGGATTAAATGATTATGTGTTAAATGCTGTAGGATGACTTTGAAGAGTCAGAACCTCCATAGAAACTGAAGGTAGAGGAGAGGAGCACACTCCTTAGAATGATGTTAGATGGAGACAAGATGCTTATTTTACTTAATTTTTAGCCAAATTAAGGAAAATGTTCTATTTAGCTACAAAACACATAATTTTTTTATATATATTTGGTTTGACTAAAGAAAAGGTTAAAATTTATTCCTCAGATTTGAATAAATCAATTTACATTCCAGATAATCAATCTATTGTCTTAATAACTTAAGACTATTTGATGATGTTTGCTCAGATTTGTCAATGGTAGATACAAACTGATTGATTTAGCAAAGAATTGAGATTTTAATCAGGATTTTTACCCCTCAGATATTCCAAAAACTTATACATCTATTAGTTTTCCTAAAAACTTTCTAAAAAGTCAGAGTTTTCCATCAAACCTAGAGCAATGCGTGTCTGTGTTTTATCTCTTTCTTGATTTTTGATGTTATTATATTTGGGTTTCCAGCCGGGCTGTAATTTATTCTAATCTGATCTGGATCAGCTCCGTTCGGTTCCAGCAGCCGGGCTCCGAAGTTAAACTAGATTCTGAAAACACTGCAGGGTTGTTTTTTTTTTCCAGCCTTTCTGAGGACATTACTTTCCAGGAGGTTCAGCCTGAACTGAAGCTTTTGTGTTTTTGAGCCTGAATGTTCCCTGAAGGGGAACCCTGATCCTTAATCCATGTCTACCTAATATAATTTCTGGATTATATTTATTTACTTTGCTAAATTAAATCCCCTGAATGTGACTATATCAGGTTTAGGTCCCCAGTAGATCTGTATATGAAGCAAACGCACATTCAGACCATATCTAAGTGAAGATGAAAGCCTCCTCCTCCTCCTCCTTCAGATGTAGGGCAGCAGCATCCAGCCCTTCCTGTGCTCAGCGACACTACTATACACTCCATTTGCAAACATGCTCTACAGGAAGCTGCGTTCCTAACACTGAATGTGTCTATAACATGCTGCTGATGCATGACGGTAAGATTAAAGGTTTGGGTGAAACGCTGAAGCAGGTTTCTTGAGCTTCATGAGGAAAGAATAAATCTGCCTTTGCAGTAATGCGAACACATAAACAAGGAAATTTATATATTTTTTGGATTAGTTGACTCTAAAATCAGGTAAATCCATCTTCAGATGAACAACAAACACGACCCTTTTCATCATGTCATTATTTATTGAACAGAAACTAACCAAAAAGCAGGAGCGGTGAGTGAAAAATCGAGTCTATCCTTCACTACATGACAGAAAGCAGCGGCTGGGAGAGGCTCTCTGAACGCTTGGAAAAGGAGGAGTCTTGTTAACACAATGTCACGACGGAAAGGCATCAGAAATCACCTCAAAAAAGGAGAGTTATTGTGAATCAGAGTTTAAAATGAGACAAATCTTCCTCCGTGCATTTGGTGATTGACAGGTAACCTGAAAGTAAAACCTCTACATACATTTAAAAAAAAAATCCAATCTTGTGTCTATATAAGCACAGAGTGACAGGAAGTTCTCTTTCTTCATTTGCTGTTAGATTTCAAATCGTATTGTCGATCAAAGAAGCTGCAGCACATCTAATCTATTTGTCTTAATTCCTTCAATTCATTAAGAAACTCCAGATCTGGTTGGTGAATCTTTAGTTGCTCATTAGTCGGCTGTTTTCAGACTACATAAAGTCCGTATTCACTAGGGATGGGACGATTTATGAAAACCGGCCCAAATCGCTTGGTTCGACTGTCCCGTTCGACATTCAAGCGTGTGTTTCATTCGTTCATGCGCTGCTCCTTTTTTCTCATAGAGGAAAGCGTTTCATACTCCAGAGCAGAAGGTGGCGATGCACTGCGACCAAAGCCAACCACCAGTAGTAAAACAAGAAGAAGAAGAAGAAGAAGAAGAAGAAGAAGAAAAGCTGTAACTGGTTAGCGTAGCCGGGTGTAGCAGAAAAAAAATCAGTTGTTGTGGAGAATTGTGTCGGAAAGGGAGAAAGTGGGAAAGAACAGGAGTTGAAGACGCTGCCAGCAGCACTTTATAGGTCTGCTGTATGGGAGCACTTTGCATTTAGAGTGACCTATGATGATGGCGGAAAGAAAGTTGTGTGGATAAAAGTGCAACAGTGTGCAAGCATTGTGCAACACGCTTTGTTTATGTTTATACAGCAACATGACCAACAGGTCATGCTGTTAACCCCAAAATCCCTCATACCTGTCAGCGTCTCCGCTCGCTGCCAGTCCAGACCGGCTTTGCTCAAAAGCAAAGCCTACAGCCTCCACTGTAGCTCCCGTCCGCCCCGCTCTGTGAGTTCCTTGGAGATGGTAGAGAGCATGCGGCCGATGATTAAATTCAAAGCAGCAAAACAAGCGGAAATGATCCAGGGTTTCCGCGGATCATTAAAAATAACTACAATTCATTAATATTTTGGATTTTTTCATTAATTTCATTAATTATTATGGGATTCGGGGTAAGAATCAACATATACCCAACCCGAAACCGTGACCAGAAACCGTGAACCGAACCAACCGTGGATTTTGTGAACCGCTCCACCCCTAGTCCATACAGCTTAGATCAAAGATTACAGATTAGCGGAGCGCGGTCCAGATCCAGACCCACCTGATTGCTAGTCGGACCCAACCTGATTTAAACATTTATAAATTGCCGCAGGTCTAACTTCTCCTGTTAATACGGTAAAACCCTCCGGAGCATCTGGCAACAGGCTACACGTGATACACATTAGTCTGGGTTGCTGCTGCTGCTACTTTTATGCTGCTATCACACCTAAAGCAGCAAAGGCAGCAGGAGCAGCTAGTTTACATGCAAAGCCAAAGGTTGACACGCTTCATGGCGCAGCAAAACTTCCAGCAGCGCGTTTTGAGCAGCGGGTCATGAGCTTTTGAGCATCGGAGGTGCTGCAAAAGCAGCAGCTGCTGGAGTTGGAAAAATGTAACTTTTGCTGCTCGATTTGCTACATCAACCAATCAGAGAAGCTGATCTAGGAGCTGGCAGGGAGACGGACGCAGCACTGCTGATGCAGAGCGCTATGATCACTCCTCCGAAACGGTTTGAATTCACATATAATTAAATTGACTTATAATGCCTGCAGTTTGGATTACTTACATTAACTTTGCCGCCACGGCAAACGGCGAAGAGAGGACTGGGTCATAGGCTGCTGTTGAATGGGATTCCTACTGACAGAGCACCGCTTTTATGTGGGAGTCTGAGTGGCGCCTAAAAAAATAATATTTGAAGGTAGGATGGTAATCTGGATGAACTGACTGCAACGATTCAGTTTTCAGGTGGACTTTCTCACTTAAAAACTTATTAAAACTACTTTTACCTGCTGATCACAGCAAATATATCTGCCATTGTTACAGGCAGAGAGAGGATAGGGTAGCTCCGCCCAACGAGCTTCAGAACCCCTTTTTTCCACTGCGCAGCTGGAGCTACAAAGATGCTTCAACCGTGCATCAGAACTAAACTTGTACAAGCATCAAAAATGAAGCAGCACGCGCATTTTTGCTGCTCTTGCTGCTTTAGGACTGAATGAAGCATTAGACATAGCAGGCAAACCTTAGGCAAGCCGGGCGATGGGAAAGATGTGGACTGCTGGAAGAATGTTAATACAACCAGTGGCCATATTCATAATCATAAACAAGATTCAGAAATCATTTCTAATGAGACTAAAAAGATTAGAAGTTAGACCTAGAGCTCAAACAGCAACAGGATTGTTGTTTGCAGGGTTTCTCTTGGATTTATGGGCGGCCAGGGGCAGCTCAGAGGCAGCTACAGTTTCCAGGTTTACGATGTCAATGTTTAACAGGCAGTTTCTTATTCTGCCAAAAAGCTTTAATGCCAGATAAAATGTGTCAGATTGACGAGCCGGACGAGACGTTTTATTAGCCGGCTCTTCAGAAAACGTCTAAAACGTGGAAACAACAGAGTATGGAGCTTAAAGCACCTACCATCACATCTCAGCCTCAGAGCTCAGATTTCCTTTACTTGTTTTCACAAGAGGAAAAACATTTAAGGTAGCTGTCAATCTTCCTGTAATGGATCTATCAGCTAATTCCCTCTTAAGGTCAGAAACGCCAAAGCACCAACTGAGAGCCAAGAGGCTCAGAGAGAAGGTTAAAGATTGATGTTATGTTTAAAGCAGGAAGAAACTCCTATGTAAACCTTTTCCTCTAGAACAATCTCCCTTTGACAGATGAGACCAAAGAGGAGACATTCATACCACACTGTTAAGCATGGAGGTAGAGGAGTGATGATGTGTTCACCTTGATCTTTGTGTGTTGAAGATTTCTGTAATTAAATGTGAAGCCATCTCTCCATCAGATCAGCCTGATCCAAATACCTACACCTCAGATAACCGACGAAAAAGGCCTCATCGGTTGTCTGGTGGTCGGTCCAGGCTGCTCCGCTGCTTCATGGAGGTCACTTTGTTGGTTTGACGAATGCCTCCTCACTGCCTCTGCAGATCGATACGGTTGTTCTGAGTGATTCCTTTTATCCTGCGGTGAAACAGCCGGGGGTCCCTGAGCAGATCGATGGTGAGGCGAGTGTAAAGTTTTATCCCTCGCATTCAACAGATCCTCTTTCATGTTTCTGAATTGGTGTAGAAGGACTGGATACAACTCCTGCAGTCCGCTGCTGTCCTGATATTCAAATTAGCCATTGAAAATAGTGTAATGTAGCTCATTAAATGCCCTAAATGTCCATAAAGTGGGCTGCACAAAAGAGCTGAGACTTGCTGCCTTTTGAGAATAAACAATACTGGTGTTTACATTCATTCCACTTGTCCTCCAGCTACCATGTGAGGTTTCAAAGCTGAGCTGTGCTTTTCGTTGTATATTTAATATCCTCTGAGGAATACGGAGCCACACTTTTATTATAGAGCTCATTCAAAGGCGTTTAAATACGCTGCCTTTACACCAGGCTGTCATAAAGGGGAAGTAAAGGAGCGGCAGAGACAAAGCTGGTCTCTGAGGGTTAAATTCAGACTCTAAGAGGTGCTGCCACAGCTTTGAAAACCACCGACTCGAGATGTTTGGCTGCGAGAGAAAACCTACTGAGTCACATAAAAAGAGCTGCGAAACTTCAAATGGAGGCAAAAATGATTCAAGTTATTCCCCAGCTTGATCCCAGGAGTCCTGGGGCTCCGAGTGGAGGACCGGGTCCAACATGCTCAAGTGTTCGCTGTGATTTCTGTAATTAAAAAGGAAGAAGGGAAAAGAGGGGAGCCAAACTCAGACTCTCCACAGATTTCAGCCAGACATGGTTCAGGTTTCCGGTCTGTTTCTGCTGCTGGTATAAGGAGGAAACTGCTCATTTAATCCAATAAACCATCTGCTTTTATAAGGTTAAAGAATACCAGCTGAGAAGAACCTGCAGAGAGACGTTCATGAATAAATTCAATTCACTTATTTAAATGAAAAGGGAAGAAGTTTCATATCAGCTTTTTTTTTTTTTTTTATTAAAGATGTGAAACCAAAAGAATAATACTTTTTAAAACTTTTACCCTTTTTTAACCCTTGGACTCAGTTTGTATGTTTTCAATCTGATAAAACCAGTCTAAACTACCTTGCTGCCAGAGTTCACAAAACGTTCCTGTATTTTATTATTTCGACCATCCAGTTAGCAAGGAGACTGCATTTTTCCATTGGTTGCTATGGAGACGTGGTAATCCCAGGCTACCAGTGGGCAGTGATTTAATCCCATCCTTATCAATGTGCAGGGATGCAAGGTGAGCGTCCAACTTATATCCAGTTATCAGCCGTGCTGCTGCCATCAAATACCCTTTGTTTATAGATGTGATGGAGATCGCAACCCTTGTTTTTCCAGTGTAGTCCTGTTTCTCTCTGACTGTGACTGGCTGGATGTGCTCTCTTTCTTCCTTTAACATCCAACCTTAGATACAATGGATGCTTAAAAACACATAAGTAAAAATGTAAGTTTGACTGGCTCTAGTCAAAGCTAAAGCCGTTGGACCATCTCACTTTATACTTGATGTTTAGAGATAATCTTTCCCTTTAGCTCAGATTATAAGAGAAAACAACATCAACTTAACATCATAATGTCACCAGGCGAACTTTAGATCAACATGTGGCTGCACCATAACTTTCTCCAACTGAATAAAAACAAAACCGAGGTAATAATTTTCAGATCAAGGAGGAGAAATCCAGAGTCATCTCACAGCTTTAGCTCCTACAGCTAGGAACCACTGATTATGGAGTAAATCTTAATGTCCTGATGGAATCAGACCCGAACCTTCAGAGGCAAAGAGTCAGCTAAGTCAGCCTTTTATCACCTGAAGAACATTTCCAGGATTGAAGGACTGACTTCCAGCAGGATCTAGAGAAACTCATTCATGAATTTATCTTCAGTAGAATTAATCACAGCAACAGTGACTTCATAGGTTTGACCAGACAGCTGGAGCTGATTCAAAATGCTGCTGCCCATGTTCTCACTAGAACTAAGAAAGTAGAGCACATCAGCCTGGATCTGAAGTCCTTCCAGTGGCTCCCTGTAGCTCAGAGAATAAACTTTAAAATCCTCCTGTTAGTCTGTAAATCACTGAATGGATCAGAACCACAACCCTGATCCTGAACGTGGAGAAGATGAAGGAGATCATCGTCGACTTCAGGAAGAAAGTTAAAACCCATCTAGAGCTACCTTTCACTGTTGAAGCTAAACTAACTGAGGCATTTTTATTTTAGGTTTGTTTTATTTGCTCTATTACCTGCTTTTATCATGTATTTATATTTATTTGCTTCTATTCTTCTTTTAGTTTTCATCTATTTCATTATTTAATGCATGTAAAGTGCTTTGATTTGAGCTATATAAAGAGCCTTGCTAAAATATTCGGCAGCTTGTAAGCATAAAGATACATTTGGGCAAACGTTTCAGTCTCCTGATGTTCAGAACTGATAGAGACAAACCCCAAGAGACCTGCAGCTGTAATCGCACCTAAAGGTGGAGCTACAAAGTATTAACTGAAGGGGGCTGAATATTTATGCACACCCAAATCTTTTTTATTTGTTAAATTTTTAAATAAATTAATTAAATTTCACTTTATGATTGTGTCTCACTTGTTGTTCACAAAGAATTAAAAAAAAAAATTTGAGCCCGAAATTGGGCAAAAGGTGGAAAAGTTAACAGGGTGTGAATACCTTCACAAAGCACTGTAAACAAACTTGCCTTGTCTTATCCTAATGAGCATGAACTAAACTTTCAGTCTGTAGCCTTTCAAAACAATGGAAAACAAGCCTCAAAGATCTGCAGCTGAACCTGGAGAAGGTGTTTCTACAGCACATGGACTCAGAGGGGTTGGAAAAAATATAAACATTTAATCTGAAAATAATCCTGAACGCCACCGATCAGCAACTAGACACAAGGACTTTCAGCAGGACTTTAGATTTCACTGCTATTGTCTGATGAGGAGAAGCTATTTTTCTACATTTCAAATCAAAAGGTGAATCATAAGGATATAATTTTCTATTAGTCGTGTGATTCATAATGTAAAATCAATAAAAAGATTTAATTATAACCAAGTAGTGGTGGAGACAAAGCAGAAAACGACCTGAAATAAACCACAGTAGCCTGAAATGTTTAATTCAAGCCAACTTTTTTTCAGCATGTAGTCATCAGACATAATTTGGACGTCGGCTTCACCTCGTCTGTAATGCCGTTGCACAATCCTGGTTGCATAACGATCGTTCGGTTGAATCTTTATCATCGCAGTGAACCATGAGTTGAACAAACCGCTTTTTTTGCACCATATAAACACGAGAGGCGAGCAGAAGCAAACAAAAAGAAAATGCGGATAGAAAACACACAGACTGCAACATGAAGAGCAGCTTAGCTCGTCTAATCAGAGTAAATGGAAGAGCAGAGAAATTGACGCAGTGTTTGGTTTGGATTGTTTACAAGAAGAGTTTTAACATCCTGCTTGTTTGATTATCATTTCTCTCTATTTAACTCCTCTTCAGGAAATGAATAATAAACCAGAAAAACATTTAATTAAAGCAAAGATTAAGGTCTAAATATCCCTACTTTTGTTTTTGATTTAGAAATATTTTAATGTTATAGTCAGAAAACTAAGATTTACACATTAAACTGTATATTTATAAGATTGAGATCAAACATGGGACGGTTTAAAGCTGGTGTCCAACTGAATCTGGTCATCAGTGATTTATCGAAGCCCTCTGGAGTCTAAAAAGGCTAATCTAATCATAAAGTACAGGCATATGTTCTTTTAAAGTCTACAAAGTGGTTCAAACTGCCAAATAATGGGAGTAAAGTAATACTGCAGGAGCATTGCTCTTTTTGTCAAGGATATTAAGAAATCAAAAGCTGAATTTAATGAGCTACAGCCGGTCCTTTAAAGACTTAATCATGCCAAAAAGGCACAAAAAGAATGAGTTTCACACCATCGGTCTGATTGGAAATAGAGACCAAGAAAGGAAAAGAAAATCATTTAAAAAAATTTTTTTCTGTCACTTTAAAATATTGTACAGATTTATTTTATGCCTGTAAAATATTTTACCCGTTTATCATCATCATTATGGATTACTGCTAGGAAAAAAAAAGGGAACAAAAAATCTGTGTCTAAGAAATTAGTGGTAAATCAGTGCATTATGCACTAAGGTGCCGTGAAATAGGAGATGTGTGAATTAAAGGTGGGGATGGGAGTAAAACAGAGGCTAACATTTAGCTTCTAGTTTTGGACTGATGTTATGGATAGGGCTGGGTAAAAAAATAGATTTAATCGATTTTGAATCGATTCTTTTACATTTTTGCAAAATCGATGTCTAGGAAATTAGATCGATTCATTTTATAGTGACCCGCATGACGTTCACATTCAAATAAGCAGGAAAGATGCACTCAAGATTACTTCAAGCCAGATAGCTGCTAATAAGCCAGATAGCTGCAAATATAGCCAATGGATTTGACTGAAGACATTAACAAATTGGGCCGACCAGCAAACACCGTAAGTTGTTACCAGAGATGGGGAAGTAACAGGCACAAATACTGCTACTGTAATTCTCAAGTAGATTTTTTCTCTGATATTTTTACTTTTGTACTTTTACTATCACTTATTTTGGTGCTTACTTTTTACTTCTACTCCTTACATTTTTATTACACAAATATCTGTACTTTCTAATTCTTTTTACATTTAAAAAAATTGGCTCGTTACTTTTTGTTTTGAATAATTTCAATGGAGTTACCATTATTTTTTTTCACGCCAACTGCCTTTCAGTTCAATTTGATGTAAAATCTTAATGAAATTGGAAATATAATTTAACTCCACAAAAGCGAGGAGATCTAGTCCTTATTGGCATCCATTTAAAATGTAGGTAATGACGGCATGAAAACAGTGGTTTCCTTACTTTTTACTTTTATACTTTAAGTAAATTCTACAAGCCTGTACTTTTGTATTTTACTTTTGCTTATTAAAAGAAGTTTAATTAGGTACTTCCACTTTTTGCAGAGTATTTTTAACACAGAGTATCTGTACTTTTACTCAAGTAATGAAAGTGAGTACTTTTGCCATCTCTGGTTGTTACAGACTAGAGACTGACATTTTCTAGGGAATCCCACCAGTCCGCGGCATTCCGTGGAAATCCCGCGTGGGATGGGGAGTCAGTATTAGTAACGCATCACGTGGATTGGGACGGTAAGCAGGATTAAACATTAACGGGAGCAGACGGGAGCGGGAGGAAACCAATAGTAAACTAAAAAAACTAGGATCAATGCCAAAAAATAAAATAAAATAGAAAGAAAAAAAAAATCAGTACTGGCGCCAAGTATTTTGTAGTTTTTTTTCCTCAAAGCCTACACTATAATGCGAAATAAAAAAAAACTACCACGACCCAAACCATATTTATACTTATTATTCCTCCTTTGCTTTAACTGACCTTTACTACAGTTAGAAAAAAGGAACTTAACTGACCCTTCATGTAGAAATTCAGATTCAATGTATTTGCAGAAATCTTATTGAAGACAACAAGAATGGGAGGTGGTGCAGGAGCGGAGTCATTCTGAATGGGAGCGGGATGGGAGTGGGAGTAATTTCACCAGGAGTGGGACGGGACAGGATTTAGATTTCTACTCTGGCCGGGATCTGGGCCGGGGCACAATTTTTTTCTGTGGGAGTGGGGACGGAACAGGAGTGAAAATCCACTCCCGTGTCAGTCTCTATGCAGACAACGCTGCAAATATGGTTTGTGCAGTGAAGATAAAGCAGCTCATGAATGTCTGCTGTGTCACATCTGCTTGCTCGAAAGTGAGGCTTCACTTTTTTCACTTTTCACAAACAAGTTTGCACTTTTTGAGACAGTTTTGTTCAAATCTCATGTTTAAAAACTGTCTGATTTACAAGTTTACACTTTGTGTTTAATGTGACAGGAAAAAAAAAATTACATGAGTATTTTGAAACACAGTTGAACCACTTTCATCATTGTAAAAACAGATCGAATAGAAATCAATCGATTTAGAACTGTATGAATCAAAATCGAATCGATTTAGGACTTTGGCGAAAATACACACCCCTAGTGATGAGGGATGGTCAGAAATTGGTTTTCATGATTTAGAGCGTTTGCAGATGATAGTGTGATCTATAGCAGAGGTCTTCAACAGGGGGTCCGTGACCCCTAGGGGGTCCACAGAGGTACTGCATGGGGTCGCGAAAGTTTTGGTAAATTAGACTTTTTTTATATTCCCCCCTGCAATTTTTTCCAGTAATTGAAATATCTTTAAATACACTTTGTCATGAATTCAGCACAGTGTAGTAAACATAAATGGAGGCAGAAGATCCCAGGGAGAAATTACATTCGTTACATTACTCCATCTGTTATAGAGTGACTATAGGACACAATTTCATACAATATATATAATTAGGGGGTCCCCACTCCATCTCGCCATCAGTTTGGGGGTCCTTGGCCCGGAAAACGTTGAAGACCCCTGATCTATAGTGAAAGTTGGGGAGAACCTGAGAAGTGACAGGATGTGTGCAAAGATCTCAGCTACTAAAGGTGAATAAGTACGAGTCCCTGGGGTCAACCATCCAAAGATATAGGGAGAGCTCAGGAGAGAGTAAAAAAATGTTGACAGGATGTTATTGATGGAGATGATCTGCGACAGAAGGATAGCTGCAGAATGAACAGGATGATTTCTTCAGTTTTACTGAACAGATTGTTGTAATAACTAAAGGATTCATTGCAGTAACAATTTGTACATTAATAATACTGTATTTGCATTAGGGCCGGACGATATGACATCGAATCAATATCATAATAATTTGGGCAGTTTTACCTCGATAACGATAAATGCTCCGGCTCCTCTGTCAGAAATAAAGGCATGTACTGGAAATGCAACTGATCTATTTATAATTTATTCATTGAATAAATCACATTAAACCTTAATTTTAATTATTCATTAGTCTTGTTCCCATTTAGGGTTAAACATTCACCAATGTCTCACTGAACAGGAGAAAAATGATTCCTATCTTGCAAAGACTTTTGCACAAAGGTAATGGAGCCTTTTTCACATCTTTGGACTCAGCAGCGTGGCTGTTGGTGGTGGCAGAGGTTGGATGTGTTACTTTGGGACATCCCGACATTTTTAACACAAACTCTGCATTTCGTGCTCAACATCTATGGCATGATAATTTTGGTGCCACTGAACAGAAGGTGCAGTAAGAACAAAGTGCATCGGATACCCTCAATCAAAACCGGTCTGCCGCACACTCAACTCTGACAACGTGCTCTCGACTTCTTCTCTGCACGCTCAGCTTCATCTCTGCTCTCATCTCTGGATTGGTGGAGTCACATGACTACACACACGCTGCAGTGTCTTAAGGGCTTGTTATACTCACGCAGCAGTGTGTCGCAAGGTATGACCCAGATATTTTTGATTTATGCCCAATATTGAAGCGTGGTCTGCTCTATGTTATTCCACGCCACAACGCAAGAGGGACAGTCACGAACTAACTGGGATTGTGGGTGTCTGTGTGTTGGTATGACAAGTTTATTCGCCGTCTACAATGATACACAGTTCACCCGTGAGTGTTCCCCAAAGACTGGCTGTGGTGCTGCTTGTTTTGGCTTCGGGTGCAAACCTACAGACCGTCGCACAGAGCTACAAACTAGCGGCCTGCACGGTGTCTGGGATAGTGTCCGAGGTGTGACCCGGCATTGTGGACGGAACTACAGCCAGAGTTTCTGCCATTAGGTACCAAACAGTAAACACGTATAGTGTAGAGTGGATGTATAATTGGCCAATCAGAGGGCTCCTTTCTCTCCTGCCTGTGACGCCATCTGCGACACTTTCTGCGGTCACCTACAATTTTGGGGAGGTGAACATGCAGACGACCTGGTTTCTGAGCATAAACCAGACTTTAAAGTCGTAGGGAGATTAGATTTAAATGTCAAATAATTCTGGCTTAAACATGTATATAACTGTACTTATGTAGTTATACGTCATCTTGAACAACTAAATTTGGCCAATCATATATCAACGGTCATCTATCAATCCCATTTTTTCTGTCATAGCATCTTGATTTATTTGTCGCAGCTAATATACCTAAACGGTTGAAATAAGGAATCATTTCCCTTCCCATTGAGTTCCGGCCCCAATGTTCAGTCAGATGGACGTCTGTGTCTTCTGCAGCATGTAGAGCTAACAGAACTGGCAGCGTACGTTGGTAAGGGGGCTCAAACATGTACGGCTGGAAGCCTTCTACACAAACCAAGCTTCTGCCGCCTGGCCTCCTCTTTCCACAACATCTTCATCCCCCCTTTCCTCCTCTAAATAAAAATGGATGACGGAGAAACTTACGTTTCTAAGTCACCAACTTAATGCTACTTGGTCCCAATGGAATTTCCCATTGGGAACCTGTTAGCACTGTTGCTAACTGGTTAGCAAGATGCTTCCGACAAACTGGTAACAACCAAAATTGCTTGGCGCACCTTCCACGCGGCAACAATCCCGCACCTTGATAAATGACCAGACACATTCACTTTATTCACTCGTGTAAAGTCGGGCACCAGTCGGAGGAATTCGGAAATGCAACGCTTAGAACAGCCATTTCCCTACGACTTTAAAGAGGAAGGAAATACCAGCCACCAGCGGACACAGGAAAAAACGGTAGAATTAAGTTTCTTTACCGACATGGGAAAATTGTCACCAGTTATTGTGGTGAATGAAGGGAACCGCAAAAATCCAGTTTATTGCCAAGCCCTAAGTTATATTACCTTAAACTTGATGCATTGAAACTCTGCCAAATCCACAGAGGGCCATTTGGATTAACTTTCAATGGTTATATAGCCGTCTGTGACTAAGATCCAGGCACTCAATTTAACAATATTTGCAACAAGTAGCTTTAGCAGCATCAGTCTTTCTCTAGCTAAGAAAATGTGAAACTACAGACTTTGCCCACTCCACATAGAGCTTTTTAATCCCACTGTAGAGTCCCGGTTTGCTAGGTCTCCACCTCACAGATTTCTCTTGGTTTTCTCCTTCTAAATTGTTAGATCCTAACAACTTTTATTTGAGCTCACTTTGTCTTTTGGTTGGAGTTATTTATTAAAGTTTAATCATTTTTCAGAACCCCCACCAGCAATGTTTGACAGCTTCTTGATGTTTATTCTCTCCTATTATTTTGCATGTCTATTTTATAATGATCTGAGCTACAATCAAGATCATTATAATAAAAGTAAAGCATTTCTAAATAATAATACATGCATTAAGCCTTTTGGATTTCTCAAGTTTACGGTTTAAAATTTCAAACAACCCCAGAATAGCCTTCCTCCCATCACTAGTTTACCATTGAATAGATATATATATATATATATATATATATATATATATATATATATATATATATATGTTTGAAATATTGATAATTTTCTGTAAGAAGAACCCAATAAGCAGCGGGATGAAATGCAACCCTCCAAGGACAGATTCCTGGATCCATACAGAGGAAAGGAAACAGACTTCATTGAGAAACCGTCTGATCTTTAAGGACTGAATGATCATTGATGTGTGCTCGGGTTGGGACCACCTGCCGATGTGAGACGTCTCACTGGAAGGGAAGCTCTGTTTGACATGGACTTAGTGGAATCTAGAAGGATTTTACCCCTATATCAAAAATGACCCATCAATGCATTGATCGGGGGGCTGAGTGTATCATCACACAAACCTCCCCATGCTGCTCACCAAGCTTTAAACTTCTAAGTCAAGGGTTTAACTCTCTGAATGCTGTGACGAACGATCCACTCTTCCTGACATATGTATGTAAACTATGTTTGATTTGACAAATGAAGAAAGCACAGAGTTAAAAGCCATTTTTGCCCCCGACAGTCAGGTAAGTGTTTCTGTCTCTGACAGGTCTGACAGGAAGAGACTCAAAAATCAATGTGAGTCAAGTACAAGAACTCTCAGAGAATAGCCTTTATATTTCGCCGTGTCTCTTAATAAAGTGACACTAACACTTTCCGACAGAGGAGAAGGACTCCTGCTCAGAGGCACTCTGCAGGAACATCTCTTAGATTTGCCCTTAAAGTTGTTTATCAGTGATAAAAAAAAAAAAAGAGGTAGAAACCATCAAGAAACACCTGAAGCTTTAAAAGTAGAGTGATAAGACAGCGAATAGATCACCAACGCCTAAACAAACAAGCAAACATCCAGCGGCTGCTCTGCTTCCTGTTCACACTATTAGATCTAAGATAAAAAGATGCTGCCTCAGAGCAACAGAAACCTGCAGCCATCACTGGATGGATCCATCAGGAGACTGGTAACCACATGCACGCTCACACACACACAGCTGGCTTTAATCCCAAATTAACCCCCCCTCCACCTCCGTGTTCAATGTCAGCAGTTTGCAGCCGGAGAAACACGACCAACATGCAGCATGTGTGTTACAGAATACCACACACTGGTCCCTCTATACCTTTATTCACCCTCCGCAGGATCTGGCAGCGACACTTAAACGACACGGCGATCATGGTGATGCGAGCCGAGCGTCGCCTCCCCCCAAACTGCCATGCAGGTGCAGCCGCCGACAGAGGAAAAAAAGGACGATTTAAAAAAAAAAATGGGAACTACTCCTCCTCCTCCTCGTCCTCCTCTCCTCTTCCTCTGCGAGCAGCTGAGTGACGGAGGAGCTCCTCAAACAGAAACTGTCATCGAGGCGGGAGAGGGAGGCGGAGAGCGCTGCAGATGTGAAGCTCCTCCATAAAAATCAGCCAGAGGGGGAGGGAGGGGGAGGATGAGAGGGGGGAGGGGGAGGTAGAGTCTGCGCAGATTGGAGGATGAAGACGATGAGAGGGAGGAGGAGGCAGAGGAGGGAGGAGGAGGAGAGAGGAGGGGGAGGAGGAGGAGAGAGGCAGCTGTATATGAACATCAGGATGGATCCATGGATGGATGGATGGATGGATGGATGGATGGATGCATAGATGGATGGATGGATGGATGGATGGATGGATGGATGGATGGATGCATGGATGGATGGATGGATGGATGAATGGTTGGATGCATAGATGGATGGATGGATGGATGCATGGATGGATGGATGGATGCATGGATGGATGGATTGATGGATGGGTCAGTTTCCTGCTGGTTGTTCTCTAATGTTCCTTAAAGAACCTCAGAGAGCGGCTCCATTTAAACTGAGATCAGGTTACACACGGCAAAACAGACTGTTAGTATATTTTTTGTGAAAATATTATTAAGAAGAAAATCTCTTATTTAAATCAAAGAGGATTCCTAACAGTTTCATTTCACCTTGTTTCCTAACATTTTCTTCAACATTATTTAGAAAATTAAACGTTATTCTTCATCCAAAGAGTTTGGTATTCTAAGGACACCCTTCTGCCCAGAATAAGAAAGAATGATCAGCTTATGTTGATCCCTATTTTCTCCAGCTGTTAGTTCCAATATTTTCCTTATTTTGGTGTCTTGAGTTGCAGTACGATGCCAACATTTAGGACCAAGTTTAGGTCCACTTAGGAAAAAACACTTTATTTCTTCTATTTTCCAAATTAAAACTGAATTCTTGCCTCTTTTCTATCTTTTCCTTTATGCATGCCGTGTTCTAAAGTTCAGCCCTAATGTTTTATGATGCCTTTATCTAAAGAGAAAAAAGTGGTCCAACCCAAACTGGTGATTAATTTTGTTTCTTTTGCTGTTAAATCCGTCGATCTTTATCTGGAGGAATCTATAATAAAATCTCTTTTTCATTTAGTGTTGCTTCTCCAAATTCTGGAACCTTGGTGCTTCATTCATGCATAAATAAGAAGGATTGTGTAAGTGTATGATTTTTTTATCCAGACCTGAGATTCTCACGCAGGCAGGGGGAGAACATGCAAACTCCATGCAGAAAGACCCGTGCTGGGAATCGAACCCGGAACCTTCTAGTGTTACCCACTGCTACATTGTGCAGCTAAATACTTGTTTTGAATTTGTCCCTTTCCAAATATGATCTGTAGACCTTGTGTTGCGTTGCACCTGTCTAAACCATCGCTTTAAGTTTTGCCCTCAGCCTGCCATGCAGCAACATTAAACCATGCATTACTACCCTTTAGAATCCTCAGCATATCGTAATACTCTCTCCGTCTGTCCGGGACTCCTGGCACACAATTTTGGTCCGGGTTGTTCTTATGATTCTGAGAGGAGTAGCTTTCTTTTGCTGTTCCTCTTTCATACTGTAGCTTGGGAATATCACCAGGACAAACCGAGGCAACGCCGTTCCTTGAAAACTCGGGGCTAACATTTGGTAAACCCTCTTTATCTTCTTTATGCACTGGAAAAAATTAAAATCTAGATAAATACTTTTTTTCTTAAAATAAGTGCTTTTTATCTTGAATTGAGGAGGTAAGTGAGACATTTTGCCAATGGAACAGGACAATTTACATTTGAACTAAGAAAACACAATTGCATTGTCTTATTTCAAGTGCATATTATCTAAATATCTAATTTTAATTTTAAGTAAAAATACTGATTCCATTGGCAAATTATCTCATTTATCTACTTAAATTAAGAGTAAATGCAGTTAATTTAGACATTTTTGCTCATTTTTAGATAGTTTTTCCAATCTTACATATTTGTTTTGCACCACCTTCATCTTACACTGGAAAAACAATCTAGAAATAAGTAAAAATTTAAGTTAAGTGTATTTATCCTTAATTTGAGTAGACGAGATTAAAAGAGTGACAAACCATTGGAGCAAAGCAAAGGTTGAAAACTCAAATATTCAGTTAGCATTATTACAGAGACACTATCAAAGTAAACACTGTTCTGGGGGCTATTAACAACCAACCAGGAAAATCCATTAGAATCAGCTTTCACTTTATTTAAATGATCCCAAACAATTAAAGCCGGAGATGTTTTCATATGTGAGGCTGCTGCTGTCTGACTCCTGACGCTGTGAGGACCAATAGGAGCTCAGCTCATCAGCAGAATGCAATGCGATTGGCCGGCAGCTGATGAGGGAGTGCCCTGCAGCAGGTAGTAATCAGACATGTAGGTCAGTGTTCCAGCAGCAGATTATAGTAGATTAATGCCTGTCAGTGTGTATTAAAGGTATTATCTGTGATATTTTACTATAACTGCTCAGCTGCTCTCTCTCTCTTCTAAACTGCTCTCTGCTGGTGTCTCTCCACCAGCATCATCACCCTCAGTCAAACAAAGACTTCAAACATGTGTGAGCTTTCATTCTGAGTCTGAGCTGAGGTCTGCTGCCCTCTGCTGGTCAGACTGGCTGTCAGCTGTCCTCAGACTGTCACACCTCAGGATGGTGACACAGCAGCATAGCGGCATGAAGCCTCGGATCTCAGATTTAAACCAAAATCAGATTTTAATCCCACTTTTAGCACCAAAGATGCAGCGAATATCTGAATAATACTGCTTCCATGGACTGTTGTTCTAGCAATAACTTTGCTTTTAATCCAAGAGCAAATTCAGCAGGTAAATATAAACAGTAAAACTAAAGAACCAGTAGAACCATCCAGAATCTCAGAATACAGAACAAGAGAAAAAGAAAAATGAAAGAAGAAAAAAAACAGCTTAATTAACAGAAGCCAGACCTGATAAAAGCCTGAAAACGAAAAAGAAGAACCAGGATTGAAGCAAGCAGAACCAAACAGAACCAGAGACGGTAGAAGATGTGTGATGTACCAAGAACCAGAGAAAAGTGAAGAGATTAAAGCACAAATGGATGGAAAAGAAGAAAATCTGCTAAATAAACCAGAACCCGATCCAGAACTAAACCAGTTCCATCTGATTAGCCAGAACCTTCTTTATACAAAACCCTTCAGTTAAATGAAAAGATCAGAACCGCCCATGGTCCACAAAACCAGGCAGAACTTAGAAAACAAAACCAGATCAGTAGAAGAAACAGAAGCAAAACCAAAAGAAAACAAAACAAACTATCATAAACAGTACGTCACCTGTTCTGAAAGGTCCAGATAGAACCAGATAAGTTCATCAGAACCAACAGAACCATCTCCAATTAGATTCCCTTAGATCAGAAAATGTAGAAAACTACCAGCCTGCAAGGAGCAGATTAACCGGTCAGAATCGACTGCAAACATTAAAATATTCAAGAATCCATCCAGAACTATTTTCAACAGACAAAAACAGAACCTGCTAAAGTCCACAGAACCATATTCAGAGTTTCAGAACCAGCAGATTCAGAAATACCAGAGTTAGACTCCCAACACTTTGATGCTCAGAACCAGGATTAGAAAATGTGCAAAAGTACAAACAAACATAAGCCAAGAACATCCAGATCAGGTCAGTCTAAATTGAACTTCATAAAACAGAACCGATCCGTGTGATTCCAGAGTTATCAGAACCAGCTGTGGTCTCTAACGGTGAGAAAGAATGAAAAATCAGGCCAGGATAAAAAAAATAAATAAAAAAAAATCAAGCTAATCTGAGCTGACCACATTCAGAATCAGAACCAAAACCTGATAATGTTTCTGATCAGAACCAGAACAGAAGCACCAGTAGCATAAATCATCAAGTAAGAGCTGAGAAACTGAACCAAGGCAAGAAGAGAATAAAACTAAAAGTTGGAAAACATTTAAAAATCTGAAATATCAGAACCAGAAAAGTCCAAGAGAGCGACAAGAATCAGAACCTGACAGTTTGGTTTTGATCCAAAGCAGCTAGTTGGGTTGGATGATGTGAACCAAATGGAAAAAGCTTCAGATCTGAGCGGTTCTGCTGCTGAAAGCCTTTTTTTACAGACGTCCCTGAACGCACCTCACATGTAATAATACACCACCGTGAACTAATGAGGCCCGTCCTGCTGCTGTCAAACGCACGCATGCACGGCTGCAGCCGTTACCATGGAAACAGGCTGATGAATAATTGAGGGGTGAGAGCGACGCCGAGACGTACAAAAGAGCGATTTTACAGATGAAAGCAGAACTCACACAAACCGACACAGAACGCAGGTTCCGGGTCATCATCAAAGATGCCAGCGTTTCTAAACAACACAATCAGAGTGTGTGTCAGCGCGTGTGAACACCAGGCTGTGAGTCGACCTGACATCTTCTTCTGTGTGCGCACACAAACTGGGTGTTAATAACACGGCTGCTGTGACAGGGAGCAGAAGAAGAAGAGATGTGCAACCCTTTAATTAGTGTGAAGAGTCGCAGTCCGACACCAGTTTATCTGTGAGGAGATGACCAGATGGGGGGCGGCGATGACACCATGAAAACCGGAGGGAGGAGGTCACACTGAATACAACCAGAACCACAACCCCATCTGGGTCTTTTCGTCTCAATAAAGGAGGAGAAACAAAAAAAAAATATGATAAAGGAAACATTTGTTTGGTGCAATCAGTGCCTCCATCCAAAAAAAACTCTTGCTTCCTGTTTATCATCCCTGACTGCAGGTCCGAGATCAAGGAATGAGGGGCAGACATCTCTGCAGAACCCACACATTCTGGACAAAGACTATGTGAACACACAAATAAATAAAATAGAGATTTGAAATTATTTGAATTATTCAAATTTTTGTACATAAAAAAGACTATGATTAAAGGATCAGTAGATTTACAGTAATTTGTTCTATCAGATTAATTGATATAGTTTTCAGTGTTGTAATGCTAGTGATTGCCGATTTAGCCAGCGGATGCCTGACGTCCCAGAATCTTCTAAAACGTTGGCTTACGCTGAACTTTCTATGTAATTTTTCAATTTTGGGCGTATACATAGTGTTCATAGTGTCCAGAACGTATGTCCAACGACAGCCTAACTTATGCATAACGCACGGCAGCGTAATGCGCATGAAATGATGCTTGTGCATCATTTCATGCGCATTAACAAGCATCAGTTAAAGCTGCTCCCATCAGGTGTATCACTGCTCCTGAGGGGAGCAGCGATGCACCCGGATGGGCGCATAAAAAGATGTCTTTGATTGCTGCATTAACCTAGCTGCTATTTACCAAATAAAAAAAGAAAGAAAAAGGAAAAAGAAAGAAAGAAGGTTTGCAGTCACAGCAGATTCAGCTTCATATCTGCTAGGAAGTTTGTTGGTCGTGGGCATGAACGCAGGGAGGATCCATCACACTCACCTTCTGGCTCACCCTATTATAGGGAGGAAGTCTGGCGGTTTCCTCCTGTGAACCCACTTTTATACCAAAAACGCTGCCAATACTCCATCATACAGTAGCTGTAAGTTAGAAACACATCCGCGGTCATCTGGAACATGTCAAATACGTTGATATGCGTCAGAGATAAGTTATGCACCAGTTACTCATAGGTTTTGGATAAGTAGACGCCACGACTTATGAGTAACTTAAACTTAATGTATGTCAACGATCAAACAAATTACCGTACCTGTAACCTATGGCCTACGTATGAGCATACGCTGACGTACTTGTTGTATGTCGACGTGTGCCAGTGTGTTTCAGCCTGCTCATAACTTATACAAAACTTACCCATAACTTGTCCAACGAAAGCCAGCATTTTTTGCCACATTTTCCGTATGTCAGGCATTTAGACGTGCTGGTCTAAATCGTCAAGGCGTGACAGGGGCTTTAGGAAGAGACGCAATGCCAGAGCAGAGACTAGGATGGTCCAGAGTCCGGTCTGGGATTAAGGGCGACGAGGATACAGAATAAACTTTATCTGGTTCTGTTTCCAAATATAAACTCTCACCTAAATAGGTCCATTTAGCTGTGCTGCAGGGAGGAGCAGCAGAACGTCTCAGCTGTGTTTGGAAGCAGGGGACCTGATGATAGAATGATGGAGGGGATTACACCAAACATTTGGCTTTTCTGTGTTAATCACCCTCATGGAGCCAAGTTCTAACCTCCTTGTGAGAGCAACCAGAACTGCCTGTTTAAAAGCTCTGCTAACGGGCATGCAAGTGGCGCAGTGTTAAGTGCGTACAACCCATGTATGGAGGACTTAAGGCTGATTTATGCTTCCTTAAACCGAGGAACAACTACAATGGACAACCTATGCGTCCTCCTTTGTCTTTTTGCTAACTCCATAAACAGAATCTTTTCCTCTTCGATGTCTAGCAACTCTAGATCCATCTATGTGACCGTGATATCTTACAGATGTGCCATTGTTGTTTTGGAAGGTAAACACTCCCACCGCCGGCACCACCGAAGTTCTCGTGACCATCCGTTCTCCCCCTTGCGCTTTGGCGGGAAACTACTGTCCGTCCCAAGAAATTCCAGACCGACGATGCAGAAGCATAACAGCAAAACTTGTTCGCGACCAGACCCAAGCGACATTTTTTGTGTGCGGTTGCAGAAGTAGAATCTGCCCTTTAGTCCTTGACGCGACCGACCTGGGTTTGAATCCGGCCTGTGGTCCTTTGCCCTATGTCTCTCCCCCTCTCTCATACCCTATTTCCTGTCAGCCTACTGTCAGAAAAACGTGCCACTAGTGCCGTAAAAAAAATAAAAAATAAAATAAAATAAAAAAAGGCTCTGCTAACAGCACATAGTCTCTGAAAACAGAGAGCTAGTTAGCATCCATTTATAATGCATGGCCCAAAACAGAAGAGCGACCTCGGGACAAGACTCTGTGGTACATCAACACCTTATGGACAAAGGACATACTTTTGAAGACCAGAATGTTCACATTTTGGACAAAGACAAAAGGTGGTTTGAAAGGGGTGTGAAGGAAGCCATCTATGTCAAGAAAGAAAAACAACCTTAAACAGATGGGGCTTCAAAAACCTACAGTTCAGCAATAGAATTGATTCCTTCCCGCTATCATTGCAACCCCCACCCCCTTACAGGGGACCAGAACACCTCGCCTGTTCAAAATTACAGGCTAACAAAGAACCCAAGGGGCTCAATTTGCATGTTTTCTAAGCCAAAACAAGGCTTTGTTTTTGGTCCGCTCTATAAAGTCTTAAACTCAACGCTATTTCTGACATTTTGATTTGAAAAAGCGGGCTGCTCAGTGGCACAGCGGGTAGCACTGCCGCCTTGCAGCAAGAAAGTTCCGGATTCAATTCCCGGTCCAAAAAAATGACTGTTAGGTTAATTGGTTTCTCTAAATGTTCCTTAGGAGTGAGTTTTTTCTGTTTTTCTCTGTGTTGCCCTTAAATGGACTGGCAACCTCTCCAGGGTGGACCCCGCCTCTCGCCCATAGACAGCTGGAGATAGGCACCAGGATCCCTCAAGACCCCGCTTGGGATAAGCATTATGGAAGGAGGACCATGATGTCCTTGAGGACAGAATCTTCACCAACACATCCATATATAAATGTTTAAATCAGAAGTGATTTAAACATTTTTATTCAGTAATAGGTTTCTTATATTTTATGTCTAGTTTAATCAATTTTGTTATCAATTTTTGTTTTAGTTTATACAGTTGGAAAGCTCCTAATGATACAAGAGAAAACTTCGCTTTTTCAGGAAATGGCTGCCTTTCAATTAACTTGCATTCCTAGAGGTAATATGTCAGAAGATTTCTTTTAGCATTGCAGCCTGCTTTCAAGGTGAAGCTGTTCTAAATAAAGCTCAGAATATCCTCCATTTGTAGAATATCGTCCAAACGTCTTAATTTCTTTTAGGACGTCTTTAGAACGCCTCTGAGGACATAAAAGCTGCTACCATCTTTGCTTTCCACCATCAAAGCAAACCTTCACGATTCTGAGCGGTGATATTTTTATCATATATTTATTCAGATATCCCAAGGTTTTATCCATAAGTGTTTTATAGTGAAAGCTGTTTTATAAAAGAATATTTTAGCTTAAGTGGAAATCATTCAGTGAAGAAACAGTTTCCCAATCATGAGTCAAATAAAAGCTTAAATACGGCAGATTAAGAGAATAAAACAGCAGCAGGTCCAGAAAACAGCAGGAAGTT
The DNA here is from genome assembly GCA_018398635.1 of Cyprinodon brontotheroides. NCBI lineage: Eukaryota > Metazoa > Chordata > Actinopteri > Cyprinodontiformes > Cyprinodontidae > Cyprinodon > Cyprinodon brontotheroides. The sequence continues at coordinate 16,669,059 of JAGKQL010000030.1, read as the reverse complement.
CTGAGCAGTAGAAACATGGAAAACGCAGTTAGCTGACTCACTCGGAGCCAGATGCACCTAATGAACTGGCAATTGTCTGAAGGGAATCAAGGGGGAAAAAATGAGGAAGTTGTTCTTTAATTTAAAAGAACTAATTAAACATCAAATCCAAATAATGAGGGGAAAGCGTTGCTGAATCCTGAGAGGCCTGCAGATTAATTAATTGTGCGGATTTCTGCTCCACTTTCTGCCTCTCGCTCTTGTGTTCATCGGCTGTGAAGATAATCGAGAGAAGGACGCCGCCTCCGGAGCGAGCGGCTCGGAGCCAACGGCAGCTGACGGACGAGTGGAGGACGTGGGCCCTGGAGCCGGCGGAGTCGAGGGGAGTCTAACACATTCCCACATGGTGGCGGGTAAAAATAAATAAAAAAAATAAGAAGATGTAGGCGAACACTTCATGATGGGTCTGTTAACGGCAGCCAGGAAATGATAAAAACAAAGATGTTCCTGCTTTGAGCAGATTTGTTTCCTCCAAACAGGAACAATCAGACGCAGCAGAGCTGGCCTTCCTCCCTGATCTTTAGTCTTCATCACGCAGGATGAAGATATGTTAACTCATTGAAGGCATTAATTAGCACATTTTCTATGTCAGCAGCCTTCACATCACACATGACGGCTGCACCGCTCTGAGCTCTGGATCCTCATCCAGTCACTTCATTTGTGTGTTAATGTATGCATCATAATATTTCTGCATATAATGAAGCGTCTGGAGAGGAGGAGGTGAGGCTGACTGATTGGAGATGAAGCACTGAAGGGGAGACAGGTGACAACACTGACTGATAGAAATATAAGAAAGCTCTTCATCAACAAGGAGTCTGCAGGTTTACTGAGACCTTCAAAGTCTCAGGAAGCAGATGACACATAACACTTCAGAATTATCAGACGTCATTAGAAACGAAGAGCATCGCAAAATAGAATAGAAGAAGAAAAGCTGAGGTGCGAGTTTACATAACGCGAAGCAACCTCTGCAGCTCATTCACCTGAAAAGACGACCCGGGAAATTCACCACAGGCCTCAGTTGGGCAGGTTAAAGGTTGAAGTTCATCGCAGAAAAAAAAACAAACAGGCGTGGATTGTTTGGAATTGTCAAAGTTTAAAGTCGTAGGGAAAAGGCTGTTCCTACCGTTGCAGTTCTGAGTTTTCCCGAGTTACTGCACGACTTTACACAAAGTAAAAAAAATGAATGTGATTGGTGTTAGTTTATCAAGGGTCTTGGCGGAGTTGTTGTGGGGGAAGGTTCACAAGCAAGTTTGGTTTGTGGCTGGTTTCTCGGAAGCTTTATCTTTGCTAACCAGATTTAGCAACTTAGTGCTAGCAGGTTCCCAATGGGAAATTCCATTGGGGCCAAGTAACACTAAAATTGGTGACTTAGCAAATCCACACTTGTCATGAACGCTTATGGACAGAGGAAAGATGCAAGAGGAGGAGAGTTTTTAGTGTCGGAGGTCGTGGATGAGTCTCCTCCGTCATCCATTTTTATTTAGAGGAGGAAAGCGGGTGATGAAGATGTTGTGGAAGAGGACGCCAGGAGTGGCAGAAGCTTGGTTTGGTGTAGAAGGCTTCCAGCCGTACATGTTTGAGCCCTTGCCTCGCAACGCTGCCAGTTCTGTTAGCTCTAAGCCTGCTGAAGACACAGCTTAACAATTGGATTTATAATATACTATAATATAGTGATAATATAGTATATAGTATAATAGTACAATATATAGATAATAAGTATCATGACCCAAGTATCGAATCGTAACACCCATGGCAATACTCACCCCTAATGTATATCATGCTTGTTCACAGACACTTGCAGCTGCTTCTCTACAGTCATTTTTGGGTTGTCTATTGTGCTTTAAATTGTATTTTATGTATGTACTGCTAATGTATTGTATGTATTTTAGCCCCGCTTCCCTTTTTTTCAAAGTGATTACTCCAGTTGTCAGGCAACAATTTTAAATAAGAACATTTTCTTAATGACTTGCCAGTAAAACTAAAGGTATAATAAAGCTATAATAATAATAATAATAAGTTTTCTCCAAGAAAACTCCATATTTTCCCTTTAAACACTTTGAAAAACTGACCACGTGCTGATCTTGGTTATGCGTTTGGTTAAATTACCCACAATCCTGTGCTGCATCACGATCACTGCTTCCTGACCAAACACCTCCCCATCCAGAAACAAAAACATTAACTAGAAGGAAATAAACGTTTGTTAATGTCGGACCGATTGGTAATACTGACACTGATGTGTTTAAAAATGAAAAAATTCAGCCACTAGCAATGGTAGCTCCCATATCTGCATCGCTGGTTATAAGATTCTGATTCATGTTGCCTCTTTAGGCGCTCATATTGGATCAGGACCTGGTTTCTACTTGAGGAAATGCTCATTAATAGGTGTTGCTGCATTTTACGTACCTGATTTCATCAGAAACTGATGCATTTATTTAAAATTGCTGATTAAAATTCTTCGTACAGTAAAACTAAGCCCAGAGCATTTTCTCTTTGTATTAAAATGCAACAGAGAAAAAGGGGTTTGAGTCTGAGTAACCTGATTATCATGTAAATGTGCCTAAACCAGCTTAACAGAAAGGCTCTGCATTAAATCAAGGAGGAAATCTGGGAGTAAAAGCGCGGCAGAGCAGGTCTGAGGAGACTTTTCTGCGTTCTTCTCAGGGTTAGTCAGTCAACCAGCCAGAAATCGCTTTCAAATACAATCACACGCTGCAGTGACCACGACACACACCCTGAGCTGGATGATAGCTCCGAGAAATGCCTTGTGGCAGCTCTGCAGCTCATACACACCAAAACGGTGCATTTCTACAGGAGGGTCAAAGTTCTGCATTAAATATCAGCATGTAAACACGCTCGGATGTCATGTTCTGGACCATTACATTCACACTGGAGCTCAGAGCTGATTGCTGGATGTAATTTAGAGGAAAGCGCTGCGAAAAGACTGAATCGAACAGAACCATGAATCAGCAGTTTGGAAAAGTCCAGTCGGCGGTTTTTCCTCAAGGCCCGCAGACGGTGATGGGGAGCAGGAAATAAAAACAGAGAAGTCAAACATATTCTACAAGCAACATCCTGAACGCCTCATGAATCCCCCTCTGAATAAATGAAGCCAAACCTGGAATCACCCCATCCATCATCTGATCACTGATCGAACCACAACAACAATCCCTACTTTGAATTCATGTGAGCGGCTCACCTTTCAGGACCTGCCATGGATCTGACTGGAATATAAATGATGGACAGTTTGGTTCTATTTCTGGTTGAATCGGGTCTGCCTGCTGAAATAACCAGAACAGGTTTCACTAAACAAATATTTACTGGTATAAAACCAGAGGTAGGATGTAAATACGTGGATTTACTAATAAATGTATAATATTTTTACTATTATCTGAGGAATATCGTTTAGAAGAAACGCTACTATTACTTCAACTACATTTACTTTATAAATGAAAAAGAAAATTACCCCGAAAAACAAACTTTACTTTAAATTGCCTTCTTTTCATTTTATGGTAAACAGTGGAAACTTTGGAAATGTTTCAGTCCTCCGCTGATTTCCTTTTATTTCTTCTATTTTCTTTTTTCATGGTGTTATAAATCTTGAATTTTATTCTTTATATCCCTGAGCTTGCGTGTAACTTTATACTCTTGGATGAAGTTAATTTGATTAGTCAATTATCAAGGGGGAGTTGTTGTGGCGGAAGGTTCACCCAAACAAGTTTGGTTGTGGCCGGGTTCCTCTGAAGCATCTTGCTAACCAGTTAGTAACTTAATGAGTGAAGTAGGTTCCCAATGGGAAATTCCATTGGGACCAAGTACTAAATTGAGGAAGTGACTTAAGCGACACTATCCCGAGAGCGCATATGGACGGGTAGGAAACATACAGAAGGAGAGAGTTTGGTGTCGGAGATTAGGTGGATAGAGGTACTCCTCCGTCATCCATTCCCTTATTTAGAGGAGGAAAGGCGGGGACCAGCTTGTGGTGGAAAGAAAGGGCATGGGCGCGGCAGAAGCTTGGTTTGGTATAGAAGGCTACGCGACGTGCACGTATTTGAGTCACTTACGCGCGCCTGGCACGCCACCAGTTCACGTTAGCTCTACGCCTGCCGCGAGCCACAGACGTCCATCCCCATGAACACTGGCACCGGATGGAACTCAATGGTAAAGGAAAAAAGATTCTTGTTTCTTATTTCAACCATTGCGTATGTTAGCAATGACATATGAATCAAGATGCTATGACCCGAAAAAATTAGCCTGACAGATGACGTTGATATATGATTGGCTAAATTTAGAGTGCTCAAACTGGCGATATAACTAACTTTGGCCTGCATAAAATAATGAAAAAAAAAAAAAAACAACAACACTTTTAAGACAGGATTTTTAAACAGAAATTTTCTCAAATGTTGACAATATCATCTGATGAAGAGTATAATTATATACATGTTTAAGCCAGAATGATCTGTGACTTAAACCGGTTTAAAACTTTCCTGAACCGTCTCCAAAGTTATGCTGCTAAAACCCTCTAACTATTTCCTCAGCCCAGATTCTTTATTGAGCAATGTGTGCTCTGACTGAATCACTAATGGAGCTATTGCTGTGAGCAATCACCCTGTTTTTACATTTCCCATAGAAAGTATTTCTGGTCCAGTGCTTCTGTTCATGTTTTCACTGATAACATCACTGCTAAATTAATTTTGCCACATATGCATGTTCTGCATCTATTCAAGTCAATTCATCTCTATAGCGCTAATTCACATTCAGTATAGCCATCTCAAGGCACTTTACAGTTCAACCAGATCATCCAGTCAGATTGATGTCAAAGTTTTCTGTCTAAGAAAAACCAGTTACGATTCGCATCGACTCATTGACTTGAAGGCAATCCCCTCACCACACTAAGCATGCTTGTAGCAACAGTGGAAGAAAAACTCCTTTTAACAGGAAGAGCCTCCAGCAGAACCAGGCTCGAGTGTGTGACGACCATCTGCTGAGGCCGACTAAGGAGGTTCAAGGGACAGAAGCAGAGAAAAAGAAAGAAGAAACAAACAGCAGCCTAGAACGATTCACACAAGCATACAAGAAACACACAGCCAGGCAGAGCGGGAACTCCGAGGCCAGCTCCCATGTCAGAGAGGATGAAGAGCACATCCAACCAGTCACAGTCAGAGAAACAGGACTACACTGAAAAACAGGCCGATCTCCAACATCTATAAACAAAGGTGTTGATGGCGGCAGCAGCACAGCTGATATTTCTCTCTGTGTGTTTATAGAAAGTGCTCCATGCTGCACTGGTTTACTCTCCCACCCAACCAAGGCAGATGGAAGCTCCTCCTCATCCTGGTTACTCTCCATCTCTCCTTCCTGATGCTGCTATGTGGTTGCTCAGTATTGGGGGGATTGCTGCTATTGTCTGAGCTTCCTTAAAAATTAACTGACATTTTAATAATTTTTAGTAACAAATGTTTCATAGTCCAAACTGAAGCTTTATGAACTCATCCTTCATCTAAGAACACATGAGAATCTGTTGCAAATCTGCTGCAACTTGACGCTTTACAAAAACACCTGCAAACTAAAAAAGTAAGAGTGTGAGGAAAATGTGCGAGAAAGCCAAAATATCTAGAATCCATGAGAAAAACTGAAAACTGAGATTTTTTATCACCTCTGCTTATAACTATGAGACAGAGAAGAGCTAAAAGATGCAGAATAAAGACAAAAACAAAACACGCCCTGACTTCAGGTCAGGAAGACCTGCTCTGGGTCAGTGGGGGAAATGTGTTCACGATGAATGCAGCCAAAACTTGACTTAAAAGTTAAATAAAAATTCAACTTAACACAAAGAAAGAAAGAAATAAAGAAAGAAATAAAGAAAGAAAGAAAGAAAGAAAGAAAGAAAGAAAGAAAGAAAGAAAGAAAGTTTGTAGCCATCTTGATGCTTCATTGGAAAATGTGAGGAACCTGGTGGATGAGGCTGAGAGCGCCACACCTTCCACAAACAGTCTGCGTTTTCATCAACAGATCCAGGCTGATGTGAGAAACCACAGAGGTCTGATTTGTAAATTTATTCAGGGACGAATGGAAGGAGCTGTCAGAGCAAAGACAGCTCAGCTTTGTTAGAGGCAGCAGTGTTGTCAGAAATGAAGCAACACATTCTGCCTGCAAACAAGGCAGAGAAACAAAACTTTACACTAAACAACAGACTGAGGATTAAAGATCCAGGTGGGTCAATTTTCCCTTCACTGGTTCTAACCTGTGAGGATCAAGTCCAATTATGACCAAACCAATGGATCCAAACCATCTTCTGTCTGGGTAATAAGAATCAGAGGAAGGTGATGCATAAAGGCTGATGATCTATTATGAAATAATTAACAGGTTAACACTTTTCCCCTTTTTTGCATTTAGGAGCTTTGGACAACAGTCTGCATCAGCAGGTGGAAAAGTCTGCCTCGAAATAAAAGCTAAAGGACAAAGAGGAGCATCCCTGTTGGGTTTTAGAGCCTGTTTGGTGAAGTTTGAAGGTTTATAGGAATAAGCAGCAACAGAAACCTGGAATTACTGCGTGCATTTCCCACATTCCTTCCTCTAGTAAAACACTTCCTGCCTTGTTATTACCAACTCACCACCTGGGCCGGCGGCGTCACCTGGATACCTGCGTGCTGTAACTGAGAAAAGACCCTCATCTATAATGAAGAAGCCACTACACGGTCGCATTTTCACCTGATTTTAAAGTCAGATAGCAGGGAGCCTGGCGTGCACCTGCTCTCTGCACTCAGCCTGATGGTTTGAAACCCTCTGGTGTCTGAGGAGGAGTCCAGCCGGCGCTTGGAGCTCCTTCAGCACCGATTATCTGCTGATAAGCTGCCCTGCCTGCGGCGCGCCGCCCTCACACTCACTCAGAAGGTGTGTGTTGTACTTGCTGGTGTAGTAGTAAACGTCTTCGTAGCCCTCCTGGTAGTCGTCGTCCGCCCGGTACCTTCTCCCCCGCCTCCTCCTGCTCAGGAGGCGCAGTAGGGCCAGGAACCGCTCCATCCTGGAGATCCCCACCACGCCGGGGGTCCAAAGTGAGCTGAAAGCGGGCCGGGCTAAGCTAGCAGCGATGCTGAGGACGATGGGAGCAGCTCCACACGGGCAGACGGGGAGAGGGATCAGGTTTCCTCCTCCTCCTCCTCCTCCTGGCTTTCTGTTCGCTGCTGCACTCACACACACCTCTGGAAGCCTCACACACACAGAAACATTAGCGAGAACACACACTCTCTCTCGCTCTCACACACTTGCTCTTTGTATTCTCTGCAGCCCTCCTCTCCTCCTCTGTTCCCGTCTTCTTTTGGCTGTTGGTGCATCTCGCCGGGCTCAGCCAATCACAAGCCTCGCCTCACACACACACACACAAAACACTCCTTCATCTCAGCTCTCCAATGTGTGCTTCATCTCCTTCGTTAGCTCCTTCCTTCCTTTGTCATCCTGTCCTCCTCCTCACCCATGTTTCCCACCTTCCTCTCCTCCTCCTCCTCCTCCTCCTCCTCCTCCTCCCTCTTAGCGGGAGGGGAGAGCACCAGATTCCTCAGCCTGGTCTGTAATTACATGCTGAGAGGCAGAGGAGGCTTTTTTTCCCGCTCTCTGCTCCACCTTTTGGAAACAACACCTGGTCAGCGTTTCTCAGTTTCTTCCTGTGAACGGAACCGATGATCAAACACCAGAACCCGCTGAAGATGGTGGAAAATGATCAGGAGCTTCTGGGTGATGTTGGAAAACTGAGCAAACTCTTCCTGTTTTAATTCTGCCTGCAGACCTGGATTAATCCACCAATATTCTTGTTCAATTTTCCACAATGTCCAAGAACGGCCTAGTCAAAGCTCAGACCCAAATATGGTTGAACATAACACTAAACTAAAACTGATGTTTACAGAAGCTGGTGAAGAGGACCTGCAGGGACCAAGCTCAGTCAGAACACCTCTGATGTCATCAAACTAAACACAGGCTGTTCATGACATATGACTGTGTCCCTAGGTTCACCATCAATCACATGGTGAAGTTTGCAGACGACACCACGGTGGTGGGCCTCATCAGAGACGACAACGACCTGGACTACAGAGAGGAGGTGGAGCAGCTGGTGGACTGGTGCAGAAATCACAGCCTGATCCTGAAGGTGGAGAAGATGAAGGAGATCATCCTGGACTTCAGGAAGAACCGTCTAACCACGCCCCACTGGTCATCAACGAAGCTCAACTGTAGGGTGGTCAACAACACCAAATTCCTGAGGTGCACATCAGACACCCTCACCTGCCCCACCATCCTCACCATCTTCTACAGAAGCACCATAGAAGGCGTTCTGACCAGCGCACTCACTGTGTGGTTTTGGAGGCTGCAGCGCCAGACTGGAAGAAGGTGGGGAGAGTGGGTAAGAACAGCAGAGGATCATCAGGGCTCCTCTTCCCTCGTAAAGACATTTCATCCCAGCACTGTGTGTCCCGATAGCCTGTAACATCATCCCAGCTGACCCCTCCACCCCCCACCATGGACTGTTCTCACTGCTGCCCTCTGGGAAGAGGCTTATGCAGCATTTGATGCAGGCCCAGCATGATCTGCAACAGCTTCTTCCCCACTGCCATCAGACTGGTGAACTGTTGAATAAACTCTAAATCAAGGCACTGACTCTGCATCACACTGATAAAACCAAACCAAAAAACACTGCATATTTACACCAAATACATATTAATGCTCTGAACTTCCATATCAATGCAGTTTTGCACCACTTTTCTTTTTTATCACTGTCTAAAAAGCTGTGCAAAAAGAACCTTTGTTTTGTAGACACAAATGACATTGAAAGTTGTCTAAGTCTAAGAGCTGGATCAACAGTGAGCTGAATAAAAACTCGTTCTTCAAAGTTAGTTAGTCCTTGGTATAGCGCTGCTGCTATGACGTGGAGGTAGAGCGCACTAACCGTATACCAGCTGTTGCAGGTTTGAGTCCTGGCCCTGCCGACCTTTGCTGAATAGTCATTTAAACCACTTTCCTCTCCATATTATCGAAAATAACAAAATAAAGGCCACTACAGCCTAAAAATAATCTTTAAAAAATGCCCTTGGTATAAAAGCCCGACATAAACTGGAGTCGACATTTCCAGGATTAAAGGATTAAAGTTTGTGGCGAGACGTCAAATGTTTTGTTGCCCAGTGCCACAGAGATCACGTTCTACGGTTACCATGGCAACCACTTCTTTGTGTACGCCACAGTTACACCATCAGTCAGAGGGGCATCAGTCATTTCCTGAGCTTTTCAGCATCACTTTCCTGACAAATAGGTGTTAAATCTGATCTGCTTGTTTTAAAAAATTTTACCAGGAACTTGAGGAAAAACTGAGCATCAAGTTTCCACCTCTGACTCAAGCATCGGGACGAAAAGGTGATCCGAATAATCAAGAATAACAAGTTAGGAAACAATCCAGCAAGAGGCTTCAACTTTACTTCAGTCCTGTTACAGAAAAAGATGAAAAGAATTCAGTTTTATGATTATTTTCTTTTCCGCCACAGAAAACCTTCATCCCAGCTAGACGAGGCGTTTACTGCCTTCAAAGGGGCTCAGAGTTCAAAACTGTTTCAGAAGAACAAAGAAGATGTTTGGGATCCTTTAGGAGATGCAGTTAAACTCCAGTAGGGTTGCCAACTGCCTGGGGAAAAAAAAAAAAGGACACCTGATGTGCGTGGCAGGCAGGTGTCCGCTCTGGCAGCATGTTGGCTCAAATCTGACAGTCCGCCATGGGCTACAGAGAAAGCTCGCCGGTGTAGCGACCAGATCTGCTCAGGTCCTGCTTCATGCCAGTGATGCTACATGATTGGCTGAATGTTGCCACATGATGTAAAACATTGTGGTTGCCCAGACAACGATAATAACATCACCTGGCGTCCGTGTGCAGAGTCGGGAGCATCTTAGTATCTAACGTCTAAAGTTTTACTGATTGATGACAAAACTGGAAAAAAAAATATGTTTATGGTGAACAAAGTAACTGGTAGACCATGGTGTGAAGGGGAAGAGCTAGTTAGCGCTGTGGCTAGCTGTGCTCAGTAGCTAACAGGTTAGCCTTTATTAGCTTGGTTAGTTAGCCGTATTAAGCTACACTACTATTAAGTTTGTGTCAACAACAAGTTAGTTTTCTACAAGCAGAAAAACTGTTTTATTTGTCTAAAATCTCTATAAAAGTAATTTTTATGATGTTCCATTTGTCCATCCCTTCCCTCAGATCTTAAAAGAATAAAAATAAGCTGAGACTTTTTATTTTTGTCACCTTGTTAAATGGCAGGGCTCAGTCTTAAGAGGCAGTACCTTCCTTCAAGACTCAGAATGATTGTTTTCTACTTTCGGCTACATTAAATCGCCAATGAAATGTAAAATAATAGCAAATATAGATAATAATATGTTGACGTCATAAGAAAGATCAGGACCCCGAGCAGATCTGGTACCTACACCGGCACACCGTCCACTGTGCTTTATATTCATTATCAGAGACTTTTCCCACCCAGATATTTGTTTTTTTTCCCCATTCCTCCCTATATTTCTGCATCCATTTTTTTTTTCGGAGGAGGAGCAACGCTATGCCACCAAAAGCAGCATCAGCATTTCAATTACTCCGTTCGTCCCCCATACTGCTCTGTTGTCTCCCGCTATCATCTCCATGAGCAACACTTGGCTCGACCAATGGGATGAGAGTATTCTGGATAGTTACATATATGCTGTCAGCTCATTGGTCACAACGCAGGTCAGGGCCCCGGAACAAGTTTACCGTAAGTTTTGTATCTAAAGTGCCCTTGTTTTTCTATTTTCCATTAGCCCTATACTATTTTTTTACTCTCACAGTAATACAGGACAAAGTGCGTTCCTTTACCAATAAATTCGGGACAGGTACTTCTATTTCTAAATACGGAACAATTCCGTTTTTCAAGGGACGGCTGGCAACCCTAACCTCCAGCAGGATGAACACAGAGTTTGAGTTTTCTCCATCATGTGACATCCTGAGAGTTCAGGACTGAGAAAATAGAAAAACAAAAGGCTCAGCTGATGACATTCAACATAAAATATACTTCTCCGTTAAAAAAATACTATTGCTAACTGCTTTAAAAATGCTATTCCTAACTGTTTTAAAAAATTAATAAACGATAGTAAGATTGAAAAAAATATCATGTGATGAGTTACACATGAAGCCATACTGCTGATCCAACAGAGCCGGTCCAGAGCTGATCCCAGTTGGCTGAAGAGAAGCCAAACAGAACGCGATAATCAGAGACACAAGGAGACAATTAACCAGAGCAGAGCCTGTGCAAAGCTGCCAGATTAGAAACTAAATAATGTCTTCATGTTTAAACGTTTGTTTCTGAGCCCAGAACCTGATGGCTCCTGTTCAGACCGACAGCGGAGAAACGATCAGTGAGTTAACAGACGGCTAACGGCGGCCAGCGTCTCTGTTCGTTTATTAAAAAGAAACGACCACGTGGAGGGAAGATCAAGGAAATGGATCCAATAACACTGAATGCTGTTCACACCATTTTATCTGGTAACAGACACGTGTTGGGCTTTTATCTGATGTGATTCTAGCGTCACTGTGAGCCTCTCTGGGTTTTGGTAGCCCTCCATTTGGCCCGTGTTCGCATGATGGACTGAACAGAGCTTTAAGCTTCCCCTCAGATTCACCCCTGACCTCTGACCTGGGCTCCTCGGTCTCCATAATCCTGATGCCTCCACAGATCAGCTGCATTTAAACTAAAATTAAATTAAACACAGCTGGAGTCTTCTCTTGGATTTTTCTGCGTTCTGCTTCATATTTCCTTTGTTTTGGTCTATCCCATTAAATCTCAGTCAGGTTTGTGTTTATAGAGGAAATAAAAGCATTTAGAGTGAATGTAGAAAGCGTGACCAGTGTTCAGGGTTCAGTTAGTCTGACTTGGCCTGATCACTGACGCTCAGCGGCCGTCCTCTTGTTCCTGCATCGCTGTGACTGACGGCCGGTCCACAGGGAGTTCAGTCACACGCTGGAAAATGTGTCGGAGTGAGCGTTAACCTCTGAACTCTGTCATGTATTGACAGCTCTCGTTGCACAGATTTCAGACAGACGATGAAAAGCTGACGAAAAACCCAGAGACGTGCAAAGGAGCAGGAGAGCAAATGTTCGATACACAGCAGTGATGAGAGTTTGTATTCTGAAGGAAGACTAAATGTTTTCCTATAAAGGGAAACGTAAGGAGTAAAATCCAGGATATTCTTTAAAAGAACAAAAAATACAATGTATTTTCTCCATGCACTAATCTGGATCAATTTGCAGACCATATTAAGATCAGGAGGGAAACCCTGACACCCGTTTCCCCCTGAAACTCTCCAGCTCCTCCAAGGCAATCCCAGGACAGAAGAATGGTGGATATTTCAGGACATTCTTAGGTGACAAAAAAACTAAACTCTACATTAATTATCAGGTGATAAAATAAACTCATGGGGTCTTTTTCCCAAAATACGAGAGCTTTAGCTTGGTTGCTGTTTTGTTTATACCTTTTCTAACATAAAAAGTATTTATAGATCACTGCTTATAAGTTTTTTTGTATCTCTGTTTCTGTCTCATTGAACCCTTAGTTTCGACCTCAGCAGATGGCAGCTTCACACTTCAAACCTGTTTCTACTGCTGGAGGTTTCCTTTCTGTTCAAAAGAGAGTTTTTCCCTTTCCACTGTAAACTTCAAGCATGCTTAGTGTGAGTGGCCATCTGCCTTCAGAACATTTGGGCGGGATTTATCAAGATCCCAATTTTGCGCGCAGTAATTTCTTGGCTCGCACTGCTGGAATTTTGGCGTGAGGGGGCTGAACCATGGTTTGCTGGGTGATTTAACAAGAGTGATTGCTTAACTGGTGGCAGGTGCAAAACTGTTGGAAGACGCCACTATTTAAATGATGGTTTTGGGCGTTTCTTGTGGTTTCGCTGCAAAGTAGTTTTGTAGTTTGTGCAAACTAGTGCATTGAGAAATTTCAAATCTTACAGTGACACCCCCACCCCTCTAAAAAAAAAAAAAAAACCATATATATATATATACATATATATATATATATATATATATATATAAAAAATATAAACTTTGGCAACCTTTATTCCCTAAGGTGGTATGTGGCTGACCTTCTACTTCACTGCAGTAAAGTAAAAAAAAAAAACAAAAAAAAAAAACAGGTGTTTTTGAATTTAGCGCTGTATGCACATACCACATGGCTCATACCCGCAGCATTGGCAGGTTGCTCCACAGGCGCAGGGGGAAAAACCCCGACCCCGTCGGGACAGCACTTCTGAAAAAGCGAGATTGGGAGATCCCAGCTCTCGCTGCTGCAACCGTACGCTGGAATGACCCAGATGCAAAAAGGTGCAATGTTGCAAGGAGTTCTGCCGATATCTGGTATTGCGCGGGTCTCTTTGGCGGCTGAGCTCAGCGAAATCCATTCGAAGTCTCCCAACAGCTCCAAAATATGGCAATGCTGGATAAATGCGATATGTTTTGATGATGCGTTTCCTCGTTCATTAAAAAAATATTCACGGTGAAAAATCGCGTTCTCTGCGTCTCGCTTGCTTCATTCGATGTCTCCTTCTTGCGACAATAACTTACGCTGCCGCGTGGCGATTACGCCAGACGGCACACCGGAAGCGTGTTAAATATAGGGAATCCGGTGTACCGTTAGCAAAATTGGCACCGGGTTTAATAAATCACTTCGAGAGTGCTAAGATTCAATGTTTACATGTTCTCCTCCCACAAGGCAGCACTTTTTTGTAAACGCCCTATATTGCATATTCATTGCAGAAAAAGTACTAGAAAAAGTACATTGCAATATGGGGCGTTTAAAGACCAAATCCTTTTATACACGGTTACGTGATAGATCAGTTTGTACGCATTTTTTAAGCGTGCACAGTGAAATAACTCACGTTTTTATACACACATAAACCTTTGATAGATCCGGCCCATTGAGTCGATTCAATCAGCTGGTTTTTCTTAGATAGAAAACTTTTTACCAATCTGAATCTATGATCTGGTTGAACTGTAAAGTGCCTTGAGATGACATGTGTTGTGAATTGGGGCTATATAAATAAACTGAATTTAATTTAAAAACATATTAGGAAAAGGTCTTGGGACTAATGATGCCTTTAACTTGGGTTTTAATACTTTATTTGTAAAAAAAAAAATAACAAAATCAGATTTATTTAAAAAAATATATTTTTCTCTAATTTCTCTTATCCAATTGTGTTTTACAGATCACATCATCTTGACTTCAAGCCAAATATAAACGTTGGCTCTGGAACAATGAAAATATTGTTGCTTAAGTTCAGGCAGACCAATAAAAATGCATCTTTAATCATCACTCCAAAGGAAAGCCCATCCCCTAGGGGTAAAGAATTTGTGATCTGTAAAATGCGATTTGAAACGAATGCAATTTGTAAAACTGGATTAAAAAAATTAAAATAAAATTAGAAAAAAGTAATATTTTTTAACTCGAAGAAAATGGCAAAACATTTCTTGATTGGGAAGTTTTTGAAAAGCTTAATTTCTGGGTTGCATTTATTTTGAATTTTGGATTTACAAACTGTGTTCTTGCAACAATAATGGAACTAAATTCCCTCCATAAAACCTGAGGACGTCCCGAAATGTTCACCATAAAAAAAGTGACATCCATTAAATATGATTTTCATATTATATATACACTACGTTCAAAAGTTTGGAACCACATTGAAGTAATGCACTGTATTTTTCAATGAAGATAACTTTTAAACTAGTTAACTTTAAAAGAAATACACTCTATACATTGCTATTGTGGTAAATGACTATTCTTTCTACTTGCCTTATGTCTGGTTTTGGTGCAATATCTACCATAGGTGTATAGAGGCTATTTCAGCAACTATCATCTCCAGGTGTTTCTACCATACAGTACAATGTGTTTGCTCCGTTGGCTCAGAAGGGGCTAAATTGAGTGATTAGAAAACCCTTGATACAATGTCATGTTCACTTTATCATGAAAACAGCTTAGGTTGTTACAGAAGCTACAAAACTGACCTTCCTCTGGAGAGCAGATTGAGTTTCTGGAGCATCACATTTTGTGGGGTCAATTAAACGGCTTCATAATGGCCAGAAAAGAGAACTTTCATCTGAAACTTCGACAGTCTATTCTTGTTCTTAGAAATTAAGGCTATTCCATGCGAGAAATTGCTAAGAAATTGAAGATTTCCTACAACGGTGTGTACTACTCCCTTCAGAGGACAGCACAAACGAGCTCTAACCAGAGTAGGAAAAGAAGTAGGAGGCCGCGTTGCACAACTGAGCAAGAAGATAAGTACATTAGAGTCTCTAGTTTGAAACAGGCCTCCACAGGTCCCCAACTGGCATCTTCATTAAATAGTACCCACAAAACACCAGTGTCAATATCTACAGTGAAGTAGGCGGCTGCAGGGTTCTGGGCTTCAGGGCAGAGTGGCAAAGAAAAAGTGCATATCTGAGACTGGCCAATAAAAGAAAAAGATTAAGATGGGCAAAAGAACACAGACATTGGACAGAGGAAAGACTGGAAAAAAGAAGTTTTGTGGATGTATGAATCCAAGTTTGAGGTGTCTGGATCACAAAAGAAGAACATTTGTGAGATGCAGAACAAATGAAAAGATGCTGGAAGGATGCCTGATGCCATCTGTTAAGCATGGTGGAGGTAATATGTGTGATGGTCTGGGGTTGCTTTGGTGCTGGTAAGGTGGGAGATTTGTACAGGGGTACGAAGGGATTCTGAATAAGGAAGGCTATCACTTCATTTTGCAACAAACGCCATGCCATACCCAGTGGACAGCACTTGAATGGAGCCAATTTCATCCTACAACAGGACAATGACCCTAAGCACACCTCCAAATTGTGCAGGAACTATTTAGAGCAGAAGCTTTGGCAGCTGGTATTCTATAGGTATTGTCGACTCCAGCTACCTGTTCACCTCAGCATTCTGGTGGTGAATAAGCTGTGACTTTTCAGGAAAACACAAAATTGTTTTGGGTGACCCCAAACTTTTGAACGGTAGCGTACCAGTTTACACTCCAGCTGCACCCGTTTCTCAACAAAACAACCCCTGCTGGCAGAGTAGTCGATGTTTGACTAAGGTCTGAAATTAAGGTCTGTCTCATGTCCAATGATACATGAGACAGAGCAGATGGACAAACCTTTTTTGATTCATCTGCATTATTAAAGGAGAATGTTGATTCCCCCAACAGTCTTCTGAACTACCCCTGTTCCTCATTTCACAGGTTCGCACGTCTGATTTTGGTCCATACAGGCATGGCAGGCTGTTCTGTTGGGCTGAGATCCGGTGTTTGTAAAGTCCTCTAGAGATCAGTGACCTCACTGTCATGTGAAAAACAAAACATTCAAAGATGGTCATGGTGATTTATCCAGGTAGTGACCATCAGCTGGGGACACGGTGGACATTTAGGGTTGGGGTGGACTGGGTCAGGGGAAATGTTACAGCATCGGTTTAATGATTCTCTTTTCATCAAGAAGGTATTTTCATCTGCCTAACTGCTGCTAACTGAATATTTTCTCCTTTTTTGGACCATTGTGTGTAAAAAGTCGTAGTCAGCAGGTTCTGAAATAGTCAGACCATCATCCCGAAGCTCCATTTCAACCACTTTTCTTCTCTACTCCTAGATTTCTAAAGCTGTTGCCATGTAATTGGTCGACTCCTTATTCGTGCTGATAAGCAGTTGGGGGTTCCCGCTAAAGTGGCCAGTGGGAGTGTGTTGAATCCCAAGCTGCAGCATCTGCACTTTTTGGACATTTGGAGGTTAGAAAATACAAAGTTGTCTGCAGCAGTTTGAGTTTAATTGCCCCGATGATGTGCATTTTAACCTGATAACCTGGATTTAACGCGTGATGCATCACTTCGCCTCCAGCTACACTTCTAGACGTGAGAAGAAGGAGAATCTGTGGGAGGTTTTTGTTGCAGGCTTTAAGTAAAGTTGGATTAACATCAATGTTCTTTGGAGACCGGGAGGAGAGATCAACTCCAGCTTCCTCACCTCAGATGTTCCTGAGGGCTTCAATGACCCAAAAGCTGCTTCAGTGACGCTTCACGCTCACAGAGCTGACAGCAGAGCGCCTGGTCGAGAGACACTTACAGAGAGAGGCTGTGAGAGAAACCTGTGCAGCTCATTTGCATATCGCTTGCAGGCTTCTGCTTCTCTGTGACGTGATTGGATGACACATCTGTGTGTGTGAGAGTGTGTAATCAGGTTCTCCATGCTCCACTTAGACACAGGGAGCTGATCCTCTGCTGCCACCTGCTGCCAGCTCTGTGGAACTGCAGCGTACAGAGCCATTAATCACATCCAGCAGTCTGAGGGGAAAACAGAACATTTCTGCTGTTTTTTTATCCTTAAGTCACTGTGAAATTACCCATAATGCAGCTAGGCAGACTCAGACAGTGATTGATAACGCCAGAGGCGAGGTGAGACGGACAGCGGGATGGAAACAAACAGAATAAAAGGAGGGTAAAAGAGTGAATCAGTGGTCTTAATGGACCGCTGAGTGACTGACCCTGATTCCTAATGGACACAAAAACACAAACAGCATTGACTTCCATTCATTCCCCAAAGGCTCGACCAAACCTGGACCTGAATCCAGACGGAGGAGGACAAAAGCTGGACAGAAGAGTCGCTCTGACATGTCCTCGGGGGATTATTGTCCAGCAGGGAACGCATGGTTCTTAAACACAGCAGTAATTATGGTAAAATTAGTGAATCTGACGGAGATATGAGAGAAGTTCTACTACATGATGCAAAGTGACCGAGAACCTTTAGTCACACAAAAATCTATTCAAACGATATGCCTTGTGTTGGACACACATACATAGAAATCCGAGGATGATGCAAAGGTCTCTCTAAACAACCTGGATCTATCTTTCTCCAAGATTTTCAGAGTTTATCCTTGAAATTTGCAGCTGAACAGATTTGTTGGTCAGACTCCTGATTAAAGCAGATTTTAGACTCTTCGACAGGTTGCAGGTGTTTCACTGAATGACTCCCAACACTGAACAACTCATCTAACCTGAACAGATTCTTCAGTCTCACTCCCTCTATAAACACCAGCAGTCTTAATTTACCGGGATTTTTGAAGATCAAAGCATTTCAGGTCTTCGGCTGCTTTTAGACGGTAAAGATTTTTTGTTTGTTGAGCCACTTAGCTTTTCCCTTTGAATCATTCAGGTAGAAAAACTCCAGAGAAGAACCAGCGTGGGTCGATGAATCACAGACACCAAGCAAAAACCCCTTTTAAAAGGATCTTTGGTCCATTTTATATTACAGCTCTAATTTAAGTGCTCATCTCTGAGACTAATTTGCTTCTTCTTCTCCTCTTTTCTCTTTCCTCACAATGACATACTGATTAGATAAAACATGGTTGAAAAAGTAAAAAACTGAGGCCTGGAGAATGATTGATCGAGGCTGGTTGATTTTGATCCCTTCAAAATAAGAGCTCTGTTCAGAACGTTCTGGACTGAACCTCCATTTTTACAGCAGAATATGACATTTATCAGTAGAAGAGAAGGGGAAACCCTTCTGTGGTGCAGGGGTTAGCGCATGCAGTCACGACCTGTTGACCTTTGCCACAAGTCTTCCTCTCTGATCCCACTTCCTGTAGGCCTATTTTACAAAATAATAAATAAAGCCCTAAATAAACTCCCAGAGGGTAAATATAATCTTAAAAAAAAGAAAACATCCCACTGGAGAACAAACAGAAGATCTTTCTACTCGTCATTACTTGTTTCAGCCTCTGAAACTCTTACTCTGTCACATCTGTCTTCTGTTCTTCTATACTTAAATGCTTTTGAAGCAGAAATGTTCCAGAATCTATTGGTGGTCTGGCCTTAACTTAAAAGCTTTAAAGGAACCAATAATGTTCATATTTTAGAACAGAGGTCTGGCTGAGAAGCAGAAAAATTACTTTTGACCAAATTTGAAAACGTCACTAAGTCACGGACTCATTCTGCTCACTCTGCAGCTCACAAAATGAGCAACATTGTCTGTATTCCCTGCGGCTACCGTTTGTGTACAAGAGAAAAATAATCCATGACTGAGCTGAATTCCTGGAGAAAACAAGCCCTCGTTCCCCAGAATGCACACCTTAGAGGAGTTAACAGTGGACTGAACTGAGCCTGCAGCGTTTTGTTTCAGAGCTCAACCTCGAAAAAAGGAAGAAGCAACAAAAATCGGTTATCAGACGACAGCAGGAGGCAAACAAGCACAGAGAAGCACAATACAGGAGTAAGCGGTTTAGAGAGGAAGGCCGTCTCTGCAGGCCTCAGAGCCAGACCGACTATCAGAGACACGCTGGGACACAAGGTGTGAGCCGTCTGTGGCCGTGCTGCGTTTATCCATGTGGAAAATGACTGGGTGTGATGCCAGCATGTCCACCTGGATGCAGCCAGGGTTTCGTGTTTCTGCTACTGTGAGCGGCGGCGAAGACAGAGACGCAGATCCACTTTTTTCCTTCTGGAATGCAAACGTATTATCCAGATATTCTGATTATTTCTGCTGTTTAAACAAATCCTGGATCATATTTTTCATCCCCACATATTAGTAAAAGCTTCAATCTATAGGAAAATGCTCATTTCTGCATCTGAGAGCACAAAACGTTGCAAAACTCAGGTTCTCAGGAACTCAGACAGTCCTGCAGCCAGGCTGCAGCACAGCATTCAGTGAAGCTTACTCCTATTTTTTGGCAAATTAAGGAAAAAAAAATAAAGTTTACTAACAACGTCGGAAAAAGTATCTCTTGGTGGAAAAAATGCAGAGAAAAATGAAAAAGTAAAATAATGTGGGGAAAAAAAGTTGCTAAATTTGAGGCTTATATTCGACCCTAAACTGATTATCAAGAGAAAACGATTGAGTCTGGAAAAGAAAAGGCTGCCTTTTAAAGACTCCATGGAAAAAGAAAGGAATAAAACTGAATTCCTGCGAGAGAAACAAACGAAGCGGAACCAACATGAGCTCCACAGCACTTCAAACCCAGCAGCCTGAACCAGTTCAGCTCAGATATACAGGAACAGCAGCTATTCCTACATTTATGAAGAACTGGGAGACCCTCCACTGACGACTAAACAGTTTATTCTAATTAAATGCTTCCATCAGTTATATAATCTTTCTTTTTTATTACAGTTGTGTAGCTTGTAAAGCTTCACCAGCCCCTAAATGGTCTCAGTCTGAGTCTGGAGGAGAAGCAATCCTGACTCCATCTACAGGGAGGAGAAGCAGCCAGAGCTCCCTGCTAAAGATGCTGGGTGGCGAGATAATGGCGTGATGTCATCTGCTGGTCCGATTGGT
This sequence comes from Cyprinodon brontotheroides, assembly GCA_018398635.1. NCBI lineage: Eukaryota > Metazoa > Chordata > Actinopteri > Cyprinodontiformes > Cyprinodontidae > Cyprinodon > Cyprinodon brontotheroides. Next base: position 16,648,674 of record JAGKQL010000030.1, on the reverse strand, counting down.
TTTCTAAAATCAAACCTCAAAGCAACTATATATCAGAACGATGAAGTAAACCTCATTCTTCTTCTGCTGGTGAGCTTAACGGAGAGAATAACCATAGTTTTCAGGTGGACTTGGTACCAACAGTGGGTCTAATGGCCATGGTGACACCGCGCCTCATCAGCCAGAACCAACACCGCAGACAATCTGAAGCTTTTTTCCTAAGAAAAATTACTGTCAAAAATGATCTAATTATTCTAATTACCAGAGGCTTCATCTTGGGTTTATTATTCTCTGTAAACTAGAATCATCAAAGGCTTAAAATACTCTATGTATGATAGATCTATATGAAAGTTTCACTTGAAACGAGGGATGAAGACTAATCTTCATTTGAAAGATCTCCTTAATTTCCTGAGATGTAGATGGAAGTTAATCCTGCTAAACTTTAGAAACAATCTGATATTTTTTATCCTAAACTGTGACTTTTAGAACAATAAGCCAACATTTTAGCAGCTGCTGGCAGACGGTGGGGCACAGAAAATCTCCACTGGAAACAAACACCAGAGTGGATAAAAGTCCCGCAGAGATTCAGCAGTTTGTTCTTCTGAGGAACGGAGGGAGAGAAAGAGACGGAAAGTCTGTCAGAACCGGTGGAGATAATACATTAAGCTGAGGGACACGGATGTAAACAGAGAGGGGGGGTCTGCCTCAGTAATCCTGAGCAGACTTCTGACATCAGCACCTCTTAAAGGACCCTCAGTGTGGGTCTGTGTGCACTCTGCTGTATGTTTGTAATAAAACCCTTTTTCTCTGCGTCTCTGTCCAAAAGCTTAAAGCGGCAGGATGATGTCATGCCCCGACACACACACACACACACTCTGCAAACAGAACATCCTGCTGCGCTTCATTTGCTCAGCCGCTCCCAGAGCTCTCAGCAGCATCTACCTATCCTAGCCGCCGCCGATGGTTCTGACCCAACATCAGATCCACATGAGGCTGGATGGGAATTCAGTAAAAACAAGACGTGAAAAACAAAAATGAATGACAAAATGTAGAAATATCAGGGTTAAAAAAAGCAAAATCCCTCTATTACTGACTGAAACTGGACCATGAAGCCAGAACCTTCATCATCCTGAGAAACAGCTTCTCAGCTTCCCTTCAACAGCTCTGGACCAGCAGCACCGCCAGGGCGGAAAGACATCAGCAATACAAACTAGAGAAACGAACGACAGCAGCAGCTGGATGGTTTATGATCTGCTTTACTTTCTAATTTATATCCTGGCTTATTTTCTAACTCGTATTCTGGTTTATATTCTGGTTTATAATCTGGTTTATAATCTGGTTTATGCCCTGGTTTATATTCTGGTTTATATTCTGGTTTATAATCTGGTCTATATTTTGGTTTATGCCCGAGTTTATATTCTGGTTTATAATCTGGTTTATATTCTAGTTTATGTCCTGGCTTATATTCTGGTTTATATTTTTTTATGCACTGGTTTATGCCCTGGATTATATTCTGGTTTATGTCCAGGTTGATATTCTGGTTTATAATCTGGTTTATGCCCTAGTTTATATTCTGGTTTATAATCTGGTTTATGCCCTAGTTTATATTCTGGTTTATAATCTAGTTTATATTCTGGTTTATGCCCTGGTTTTATGTCCTGGTTCATATTCTGGTTTATATTCTGGTTTATGTCCTTGCTTATATTCTGGTTTATAATCTGGCTTATATTCTGGTTTATAATCTGGTTTATATCTTGGCTTATATTCTAGTTTATGTCCTTGCTTATATTCTGGTTTATAATCTGGCTTATATTCTGGTTTATAATCTGGTTTATATCTGGTTTATATCTTGGCTTATATTCTAGTTTATGTCCTTGACTATATTCTGGTTTATAATCTGGCTTATATTCTGGTTTATAATCTGGTTTATATCTGGTTTATATCTTGGCTTATATTCTAGTTTATGTCCTTGCTTATATTCTGGTTTATAATCTGGCTTATATTCTGGTTTATAATCTGGTTTATATCTGGTTTATATTCTGGTTTATATTCTAGTTTATGTCGTGGCTTATATTCTGGTTTATAATCTGGCTTATATTCTGGTTTATAATCTGGTTTATATCTGGTTTATATTCTGGTTTATATTCTAGTTTATGTCGTGGCTTATATTCTGGTTTATATTCTTTTTTATGTCCTGGTTTATATCTTGGGTTACATTCTGGTTTATGCCCTGGTTTATATTCTGGTTTATCCACAGTGTGAACAATATAAACCATCACGATGCTGAATATCAATATTAGCACCAATTTTTGTGTCAGCATATCCCTTGAATAGAGCCAAGGATTCACAATGGTCTAGTCAAAGTTCAGTCCTCAGCCTGATTGCTAAAGGGAACATATGCCTGGTTCTACAAACTTCATTTTTTGGTTATTATTAATGATGAGAGCAGCTCAGCAGCAGGATTACTTCATGCAGAATGCAAGTGAAAACAGAAAAGAAGCAACCAGAGTTGATGTTGCGGAGCCGTACCACAGATTATTCATCACCTTATTTGAATTCTGGGCCTTTTCAACAGTTTCAGACTCAGGGGATAAATTAGACTAATTAACATGACAACACTCCTGTTCAAACATCTGCAGCTGCCATTTTGTCTCTCTTTTGAATCCCCTCCTTTCTTTTGATTCGTGTTGAGCCTGAATTCCTCATCAGCTGGGAGAGACGCTGGCGTTGTTCAAACCCACAGGGGGGGGGGGCTGACATCAGGCTGCACAAATAAAGCTGATTTCATCCATGCTCCTGCTCTGGAGTACAGCGGTTCTCCGTGTCTCGTTTGGGCTGCTGATCAATTATTTACCTGCTCTCTATTTTTACTCTCCTGCTCGTGGCTGGCCGCTCCCAGCCTGCCTTTCCATGTCCGTTTCCTACAATAAAGGCTGCTGGGGGGGGGGCAGATGTGAGATACCTCCATACACCTTTAACAGCAACAGCAAATCTGAGCCGATGCTCAATCTGCAGCCGAATCAAAGGATTAAAGCTGGATTCCATGATGGATGTACCTGATACCACCGCTGCTAATTAGGGTCCAACTTTAATCTGAAAGGTCCTGATGTGAATCTGAGAGATCTGCATCTGCTAAAGAAACACACCTGTCTTTATTAGTAGATCAATACATAGAGGATTTATTTGGCCTTTAACTAATCGCCGATGGAAACCAGAGATCATCTGGATTAACGGCTGGAAACAGAAAAACTGCATCTGAATAAACACCATAATTTATTCTGATTTTATTTGTCAATCATTTAATTTCAAAGTCTGATGAATTAGAATTCTTCAAAGTCGTAGGGAAATGGCCGTTCCAACCGTTGCGTTTCGATTTCTCCTAAATGGTTCCACGACTTTACACGAGTGAATAAAGTGAATGTGATTGGTCGTTTATCAAGAGGGCGGGTTGTTGTGGCTGAAGGTTCCCAAGCACTTTTGGTTGTGACCAGTTTCTCTGAAGCATCTTGCTAACCAGTTAGCAACTTAGTGCTAGTAGGTTCCTAATGGGAAATTCCATTGGGACCAAGTAGCACTAAATTGGTGACTTAGAAACGACACTGTCAAGGAACGCTATGGACAGAGGAAACATGCAAGAGAGGGAGGAGAGTTTAGTGTCGGAGGTCGTGGATGAGTCTCCTGCATCAGCCATTTTTTTATTTAGAGGAGGAAAGCGGGATGAAGATGTTGTGGAAGAGGACGCCAGGGCGGCAGAAGCTTGGTTTGGTGTAGAAGGCTTCCAGCCGTACATGTTTGAGCCCTTGCCTCGCATAGCGCTGCCAGTTCTGTTAGCTCTACGCCTGCTGAAGACACAGACGTCCATCCCCATGAACACTGGGATGGAACTCAGTGGGAAAGGAAAGGATTCTTATTTCAACCGGATGCGTATATTAGCTGCAACATATGAATCAAGATGCTATGAAAAATTTGATTGACAGATGACCGTTGATATATGATTGGCCGAATTAAGGTGTTCAGGCTGACGTATAACTAACTGGCCTGCAGAAGATAACGAAAAAAAAAAGATTTTTAGATTTTAAGACAGGATTTTTTTATTTTATTTTTTTTCTACCTTTTGGGACAATAACGTCCAATAAAGAGTACATTTATATACATGTTTAAGCCAGAATGATTTGACATTTAAATATGATTTCCCTACGACTTTAAAATCATAATTTATATCAAGGACAAAGGTTCTTAAAGTGGTTCCAGCTCCTTTCTGACCCCAGAGGCCCCAAATCCACCAAAGTTAACAAACTGATGCACATTAAAATGTTTTCATGTATAAATGTGTCATGGGGACGTAGATGTGCTTCTGTTCTTTATTTCTTCCACTTAGCAGAACAGCTCAGGCTCATTCAGATTAGATAGAGATTTAACTACATCTTTTTTAAGTCTGGAAACAGTTTATCATTTGGATTAGACCTGCATTTGGCTCTTTGGCTGCTTCACTCCGACTCTGAAGTCATTAAAAAAGAAATCTTTTTCATTCCTAAGGTGATCAGAAATTCTTCTGGATTAATTATCTGCTTCTATCTATCTGTTGGTTAATTACATTTATTTCCTTTATGTTTTTTTTTACAGATCATTCAGCTTGCCTTATAAGGCGAAAATCAATCTTTTAAGTTTTTAAGTTTAAATCATTATTATTATAAACTCAAAACGGAAAAATCTTGGATCAGTTTAATCAGGTTTCAATATTCATAAATCTTTATCTTGGCTCCTGATAAGTTCTATTTTTTTTAGCAGAATGATCGTTTACAGCAGCAGAGGCCTCTGGTTCTGGATCTTAGAGGTTCTCTGTAGAACAGCTTCAGTTTTACTGAGATTAAACTGAACCTGAGTGCTGGTTGATTACGCACCTCTAGCTCCATTTACACAGAACTTTTGAAACCGTGCTGAGAACCGTAACCATGACAACTGTTAAATGGGACGCAACTGAACTAGTACTAGTTCATTAGTAGGGCTCGGCATGGTTCATCTTTGGCCCCGTTCTCTGATAACAAAGGGCGCATGAGCAGACCGCGTCATCTCCTATTTACAGTCAGCTGTCTTATTTTGCAGGTTTTCCATGTGTCCGCCTTTATAAATCGCAGATCTCTTTACAACATCAGCTTCTTCTCAGCCTTTTGTTAATAAATGGCATCAAAAGAGCGTGGTGCGACCTGGGATGATGCAGAGTCTGAGGCTCTCATTGAAATGTGGGCGGAGGACGATATCCAGGCACATAAGTTCCTGAATGTTATGGGCGCGTTTTGTTTGCGTAATTCCCACCTTGAGAGCTGTAGTATCGTTGACCGCTGATAGCAGGCAATGAACCGTGCTAGCGCGATGTGAAAATGGTCGTAAGAACCAAATTCAGCACGGTTAACTGATCCAACTTGGTCCGAACTCGGCTCGGGTCGGTTTCAGAGGGGAAGTGGAAACGGTATCAGAGGAAAGAGGTCAGGCTTCCCTCGTCTGAAGTCAGTTTCCTTGAGTTAAATGAGGCAGAGATTAAGCTCCCCCTCCCACACCTGTTACTGCAGGCTGTCGATCACCTTCTCCTTGATTAGGAGACACATTTTTTTTTTTAAATCAAGGTTTTGTTTGGAATTTTTTTTCTAAAACATAAAACTTTCTTTCCAACCATAAGAAGTAGAATTTTGTTCTCATCTTGATTAGTTTTTCATTTTAAACAAACAGCCTGTGGGATGAAGAGTTGCTGGTTCAAATCCTTAAGTATTTCTAGCTGTGCACACATACTCTGCTTCCTCCCCAATCTGTGGTTCTGTGTGACAGGCTAGTGACCATCCCAGGACGTACGGCGCCTCTTCCCTACAGATAAGACCAGACCCGTTATTTCAGAGACACTCCAGCGGCTAAAGCCCAAAGTCTGCTGTTCAAACTACGACCTTCCCTGCTCCCAACGACTTCTCACACTTTCAGCGCTCTGTTTTCTGTCAGCTTGGAGATAACATCTTCCAGCCCTGCAGCTGTAATCTAATCTTCAGTGGTTAACTCTGCAGCTGAAACGTTTAATCAACAGATCGATCAAGAGAAGCAAAACAAATGAATCTTTTATTGATGGTCAGATAAAAGAAAACATTAAATGCGTCATGCTTGCATATGGGTGAATCAAAGCTGGCTTCTTTTTTATCATTTCTCACAACAACAAAGTGATAAAAGTTACAATCGGCAGAATAATCCAAACCAAACTAAGTCATAGCTGACTCTCTTTTTTTCTGCCACTAAAGGCTCCAAAAGGTTTTTATTTTCTCCAGGTTTGGGTTAAAATCAACTAAGCCTTTCTTAAAAATCTGTTTTCTTCTGTTCTTCAACAACAACAATAACCATCATGTTCACACCTGATTGGTGGAGGTGGGTTCTTAGACTGCAGCAGCTGTAAAGATCCGCCTCTGCGCCGTAAATGAGAGCTAAAAATGGGTTTTTGAATCTGATACACATGACAAAGAGGAATAAATTCTCCTCACCAAGCAGGAATTACATCTATGTTCTGTGTTCGGACAAGATGCCTTGTTGTCTGCACAATTTGAACAGATTTAACGAGAATTAATGGGGGGGAAAAAACGGTTTTCAAAATTAAGCTGAGTGTGTATTTTTGCTACTTTGACAGCAGAACTATCTCATGTTTCTTCAAATTAAAACCCTCATTTCTTTGCGACCTGACCAGCTCAGATTAGCACAAAGCTGTGAAGTATAAAGACTTTAGAGATCTTTAAAGATTAGATCTGAAAAGTTTGGCAGAGATTTACAAACAGCCCCATTTACTCTGATAAGATGAATAGAAAACAGTTTACTTAACCTCAGCATTAATGCAGGGGTTTGATTTCTTTTTGTATGGAGTGAACTTTATTCCATTATTGTAGCTATAAAGAACACAATTTGCAAAAGGAAATTTTCTCTAGAAATAAAACTTAAAAAAACAAACAAAAAATATATAAATATAAGTATTTTTATGTTCTTTAGCTATTTTAAATGTTTTTTTAATTTTACATTTTTATTTGTCAAACTTCCCTTTACAGATTTAGGGCTCTCCAGGGCTTTCATCTGGAGTGAGGAGCAAACAATAGTTTCTATTGGTCGGCATGGAGACTAACAAAACCATTTTGATTGGTCAAGGGTGAGTTTCTGTTGGGTTTGAAGTAAACAGAATGAAATCAGTTTAACTTAATTTAAAAAAAGAAAAAAATGAAAATCTGCAATAAAGTTGAAAAATAACGTTTGAAAAGATAAAATTTGAAGAAAAATATCTAACACTATAAAAAAAATGCATATGTAAAATTTAAATTTAGGTTAACATGGATGCATAAAAACCTAATTTTTATTTCAGTGTTAAATTCTGTTTAAAGTAACAGATTCTAATTACTTTACTGGTAGTTGATTTTCTTTATCAAGACCCCACTGATTTTTAATTGACCTGACCTGAAATCACATAAAAACACGTTTCAGACAAAATATAGAAGCTTTCAAATGGTGAGAAAACTTTTACAAATGTTAGATGTGTAAATTTTGGGAAAATCTGAATAAAATTTAATACTAAATTACTTAAAAATGAATCATTTAGGTTTGGTCTTCTAGCATTTTTAAAAGTAAAAAAATAATAATAAAGCAAAAAAAAGTCTTTGTTTTTCAGACTTTCTTCCTGTTCCAGTTTTTATCAGACCTCAGTTTCTAAAAATAAACTGCTGAGAAAAGAATATGTTTCACTTTGACTAAATATAAGGAGGTTGTAGCGCAGACGTCGCTACGTTCCTCTTTGAATCAACTCTACAGATCTGCTGTGATTTTCGACTTCAGTCGGTAGTTTCTCTTTACTGTTGTAAGGTTTGTTTAAAATCCCCTTAAACACAGAGATTACACAGAACTTACTGCAGATCTAAGAGGAAATTCAAGATTTACACAAGCTGGAAAAGTCGTTTGAATCCATTTATAAACAACTGCAGATTCCAAGATCGCCCGTTCAAGCAGCTGCAGGTGAGTTGAAATTATCCAGATGTGTCTGGAGGTGGAGAAAGCCTCAACCTCTCACTGTCAGCTGAATGAACTGGTCCAGCTGTTCAGCAGCCATCTGAGTCTCTGTCCACAGTCAGTCCGTTTTACACCACAGTTCACTGAGATGTTGCTCCCCAAGAAAGAAAATAATCTCACAAAGTTGGACTGAAACTCCCAGCTGTTTACTCTGGACAATAAGAGGTCTGCATCCTCAAGCTGACCGTCCCTCCATGCAGGACCTGGACAGCTCCAAGGTAGCTAACATCTGTGCAGAGCCCACACATCCTGGACACAGACTGCTTAGACTTTTACCGTCCGTTTATTTTCCCAGATTGTCTCTTTGATAAACTAATCCATTAACATGAGCCTCTTTTTCTAGAAATAATGAAACATTTTGTACTTTTCTTTTTCTACAGTGTACTTAAAGGAATGGAGGACGAGCCTGAAAGTGCATTCGAATTATATCAGGGCTCTTCAACGTTTTCCAGGCCAAGGACCCCCAAACTGATAGTGAGATGGAGCAGGGACCCCCTAGTTTTATATATATTGTATGAAATTGTGTTATATCAAACTGGTCCTATAGTCACCCTATTACAGATGGAGTAATTTAACAAAAGCTATTTCTCTCTTGGATTATTAAAGCATTAAAGCAACGGTGCCCAGCTTGAAAGAGCTCCTGTGTGTGCATTGATGACTGAAAGACATCTTCTATTTACTACAGTGTGTTGAATTCATGTTAATGTGGGATTTAAAGATTTTTGCGACCCCCATGCAGTGCCTCTGTGGTCCCCCTAGGGGTCACGGACCCCCTGTTGAAGACCTCCGCATAAGAGGTTAAAAATCAGACGAAAATCGCCTACAATTCTGGTGAGAAACGTACCAACAAGGAAACAAATAATCAGATTGTGATTATTCTGATTATTGAAATAATCGTCAACTAATTCAGTACTCGATTAATCATTAACTGGACGATGGAGACTCTAAAACATGCCAACTGGAAAAGTTTGAAGGTGAATCAAAAGGTGAAAGTCAAAAGTTTGAATTTCACCTGGGTCCATTTTGTAAAAAAAAAAAAATTCTTTCTTGCCCCAGTACCAACAAAAGATTGAGCTGCGCAGACGCCGCACCAACAAACATGCATGGTAGTGGCAGCATCATTCTGTGGGCTGCTGATTTGAACTACTTCTAAATCCTCCCACATCATCTTGAATCCATTTATAAACATTTGTGTTTTCAAACAATCCTAAAGGGATTTATTTATTGGTCTGTGGACGATGCTTGAAAATCAGATCCAGGGAAAGAAACCAACTTAAATTAAACCTCAGCACAAAGATAGGTCCAACATCAGTCAGAATCACAGTTAACCCAATGTTGATAAAGGTTTATAAATAAATCAGCATTTCTAGAACATAAAAAAATCCTAAAATAGTTAGAATCTATAAACCTTTATTACAGTAATACTCTGATTAGGCAGAACATTAAGACCACAGTGGAGTAAAGATCATTTACCTCACATCTGAGCTGAGTGTTTACATGCATACTATAAGTTATAACTGGATAAACTCAGAGCAGGAAGTATTCAGCCAAAATGTGTGAAACATTAGAGCTTCTGATGTTAATATTTAATTCAAACCATCAGATTTCACCTCCAGGCGAACCGAGGCTGGAGCTGCCCGCAGCCCGGGGAAGGTACTCCAGCATGGGGGCAGACTCCGGCTGACCCACCGATGCTCCAAACCGGCTTAGCTCGTTAGCAGCCGAGCTAACCCACCTGGTTAACCGCTGGTTAACCGTTCACCGGGGGTCACCAACATGTTATAACATGAAAGGAAAAAAAAAATCACGGGGACGTGAAGGCAACCTCCACCAGCGCGTGAGATTAGCGCGAGACATCTCTCAGAAACACACTGATTCACGGTTTCAAGTTTCACTCATTAAAAAAAGCACAAGCAGCAAACACCAAGCTGCACGAGATTCTGCTGATAATTATAAACGCGCGCGCGCAGCACCTAAAACACACGCGCGCACGCGAAGGCGCACGCTCACCGGTCCGTGTGGCTGTGAACGGTCCGGTCCGACTCGCTCTTACCTCCTTCCTGGTCCGGTTGGAGACAGGCTGGAATGTTCTTCTTCCAGCCGGGCATGATGCACCTCAGGGCGGTTAGGGAGTCCAGGGCGGCCCGCTAGCAGTCACACACCAGCAGCAGCAGCGGCAGCGGGGACAGCAACATGGCTAGTTAGCTGTAGCTTCAGCTGCTTCACCTCCCTCTCTCTCCTCCTCCCACTCCTCTACTAGCTCTCTCTACCCCTCCCTCTCTTACGAAACTCTACCCCTCCAGCCTCCGCGGTCTCCGGGCACGAGAGCGGGTGACGTGATGACCGTGAAGGAGTGCGGAGCCGCGAGCTCCACGGTCTGCTCCGTTATCTCCACAGATGGAGCTCCGGTCCAAATGACCGGACTGTCAACTGGTTTCACAGCACCGCCGTGCACGCGCATCATTCATTCATGGCAGATTTGTTAGAGGGCATGGAGAGCGCGGCTTAGGGAGTACAAACTGTAAAAATATATAATAAAACCCCAATACTCTTCATGAAAGTAACCAACTTTACTTCAATCTCTTTAATATGATTTACTTTTTTATTTCTATTACCTGCTATAATGCTTCCTCAGCAATAAATCATCACCCCCTGTTTTTACCTCTGAGGTCTTCATCAGGGGCGGATTTAGGAAATCTGGGGCCCCGGGCAAAGGCAGACATGGGGCCTTCTGAATTGAGAAGACACATAAGACAGAGCCATTATACAGATACAGAAATGTTAATAAAATATATAATTTGTTCTACATTTTGTCCCTCTCTTCTTTTTTCCTGTTTTCTTATCATATTGAAAATGTGCTCAGCTGACATTTCATTCTGTCTCAAAAGGAATGAAAGAATTTTCCAATCACTACTTAGCTGATTGCTCCTTCCTGTGTTTCCAATAAGGCGACGTCAAAAATAAATAACCCAGTCCTTCTTTTCACTGTAGACAAGCCACGATCTGCTTCTCTGTTTTTCATTTGGATGAAATAATAACTGCATGAATCATGACAGTAGACAAGATAGAGGAGAGCAGGAGGCGGGGTTACTAACCTACTTTGCTGCCTTTATGTTAACACCAAACAGAGAATTTTAACGAAATGATTTTTATAGTTTTTTATAGTTGCATTAAACATACATGTAAAATGAGTTTTATGGGGCCTCCAGGAACATGGGGCCCTAGGCAACCGCCTAGTTTTGCGTAATGGTAGTTCCGCCCCTGCCTTCATCACCTTAACAACACGTTTTTAGATCCAAGAGCTTCCTCTTGATGTGGTTTAACTTAGGAGATGAAGTGGGGAGCAGTTGAGGTGATGCGGTGGAGCTCTCCAGGGTGGATGTTTTCCTGGAATGCTTTGCTCTGAGGAAACCACAGAGAAAGCTTAAAAGTCCTCAGAGGACCTGTGCATCCCTTCTGTCCTAAGAACACCTGGAAGATGGGCTCATGCTGAATGGATGGAGATGGATGGAGGGAGAAGTTTTGACATTGAAGTATCCCATCTCATTTGGTATCTCAGGCATTATAAACATGTTATTAAGGAGTTTCTTTGGACTAAAACACAAAGGCCCACAGTCAGAAATGTCCCTCTTTCTGCCAGTTGGACATGACTCCAGAATCTAGGAGCTGAACTGGCCGAGGTCCACATGGAGCCGTCATCCTCTGCACCATTTAGCAGCCGGAATCCGCTTCCAGCAAAAAAAATATCAGTTATTTTTTGGCAGCTGATCAGATCTGTCATAAATAACTGCTGATGGATCACAGTGGAAAACAAGCTCAGCATCCAAGTTCTGATGATTTGATCAATAAAAATTTAAATAGTCTTTATCTAAATATCTCTCACTGTTAGTTCAAACTGTTATGATTAGAGCTTCACAAATAAAACCTATTTTATATATTATATTACTCAATAATTATGGAATATGACTTTCATGTTCTAAAAAGCTGTTTTAATGGGATGGAAAAAACGATAAACATTCAGGCAAATTCACAATCATCTCCATCAAGAACACTAATTATCCGTTTATTATAGCGACTGGAGCTGCATTTATTTATGAAGACATGTGGAGAATCATTTAAGTGGATTACATATCAGAACCTATAGAAATATCTTGGTCATGCAGCGTTATGAAGCTTCAGGGGAAAAAAACAAAGCATGCATGAAGCTATCAGCTGTTTGGAATAATAATCTTCATAAAGCCCTTTAGATCAGCCTAAGCTTTTAAAGTATGAAACTAAATAGTGGCAAAAATATTTATTTAACAAATTATTTGCAGCAGATTTTTCACGTGTTGTTTTCCAATCAGCTGAGGATGTTTTTTCTGATCAAATACGGAGCAGATTAGATTAAATGTCAGAATCTCTTACAACTCAGTGTGTGTTTTACACACATGATGTAAAGAGATAAAGTATCCAGATTCAAGATGACACAGTGCTGTTTGAAGATGCAGCACTAATGAATCTGCAGAGACCACACACACAAAGCTGCACAGCAGCATCTGAAGTCTGGATCCTGTCCGGACTCGCCTCTGAGGAATTTAGCCTCCAGCGCCACTCAGCTACGACTTAAAGGGCTATTCTGCCTAAAAGTGAAGAAGAACTAAGGATTGTTGAAATAGAGACTGAAGATGAAGCATACCACCGTGGTATTTGTTTCTTTTTAGGCTGCTGTGTGCAAACTTTAAAACTCTTTTTGCTTATTTAGAATAGTACTGCAAAAGAATATTTCACCCCAGATGCCATCTCTTTTTTTTCTTCATAAATCCAACATGGCTGAGTGGAAATCCTCCTAATCAAAGCACAAATGGTCTGTTTATGAGGCAGCATTTCAAATTGAATAAAGTCCGGGGTTTGACTAGACTCAAAAACCCTTTTATTTGCAAGAGCATTCCAGAGGAAGACTTTCTCCTTCAGACTTGCTGCACCATAAACGCACCAGGGAGCGCTATCACAGATCCTTCCTCCCAGCAGCTGGAAGACTCTATAACCACCACTGTTCCCAACAACCTCATTAAGTTGTTAAATTCATGCTGATTTTGCACAGTTTCTACCTTAGTCAGTTAAATAACATGCTGCTGTTAGTTTGCACGTCCCTGATGTTGCTTTTTTCAAATATCCATTACTATTAAAAGGCTCATAGCTGTATATTGGTTATTTATTGTTTCATATTGCTAAAAAAAAAACATTTACAGTACAATATTTTATTGTTTATCTTTTAACTTTTCCTTATTATGTTATTATTATACATTTTTCCAAGGTCCACATTTGTGTGACCATTTTATCTATAATCTTTTTGCTGCTGTAACCCAGAATTTGGAAATAAAAAAGATATTTTCTATTCTATTCTAGATTATTTTGGACTGTTTTCTTACTGTCCCTGCTTAAGAAAGTAGTCATTTTATTTTATTTTTTTTTTTTTTCAACAGTGTCCTGTCTGGCGATGTGGTAATAATTGTCTTGATGCCAAAAAGAGCCCAAAAGATTTTGCTTTCACAAGTGGAGCAGTACGGCTATCTCCATAGTGTTCTGCTTGATTTATGCATATAAATAGCTTCATTATAGTTATGCAGGGTGTATTAAAGATTATATGGACACTCCAATGTAAGTAGAAACAGGAAAGGAAAAACAGAAAAGAAGGAGAAAAAGATGATAGAGAAGAGGAGATAAAAGGGGAAATAGCGATAAAACATCTTCTTCAGTCCGCTTCATCACCTGCGAAGAGATGTAAAAAGAACCAACATAACCAACGGATATAGTATAAGAGGAAGTAACGCCTAAAGTACTGATGACTTGCATACCACAATTTGAAACTATCGCGGAAGTAGTATTATTTTAATCTAAGTACCTGGAACCAAGCACCTGTAGTTGTTTTTGTGGGAGTGCACTTGTGCATGTAAAGTTTATCCAAAGCTGAAAAATGCTCTGGCCCAGTGGTTGTGGAAGATTATCTCAAGAGGCGCCCCTCCAGAGCAAATTCTCCTTCCAAGGGAGTTAAGTTCACCGTTTTATCAATTATACGATTTTTTTAGATTCTTAAGCAGCAAAGCAGAATTAGAGGATTGTAGCTCAATGTCTGGCTGTAATTCTATTGGTGAAATGTTGTGTTAGATTTATGGCTAATGACCTCCTAGATGAGCCATGAATGAGTCATTTTCTATTTATGTTGAAAAAGACTAACTTTGGTATTTGTACTTTTTTGTCAAATATAAAAACCAAAGAAACAATTTTTAGAACGACTTAAGAAATATGTGATCTGATAATTGTAGATTTAAGGAAATAATCTGTTGTAATTGTGTCATAATGTTCTTTAAAGGAATAGTACACCCAAAACATGATTAAATTTTCTCATTTTCTACTCACCCCCATGCTGAACAATTATGGATGCTACCCACTCAGGACACTTTTGGAATACATTGACTCTAGCAGTATGGAGGAATATTGGACACGTTTTTTTGTGGACTTTTATGGACCTTTCTGTCTCGGGCCATAGACCTCCATTATTTGAATGTCAGCAGACAGCAAGAAAGCCTCCCAGATCTCAAGATGCATTTGAGATATCAAAAAAAAAAGTACTCCAGAGTGTTGTTCAGCATGGGGTGAGTAGAAAATGAAGGCTAATCATGTTTTTGGGTGTACTATTCCTTTAAGGTGGACAAAACACAACTAGAAAACATGTACAAATGCAGAAGAAACTAAAAAGAAACGTAAAAACTTATTGTTTGAGAGTAAAATATTGAGCATTTAGCTCAGTTTTGTCTAAATTAAGAAGTTGAAAAAGATTATCTTGCTGAAGTTGTACTGATAAAGCTAGAGATCTTTAGCATAACATTGTCTCCAGGATTCTGGGTTATATTTCTCAAAGGAAGAACCAGTATAAACAGAGTCTAAACCCCTGTGGAACACCATAAAGAATTCCAATAAGCTTTTTGACATTTAGTTATTAATTTTCATCAAACAATCATGATTCCAGATCTTTGCATTAAGATTTTGTCACCATCAGTCACAACATCCTGAATGTTTGCAGATAAAACAATCAAACCTTTTAAGTATTTTCTAAGAGTAAAGAATGAGGTGTTCTATATCCTCTGTCAAATTATCCATCATTCTTGAGCTCACAATCAGATATGAAGTATTTTAGAGTAGAAAAAGTCCCACCATTATCTGCAGTGGACTGGATCTGATGGTTTGACAGGAGGAGGAAACACAACTCCCACTGGATCAAAACAAACAAATAAAAACACCAGATTGTTTGCAAAAACAGCAGTGATTAACTGACAGCCTTCACTGTGACAAGCATCCATCTTTCTTCCCAACGGAGTTTTCCAGAGACGGGTGGAGGAGGGAGAGCAGGAATAGACCCAGTGAAGTGGAAGAATGGGTCTCTTCAGGCCATGAGATAAAAAAACAGAGAATGACCTGAATATGAACAGGGAAAAAACAGAGCTGGAAACCCATGTGACTCCATCAGAGTGAATCCATGCAGCTTTACTGCCCTTCACAATAAGCTTGGGAGAATTAACTCATTATTACAAGCAGGTTTACGAACTAAGAGTTTAGCTATTCCAGTCAGGATGAGCAGCCAATTCTTTTAGTGAGAATTCAGATAGAAAAGAAAAACAATCACGTAATTATAAAAAGGAAACACACCATGTCCTTTGACATCTCGAAATAACTTTTAACCGTCCGTGAGGTAGACACCGTGTCTACTTTTAAGACAAGCCTTAAAACTGTCCTTTTTGATAAAGCTTATAGTTAGAGTGACTCAGGTTATCCTGAGCTTTATCTCTATCACAGTTATGCTGCTATAGAGGCTTAGACACACTGCTGGAGGAGGATAAAGGGACCCCTTTTGATCATTCTGCTGCATTCTATCTCTATTCTCCCACTCTGCAGAATCCTGTTAATTCAATCTCTAACTGTTCTGCTCTGCTCTCACTTTTCTCATATGTGAGCTTCATCTGGTCTGGTGTTGTTCCTGTTTGGCTGTGACTCCATCCTGGAGAGCCAATATTAGCTGTGCTGCTGCCATCAACACCTTTGTTTATAGATGTTGGAGATCGGCCTGTTTTTCAGTGTAGTCCTGTTTTCTGACTGTGACTAACTGTATGTGTTCTCTCTTCATCCTCTGACATGGGAGCTGGCTCGGGCTCGTCTGTCTGGCTGTGTGTGTTTCACTGGATGGGGCTACATGTGTGACATGTTGACAGTTGCCTTTTTGTATTTCTGCTTCTTTCTGTATCTGCAAGCACTGCAATGCTGCTTGAGACCCCAGTGTTCGGCCTCCAGCCTTGAGATGGCCACTCACACTGAGCCTAGTTCTGCTGGTTTCTTCCTGTGTTAAGGAGCTTGTCTGCCTCTCCACTGTCACTACAAAGCATGCTTAGTGTGAGGGGATTTCCTTTAAATCCAATGAGTGGAGTGCAATCCCAGCTGGTTTCCTTAGATGATAGAAACTTTGGACGGATCAGACTGACTGGATGATCCTGGTGAACTCTAAAGAAAAATAGCCATGAGATGACATGTGTTGTGAATTGATGCTACATATAGAAGCTCAATTTAATTAACTTACGTAACCACCATAGCAATTGAAAGCTGAACTTCTTTTCACCAGTTAAAGTTTAAGACTCACGATATCCCTTTAATGGAACCAGTCAAGCAATATGAAATAGAAAAAAGATTTAACCAAAAAAAAAAAAGAACAACAAAGAGATAATTTCCTGATCTAAATAAAAAATAAGACACATTTTACATTTTATAGAGCACATGCTTGGTTTTCCATTGGCGAATATCTGGAGAGGACGTGGTCTTGTTTTGAGATATCTACTGGAGCCTTCTGGATCACTGATTCAACATCTGGAATACGGCTCTACGCACTGTGGAGGACCAGAGAAGGCGAACATGGAGCTTCTTTTTTCTCCTCTGTAGATCTTTATGAATCCACCAGCTGTTGATGGATGAACATTCATGATGTTTTGCCTCAGGCCTTCTCGCTCACAAACCTCCAGATTCCTTCAATGCTTTAACAAGATTTGACATATTGAAAACAGAAAGATGCAAATCCTCTTCCATCTGTTTTTGAGGAGAAGCCAAACACAGAAATTCAGAAAGGGAGGTGGATTAAAAGTGAAAATATTTACTATTTTCCAAGATTATAGCTTCCCTGAATATCTGGCTTCTTCTGTGTTTTTTAACGTTATTGTTCCTTTTGGTCTTTATCCAAAATGAGTTTAAATCTAATCAAGTTTTGATTTAATAGAGACCTTTTATTTCACGCAATGTTATTATCTCTGCTTTTTAATGCATTTTAATTGCATTGTTATGCATGGCTGAGCCAACTTTATCAAAAAAATTGTGCAGTCACAGATCAAAGTATGAACTTAAACGAATGGATAATTAAAATGAATAAAAGCATCAACATTTGGAGCAAGTAATTAAAAACATTTATTATCTGCTGCTATCAAAGACTTCTAATAAAGGTAACCTTCCAATCAGTTTTTAGTTTTCAGGGGAACCAGGAGGAGGTGCTAAAATGTTTTGGTATATTTTCATCCTTTGATGACTACAGAAATCTCTCCCTTGACTTATTTTGGTCCAGTTCCCGACATTTTGAGTCATTAGACGACATCCTTTGTGTACAGTTGCCATGGTTTCAGGTGTTATTCTCTGCCATGGTGAGGGAAATGGAAAGGACTCTGTGTCAGTGTCCTTCTGCTCTGTGCTGACACGACAGACGCTTCACGTCTCAGCGAAGATCCGCTCGCCGTTCTCATCTCCAAACTCCAATGAAATCCTCCTTCATGTCTGAGGAGATAATTACAGTGACTCATCCAGCCTGATTTTCCTCTCGTCTTCATCAAGAAACTGATCAGAGCAGAATGACTGAAATGTAATCCTCTTCTTCACACCTTCATCATGTTATTTATCATCTTAATTTCTTCCTGACAGGAATCTGAAGTAGGGTCTGTGCAGTAATCGTCAGCTGCTGCTGAAGCCTTAATACAAAGTCATGAGCAAACATTAGCACACATTTAGTGGATGGATACACCTACACTGGAATCACAGCCTGCATATGTCAGCTGCAGCTTTATGTGTCAACATAGAGAGAGCCCGGGGGTTTGTAAACATCCCACGCCGCTGATCGCTGTGACTCATCTCGCATTTATCCGTCTGTCCTTTATGAGCCTCATTCACTTAAAGCGATTCTAAACATACCGAACATCCTACCTGAATCGACATTAGCCTCTTGTTTTATCACCTACTGTGACTTTAATCCATTTCTGAAGGTTTCAGTTTAACCTGAAGCTAAAGATAGCCCTGAACTAAACCCCCATTAAACCGAATCTTTAGGTGGTTTCAGTTAGATTTTATACACATTTAACACATTAATTTAACCTTTAACTGATATAAACATAAATCTAACCTCCAACCTACTTTCTGTTCCATCTACAAAAACCCCCAGGACATTTACAGAGAACCTTTTAAAGAGTGCTGCTGACTCATTGGTCACTATGGTGATTCCCGCCTTAAAAGCTGGGCATCACCATAGTAACCATTGACTTATAACCTCCAGTAAATAGTGAGAATCTTATGTTTTATTTGAAAAAAAAACTGAACTTTTAAATACAGAATGAAAAGTGTGTTGGTTACTATGGAGATTCCCGCCAAAATGCGAGACTCTCCTTTTTGGCTGATAAATCAGAAGCATTAAACTTAAATTTCAGTGACTGTGTAATGATGCCTTCACAGAAAATATCCAGTAAAGCCATGCTGCTTCGGTACTAAACACATAAAGGGTGTTTTATACATGAACAAAAGCAGATTGTTTAGGAAAGGAACTAAAAGCTTAGCTCTATGTTCTGTAGGGAAACTTTAAAAAGTACCACAGAAACAAAACAAATAGGAGGTTGTTTCTCAATTCACAAGAACGGGAGTACGGACTCGTGTCCTCGCCAAGTATATTCTTGAGAAGAACACAGGAAAGTGGGAGAATGGGAGCATGCAGCATAAATGGGTCAATTTGAAGAGAAGCGTACTCGTGACGTCACCACATGCTCGGCCCGTCTGGAGCCGCATTTCACCTCCTGATATTAAAAATCAAGATAATAAATTCTTACTTTTTTTCATTTAGTGGGGAAATAATGTTTAACACAGTCAGATAAGGGGCGTGGTTTGGGGGCGCAGTGGTTAGCACACATGACCCATGTACGAAGGCCTTAGTCCTCGGCATGGCTGACCCGGGTTCGAATCCAACCTCTATCTTATACCTCATTTCCTGTTAGCTTACTGTTTGAAAAAAAAGCCACTAGTGCCATAAAAACTAAAAAAAAAAAAGTCAGATAATTTGCCATATAAAACAAGAACAAAAAAAAATCCCCATCAGAACCAGCAGTACTTCATACAAGGCTTTGCAGAGAAAGGGCTGCTGCAGATGGGTTAACATTAGCCCTGCCTGTGGTTGTTCTTGGAGCTCTGCAGGTTACCTGTCCTCTCAACATCAAATTTTTTTTTAAATTATTTACTAATCAGTAAATGGGTTATATAGTGACAGTTAAAGTACAACGTTATCGCCTCAAATTATCTTAAAACGTACTTTTATTGATCAACAACAACAGCAAAGAGAACTTTTAACCGAATCCTCTGAGCTCTGTGAGCGCTCCATTGAAAGCCGCTACTGCCGCAGTGCATGCTGGGACAGCTGTCAATCTCAAGAATGGACAAGTCTGCTCTGATGCATTCTGGGTACAGAGAGAGGGGCGAGAACAACATCCAGGGACTTTGTCCGTTCTCGGTCTGCTGTTCTTGTGAATTGGAACAGTACTAGTGCTGAGACTGATGACGTTTCATTAGCACACGAGAACGCACAAGTACACATATTGAGAAACAGCCAGACTCTCATCTAAACTCTGCTGTTTGAGGACATGTAGGGTCCCAAAGAACGTGAACCGAACCAGAAATTTATGTCTGCATTTCTTTATGCAATAAACTGATTTACTTGCATGAATCACTTCAAATTAAATGTAAACTTTACTGGTGGTCATCTGACGATCAAACGGTTAGCCGTGGCATCCAATCGGCCCAAAATCTGCACATCATATAAAAGGCATTCAGGTACAAATGGGAAAGTTTGCTGTCTAAAAATAAAAAAATCAAAGTGATTTAAACATGTTTTATCAAACTAGATTAAAAGCCGATCAGAAACTAAATCTTTTTAACCTAAACAGGTTCAATCTGATGCTGAGCCTTTTATTAAAACCTGAAATGAAAACTCTGAAATATACCAAAATAAACATTAGACACCTACTGACCTAATAACCTATATCGTAAATCAGTCCTATAAAAACTAACCTTTGATAAAAATCTTTACGTAAATAAACTTCACTCTCAGTGGATTTGACCTTAACTATGGTCCTAAATTAATTTCTAACCAAAAAAATAGACATAAAACCAACCTAAATTGAATCTAAGCTAAAGTAAATGTGAACTGAGGAAATCTATAAACATTAAAATTCACATTTTCAGGTTTTTGTTTTCCTCTCCAGTGGACCGCGACTGTCTGCAGGAATTTATGTCTCTGCTACATGACTAACACAGGTGCACGCTAACACTCACAGCATGAACAGCATCCCTAATATGTCTCCTGCAGTTACAAACCCCACTGTGGACGTATGTGTTGGTGATGAATCATTTCTGGGCACAGGATAATGTCCTAAATAAAACTCTGCACACACATGCAGAGAAAGCTGCAGCTGTATTTGGTTTTCTCTCTGCTTGCTGATCCGGTTCAGGACGCAAGCACTCACCGATGACAGCTCCTCTGACTACACCTGCAGCAGGCCTGAGAGGATCTGATTGGCTGATTAAGACAAAGCATGGATTAATAAAATAGCAAACTGCATTTAACAGCTGCACATCAAGGGCGTCTGGTGCTAAAGACAGAACTTCACCCCCTCCAATGTCTTAATCATTTGAATGAAAACTCATTAGCTGAGTAATTGTGCCTGTTCATTTAGTTCTGCCTCCGCTTTCTGAAATCGGAGACTATTGAAGCCCAGATTTTGCCTTATAGTGTTCAGAAAGAATGAAATATTACAACGCAAAAAAACAAAAAAAAACATCTAAGGATCGGAGCTCTACAAACACAGAAAGTTAATTAACTTCATTCATGTTGAAATTCATTCATTCATTCATACAGTATTTTATTTAGATTCATTGCTCATGGATTCATGTATTTTGAGTTGATTTTTTTGTTCAACAAAATTCAGCTGCTCAGAAATGCAGGACGTCACATCAGACCAATAAAACCTTAGCTTTTGTTTATTTAAAGAGATTTAATTCTAGGCTTACAAAATCAAAAGGAAAACTGTCATTATGTTGGGGCTGACTGGCTGGAGTACTAATTCCCTTCACCTGTCTAACTCCGCCCGTATCTCTGTCCCATTCATCTGATTCACCTGCTCCTGCTCTTATTTGACCAGCTCTATAAACGGTTATCAGACCCAGATTATTCTCGAGCCAGTGGTGAGAGCGTTTCAACATTACCTTAGTGTTTCTGATTACCTGTTCTGCCTCTCAACCACTGAGCCTTCCTATTCCCGTCTGATCAGTTTTAACCTGCCTGCTTTCAGTCATCAGTGCCAGATTATTCTTGAGCCAGTGGGGAGAGTGTGTCCAGTGTTACTTTAGTGTTTCTGATTTCCTGTTCTGCTTCTCAACCACTGAACCGGCCTGTCCCAGTCTGATCTGTTTGCCTGACCTGTCTGTGGACTCCTGCTGGATTCTGTCGATTTAATGAACTTGGAGCTGTTTCCTGTACCGACCTGGATTCCCCTTCGGAATTCTGATCTCCTGAGCATGTCCTCGACCTCGCCCTCTGAGTTTTCCTGTCCTCCTTCATCTGCTCGGATCTGATCTCCTGCTTGTTCTCCTTCATCCAGGGCTGCGGCGCCAGGGCTCTCTGGGCAGCGCCTGCTGCATCTTGTTGTCAGCCCACCGGCTGGATCCTACCTCAGTCTCTAGGCTCAGACTGAACTAGTAAACCAGATTAGTTCACCATATTTACGTGATCACTAACCTGGATTTCCTTTCTGCAGAGGTTCCTGCAATAGACGTCCTAGTTGCTGCTACTGCAGATCAGTTTTTTTTGTTAAATAAAGGCTTTTGAATTATCTGTCTGTCTGCCTTTAATACTGAATCCTCCATTCTGAGACATGACAAAATCTGATGACAAAAAGCTTCTGCTACAAAAGTTGCACGTCTAAGTGTATTTATGGAAATTTATTGGAAGGAACTTTTTTTTTAGACTAGAGAATGAAAGCCTCATAAAGTTATTATTTTTTTTTTTATACGCGTGGACTGAGGTGAGGTTTATAAGCCACCATATTAAGATCGATTCAGAATCAGAACCAGAAAAACTCTATTTCCAAGCAGTGTTTCACACCTATGAGATATTTGTTTTGGTGATGCAGAAAAGCAAAATCACGGTGGACATACATACAATTGGGAATTTAAATGATATTGAACTTAATAGCATTTAGATTTACTGAGTTATCTACTTTCGTTTTTAACTGACCTCATCTCAACCTCACAGAGAATCTCTGGAACTCTGTCAGGAGTCTAATCCTAAAGTCATTTAGGATTAAAAATAAAGACACATATTATAACAAATAATCTCTGGAACTCAGGGGTAAATGTTGGTTAAACAAAAAAAAGGTTTATAGAAATAATTATCTTCATGTTACTGACTTTATCTTCACAAACCTGTTTTTACAACTCTAAGGAGTCATGATAGAAGACAGAGCTATAAAATCCCACCATTAATCCAGTCAGCGGATTCGGTGCTGCTATCGCTGCAGGCTTGGATGAACCGACTGTGTTTCAGATCAGGATCACAGCACAGACGCATCAGAGGAAATTCCTCAGAGCTTCAGCTTCAGTAAAAAAACCTCTGAAATGATATTACTCTACAAGTTTACTACTTTATCTCCAGGTTTTTTTAATGTTGTGTTGGAACTGGGATTATGAGCAGTTTGTTTAAATTGGATGCAAATTCATTAAGCTAAATGAATTAGAAAATGTAACAAGTGAGGTGATTTTAAACATAAATCCCCTGAACATAAATGTGTTTTTAATGAGCAGGATGCTTTTATTTGGAAATCTTACATGCAAAAACATTTTATCCCTTCAAAATAAAACAAATACATATAATTTGTTCCAACCACGGCCCTGCCAGGCATGCACAGCTGTAAAAATCAGTCATTTTAGAATAACAACTTCATTAATCCAACTTTATAACAGTGTTTAAAGGATTTAATTGGGGAAATAATTAGAATAAAGCAACAAACACATTTCTGTGGGTTTAGTCGCCTCTCTAGCATGATGAAGAGAGGAGGCCTTATAATATTTCTTTTTAAAGAGATAAACTGTGCTACTACAATACTAAATATTGATACAATAACTGAGTGAACCACTTGAAATGAAGAAGATAGCTGCTTTTAAAACTATCTTGCTAATTCTACTTCCTGTTTCTACCAGCCAAGCAGAACCTAATTGTATGACATTACGCCTTGCATCACCTGGTTAAATTGCTCCAGTGGATGGAAAATGTCTATTTTGCTTTTTTTCCCACAATATTTCAGAACTTTGCTCAAAATTTGCACATTTGGATGGAAACAGCAACATTGATGCTTTTCTCATTCTGCTTGTGGATATGGTGTCATCTTATACAGCTTATCTTTTACACAGTTTGATGCAACTATTTCTAAGTCCTGAGACAATATAATGTTAAAACCCTGCTTTCTGCCATCCAACAAAAAACGTTGATTTTCTATGTTTAAACTATCCTTAGTCTCCTTATGCTTAAAATCAGTGGCAGTTCTGGATGAAATTAAAAAGAGGGATCAGTGTTTTTTTGTTTAGATTAACAAAAAAACAAGGCACATCATTTAGTATAATAAGCGAGGCACAAAGCTGAGGTTGCAGAAGCCTGATCTGACCGATGAAAACTGCAATCACAGAAATTTCTAGAGTAAATTGTAAAAAGGCAAAATATTCAAATTATTCCACTGGAGGCATCAGAGAAAATCTCTTCTGTCAACACATCATAATTCATCATAATGAATGTATCTAATATTACCCTACAAAAACGGGTCTAAAAATATTTTAAAAAAATGCATTTACCTTTAATTTGAGAAGGAAATGACGATGATGTGCAATAGAAAAGAGTATTTTTGCTCTTAAAAATGATAAGCATTATTAATTTTAAAAGTAAATGATCTTATTCCTAGGAACTAGTCTAATTTATCTGCTCTATTAAGGGAAAACACTTCATTCAAGAAAAACGTACCTGACCATATTTCATTTTTTTTGTGTATGGCTGTTTCTCTATTCACAAGAACACGAATACGGACCTGTGTTCTCACTAAATATGTTCTTGACAAGATCCACAGAAAGTATGGAGAACGGGAGCAAGCAGAACAAACTGGAACAGAAGCGTACTTGTGACATCACCACATTCAAAGTTGGTCTGGAGATGCATTTCCCCTCCTGTTATTAATAGTCTCTAGATAATAAGAAATTATGACTTTTTTTTGTTTATTGGCTGAATAATAATTAACAAAGTCAGATAAACAGGAATAAAATTAACAGCAGTTCTTCACTATGCAGAGAGAGGACTGCTGCAGACGGGCTAACGTTAGCCCTGGCTGCCATTAGCCTCGGATGTCAGCTGGTTGCTGCGGTCCTCTCACCATTGGACTTTTTCTTTTTAATTATGCATTAAACCGGTAAATGGGCCATATACTGACGATTAAAAGGATAATGTTCTCGTCTTAAATTATATCAAACATACTTTTTTAGAACCACAGGCACAGAAAAGAGAACTTTTAATTTAGCACTCTGAGCTCTGTGAGCACCCCATTGGAAGCTGGTGCTGCCATGGTGCATGCTGGGACAGCTGTCAATCCTGAGAACAGACAAGTCTGCTCTGATGCATGCTGGGTAAAGAGGGAGGGGCGAGAGCAACATCCGGGGACTTTGTCCTTTATCGGTCTTGTGTTCTTGTGAACTGGAACAGTGCTGGGGCTGATCACGTTTCAAAAGCACAAGAGAACGCACAAGTACTCATAAATGGAAACAGCCTATGTCTTTAGTACAGGGGCCATACCAGGGGCCAGGACAAGTTCTAAGTTGGCACTCACCCCTGATTTTTAAAATCAACAGAAAACTAAGATTAAGTCACATTTGGCGCCCCTCAGCTCTCTTCTTGCATAACACCCTGGGCAGCAGCCACTGGGTGTGAAAGTCCCAGCCAAACAAATCCTTTCATTTAAAAAGAGTGGGGATTGGTAGCCTAGTGGTTAGGGCATAGAGCTGACTCAAATGCAATCCCTCACACTAAGCATGCTTGTAGTGACAGTGGAGAGGAAAAACTTCCTTTTAACAGGAAGAAACCTCCAGCAGAACCAGGCTCGGTGTGAGCGGCCATCTTCTGAGGCTGACTGGGGTTCAAGGAGACAGAAGCAGAGATACAGAAGTAACTTGTCAGCCAGCTCCACAGGCGGCCCTGTCCAAGAAACACACAGCCAGGCAGACGAGCTCCAAGCCAGCTTCCATGTCAGAGGAAGAAGAGACCAAATCCAGCCAGTCACAGTCAGAGAAACAGGACTACACTGAAAAACAGGCCAAGCTCCAACATCTATAAACAAGTGTGTTGATGGCAGCAGCACAGCTGATATTTCTCTCCAGGATGGAGTCACAGCCAAACAGGAACAGATGAGGCAAAGCAGAGAGAGCAGAACGTTAGAGATTGAACTAATAGATTCTGCAGAATGGAAGAATAAAGATAGAATGATGCAGAATGAGGAAAAGGGGGTCCCTATGCCCTCCAGCAGTCTAAGCCTATAGCAGCATAACTATAGCTCAGGATAACCTGAGCCACCCTAACCATAAGCTTTATCAAAAGGACAGTTTTCTGTTAAAACTGGTATTTGTCCCACAGGGAGTGGAGCCTGATAACGAATACTTGTGTACTTGTGGAAAGTGTAATGACACAAAAGCTGGGAAAAAGTTAAAAGTCAGTAGACCTTGAGTTAATTCCAAGTTATATGACTCTGTTCTTAGCCTGTTTCTAAAGTCTCCACTAAAAATTAACCGAACGTGTTTTGTTTTAAAGCGGGTGTAACTCGATTGGTGAAAAAAAAACAGTCGTCATCCTTTTTGGCTCCTGCAGTTTAGGTGCCGATGTTTTTTCATAGCACAAATGAAGGAACCGTGACCTCCGACCCCCGCTGCGTCCAGCCCTGCTCACCCCGCCCCTGCTCAGACAAACGGCTGCTCCATTCAACAACCTGCGCCTGGGATGCGATAGTCTCTGTAGACTGAGAGAACGGCGGCTTCAGCGGCATCAACACACCCTTTGATCTTAAAAAAAGAAAAAGAAAAATCACGCACACGCAGAGACACGCAGCGGGGCTTGCAGGAACTCTCACTGAGCGCAGTCTGCCAGCGGGAGGCTAACGGCTAACAGCACCGACATGGCGAGCGCCTCGTACCACATCTCAACCTGCTGGAGAAAAAATGACCTCCATGACAAAGACTTCAGGTAAACCCAGCAGCGGTGGTTCCGCCTTACTGGTCTTACTGGTTCCGGTTTGAGTTGTTGTTGTTCAGTGCTGCATTTAGTGGAGCTTCATGAAGGCCTGTGGCTAACATGCTAACTGCTAGCCTCCACCTGTCTGATCACCCGTCATGCTGCTAGCCTGGTAGTTAGCCCTAAAGAAGCCTCCGGGTTTTGATCTGACAGCGGGTGTTTCAGTGTTAGCTGTCGGTTGGGGAGGGTGGTGAACAGTAAAACGCAACCAGCTGGTTAACATGATCGCTTAACAAATAGCCAGGCACCGCGGCTAGAAGCGGCCATTGATCAGCGGATTAGCCCGCCTGCTAGCTGGTTACCAACAACTTCAGTCATGCGGCAGATCTGTGAAGTTCTGCTGGATTGAATCTGGATCTGGACTCATAACTCGGCTCCGAGATTTACGTCACATCCATTTTCCAGTTGCAAGACTGGGAAAAGGTTGGATTGAACTGTTAACGGTTGTGTTCAGCAGATATGCTAACTATTATTAGCAGCAGTAGCCTGTAAACATCCTTTCTCTGACTGTGGCTCAGAGAGAATCCATAGCAACATGTCTCCAGCAGAGGTTGGACACTGATGTCTGTGTTTGGTGGATTCAGGGAGTTCATAATCAGCCAGGATGCAGATCAGTTGTTCATACCTGCAGCATCAATGCCTTCCACATAGGAGGCGGCCATATTGGATTTATAATCCAGTATTGCTCTGGGACCTTGGACTTTCCCAAACTTGAGTTTAGTCCTTGGTGAGGAGTTGAGCAAATCTTCAGATATGGAGTTTAGAAATCCAGCTTCTGAGTGGATCAACTAACTAAAACCCAACACATTTAATGGAGACTATTAAGTAGTAATAATGAATCTAAGACTAATTCTGTTTCAGCTGATCTTAACTCAGGGGTTTGATCAACTGTAGGGTGCTCTGCTAAGTTGCTCTGAAGCAAAAGCCTCCAGAAATCTGAGAGATTATGAACTAATAAAGAAATTTTAAAAGCCAAGATTTGCCTGAAGGTAATGCTACGTTCAGACCGCACACGCTAGAGGCAGCAGAAGCAGCTAGTTTACATACAAATCAATGGTTGACGTGCATCAAAAGGTACTGCACCGTGTCTCAGCAGCTGAAAATCTTTGTCATGAGCTTCTGAGAATCTGATGCATGCATCGTGCTGCAAAAGCAGGAGCTGCTGGAGTTGGAAAAATTGAACTTTTGCGGCTCGATTCGCCACATCAACCAATCAGAGAAGCTGATCTGGGAGCTGGCAGGGAGACGGACACAGCACTGCTGATGCAGATCGCTATGATCACTTCTCTGAAACAGTTTATTAATGCCTAAGTTAACTTAAAAGGCCGAAACCTGTCGGCAAAATATGTTTGATTTTTTTTATTCTGGTGCCTGCAGTTTGGATTACGTACGTGACAAACGCTAACATCTACTTCCAGCCGCTGCGAATGGAAGTGAAAAATGCCTAAGACGCGACTGGGCCGGAGGCTGCGGTTGAAGTGGATTTCCAGGGACAATGCACCACAGGTGTACGGGGGTCTGATGGGTTCCGACAGACAAGTAATATTTGAAGACAGGATCCTAATCTTGATGAACTGACTACACAGATAAAGTTTTCAGGTGGACTTTCTCACTTAAATACATATTAGAATTACTTTTTACCCACTGATCACAGCAAATATAGTAAAGCAGCTTTCTGCCATTGAACACAGGAGCAACAGAAGCACTAGACCGATCTGGACACAATTCCCCTTAATGTGTGCAAGCATCAAGAATGAAGCTTTCTTTGCTGCTTTCCATGCGTGCGGTCTGAACGTAGCATTATTCATTAAAATAAGCCAAGCTACTCTTTCGATTTCATCCACCATTGTTACAGGCATAGAAAGGATAGGGTAGCTCCGCCCAACGCGCATCAGACCCACTTTTCGACCGCGCAGCTAGAATAGCAAAGATGCTTAAGCTGCGCGTCAGAACTAAACTTGTACAAGCATCAAAAATAAAGCAGCATGCATGTTTTAACTGCTTCTGCTGCATGCGTTCTGAACGTAGCATAAAGCGAACTTCCTCTTAATATGCATTTCCTTTGCTTCAGTAGACTTTAAAGCATGCTAACGCTGCATTGGACATGGAATCACAGTTGACATTACTGCATTGGTTATATAGCTGAGAACTTTTTCTAAACAACTTTCTGTTGGATGTTTAGCTGTATAACAGATTGGACAGGAAGTTTAGCTTGTGCCATGTTGTAACCAAAAATGATGGATTGCTTGGATGCTGTATTTGAAAGGATGCTGTCAGACAATCAAGAGCAACATGTATTTGCCCAGATTGATGGGGTGTTTGTTTCTATTAATCTCAACATTATCTTGTAGCTTAGTTGCTAACGTACACAGAGTAGTGGAGACATTGGCTGTGTCCGAATGTCCGCCCTAATCACTAATCACTGGGGAGTGGTTACAGCGTTTTAGACGAGTGTCAGAACGTCCAGTGGATGGAAAAAGTATCGGACTCGATATTTCCCACAATGCGCTTTGAAAAGTAGTGATCATCCATGGTCTCTAGACGAGCCAATGTATCCCAGATTGATTTGCGAGAGCTTTCCTCGCAAAGTATCATGGGATTTGTTGTGACAACGGCCTGCTATCTGGTAGTGTGAGCGGCGTCTATGTAGTGATTGAGGGATTTAAGGGTTAGGGCGGACCTTTGGACAGTCCTACCTCCTTGTTCCTTCTCCTCCCATTGGGTCGACAGTAGATCTCTGTCCAGGGTAGAAGGTAGCGCTGGAGCGAAGTGCTGAATCCAGACAGCCTTACGAACATCAGTACGCGTTAGACGGACATGATTGTCCCTGGTTGAGTTTGTTCTAGAAGGTTCTAGAAAATAACTATTCATTCACTACATTTGTGTGACTTGAGTTTTTTTATAAAGTTCCCGGTACTGAAACCAAAACACATAATAGTGTGACCGTTAGCATGCTTCACACAGAGCACAGGGAGGAAATGATGGATTGTTATCAAACTCTGTGAGGTGAGCCGTGCCTATACCTCCTGTCACGCACAGGATTGTGGGAAACCGTATGGCTCCTAACAGCGACTGAAGCATCAGGAGGTCACTGTGCTATTTATGCCTTTCTGCCAGCTCTATTCAGACAAGATTGCCATTAATGACAATTTCAAATGTTTCTTTCATCATTTTCCTAATTATTGGATGAATTCATTATTGGGATCAATTATTGAATCCTTTTTACCCATAGAGTTTCATCAGAAGAACAGACTGCCTCCTTCATTATTTTGGTTGATTTGAACTCTTGTTTGCTGTAACATCTTTATATTAACCTTTGAGGCGGAGGGACATTGTAGTCCTGGTTATTCGTTATTATGGAGCAGTGGGTTCCTCAGGTTCTAATCAAAGATCAAAAACAGTACGAGCATAATTATCTTATTAATCTTGCAACTAAAATCTTAACAAACGGGTTCATGCAATCGTTTAAATCTGCAACAGAGAGACGTCTAAAACATGCAGGGTAGGGGGACCTGAGGACGACTGTGGCTGAACAGCTGATTTTATTTGTTTTCATTAAATACAGCCGGCTGGTGCATATTAGTAATACCGCCTATAATGGTGAGACATTCCTACCCTAAACTCACCAAACCTGTTCTCTCTTTCTGAGAAATTTTTTATTTTTTTTTTCCCAAATGTCAGCGGAACAGATGATGTCATATGCCGTTAGCGTTTTTTGGGAGTTAACTGTAATCGTACAGCCTGGGGACGCTAAAACTGACGCACCAAATAACGGAGTCAGCTCTGCTTGTTCTACTACAGGTCAAACTATGGGATGTTTCCTTTAAACCGACTCTTTCACTTCCTGCCTCTTTGGTTCATTTACAATGATGTGATCAGAAACACTTGGTGTCTGATCTGCTTCTATAAACTCTTTTGTTATACAGAAAAAAAAAGGGTAATCTTTTTTTCTGCTTTAAAGGTTCAGGATACATTTTTCATTTTGAAATGATTGGGCGCCTTTGCTCTTGGGGTCTCTTTGGGCGTCTGGGCTTTGGGTCGCTCTGGAGAGTAATACTCCCTGCATAAGTATAATAAAGCTGTTTATATGCATAAAGCACTATGGCGATAGCCGTACTCCTCCACTTGTGAAAAAAAAAAAAAATCGAAAATCTAGATAAGCCATTTTTGCTTAAAATAAGTGCATTTATTCTTGGATTGAGGAGGTAAAAGAGACATTTTTGCCAATAGAACAAGACAATTTACACTTAAAATAAGAAAAGACAACTGCATTGTCTTATTTCAAGTGCATATTATCTTATTTTATGAGTAAAAATACTCATTCCATTGGCAAACTATCTCATTTACTCAAATGGAGGGTAAATACACTTAATTTAATTTATTTTTTACTTATTTTAGTGGACTCGTTTCTTCCGAAAGTGGTGGGCCTTTTCTTTTAGCATCGACAATTTTTCTTATTGCCACATGACACAAGCCGTATCGTGACAATAAAAAAAACAAAAACAAATAAAAACAATTTTAAATGAATTAACATTTAATGGTTTTTGCATAGAAATAGGTTCCATTGCTATTTTTTTGTACTGTCTTTGTGCAAACTAAGGTTATGGTTTATTGTTTTTCTGCGTGGCTCCAGATTGAGTTGAAACAGGAAGTTTAAGCCTTAAAACTAAAGGTTCAGGCCTGACCAGTTAAATGCAACCCAGTCTGTTTGGTAGGAAGGTTAAAGATGAGAGTGAGCATCAATTGATCGATATCATCCTGT
This sequence comes from Cyprinodon brontotheroides, assembly GCA_018398635.1. Lineage (NCBI taxonomy): Eukaryota > Metazoa > Chordata > Actinopteri > Cyprinodontiformes > Cyprinodontidae > Cyprinodon > Cyprinodon brontotheroides. The sequence continues at coordinate 16,617,178 of JAGKQL010000030.1, read as the reverse complement.
CTGGCTGCAGCCTGTTCGCTGTAAAGCAGTGAAAAGGTGCGACTCTGCAGCAGCCGCTGTCGGTCAAATTGCCTCTGGCCTCAGAGGGGCGGAGGAGTCGTTTCAGTCCTTATCAGACAGCTTTAATACCAAACCAGCTTCAGCGGCTGCTCTGCAGGAGAGGAAGTGTATATTTTCAGGTGGATTAGCCGCTGGTGCACTGCTCCATCTGTGATTGTATCTCTAAAGCTTTGCCTCGTGGCTGTCAAACATATGGAAATGAGCGGTCGTGTCTGCAGGATGTGCTGCAGAGAGAAGCATGATGATTGGATTGGACTCGCTGTCAGCGGATCTCATTTAGCATTAAAGGATTTGGATTTATAGCCAAAAAAAAAAAAAGCTTCAGTAAAGAAGTTAATAATAAAACAACTTTAGGTTTCTTTGATCAGGATCTGAAGCAAACAGAAGACATTCATCATAATATTAGAGCGTTTTATGTCTTCCTTCTGGCTGTTTTCCTTCTGGACGCGGCTGAATGCATTCCTGGAGCTCCAAACTGAACCAACGCTGGTGGCCAAATGAGCTGCCGCCCTGATCGGTTCTCCTCCTTTAAATGGGATGAAATGTCAGTTATCCACCGTCTGTCTGTCAGAGGATTTATAGTTTTCCACATCAAACATTAAAAAAACCTCCAGAGTTCTGAACATTTTTGAAAATCTTTGTGTATTTTTCTACTGCATGTCTTAAAGAAGGACTGTGTGATAATGATGGGAGCTGGAGGAAGCGCCTGTAGATAAACAGACCATCGCTGTTAGGATGGACGCTCGCTATCCTAGACTCAGACTCTGTTTTATTCGGCTAAGATCCTAAGACGTTGGGTCAACCTTTGACCTCTGACCTCTTTCCTCCCCTATAGGTTTATGGCCACAAACGACCTGATGACGGAGCTCCAGAAAGATTCCATCAAACTGGATGACGACAGCGAGAGGAAGGTCAGTGTGAAGCGATGGATTCGCAGCCATGGCGTTTTAGTTGATTGGTTAATTGACTGTAATGACCTACAGGTGGTGAGAATGATCCTCAAACTGTTAGAAGACAAAAACGGAGAAGTTCAGAACTTGGCCGTGAAATGGTGAATAAAACGTCCTTTTAAATCGTTTCTGTGTTTGAGTTTCTCCCTCGCTGGCGACTGTAACTGTGGGTGCGTTTGTTTCGCCAGCCTGGGCCCCCTGGTCAGCAAAGTGAAGGAGTACCAGGTGGAGACGATCGTGGACACTCTGTGCACCAACATGCTGTCGGACAAAGAGCAGCTGCGGGACATTTCCTCCATCGGACTTAAAACTGTGATTGGAGAATTACCTCCGGCCTCCAGCGGTAAAAACACACAAAATAAAATCAACCAACTGAAGCAGCAGTTGGTTTAGATTTATCTATGATAAATAGAAACAGGAGTAACTTAACCTCCTCCTCAGCAGATATTCCTTCTTTGCTTTTAGTTCTGTTTCTACATCAGTTCTGATAACTAAACAATTTGACTTGGAAATAAAAAAATCGGCTTATTTATCTTTGGAGATATTAAGAATAATGTTGTTTTTGAGCCCTTAAGAGCTACAAAAACTAAATATTTTAGTTTATGTCAATGAAATGTTGTAATTTAAACCAATGTGATCCTTATATCAGAAAAAGTGATCTAAGAATAAGAAAAAACGTAAAATGTGTGCATTGCCCTTAATTTGAGCAGGTAAACATGATCGGCCACTGGAATCAGTCCTTTGGTCTAAAAATGAGATAACTGGATATCATTAACGTAAAATAACCTTAGAGTTTTTTTTTTATTTTAAACATAAATCCTGATCAAAAAAGGAGAATATACCTATTTAAGGTCTTCCTCCTCGGTTTACCTGCTGATGGTTTCTCCATGTCTCCACGCTTCAGGCTCTGCTTTAGCTGCCAGTGTTTGCAAGAAGATAACGGGTCGACTGACGAGCGCCATCGCCAAACAGGAAGACGTGTCGGTGCAGCTGGAGGCGCTGGACATCATGGCTGACATGCTCTGCAGGTACAGAAACACCCGACAGCTCAGATACGCAAAAATAAACCAGAATACAGGCTGGAGGACATTGATGGAGAGAAACTAGCATTAAAAAGGAATCTGTCTAATTTTTCTGAAACCGGCTGTGAGCAGAGGGATTCATGCAACCATATGATGGAAAGTTTAAACCTCCATACAGAACACGGGCTATGTCTAACCTCTGGTGTTAAGACATTCCTAACCCTGAGAACAAGGACATTCTTTTCAGTTCGTCCACATCTTTAACTCATCTTATGGATGATTTTGATCCATTTTATGAAGATGCAGCTGTGTAACCAGTACAGTGGAGAAGTCGTTTGGATCAGGCTTGTTTTTTAAAAATGGTCCAATCTGGGCGTGCTTTGGTGGCGCAGTGGTTAGCGAGCATGACCGATGAACGGAGGTCTAAAGGGGCTGGTTATCCTCCCGCAAGAGCAGTGTGTCGCAGTGAGCTTGATGCAGATATTTTTGATTTATGCCCAATATTGAAGCGTGGTCTGCCTATGTTATTCCACGCCACAAATGCAAGAGGACAATTAGGAACTAGCTGTGGGTCTAGAGACGGTGAGGAAGTGGGGGCAACTTTGTCCGACAATGGAGGGAAATGAGGGGTGAAAAGAGCTGAGGATCCAGGTGGAAAAAAAAGGTCCCAGCGTTCTCACGCGACCCTCGCTTCTTCTAGCTGGTCCAACTTCATGAGCTCATTTTCCACAATCGCGGTCATACAAACAAAACAGGCCGCTTAGGTACCAAACAGGAAATACAAATAGCATAGAGCGGATGTAGAATTGACCAATCAGAGGCCTCCTGTCTTTGTGGTCACCTACAGTTTTGGAGAGGTGCATCAAAGTGTCTGCGGAAGGGGCGGGGCACATCTGTGTTCACTGTGACACACGCAGATGACCTGGTTTCTGAGCATAAACCAGCCTTTAGTCCTCGATGCGGCCGACCTGGGTTCAAACCCAGGCTGTGTTCCTTTGCCGCATGTCTCGCCCCCTCTCTCATAAACCCTTTCCTGTCAGCATACTGTCCAAAAAACTGCCACTAGTGCTGTAAAAAAAAACTAAAAACTAGCAACTGTTGTGAATCTGATCTTTAGGTGAGCTCAGGTTAGAGATCTGGGTGACGAAGTCAGAAGGTCACATCTTAAACTAGGCTTTCAACGCGTTGTTTCTCCTGGTTGTTGCTTTCTTAAAGTTTTTAAACGTTTGTTTGTGTCTCTGCAGACAGGGCGGCCTGTTGGTGAATTTCCATCCCTCCATCCTCAGCTGTTTGCTCCCTCAGCTCACCTCCCCCAGACTGGCTGTCAGAAAGGTACGTCTCCTCCTCATATTCAACACTTCCTCCGTGTCCCAGTTTAACCCTTAACAGACCTCTGGATTAGCTGAGCATTTTACCGTCCTGGAACGGTGAGACGCGTCCTCCTCCAACACGGCTGAATTAAATGGCTGAATGAATCTTCAGCATTAGCTCATTAGCGTTCAGCTAATGAGCTAAATATTGAGGGAAGGTTTAAAACAGCAGGACAAGAGTTCTTTGAGGACTGGAGACGATCCATCTATGAAACATGTTTTTGTTTCTTCTCTTTTTATCCTTTGATCTAAACCCCTCAGGATCCTAACTATGCACTAAACTCTGCCCCCTGTGGTTCAGGAGGATCATTGCTTCAACTTGTTTTTTTGTTTTGTTTATTTAAAGTAAAGGACTTTTTGGTTTACAGTATTTAGACACATTTGTTGAAAGAGATGAGAGTATTTAATGCTCACTGCTTTACTAGATTTACTTATAAAATTACAAATATATTGAGACTAAGAATAAAAATGTGTGTTTGGGATCCAAATATACATGTTGCCACGTTTGGTCTTTTTGAAGAAATCGGCCTACAAGAGTCTCTCTACACTCCTCTGTTCATTTGAGCTTCTCTAGTTTACTCCCAATGGCTTGCCTTGCGTTGCGATTTCAGGTATCACGATGGCACAGCCTACAAAGTGCCCCAAGGCTAAAACCACGTCTCCCCTGAATCCTCTAGCCGAGAAACATGTCACTCCGTCATTTGCAATGGATTTGTCTTTAATCTAGCAGTGCCTACACCGGGCTTGGGGAAAAGGGAGATCCGATCCAGCAGGAATGATCAATGGATCATTATTATACCCTAAAACTAATATGTTCAAAGCGATGATTTGATGGGTTTAGTGTTAGGTATTAAAAAATACATATTTGTTATGAAGTGTTAAGTCTGGGAGTGGCCATTTTTGCTCAAATATAGTAACACCTAGCCTGGGTGCCATTCCGAACTTAGTCCCGCCCACAAAGTTTGAGGTCGGGAAGTTCGGTCTGGCTCTGCTCCATAGTAGCGCGAGTATGATCGCCCACCCTCTGGCGATCCAATCAAATTGTCAGGGCGGGCTTTATACGATGATGGACAGATGATCAATAGTAAAGTAATCAACCACGTGACCAAAGCGCGCTTGGGTGACAACAACAATGGCTGCCGCTGGAGAGTTTAGGTGAGTAGATTCTGCTATTAGGTCTGTTCTAGAAGATATCGACAGCAAATTAATTTTAAAAGAGGAACAGAGAAACGCGATCAAGGCTCATCTTCTTATTCTAGGCGTGAAACTGCACGCTTTGATTTTTGTGGACAACAACTATGCGTCACTTAACATACGTCACGCACTCCGTTGCTCTTATTGGTTGTAGGTCTATCCAATTGAGTACAGAGGCATTTTTTTCCTGGTTCGTTCGAAACACGCCCCATAATCACAGCTCTATGGAGCAGTATCAGACTCATATTCTGACTAGAATTGAGTCGGACTACGTCAGGCTAAGTAACACCTCCCTCCTGCCATCTTCCAGCAGTGACGTCACGGTGCGGTAAGTCTAGCGCCATTCTTCCTGCTTTACAAGCAAGTTATAGTGAAACTGACAATGCCCACATCCATGGCAGCTGGATGTTGGAATATATCGGGTAAAAGTGAAAAAAAAAAAGAAGTTATTTCACCTTTCCGCTTCATGATCCTTCATGGACGGGTTCATCGTTGGATTACCAACTTGAAGAGAAGGAATTTGACACCAAAGTTCTGGCCAGAGAAAAAGCACGTAATATGTAGCCAACATTTGGAAGAGAAGAATGGTTTCAAGATGACTTGGATAATGGCGGCGTTGTGACAAACACCAGATACAGCACTGGGACTTGATCAGCTTAGCCCGATGCCGCGCATTGATAATGCCAACCAGTAGGTAGCGGTAGTGTTCTTTGACAAACATGGATCCCTCAGTGAAGCACATTCAGATGAAAATCAGTCTCTTAATTAGCGAAATGCGGTATCATTTATTGAACGGTATGGAATAATTTATATTTTAAGTACTTTCTGAAGTTTAAATTCTGAATATGACCCGGAGTTTTTCTTTAAGACAGTCCAGTATGTTTTCATGTGTTGTTCCAAGATGGTGGAATGACATTACCAAAGCGCTACAAGAACAGCAGCGTCCCCGTCTATCTTTGGGAAGCTCCTATAGACCCACCTCTTCAAAGAGCATCTCCTTTCCTCACTCTCACCCATAGCTCTGCTGCTCTTTCTGTATCTCCTTCTCTCTCTTTGCTACAACCACTGATTCTGACAAGGGATTTTCCTTTAGAGAGTGTATAATCATTGATAACTGTAACATTGTGTCTGTTTTGCATAAATATCCAATGAGCCCTGAGGGTGCGTATGTTCCACTAATCTGACTGGGTTTGTTTTCTGGTTTCAGAGGACCATCATGGCTCTGGGCCACCTGGTGATGTCCTGTGGAAACCTAGTCTTCATCGATCTCATCGAGCACCTCCTCACAGAGCTGGGGAGGAACGACAACATGTCAACCACCAGGACGTACATCCAGTGCACGGCGGCCATCAGCAGGCAGGCGGGACACAGGATCGGTGAGGCGCTGCAGGGAGAATTAGAAGATTCTGCTTTCAGTCGGACGTGGAGTTGACCTCTGACCTGTCCTTTTCAGGAGAGTACCTGGAGAAGATCATCCCTCTGGTGGTGAAGTTTTGCAACGTGGACGACGATGAGCTCAGAGAGTACTGCATCCAGGCCTTCGAGTCGTTTGTCCGGAGGTAGGGCTCAGAGACGCGCTGCAGCTTCAGACGCTTTTCTGTTTGCTGATTGTTTTTTCTGCAGGTGTCCTAAAGAAGTTTATCCCCACGTCCCGACCATCATCTCCATCTGCCTCCGCTACTTGACCTACGACCCCAACTACAACTTTGATGATGAAGATGAGGACGATAACGCCATGGATGCTGAGCAGAACGATGAAGACTACCAGGGTGCTGAAATCAACTCATTTCAATCTGCTGCCGCCATCTTGGTCTGAATCAGGAGTTTGGTGGCGTTCTGGTTGAGTTAGCTTCTGTTGTGTTTCCGCCCCGCCAGGCAGTGACGACGAATACAGCGATGATGACGACATGAGCTGGAAGGTCCGGAGGGCGGCGGCCAAATGTCTGGACGCCGTCGTCTCGACGCGTCACGAGATGCTGCCGGAGTTCTATCGCTCCGTTTCTCCGGCGCTCGTCTGCCGCTTCAAGGTAGCTTCAAACGGGCGGCGATCTGCTGCCGAATGTTTCTAAGGCCGACCTTGTAACCATCCGCTGCCTGTGTGCAGGAGAGGGAGGAGAACGTGAAGGCGGATGTTTTCCACGCTTACCTGTCGCTGCTGAAACAGACCAGACCAGCTCAGAGCTGGCTGGCCGACCCGGACGCCATGGAGCAGGGGGAGACGCCGCTGACGATGCTGCAGAGTCAGGTGGGGAGCAGAGAGGGCGCCTTTCAACTGAAATGTCAGCTCTGTTAAAATGTAACTTCATAAATAGCAGCTGCTGTTAAATACTCTGATTTCACTAATCATTCAGTTTTGATCCCTTTATTTTTATTCTTATTTATAATATAAAGTGAAATAGTAGAGCAGGTTTGCTGCTCATCAGTAGAAAACAGTCTGAGAGCGCAGACCTCCACCAAGCAGCAACATTTCTCCTATATTGTGATTTAAACCTATAGTTAAAACTCACACATGATCTGGATCACTCTCAATCCGTTCGTTGACACGAAGGATGTCCTTAAAATCTGTTCATCATTTTTCAAAGTATCCTATACTCAGACAAACTCCTAAATACATCACCTCCTAGGCAGCTCCTGTCTGCAGTTTACTGTCTGTGCAGCAGGTGGCACTGTTGCTCACTTTATGATGGTGCTGGTTTTGGTCTGCCGTTCCCACGGTGACAGGAAACCATCAGCATCCTGCAGCACCGACCTAAACAGGTGACAGGATGTATAGCTGTCTCTCTCTCTCTGTCTCTGATGGTGTCGCTCGCCCTTTGCAGGTACCCATGATCGTCAAGGCGCTCCACAAACAGCTGAAGGAGAAAAGTGTCAAAACTCGTCAGTGTTGTTTCAACATGTTAACCGAACTGGTCAACGTCCTCCCAGGAGCCCTGACACAGCACATCCCAGTACTCATACCAGGTAATACCAGAGGGCTTACTGGGCGCAGGCATCAGTGCATGAAGCCAAACAGTAATAAACTATTTACTCCTATTGAGACCGCGGGGTACCAGATTGGAAAACTAACGTCTCCTAAAGCCTCTAACTGGTCCTTCAGACGTCTGGGAGGGATTTAGGTCCACTTACCTAAATTACCTTCAAAAACAATAGAGTAACCATAAAATTATACTGGTTTACGCGTTCAATTTTATTTTAACCAGCTCAAAGCTTTTCACCAATAATCCTGCCTTTGGGTGTCAGTATTAGACCTTTAACAAGATCCCAGCAACAAAACAAGAAACTAAGCAAAAACATGCAATACTAAATAAAATGCAAAATAAAAAAGGGCTCTTTTGTGCATAATAGAAAAAAAGCAAAATGAAAAAAGAAATTCACATAAAATTAAAATCAGAGCATCTCCAAACTGTTTGCATTGATCTTTATGTGCTGGGAATTTTAAAGAAGCACAAAAAGTTATACATTTTTGAACATTGCCAAGTTTAGAGAACTTCTGCAAAACCTCTGAACAGACACATCACAGGAATTAGAGCATCTAAAAATCATTTTAACGTAAAAAAATAAGGTCTGTTATTTCCCTCCATCTCTTCCTTTCTCTCATGTGGGATCGCTTTTTCAAACGACGAGGCCAACATCACCTGCTTCACAGCTGATTTATTTAACCTTCTAATTGGTGTGCTGGGAGACGCTGATATGCAGAGTTTACAACATTCTTCATTTTGCAGCGGATGACTTTAGGTGGTGAAATAAATTAGCACTGCTACCTTTTGCAGCAGTTTTTGGTCTTGGAAATTAGCGCCTTTCGTTCAACGTTCTCGATGTGAAATCCAAACCGCTGCCTTACATCACTCAGCTGAAACACCTGCTGTCGCCATATTCCGTTTACCGGTTGCTGTAGTGTGCGAGAAAATAATCCTGTCTGTAGGAGGGGTTTATGATGCATTCAAAGTTTGTAGGGAAAAATAGCCTTCTCAGTGAAATAGATGCAGATGGCTCAATGTCGTCATACAAATTTGTACTTTTAACTATCATGCGTGTATATTCGATATATCGCGCATTCCTACTTTAGATTATAGTTCTTTTGCATAACTGGATCCGAGTTTAATACATTTATTTATTTATTTTGTTACGGCAAGTCGTTCTGAAGCAAGAGATCAGGTTCACGTCGGTCCACAGAGCTTTTTTTCTGGGGGTCATTAAGCATTTTTTGTTTCTTGGAGGCGGGTCAGGGTCTGGGCCTCGTTAGTCAAACTGAACACAGAAGGGTTTGGTTGTTTTCATCCATTAAAAGCAGTTTTTCTTCTTTCAGGAGTTAAAATTTTAGCTTCTTAATGTCATCAGAATATAATGTTATAAATATTTTCATATTTTTTTGACGCTCTTTTCCCATAAAATCTAAAGAAGCTCGTTACCAGAATTTGTCGTCACGTCTAATCTTAGATTTCTGATGATTTTTCACTGACTGATAAATGATTTATTTCCTGCCCGCTCATCTGAGATGCTTTTCTTGTCTCAGGAATCATCTTCTCTCTGAACGACAAGTCGAGCAGCTCCAACCTGAAGATCGACGCTCTGTCTTGCCTCCACGTCATCATGGTCACGCACCCCGCTCACGCCTTCCACGCCCACGTCCCAGCCCTCGTACCGCCCGTGGTGGCCTGTGTGGGAGACCCCTTTTACAAGATCACCTCTGAGGCGTTGCTCGTTACCCAGCAGCTTGTCAAGGTGAGGGGGAGCGACCTTTGACCTTCCTGTTAACAGATTCAGTTACAAAGGGTGTCTTCTGACGCATCTATGGTCTCCTAGGTGATCAGACCCCTGGATAACCTATCAGAGGGCTCAGACAGCTTTGACCCCTCCCCCTACATCAACGACCTTTTCACCTGTACGATCAAACGTCTGAAAGCCGCTGACATCGACCAGGAGGTCAAAGAACGAGCCATTTCCTGTATGGGGCAGATCATCTGTAACCTAGGTAACGTCCACCTGTCAATCACATGATGTGATGTCATCAATCGTTGACCACAGGTCGGATTTTAAGCCCCTGATTGGTTCTGTTGTGCAGGTGACCGTCTGCCGAACGAGCTTCCAGGAACCCTGCTGATCTTCCTGGAGCGGCTGAAGAACGAAATCACGCGGCTGACGACGGTCAAAGGTCAGATCCCGCTGCTTCTTCAGGGCTGAATTTCTGCGGCTGTAATGACCACAGGGTGTAAAGCCATTTCCTGTTTGCAGCTATGACGCTGATCGCCGGTTCTCCTTTGAAAATCGACCTGCGGCCCGTTCTTCCCGACGCCGTTCCCATCCTCGCCTCCTTCCTCAGGAAGAACCAGCGCGCCCTGAAGCTCTGCACGCTGGCCGCCCTCGACATCCTTCTCAGGAACTACAGGTAACTCCCACCTGGGCGCCAAGCCCCGCCCCACCAGCTCTCCCTTTCTCTCTCTGCTCACCGTTCGCTTGTTTCCACCCCCTCAGCTCCGCCGTCACTCCTGTCATGGTGGACGCCGTCCTGGCCGAGCTGCCGCCTCTCATCTCGGAGAGCGACATGCACGTGTCCCAGATGGCGCTGAGCTTCCTGTCCACGCTGGCCGTGACGCACCCGTCCTCGCTGGGTCAGCTGGCCGGGGGAAACATCCTGCAGCAGCTGATCGCGCTGGTGCGATCGCCGCTGCTGCAGGGAGGGGCGCTCGCCGCCATGCTGGATTTCTACCAGGTTTGGACTGATCTGACTGATGTGACGGACTTGGGCAGCGATGGTCTCTGATCCTCGTTGTTCTCTCTGCCTGCAGGCTCTGGTGGCCACCAACACCTCTGGTCTGGGTTACATGGACCTGCTGAGGATGCTGACGGGTCCGGTGTACTCTCAGAGCGCCGCGCTGCCTCACAAGCAGGCGTACTGCTCCATCGCTAAATGTGTCGCCGCTCTGACCAGAGCCTGTCCCACCGAGGGACCGGCTGTGGTGGGACAGTTCATCCAGGTAATGAGGTGGAAGGTGGAACATCAGAAGAGCTTTTCTTCTTATAACCGGGTTTTTTAATTAAATGCCATTAAAATTCATTAAATCTGATTATCGTGGCATGTAAAATACTTTAATTAAGAAAAAAAAATGTTCGGAAAAGAAGCTCGAGACGGAGAAAAGGCTATAGAATGGGGGGGAAAATGGACATTTCACCAAAAGTGGCTGGAGAACGAGGAATTTGGGGCATGATATATATGAATGAGAGTCATGGGTTCTTTTAGGTGACATTTAAATGATTTCTAAGAGCATTAAAAGAGCGTTAAGTCTGATCGGTTTTCCTTCTGACTGACAGGATGTGAAGAACAGTCGCTCCACAGACTCCATCAGACTGCTGGCTCTGCTCTCACTGGGCGAGGTGGGACACCATGTGGACCTCAGCGGCCAACCAGAGCTGAAGACGGTCATCCTGGACGCGTTCTCCTCCTCTAGTGAAGAGGTAAGCTGGTTCTGTAGCTGCTGGTGATGGTTTCACTGTAAACGGACTGAACTCTCCGCCTCGCTGCAGGTGAAGTCTGCAGCCTCCTACGCTCTGGGCAGCATCGCGGTGGGGAACCTTCCAGAGTATCTGCCCTTCGTGCTGCAGGAGATCTCCTCCTCCAAGAGGCAGTACCTGCTGCTGCACTCCCTCAAAGAGATTATCAGTAAGAACCGCCGCTCCAGCTCTGAGCGAACCGCTGAAGAGCGTTTGGTTGGTTTTTAACGTGTCCGAGCGTCTCTCCAGGCTCTGCGTCCGTGTCGGGATTAAAGCCCTACGTGGAGTCGGTTTGGACTCTGCTGCTCAAACACTGCGAGTGTCAGGAGGAGGGGACTCGGAACGTGGTGGCCGAGTGTTTGGGCAAACTGACGCTGATCGACCCTGAAACCCTGCTGCCCCGCCTCAAGGGATACCTGCTGTCAGGTGGTTCAAACGGCTCATCTTCACTAACTTCTGACCCGGCTGCAGGAATCTGATCCAGATGTTTCCTTCTGCAGGTTCATCGTACGCCAGGAGCTCCGTGGTTACGGCGGTGAAGTTCACCATCTCTGACCAGCCGCAGCCCATCGACCCCCTGCTGAAGAACTGCATAGGTACTGCAGCTGCTTTGACTTTATTTTTCTGTGGAAGTATCCAGAAGCAGTGCGATGTTTTCTTACCCACAATCCTCAGTGTGGAGATGTCTGTTCGCCTCACATCCTTGTCTTCAAGATGCCTACCTTAATATTAATGTTCATATCTCTGCCGTCTGTAACCGCGGTGTTCAGTTTGTCAGTTCTTTAATGAACTGTTAGTTTTATCCTGATTGTTTTGGGTTTTTTTTAAACCTTAATATTGTCAGAAACTGTCTAAGAACTCTGTGCACTTTAGGAGGAGATGTCCCAGAACAAAAACAGTGAGTTGTTTGAGTGGATGGTCTTCCTGCTGGGTTGTCAGGTTTTAATCCGTCCTGCGATGGAAACATCCAGAGAACCACTGGACTCAGATGGACGTCTGGGTTCCAGAGGACGACAGAATCAAAGCTTAAATAAATCAATCTTTTTTTTTCCAGGTGATTTCCTGAAAACGCTGGAAGACCCAGACCTGAACGTGCGCCGCGTTGCCTTGGTAACGTTTAACTCTGCTGCCCACAATAAACCCAGTCTGATCAGAGAACTGCTGGACTCAGTTTTACCGCATCTTTACAACGAGACCAAAGTGAGGAAGGAGCTGATCCGAGAGGTGAGGGGAGCAGCGGCGGAGCGGGTGTGCTGGTGGGCGTGGCTTTGCGCTGACTGAGTGGCTGTGTGCAGGTGGAGATGGGCCCCTTCAAACACACGGTGGACGATGGGCTGGACCTGAGGAAGGCGGCGTTTGAGTGCATGTACACTCTGCTGGACAGCTGCCTGGACCGACTCGACATCTTCACCTTCCTGAACCACGTGGAGGACGGCCTGAAGGACCATTACGACATCAAGGTCCGTCGCCCCAAACCCTCATTCTGTTTCCTCCATGTGTGATCAGTTTCAGCGACTCGTGCTTCACTTCCCATTGGTTCTGTTCTAGATGCTGACCTTCCTGATGCTGGCTAGGCTGTCGTCACTTTGTCCCAGTGCTGTTCTGCAAAGACTGGACAGACTGGTGGAACCACTGAGGGCGACCTGCACCACAAAGGTACGTTCAAAAACAACTGTACTGAAAAACATCCTGACCAACAGGCCTGTAGGGGGAAACACTCGGATTTGGAGCGAATTAGAGTATTTCAGACTGAAAGCAACCTGAGATTAAATTAAATTAGAGAAATTTATTAAAAAACTGTTGGACTTTATTGAACTGAAAGTCATGAGTGAACTTAATGTGATGTGTGTGATGCAGTGAGCTTGTCGCAGATATTTTTGATTTATGCCCAATATTAAAGCGTGGTCTGCGCTAAGTTATTCCACGCCACAACACGAGGGACGATCATGAACTAGCTGTGGGTCTAGATACGGCCGAGAATTGCGAGGTATTGGGGGCATGTTTGTGCGAAAACGGAGGGACAAGAGGGTGAAAAAGAGTGGCGATCCAGGTGGAAAAAGGGTCCCAGCGTTCTGGCGCACCTCCATCTTCTAGCTGGTCCATCTTCATGAGTCGTTTCCCACAATGGCGGTCATACAAACAAAACAAGCTGGTAAGGTACCAAACAGGAAAAATGCATAGTGTAGATAGGGATATAGAATTGACCAATCAGAGGCCTCCTGTCTGCAGTGTCCTACAATTTGGAGAGGTGCAGCAGAGTGTCTAAACTGAAGCCACTCTGTTTTGTGAACCGTTTCCCACCAGCAGAATAAAAATGGCGTCTCTCTGCAGGTGAAGGCCAACTCTGTGAAGCAAGAGTTCGAGAAACAGGACGAGCTGAAGCGGTCGGCGATGCGAGCGGTCGTGGCGCTGTTGACCATCCCCGAGGCGGAGAAGTCGCCGCTGATGTCGGAGTTCCAGTCTCAGATCTCATCCAATCAGGAGCTAGCGGCCATCTTCGACTCCATCCAGAGAGACTCCAGCTCCGCAAACATGGAGTCCATGGACACCAGCTAAACGCGAGGACAGAGCGAATTACCATGATGCACCATCCCGCTGCTGGAGCGCTAACCCCGCAGCATGTTTCCATAACAACATAACACACACACGCACACACAGAGTTATAGTGATACACCCTCTCCTAGCGATCGATTGTTTCCATGATGCATTGCACTGATTTTTGCGTTTGGAAAAGAAAGGAGGAAGATTATCGGACGGCTCACACGGACAAAAACGATTCGAAAAGAAAAACCTAGAAAAACAAAGCTACTCACATGGGTTCAAATGATTGGCTGATCTTCCTGTGCATTTTTTTCTTTTATTTCTTTTCTACTTAATTCCAGAAAGTTCCACAGGTACTGTAACCTGATTGGCCGCTGCTGAGTGACTGAGAGTTAGCAAGTTACCTAAATGGACCAATAGGGGGAAAATATCCAAAAGAAATCAGCCTCTCCTGCCTCAGGCTGTGGTGACCAATGGGAGAAAGCTCTTTCTTTGAAAATTATATCGGCAACCAATAGGAGGTTTCGGGAGAGAGAGAACTGATGGGCGGGGCTTTATTGTTCGTGGACCAATCGGCTTCTCAGTTGTTCTTCTGGCTAAGTAGATGTGCCCTTCTTCAATCTGAGAGGAAAGGAAGAAAGAGGAGAGATTATTGGACCAGGTTCCTTCTGACCAGACCTGACTGGACCACGCTGGCTGTTGCCATGGTTACGTAGAGTAAAAGAAAGTGTTTTTTTTGTTGGCTGTACTGACTTGAGCTGCCTTAAGCCAGTTCCAGCTGGTTTAATCTGGTAAACTGTGGTTGGATTTTGGTTCTACTGTGTTGCTCTTATCTTAGTCTAATGTGGGTAAACCTGGCCCAGACCGGTTTAAGCCGGTATGGTCTGGTCAGGACAATCCTCTGTTTATCACCCGAGAAAAATAAAAAATGGGTCCATTTCTGCCTGCCTACATACTCTGGCTGCTTTTTGTCTTCGTTTGCATGCCTGTTGTAACGTCTTCCTGCGGGATTACAATCATTAAATATAACGTACATTAATGCGATGGTTTAGGCAGAGTTAGGATTAGAGAAAAAAAAAAAAAAGCCAATTCAAACACGGACATCTGGAAACATGACAGCCAAATCGAAATAGAAGTAATGTGACTTTAATAGCATTAAAAAAATCCTAAATTTGATCAAATTCTAGTTACCTTTCCATTTTCTCTTAAACATTTATTATGAAACTACTTAAGATAAAACAATAAAACGTGTGCAAAAACACATTGAAATCCCAGCATGTCGGCACTTATTGGCTGTTAGGAACAAATGACTTTCCAGTCTGGTTTATCTCCAGACATTTTAGCCCCTTTTCCTCCTGCTCCTTCAGATGGGTGCCACTTCTGTTCAATAGACGTTAAATCATGCTAGAGATCATCAGTCAGATTGATTATCAGGATTGTCTCAGACCTGCAGCCGATGACGCCTCCCCCTGGTCCTAGAAATCCATCTGTCTGGCACCATTGATGTTTCCTTCATGTCGAACTAGTCATCCACTTCATTCACTGGCAAAGAACCTTTAGCTGCCATCACCGTGCTTCCTGCTATGGTCAGTGTGATTATGGATACTGGATCTATATCAGTCTGGGTAAGAATAGAGCAAAGCTTTGGCTTTGGGAGGTTTAAATTTATGCGTTCATATAGGAAGCCCTGCCCAGATCCATCAAAGTCCTCACTGAATGCTCTGGTCTGTGTTTATAATCCTTTGGTTGAGTTTAATTTGAGATGAATTATTGTCCAATTTCTAAAGAGAAAGATTCAGAGAAAATCCACTACTTGGTTAGGAACCTATAAAATCCTTATCAGTGTTTATTTCCATTTATATGCACCATAAGTTGGTATTTACAATTAAGATTTAATCTAAAAGGTGTAAAGCTTATCCAGTAAAAATAAAATACAACACAGTCATCCACAAAACAGACAGTAGACATAAAAGGGGGCTGAGAACACTGCCCTGAGGAACTCCATAACAACAGAGCCTGATAGTTTGAATGTTTTAAAAGTGCATCACGGTAATAAAGTCAGAGAAGATTTAAAATGCGGAAACCAGCGATTGACTGATGAGAGAACAAACAACCAGGGAAAATGTAGCATTAAATGAGTCTGTTTGATCCACAATGAACCCTTTTATGGGATTCTCTTTCTAAGTCCTGTGTTGTTCCATTTTGTAATATGTAATTTTATTTTATGTTTATCGACCAAAGAAAATGTCCATAAGCATTCCATTTCTAAAGAAAACCACATAGTAAGGAACCTATAAAAACCTTTATACTAATACTATCATTCTCAGTGGAAATACTGTAAAAATATTGCAAAAATAGTTCCCTTCTGACCCTTGAGGTCAGCTTCAAGGGAGAAGATATTAGGAAATATTTTTGTGGTGAAACTGGAAGTCATCCAGCCTCACTGTGGTGAGGAAACTCAGCGTGTTTGAGCATGAGCTGATAAATGAGATCATCGCCTCTTCAGAACTTTACTGAGCGGCGCTGAGAGGTCGTCCAAAAACACCTCAGAACCAGGAATCAAATGTGAAACTGATCCTTGAGACTTAAATGGAATCTGGAGGATTTTTTTGGTAAATAAAGAATTATGATTTCATTTTATTCCTCAAAGATCAGCAGGGGGAGCCAAAGTTCAATTTAATGACAAGTTAAATCTAAGAATTATAAGCTGCAATAAACCAGATCCTCTGTGCTTCACCTGATGTTTAACTCCTGCTTCCTGATGTTTCCACCTCCTCATCCCAAGAATCAGAGGAGATGACTCTCCTCATTCGGCTGCCACCGCCTCTGATTGGCTGCTTAAATGAGGCAGAAACTCGTTAGAGGGTAAACAAACCAAATGATGCTCATTCATCTGGTCTCTTAGCAACATCTGAATCGACGAGTCGGTATCGGTGCGCCCGGGTCTGGATCATTGACATGCTGATGTTTTTACCTCTTTGAAGCTCAGTAATTTATTCTGCTCTGATGGGCCGCCTCGTCTTTTCAGAAAAAGTGATGCCGTCTGGGAGAGAAGAATATTTTAACATCTGATAGGAGAGAATCAGAAAACCTTCAGTTCAGTTGAACATTTTAAATTGGGAAAATAAAACTAAAAAGCTCAAGAAGGATTAAATAATGTCTGTCTTGTTTGTTTTGAAAACAGCCAAAAAAAACATGAGTCTTAATAACTTCTTCACTTAAAATCCTGATTTCTTTGTTTTAACTGAAAAAAGCAAAAGCAGGAATTTACATAAAGCATCAAACTGACTTAGAGGAAGTGTGTGTCAGTGGAAGGGAAGCTGGTTGGGTGGAGGTCCACTCTATTCTTGGTGACTCCTTCCTGTTTAGGTGTGGCTTCACGACACTGGATCTCTGCAGAAAACACCTTGTTCTTCAGGGCGTCAGCTGACGGCTCGGACTCCAGCTTCAGGCCGCTGGACGTAGATTTGGTTCAGTAACTGAGCACTCGGTAGCAACAGGAACATGACACGTGTGTGAGGGTTGAGACGTGTTGGTGTCAACACGCTCCGGCATGCTCTGCTCCCTCCCACACATGCTGGTTGTTCGTCGTTTCAGGGTCTGTTTGACACAAAATGTTTGGCTTCAACAGCTAACAGGAAGGACAGAATTCTGACAGGTTCTGCTCGCTCACATACAAAACATCTCTACGTAAAAGTCAAGAGTTATAATAAAATAAGAAGCTTTTATTCATATTTTTTTATTAATGGGTTAAAAAAAGTTTGTTTAACCGATTAGCTACTGAGTTTATCCATCAGTTATTTTCTAAACATCTTTTATGTATTGATATTTCTATACAAAAGGTGGTTGCATCTAGTAAAAGATTCATTATTTAGATCACAATTGATACTTTAGTTGAACTTAGTAAAGTATATTCCAAGAAAGTTGAAAAACAATCCACTGGACTTTGTTTTCAAGTTTGAAGACGTTTCGCTTCCCATCCTGGAAGCTTTTTCAATTCAAAATGTCAGAAATAGAGTTGAGTTTGAGGCTTTATAGAGACCAGAAACAAAGACTTGTTTTGGTTTAGAAAACATGCAAATTGAACCGGACGAACGGCATATCTATAATAAAAAAAAACTAAAATCTGAGACAAAATATAATGATGTCATCAACAAAACTAAAAAGGACATGGAGCTGAGAACAGCGCCCTGAGGTCTAGTCTTATCCAGAAGGGACATAGAGTTGTTAAATATGAACCCTAAAGCTTTTCACAAAGCAGCAGCAACAAAAACAGTAATACAACTTATTTAATCAGGATATCCCTCATAGTGTCCCTAATATGACCTTTATATAATCTAAAAGCACGCAGATTAGAAAGAGGTTCAGGTTTAGGTTCTATTCCATAACAGTTTACTCAGCAAAATGTTCGCTTCTCCATAGGAGGTTGGTCATCTGTTTCCTCAGAGTTATTCCCTGAAATTAATCTGCTTTTTTATTTTGACTTAAAACTTGCCAATTCTTATATATTTTTTTCCCCAGCTAATAAACAACTGCACTATGTTCCATAATCCCAGACTTCAATTAATCTACATTAGGGCTTAGAATAAAGCCTTGTGGGACACCACACCTCTAATCCTCTGTTTGCAGCTCTTCAGATGTATAAATTAGAAGTTCTTAATTTCCATTAATGTAAAAAAACATTTTCTGTTGGTTAAATTACTGGTCTGACTCTATCATAAGAAAAGGTGATGGATACGTGTTGACAGTTTAATGTTTGTTAATGTTGTAAATAGTCTAAAATTTGAAATAAAACTCATCTAAAATAGATACAAGTTGTGTTTTACTCCAGGAAGCGGGAACCAGATGTAACTGAGACTGAAGAAAAGGTGGTAAACAACAAAATTAGAGCAACACCGGAAGTTTTTCCTCCTGCCTTCAAAATAAAGTGTTACAGCATAAAACAGGAGCAGCACATTAACAACGATTTCATTAATTCTTATTCTCGTTGTGTGATTTCTTTTGTTGGTGTTTTTTACTCAATAAGACTCACAAAGAAAACAAAACATCACCCAAAATAATTCATAGATTTACAAACTAAAGCATTTGGAAAATCTCCCAACACTACAATAAAACCACTAAAATAGTGTTTCATTTTTTTAAATGAACGTAAATAACTGTACTGATTAAAGGCTTGTGGTTTAAAACTATTTTTTAATATTAATCATATAATCCAGCATCAAAACTGGCTTTTTTATTTATTTACAAGGGATCTGCTGTATCTTTTGTTAATTCTAGCTTTATTTACAAGCTAAACCTACAAGCTTAATAGGAATGAAAGACAATTAAAAACATATTTAGTTCTTCACTAAACCAATTAATCTCATAGGCCTCCAGATTAAACATGCATTTGGTGATCATGGACAAAGATCCTGGATGGGATTTGAACCAAGGACCGTATTACTGTAAGGAAACACTGCAGGCAGCTGTTCCAGCCTGCAGCCTCACTGATCATTTAAAGATGCTAATGAGTCAAAGGAATTTAAATTCACTGATTTTAACTTACACGCACTGCTGATTTAAACTATGTAACGTATTAAATGTAACATGTTGCTTTTTTCCCCACTTTCTTTGTGAACTTACAGTATATCTATGGAAGAGGATTGGGGCCACTGAAAAAATAAAAATTCTGAGAAAAAAGTCAGAATTCTTAGATGTCGGAATTCTAAGATGAAAGTCAGAATTCTAAGAAGAAAATCAGGATTGTGGAAAAAAAAGTCAGAATTATGAGAAGAAAGTCAGAATTCTGAGATTAAAGTCAGTATTCTGACTTTTTCCCATCTTAAACTGGAATAATATTTAAAAATCAGTTCACTTTTTTTTATTTTTTCAGTAGCCCTGATCCTCTTCCGTACATGTCAATACTTTTATTTTGAAGAAACTTTCCGGAAGCCCCCATATTCACCACGTCACACTTGACGTCAGAGAGCTGAAGCGGCAGGAGGGAGCGGCTCTGGTAGAGAGAGCATCACAGCCAGCAGGAGAGAGAGCGAGGCGCAGCACAGCGGACGGGTGGATGATTGTAAGTACTCCCGTTACAGATTTCCTCTTTTTCTGCTCGTTTTTTGAAATTAATCCGCCATTCAACGCGTGGAGGTTAATATCCGGTCGCAGGAGGGCTGGTTCAGTCCGCCAGAAGCAGCCTGGGAGGCGGACGGGCCGGTACCGAACCGGACCGATCTGGGCTGGGTTTGCGGAAGCAGCGACCGGCGGACAGACAGACAGACAGACAGACAGATATCGGATGTTAGACAGCTGCTTGGCATCAGAGTGGCTCTGATCTCTACAGGAATGTTTCTGATCTAGTTTACACTTTCTATGGTGTCCTCCGATGGAGCGGGGCCTGCTGCAGGAGCAGTCCGCGCAGGGAGCGCTGTGGGGCGGCCGCGCAGCTGAGGAAGCCCCGCTGCTCTGCTGGAGGAGAAAGAAAGAAAGGAAGTGAGGAGTTCAGTGTCTGCCAGCGGCTCTGCTCTCCCCTCAGCTCTGCAGAGCAGAGAGCAGCTACAGGCCCCACCTAGTGGAGCCTGATCCAGGTCCATCTGCCTCCACAGACTGGAGCAGATCTGGAGCAGCCTGGCCTCCTCTCACACCCAGCCAGGACAGGAAGCAGCTGCATGATGAGAGCCATGAAATAAAACAGCTTTAATAAACTTCTGCTCTCTCTCTGTGTCACATATAAACACTGCAGATGGTGGCCAGAAACAGCACACAGTAAAACCAAATACAAGTCTGTGCAGGTGAAGAATGTCCTCAGTTTAAACCAATGCTCTCTGTTTTTATTGCTCATTTTAACTCGGTCATAAAATCAAGCCAAACTATCCACCATGAAGGATGTTTTTCAATAGTCGATTACTCCCTGGGTGGTGATAAAGGTTTTTCCTTTAACGGAATCACTAAAGTCCGACATATTGGTTCAGTTTGAACAGCCACACCCAGGCCTCATCACTAAGTAGTTGAATTTCCTTCAGCAGCACCTGTCCGACAACATGAAATAGGCTAAAGGATCCAGGACCCGCCCTGATCTGAAATAGATAAGAGCAGCTGAGAACCATGATCCACAGAATCGGAGCAGAAATCATCCCTGTAACTGGTTCAGTTGAGGTCAAAGGTCATGATTCAACCATGAGAAACTAAAATGACTTCAGAAACAGCGACCCAGAAGAACACAAAGACCCGTCTGACATTTAGCCAGAGAACATCCTGATGATGTCACGGCGTGTGTCTGCTTCTATCTGACCCAGAAGGATGAGCGTTTCAGAACCAGAGCAGAGCTACAGTCAGGCATGGTGGAGGTGGTATGATGCTCCGGGCCTGTTCATCCTAAGCTGACGTCTTCAGACCAAACATGAAGGAAACAAAACGTTGATCTTAAAGTTTATCTTTCATTACTTGGATTATTCTATCAGCCTTTATCTGTAAACTACAGAAAATGTTTATTATGATTTTAATCTGTGAGCTTCAACTAATAATGAGGAAGTTTTGACTAAAAACAACAACTTCTCACATTTGAGCTTGAAGTCGAGGTGTTTTTCCAATCGCTCCGGCTGGCGGCTGCAGTTTGAAAACCAAACTTTTATTAAATATGTGAAGTAAAATTTGTTTTTTTTCCTCTGAGCTGCAGAGAAGCAGAAGTTAAACCGTTTCCATCAGAGCTGCAGGTCCTACTGGACTCACCGTCTTTCTGTTGCTTCAGTTTCAGCTCAATTTGACTGATTTTCTGTAAATTATTGTTGGGGAAACGATCAGATCTACCCTGTTTTCATCGGCGTCAGGCTTGTTGGTTTAATATAAAATCCGTTTTTGCTCTGAATTAAAGCGCTTCAGGTCTGAAAAACACAATTTATTCCCAACTATTATAAGAAAGATCCAGAAATCTTTTTTTATTTAAAGTTATTTTCAAAACACTTCCTCCTGATACCTCTGGCGGGTTATTCTATTAAATAAAACGTTATTTCCTCGCAGTGTTTATGTTTATATTAACAATCAAATGTGATTAAAATCATTTATTTGAGTATTACTAATGACTGAACAGCGAACAAGTTTTGCAGGTTTCTGGGAATGTGGTTCATTTCGGATCTTTTCAGCATCTGTTTTTAGTTTTATTAAAAATATGTTCAGTCTTTACAGCAGAGCAGAAAGCAGGAAGTGAAAGCGTGGACCAGAACATATGAACTTAGAGGAGTCAAATCGGGTTTAAATCGGTTTGCTTCAGTTTTTCTTCCGTTAATGAAGCGAAGCCGAGTTTCCCTCAAACTCTGAGCATTTTGTGCTGCAGCGATCATTTCTGGACAAAAACGATTCCTCGTTATATATGAGGTCCCACTTCTTGCTTTGAATTAGGAAAAAATCTGATTTCATTTATTTTGAACCAAAGGATACAATATAGATAACATTGATCAGATTATGCTCCTAAAAACTAGAAGCTACTGATGGAAAATGGTGGAGATTCTGGTTTTAAAGCTGCAGCTGTTGGTGGATCAGAACAGATCTGGGGATAATAGATCTGAACTCTAACTTCAGATTTCTATGAATAAACCTGTCATTTAGCTTTCTGTAAATGTGGCTCCAATAAGAACTGAAATAATTCACTCTTTAAGCCTTATTTATGCGTATAAATAAGACTTATTTCTGCGTTTTTTCCCTCTCCATCAGTAAATTGTGTGAATTAAAGCTGGTTCTTTTATTAAAAGCTCATCTCAGGCTCTTTATTTCGCTTTCAGAGCAACAGATTGCAGTGAAATCCAAATTAATTAAAGTAGTGGTGTTTTAATTTGAATCTTTTAAGCAGGAAGTAGTCTGCTGTTTCAGAACATAAACAGTAAAATGCTTCGCTTTGCTCTTCTGTTTATTATTTACTGATAAAGCTCTTTAGCTTCTTTCTTCCAGTCGTGGCGTTTTGTGCGTTTGCTAGCTGGAGCTTTAGTTGCGATTTTCTTCCAGGGGAACTCCAGATGTTTGTTTTTTTCCGGGATGGGTTGGTAGTTCCTTCTGTTCTGCTCAGCGCCTCGCTGTAATCTGTCCGACCCGCCCAGACTTGTCGTCTCAACCTGAAGAGCGTTTCAGATAAACAAGCCCTTTTTCAAACCCCAAGGCGCTGGAATCTATGCTGATGCGTTCAGGTACAGCTGGGAAGCAGAAACTTCCACCTTCTACTCCAGGATATGAATCTCCATGTAAAACCTTCTCAGTCTGACTGATCCATTGGTGTTTAACGATGGAGGGAAAGGATTTCATCGCTGTCGGCTGTTCCTAAATGATGCGTCTTGATGCTTTGGGAAGGATCGGAGATCACGGCTGTCTAGTTCAGGCTTGTTCCCAGAGATTCCTTCTTCAGGAGAGAATCAGATTAAACTCCCTTCCTGGCCTCCGTTCAACACTAAATGATTCACTGCAGCCATAAAATGCAGGAACTGATGCATGTGAGCGAATAGTGGTTCATTTAGCATTCCTGAAATAAATAAATAAATAAAAGCCAAACTGGACCTAAGAACTCTTGCATGATTATTTAAAATCATGTTTTCCAAAAAAATCCTATTTTATTTAGTTTAAATGGTTGGAAAAATCAGGTGTTTGATTAAATCTGTGGTGGCAGTTCAGCATTCACACCACCAGATGTCACTTTATCCAATAATATGGACCTTTAAATGTTGAAAATCACTTCAAACTAGTTTGTTTCTGTGAGGAATGGCTCACTGTGGTCAGACTGGAAACCTCCCAACAACACAGCTACTTATACAGGGTTAAAATGGGATGCCGTTGCTATGCAACTGTGCAGGTGTTTCTGGGTAGTTTAAGAAAGTTTGGGAGCAGTTGCCTGGTTACTGTTACCTAGAGATTAGAGGAGGATGTGAGCTGCTAATCAGTGTTAATCTGAATATCGTCAGAGCTGAAGGTTTAAAAGTCAAACGTTTGTCGGAGGAGAAGGACGATGATCCAACATGGCCGCCTCTAAACGGGTCGAAGGAAAAGTTAGGAGATAAAATTGACTGAACTGCTTCAACCGGGTTAAATTCCCCTAAGTGATGAAAACTGTTTGTTAAACTGTGGAGGAGCAGCTGTTGGTGCTGAAGGCTGATTAATCAGTCTAGGAAGCGTTTAGTTCCACAGCTTTTTGTCTGTTAGAGCAGCTTTTCTAGCTTCACTGCTTCTAACTCTAGAAGAAACGACAGACTTCTTGGTTTGGATGAATTTGAGGATCATGGATGAGGGGAAAATTATCTGGTTCTAATCTGAGATAATCCCTCATTATGACCCAAATGTTTATATGATTTTATCCTTCAATGGTTGAACTTCTTCTCTGCTGTGGAAAAGTCTGCTTTACAAGGAAATATTATCACACACAACCATCTCGTCTCCATGGCGACCTGAGTGGGCCCCATCAGCAGCGAGAGGAGCGAGGACCCTACGGCCTTTTCTCATTTCAGATTAAGTTTATTTTAAATTTAGAAACAAGTGCAGGAGAAATTAAAGGAACGTTTCTGCTCACATTTTTTGGGTTATTTAAGGTGGAGAGATGCAGAGTGTCAAAAGTTCATAGTGTTCACTGATTGTTCTTTATTTTTCACAATATTAAAGTTCATCTTCCTCTTGTTAAAGTAACTTCCTCCTTCTTGACTTTTAGAGTTACTATTATTGGTAAATCCAGTTTTCAGTGTTTTTTTTTCTTCACTATTTGAGTCAGTTCAAGATTTTTACTTGCATTAGTGGATTGGGTCCGTTTTCTGCTCTCTGTCTGGGTCAGCTCTCTGTGGGGCCCTCCTGTGTGTTTGTCATGTTGCCGTGACGCTGCAGGCTTTCAGCATAGCAACAGTAACCAGGAAGGAGACAAGTCCACCAGCTGTGCGATCACATGACCCGAGCAGAGCTGTTTTGAGTTAACCTGCCAGGTGTTGTCATCTGCTCTCCGATTGGCTGCTCTGACCCTGCTCTCTCTCTCTCTCTCTCTCTCTCTCTCTCTCTCTCGTCCAGCAGACAGACAGTCAGGATGCGTGAATATAAACTGGTTGTTTTAGGATCAGGAGGCGTCGGGAAGTCAGCGCTGGTAAGTCCCAAACACAGCCTGGAGTCTGACTCTGCTGTCATGTCAATAAATGAATCATCAGTTCCTTAACATGTTGAAGGAACTTTCCTTAAAGTGACTCAGGGGTTATTCTGTTTGCTTTCTAAAATTCATTAATTCCCCAACTCACTTCAATGAGTTTTCTTGATATTAGAATTAAAGGCTATAAAATCTGTAACCAACCTTTAATAACTTTACCTGAACCTAAAAACAAACTGATAAGAATGTAAATTACCTTTGAGATGAATAAGAATTCAAAATGTTTTTCTTGAGAGAATCCAGCTTCTTCTCCTCTTAGATGATGGCTCTGTTTGAATTCGTGGGCTGCGTCTTCCAGGGACGCCGTCCTTCGAAGTCCTCGAAAATAAGGAGACCGGAAGAGTTTGTGAATTCAAACAGGTCCAGCCTTCGCCGGCTTTTACCGCCGTACGCTCTGTCGCCTAGCAACCATGACAGTTGACATACAAAGCAGGAAAAGACTAAATACCAACTTTTCAAAACTGTTTAAATCTTAATTTGTTATTATTATAAAGTGATCAAAGACTACATTCATAAGAATCTCAGAGTGGAATAAAGGTTCCAACCACCGAGCAGGAACAAATAAAATCAAATGTAATATAGAAACATTAGTCAGTTAAATAACCTGCTGCTAAGCCATTCTGCACACTCCCTGATGTTGCTGCTATTTTCAAATATCCATTACTGTAAAAATGTCCATAGCTGCATATTGGTTATTAATTGACAGTAAGGTATTCTAAAACACTTACAAAAGTTTATTTTTTTTATTTTAAGTGTGCAATTTTCTTTTATTCTTATACACTTCTCTAAGGTCCTCATTTGGTAGTGACCATTTTCAATAATCTTTCTGCTGCTGTAAATCTGCCCAATGTGGGACAAGATACTTCTATTCTATTCCATAAAAGGGGTAGAAATATATAAGTAAATCTAAAACAATGTATGTATAAAAAAGAAGATCTGCAAAATCTCTAATATTCAACAACCAAAAATACTTAGTTAAGCATATTGTGCAAAATAGCAATTAAAAAAATTTAACTCCTATCAGATTTATAGTCCTCACACACTGCAGCTATATTAGAATCTGTCCTTAAATTACAGCCAAACCCATTTACACAGTAACAGATAAAACTCTTTTAGATAAATCAAACATTACCACCACATATCTGACTCTTATGGGACCATTAAAACAACTATTTTCATTAACTTCAGACAGAAATATTCAGAATACTTGTATCATATTAAACTGAACTTCCAACATTCACCACTGTTTGATCATGGAGCAGCCGGCTTGGTCTCAAGATTGAATCCTGGGATATCCAAGGATAGCGAGACCAAGCCATCGGACCCCTCCTTCAAATCGGGCAAAAGGAGGATGCATTTTAAGGCCGCGTAACGAGGACTCCGACCAGACCTCGGCGCCCCGCTATGACGTAATCGCCCTCGTGATCTGGCCTTCCAAGAACGCAGCCCATGAATTTGAACAGAGCAAAAGAATCGGTTTGGATTCATGTTTTCACAGGCTGGCTCTGAAGGACGGTCACGGTTGTAGAGGACAGGAAGGGACAATCCAGGACAGAGACGTCCTGTAATGAAAGAACAATAAAAGAAAAGAGACAGACAGAAAGTTTAGGTCCATGAAAACAGAAACTTCCCCACCAGAGTAATAAGGTTTGGTTTGTATCAACCTGTGGTTTGGGTTTCAGTGTATTTTCAGCAGAAACTAATAAAGTTTAGAGTTTTTGATTTTCCCACTTCCTGTTTTTTTCTGTATTTTGGTAAATAAATCTGAAATCAGACTCACTACAACGAAGAGCTTTAATCCATCTGATATAATAGAGATCTGTCACATAATTAACATTCTGATGAGTCACAATGGAGAGCAGAACAGAGCTCCATTAACAATCATCCTCCTCACTCCTCCCTCCTCCTCCTCCTCCTCCTCCTCCTCCCTCTGTGTTCAGACGGTCCAGTTTGTTCAGGGAATCTTTGTGGAGAAGTACGACCCGACGATAGAGGACTCCTACAGAAAGGTAGGGACACACTCGGCCTAACGACATCGTTACGTTTACGTGTGAGAATGATGTCGTAATCCAGGATATTAAGATACAGAAATAATCTAAAAGGAGATTCATCTAGTAAATTAGCATTTCCACCTAAACATTTGGAATAATACTTAAAATATGATTGATTTTAAATTGCAAAACTGAAAACGGAAATATTTGTTCATGCATTTATTGATAATAAAGGTTTTATTGTAAATAATGGTTTATATTTGTTGAGTTTTGTCTTAACTTATTTAAGTAGGCGGTTCTTTCAGCATCCACAAACTAAAGTAGAATAAAAAAATAATCTGAAGACGTTTAGAACGAGTTCAGTAACTTGGTAAATGGAAGGTTTTTTCAGACTTCATTGAGACATAAATCTATCATTACAATACCGGTAGTTTCCTACTATTATTACTTCTTTTAAGCTTTTTACTAGTTTTATATTACAAAGGTTATTTATTAAATAAGTCCAATAATTATAATTTATTTTTCTATAAACCTTTATTTTGGGTAAATACAATTAATTCTCATATTTGTACATTTATTTTTATTCATATATTTCAATCTAACTCTATATTTTTTTTATCTAAAGTGTTTTTACATAAATTATTGATGTATTTAGACCTCAAAGTCGTACGGAAGTCATTTTTAAATGTCAAATCATTCTGGCTTGTATATAAATGTACTCTTTATCAGACCATGTTGTCCCAAAATTTAGAAAATTTCTATTCAAAAATAAAACCTGTCTTAAAATCTGTTTGTTTTTCGTAATCTTCTGCAGGCCAGTTAGTTATACGTCAGCCTGAACACCTAAATTCAGCCAATATATCAACGGTCATCTGTCAATCACATTTTTTCGGTCATAACATCTTGATTCATGTCGCAGCTAATATAAGCAACGGTTGAAATCAGAATCATTTCCTTTCCCATTGAGTTCCTCGGCCCCAGTGTTCACGGGGATGGACGCCTGTGTCTTTCAGCAGGCATAGAGCTAACAGAACTGGCAGCGCTAAGTGCGAGGCAAGGGCTCAAACATGTACGGCTGTAAACCTTCTACACCAAACCAAGCTTCTGCCGCCCTGGCGCCCTTCTTCCACAACATCTTCATCCCCGCTTTCCTCCTCTAAATAAAAATGTATGATGGAGGAGACTCATCCACGACCTCCGACACTAAAACTCTCCTCCTCTTTGCATGTTTCCTCTGTCCATAGCGTTCCTTGACAGTGTCGTTTCTAAGTCACCAATTTAGTGCTACTTGGTCCCAATGGAATTTCCCATTGAGAACCTACTAGCACTAAGTTGCTAACTGGTTAGCAAGATGCTTCTGAGGAACCGGCAACAATTAAACTTGCTTGCGAACCTTCTGCCATTAAATAACAATCCCACTCCCCTTGATAAACGACCAATCACATTCACTTTATTCACTCGTGTAAAGTCGGGCACCAATTTGGAAATGCAACGCTTGGAACAGCCATTTCATTTTAGTATTTTTATATATATATCCATCCATCCATTATCTGACATGCTTGTCCCGATACCAATTAATTGAAACGTTTCAAGCTTAGTTATGAATATTTTTTACTTGCAGATTTCTTCTCCTTTAACCGTTTTTACTACAATTGTTTATGTTTATATACATTTTATTTTTGAGCTGATGAAAGAAAACTGTACTTGTGTATTTTCAGTTGCTTTGTTAATACTGTAAATCTTTTTATTAATTAGCTGAGAAAGAAATGTTTTTGGATTTCAAAAATATAAAAAATAAAATTAAAAACCTGACAACAGAATTCTAATTTTGAATAGAAACTGATTTAATTTACCTAAATGATCTCATTTAAACATTGAAGTGGGATAATTGATGTAAAACGCTAAATGATTGATTTGGTGTCTTTCTGCAGCAAGTGGAGGTGGACGGACAGCAGTGTATGCTGGAGATCCTGGACACAGCAGGAACAGTAAGATCTGATCTGAGGTCAGGTGCATGTTGAGTGCCTCTGCACCCCCCCCTGACTCCATCTCTTTGTTTGTGTTTATTAATATAGGAGCAGTTTACGGCCATGAGGGACCTGTACATGAAGAATGGTCAGGGATTTGCTCTGGTTTACTCCATCACAGCCCAGTCCACCTTCAACGACCTCCAGGACCTGAGAGAGCAGATCCTCAGAGTCAAGGACACCGAGGACGTACGATACAAACGCAACACATTCACCTGCCAAAAACGCCTGACTGTTGTTTATTATCATCACATCAAGTCTAATATTTAATGCTGTGGCTGCAAGCACTAATTTAGAATCCATTTACAGGGAAATTCAGGTGTCAGGAAACAGGAAATTGTGAAAACAAAGGTCAGATGAGGAAAGATGCTTTGACCTTTAGCTCTGCTGCCACCTGCTGGTCAGAAATGGTTTAGCAGGATCCAACTTTTTCCCTCTAAAATGATGTGATAGAAATTTGTTTTGGAGGAAATTAACAAAAGTAAATTACCTCAGAAAAATCTGGCATATAAGAAAAAAAATAAGTTAATAAATCGAAATCTGGATTTATTTATCGTATAGATTATTATTTTCAGGTGTAATAAAAGATGGTACAAAAGGAAAGCAAGTTCTCAAAAACATTTTTTTAGGTTTATTAAATATATGAATAATAATATTTTATTATTTATTTTCTTTTTGATTTATTTCAATTCCTTAAAAATGAAAACCTTGATTCAAGCCTCTTACTGTTGATGATGAAACTCCCTTTATCCTGCTGATGCAACGCTGCAGGTCCCCATGATCCTGGTGGGAAACAAATGCGACCTGGAGGTGGAGCGTGTTGTGGCCAAAGAGTCCGGCATCGGCCTCGCCCGCCAGTGGAACTCCTGCGCCTTCCTGGAGACTTCGGCCAAGAGCAAGATAAACGTCAACGAGGTGGCCACGCCCACCGGCGGCTCGTTCTCCCTTCTGCTTCCGTCACATTCTGATGCTTATGGTTGTTTTTGCAGATCTTTTACGACCTCGTCCGGCAGATCAACAGGAAGACTCCAGTTACAGGAGATACTCGTAGAAAAACAAACTGCCAACTTCTCTAATGATATGTGAGTCCCAAACCTGTTTCCCTATTTTAAACTAGATCCAACGGTGTTAGTCATTGATAACCTGAACAGATGCAAAAAGCAGTTTACAAACTCATTTATTAAAATCTAAGTTTAGTTCCCTAAAGTGTTTTCAGCTTAAAATCTCAACATAGAACTATTTTAGAAAGAGAAATCTTTGTAAATGTGGTTCTTAAGTTTTTCGACATAAAGGAATAGACCTAAAGTAGTCATGTTACAATGTAGTGCATTTTATTTTGTCTGAAAAGGTTTATTTCCTTTTCTGATAAGTTTATTAAACAGTTTTAAAAGAAGCTTTCTTAAAGTTAGTATTTCTTGTTGCCTCTGATAAACCTTATGATTGAATCCTGGTGTCAAAGCTAAAAAAGCGTTCCAACCAAAGGTAGAAAAGTGACTCCATAAATCCTCTTATTTGAGCCAGTAAATGAATGCCATTAATGCCTAGTTTCTCATTCCTTGTTGAATGGAAAATTACGTTTTCACATGCGACAGTCTGTTTTGGACATATATGAATCAATATGTGAAAACAGGTTTTTAATTCACTCAGGATATTTTTGTAATATTAACCCTTTAATGCTCTTAGACAGTGAACTCTAACAGTGGGGGGGGGATGGGGGTCTCCATCTTTTACTGCCGCCTACAGACCCTCCTGTTCTCTTCCTCAGTTCTGACCTGACCGACAACCTTCAAACCGACCAATCACAGAACATCTTCCAGCTGGCCACGCCCCTTTAACACAACCAGGACATCATCGATATCAGCCATGGCTAAACCTCTGTTACCATGACGACCACTTCCAATCCCCACAGCAGAGACTGTTGCCTTGGAAACGTTAAAACCAAACATCAGATGACGATGATGGTGATGGAGGAGGGCGGGCTGTCCAAACAACTGCCCAGATTAAAACTTCAGTTCCCATCATGCTCTCTGCTGGGGGGGCTGAATGCTTCTTGATTTTTCCTTTTCTTCTTTTCTTTTGCTTTCGTTTTAATTTCCAGCATTCTGATTCCAATCGCATGCAGCTTGACCGTCGGCCATGTTGGGGCTGCGGTTGCCCCGGTGACGGCTGTCTGTGTGTACCGCTCTGGTTAAACCTGTGGATCCTTACAGTGATTATTATTATTATTATTATGGCAGTGCTTATTATAATTCTGTGTAAAAAAAAAAAAAAAAAAAAAGAAAAGAAAAAAAAAAAAATCTTAAGTCACTTGATGTTTTTAGTTTTAATTCTCGGGTAGGTGGGGCTAACGGCGTGCAGCAGGTCACGGGGACGGCTCACTGTGTTGCTGAAAGGAACAAGGAGGCAGAAGGTTGACAGTTCTCTCATTTATGAAATAATACGGTAACAACGAGCCGTTTCTATCAAGAGAAATCTTCAAAAACTTTTTTGATTTGCTCTGTCAGCAGCAGCAGCACGGCTAAATAATCTTTTTAAGGATAAGTTGAAATACTTTAATAAGTCTCTGCATTTTTTTAGATAAAAGTTTTAAATCTGGTTTTCAAAAGAGATAAATTGAAGCATTTCTGACAATATATGAATCATGAACTGTGTGTCAATTTAGCTCTTTTTTGTTTATAGCTTTTCAACCTTATTTTTCCAAAGAAATTCCTGGTCTTGGTTTAAAGTGGAAAGTATGCTAACTGTGCCAAATAACTGAGTCCAGTTTTCTTCATACTTAAATTAAATTAGATATAAAATAACATTTATTTATGAAAAGATAAAAAGTAATGCTCCCCTGCTAGTAATAAAGTTCCGATGAATTGAATGATTTAGCCCTTGAATTAATTTGTTTTAATCTCTAATAACTTAATAGCTACCAAATTTTACACCACATAGCTATGTTAGCATCATTGCTAATGGCAATTTAAAACTGTTTACACTAAGCTGTTGTAGATTAAGTTACTGGTAACATTAGCTATTAGCAATTTAAACAAATTTAAGCAGCTATTATCATCAATGCTAACTTTAGCTACTAGATTTACGTAGCTCTGACTAAAGTTAGCAGTTAGTGAGAAAACTAGTAGCTAACTGTGTGCTTATGGAGTTTTTAAATCTGGGGTTTAAATACATATTATATGTTGCTGTAAGCTCTAAAGAGCTTTAAATAAGTTTTCAACTTAGCCTTAGAGTTGATAAGCATTAGATATGTAAGAGAAAACTGTGATTAAAGGGAGGAGCTGTTTGATAAAATGAGCAGGTATTTAGCTCGTTAGCAGCACAGTGAGCGCAGTCTTGACCTGCTGTGATTGGCGAACGTGTTGCCTTCAGACAGCAGACTCACACTGGTCCAGGAGAGCAGCTGGGAGGGCCTAGGAGAGCTGTTTCATGTTAGCCATATTGATAGCAGCTTCTAATAACTCTGCTTAGAGGGAAACAACTTTATTCCCCTTTTGATATAAGATGATCATTGAAGTCGGTCTTCATGACCTCCCTGGTTCTACCCAGCGCTTTGATAGATTTCAGGATAACATCAGTTTCCTGCTGAATGGTTTCCAAGGAGACAGAAATGGGATTAGAGGTCAAACTGAGATGGAGTCAAAGAAAGAAAACAGAACATCTCACAGGAACGGTTCCTCAGACGGTTCCTTGGACCTCTGTGAGTTCTGCTGCAGTGTTGTACTATCAGGAGCGCTGCGGTACGGTGGGGTACTGCTGTCAGTATTCTGGTTCTCCTCCAGTACGGTCAGTCATGTAGCATGTTGTTTTCGACAAGTACTCAGTTGGACCTCCAGGAGGTGCTGTGACAGGTTGCATGCTGTTCAGAAGCAGTGGAAGGTCTGTTTGCAGCCATGGCGATGGGATTGTACCTGAGAACTGATGGAGATTTTATTTCTGCCACTAGAGGGCGACAGTATGCTTTAAAAAACAAATTAACACAGCAAATGTTTATCACTGCTTAGAAATTTTATTTTCAGCTTGTTAAGAATGTGTTTTATAAATACCTATGAATGTCCTTTTACTTCTTTACTGCTAATTTTCCTCTTTTTTCCCTTTTATTGATGCAGGATTGTTTCAGAGATAGTCGGTCTGTTTGTATGAGCCATTAAACTGAGCCTTGGCTGCATTTAGACCTTTCCGGCCTCCAAACAGCAGGCTGCAGGAGCTTTCGTCATTTGCCAAACTCAGATTCTGGATACATCAGATCTACAGTCTGTTTGGAAAACTCTTGTTTTAAAGAATACTGAGGCCTTAACTGTAGTGGTTGTACTAATAATTAGCATTTTTGGTTGTGAGCATTTATAACCAGTTTGTAAAAATGTAATAAATGGAATAAAACTTTGTGATGTAGCTATAAGCAGATATGTTTGTGTGATGCTTTCAAAGGAAATGTAATGAGCTCAAATGTTGTGCAATAATAAACTTCTCTAGTCCATTTATCTGCTTAGACCCACATTACAGTGTTTTATAAACCGTTTTACATGTTTAATCTCTGATTATAAAAGCTGGACTCATCCTAATCCAAGAAACTGTTGCAGTTCCCTAAAACGCCCGACTTGCAACATTGACGATTGCAACTGCAGCCAAAAGAAAAGTGGAAATTGTTTTCCTCTTATTGAAATAACTTCTTTTTTTTTTTCAATGTATGGCATGGTTACCAGTGAAATGTTAAAGAAACCAGTTCAGCCAGTAAAGTATGCGGCTAAAAGCCCGGCGAATGGGCCGATGGGAGATTCTGAACTGGTTTCTTCTGTTCCAGAAACCCACAGCAGCAGCACAGAGAGGCAGAGGAGTGGATGGGGGTAAAGCCAAATGTAAAAAAAACAAAAACTAAGAAGCCTTAAATGAATAAAACTGGTGCAATTTTGTAACAGAAACATGTGTTGGTCAGTCATTCCTTAATAATGATGGATGAGGGAAATATCCTTAAACATCACATCCTGCTACAAACTCTGACTTCATATTTGATAGTAGGTGGTTACATGGTAAATTGAAAAGCTGGTGGGGTAAGAATACTGCTCTGAAATAAAAATATAAAAACTGGCCATGCAGTCTGCGTCCTCTGAGTTGATGCTGGTTTCAACACTTCATCCTGGTGAGTCTATTTCCAGGCCTTGGCTCTGATTCTACACTGGTTATCCTGCCACCACAGTCATCTTAGTTATGAACAGTTCAGTTTGAAATCAAGATTCATTTCAATTCAGATTCAAATTACAAGACAGGTGAAATGTGATTGCTAGCGGTTTTCCTTCCATTTTGTTGTTCTATGATGCTAAGAACTCGAAACAATATAAAAGGGATGACAGATATGATTGCCATTAGAGTAAAAAATAGAGAAAATATGTGAATTTATAGTTTTTAAAATATAATCTGTGTTCACAAAGATGTAAATGGTAAGACAATATGTATATATTTTTTATTCATTAAATTTCAAACTAAATTTTTGTTTTTAACCCTCATTATGTTATTTTTATACATTGTTTGAGGTCCATATTTGTGTGACCATTTTGTTTTCTATAATCTGAACACCAGAATTTCAGAATTTCTCCATTGTGGGAAGAGAAAGGGAATCTATATTCTGTTCTATTCTATTCCTACGTCTCCAGTTTCAAACTTGTTAAACGCGCGTGCGCATCACGTCTCGCTGCCATGGCAACAGCGGTGTTTGGTCAGGAGTTCCGCCATGAAAGTTTCCCCATCTGTTCCTTTCTGCTGTTCTCATTGCGCTTTTGAACAGCTTTTTACGGTGATGGCTAATAAACTAATGGTGCATTCAAGTACATTTTGTAGCTTTGAACATCTATATTAGAACCATTGACAACATTTTTGATGCTTTCAATATTACTACTTCTTGGCAATTTAGCGTTTTTTTGTGTTTTGCTTCTTTAATCAAAGGATAATATCTGCAAAAAAGTGCTATAAAAATACAAAATAAATAAATTGTGATTAATATGAGACGAATCGCAGCAATCAGGATCTAATTCTAGGTCCTGTTGGCAACAATTCAAAAGAGACATGGAAAAAAAGAATTTGCCAAGGATAACAATTATGAAAACGATAAAGGTGATAATTAAAAAAAAAAAAACATACAGGGGAAACACTTAAAGTGACCTGGAATCATGTTTATGAACATTATTATCTTTGCAACATTTGATTTAAGAGGTAGTTTCAGTACAGATGCTCTAACGCACGACCGGACATGAACGCACCATGACTTAAATGCGACCGTAAATCCTGTAAAGAGGAGCAACAGGTGTGTAAACGCTCAACCCGATGTTGGATGAATAACCGGTAGAGTCTGTTAGCCGTTAGCGCCTCACCTGATCGGTTAAGGGAAATAACGAGGCTCTGGTTGGTGTTTAATCTGCGGTGAGTGACCATTTCCGGTATTTCCTTAAACAAGAAGGAGCGCCATGACGGTCCGCTTCAAGGTAAACAACAGGTGATCTAAACAAAGTGATGCTAGCTGTGGTAGCAGCAGCTCACAATGATTAAAACTTAAATAAGTCATTGCTGCTCTGAATTATTTGTTATTTATGTTTAATTGTTTCGGTTTACAGCTCATAAGAACGAGGACCAGTTTGGTTTTAATCTGATATAATCTTATAATCCCACTCGAACAGATACACTGGCCTAGCTTTTTACCAGATTTTAGTGTTTTTCTGAGCTCACCCCTGATTTAACACAATTATTAATTCATTACATTAGTGATATTATCTGTTTAATTTCCCTTTAGGATTCAATGTGTATTTTATTAAATAGTATTTAGGAGAAAGAAGAAATTATAATTTCTATTTGTTCAAATGATTTTCCTGACTTTAATCCTTACCAACTTTAATTGCTCATTTTTACTCCATTGTTAATCAGGCAAAGCTAAATCTGACCTTTAGTTTAAATCCCAACCTGCTGAAATATTGAGCTTTCTGGCTTTTTTTCCCTTCTTATTAATTGAAGCTGTAATTGATCATATATTAATCACACGTTAATTTAAGGCAGTTTATTACAATGAAATCAGTTGATTGATGTTTTGTTAATGAAAGCATAAAACTATAGTCACCTCCCAACTTCAGGGAGTCATGCCATTAAAAATGTCTGTAATTTATTACATGTGAACTACATGTAGCACTTCTGGCACATCATCAGATAGTGTAATATTTTTAATATCTGACTACTGTATTATGTGCCATTAAAACATTCATTTTGCTGTGGTGGATTTACATAATATGTTATATTACATGATTTATGGTGAGCCTATATAGTTTTTTTTTTACAATAAATGGCAGTGATCTACTGATGCTATAAAACAGCAAGTGTGTCTCAAAGTGATGAATTTATCTTTATAATTTTTAAGTTTTAAGCCCCCCTGATATGAGAAAATCATCATTGTTTGACGCACGTATTGTTTAACCGGTCTAACTAGGGCAGGGGTCGGGAATCCGCGGCTCCAGCTTTTTCAGAAATGTATAAAAATAGATTGTTTCGGTTTGTTTATTTTAATATGTTGTGCAGGAGGTCAAACAGACATTCATTATGTTTTTTAGTGCTGTAAACATTTGTATAATGAATACATTTAAACACTATATCTAAACATTTAGTTCAACGAAAATGTGCATCATAGCCAAAGAGATCAGTGGTCATAGCCTGCAACAGGTGTCTCAGCGTGGCGCGGTGTCAGGCAAACAAAGAGGCGGGTGTGTCCCTGGCCATGGATGCCAAAGGAAAAAAAACCTGATGAGAGCAGAGGATACAA
The DNA here is from genome assembly GCA_018398635.1 of Cyprinodon brontotheroides. Taxonomy (NCBI): domain Eukaryota; kingdom Metazoa; phylum Chordata; class Actinopteri; order Cyprinodontiformes; family Cyprinodontidae; genus Cyprinodon; species Cyprinodon brontotheroides. Next base: position 16,580,608 of record JAGKQL010000030.1, on the reverse strand, counting down.
AGAAAGATGAAACCAAATCATTATCAATGAGCAAAGATTGTCTGCATTTTTGCTTTGGCATGAGAATTTGTCAAATAATAAAATTAGTAACTTGGAAAAGCATTTCCGGGGAAAGTTAAATATACAGCCGATCACAAAGTTGGGAGTGAGAGAAAGAATGTGATTGCAGAACTTCTGGATAAATTAGAGGATCGCAAACATAGATTTTAGAAGTGGATTGCATCTCCAAACTCCACTACTGCTGCTAGTTTTGTTGCAAGGATGAAAAAACGTCCACAGATCAAACAGGTAGCGCTTTGATGCAGGGATTTGAATTTTTTCCCATTTTTTTCCCCAAATCCTCAAAATATAAATCACTCCAAGGAACACTGGTGACGGAGGATGTGGGATTTCTAGGTTAGAGAGCTCTGCTCTGATGGATGTCACTTCCTGTTTGGTTCCTCATGACTCAATCAGCTCCTCCCAACAGAAACTCATTCACCATAGAAAGATTCCTTTATCATGTTTCTATAATTTCATCATTGCAACAAAACCTAAACCACCCGTTGAAGCAGCTCACACTGAGAGCGTTCACTACTCCTCCCTCACCTCATGCTGCTGTGTGACATTTGCTCCAGGATATATATTTACTCATGAATCATTATTATATATTTAAGCCCACATAGTCCTTTTCTATGGTGGGATGATACATCTGGAGCCCGTGTTTAAATATAAGGTATATATAAGATTTTTTGTGGCTCCAGACAGATTTGTATTTTGGTCCAATATGGCTCTTTGAGCAGTTTGGGTTGCCGACCGCTGAAGTAGGGAGTACCAATATGGCGGCTGGGGACTTCACAGCAACGTGTATTACCAACAGCCAATCAGCAATCCAGTGAATAAGTAGAGATCAGTGATTTAGACTCTAGGATTCTGACACCTTTCCTGCTTCAGAACCAGACAGAGTACCAGAAGAGCTATGGGGTTTCCCGATCCAGAAGCGTCTCGCCCCGCCGCTGCCTCCCGCTGGCCGGTCTTCGGTCTGAACAGATGGGTAATCTGAGGATGAATCTGGAGAACAGATTAATTTTATGTAAAATCTAAGTTGATGAGTTGATCTAAAATGTCCTCAGCAGGGTCCTGTCCTGTCTGTATCTGCAGGGATCAGCAGGAAACCCGGTCCGCTTGGTGCAGCCCGGTCTGCCAGCTCTCTGCTTGCTCCTCCAGAGGATCCAGGTGATCAGACTATGAGAACAGCGCCCCCAGCTGGTAGAAATGGTGAGTCTGTAGCCCAGCAGGAGCTGAATGGTTCATTTCAGGCAGGGAGTGATTGGTCGTTTTTCAATTCACAAGAACGTGAGTACGGACTCGTGTCCTCGCCAACTACGTTCTTCACCAGAACACAGATAAGTGTTTAATCTGGGAGAATGGGAGCACGCAGCATAAATATGGCTCAATTGGAACAGAAGCGTTCTGATGACATCACCACATGCTAGAACGCACAAATACACATACTGAGAAACGTACTTTTGGTGAAGTCAGAAGAAAATGGTTCCCAGCAGATTCTGTTTTTGACTTTTGGTTCTTCATGATTTTCTCTTTAAAATCCAGTTTAAAGCAGAACTTTTAGAACCTTTTCAATGAAAACTTTTCATTCGAAGAATCAGAGGTTTTCATCTGCTTTAAATTTCAGCTTCTCCAGCTTCTAGGAGGCGCTCAGCACAGAACAATCCACCAAAGATGGACTCCAAACCAGCAAAGGATTCTGAACCTGGATCTCCAGCAGGACCTGAACCAACCGTCGGCCTTGAAGCTGCACCCAAACCAGAACCAGGGTCCCCTTTCAGACCAGTACCTGATGGAAAATTGGGTAATTGTACGAAATTTGAGACATCTGACTATTTGTTACCACAGACCATCTAAGGTCCAGATCTGTTCTGTGCCCCAGCGAAGCTCCGCCCCTCTGAGCTCGAGCCCGGCGGACCGGCGGAACCAGGACCTGATAACCAGGTAGGACTACAGGAAAGCTGACGTTCATACAGGAACATCAGAGAGCGTCAGGATCTCACTGCTCTGTGTTGCAGGTCGACCAGGCGCTGCGCTGGAAGGCGGGGCTAAGGCCTGGAGGTCAGAGGTCAGGGGGTCAGAGGTCAGAGTACCACAGACAGTTTGGCTGGAAGAACCTTGAATCTGCAACATCACCTTTACTGACAGCAGAGCGGGTGAGAGATCATCCATATATAATGCACTGATTTAATAACAGACGTTTCTAGATTTCTACAAAATGCTGCATTTTTTAAACATTCATAACATTTGGATGTTTAAAACTGAATTATCTGGATCCAGTTTAACATTTACAGTGTTAGCTTCATTCAAAATCTTAGCTTTAGATAAAATAATAAAACAGTTTTAAATACTGATAGAAAACAAATACCAATAACTGAAGTCTCTGCAATGGAGAAGAGGGATCTAGAGAAACTGATCCAGCTCCTACCTGAACCGAATCCATTTTAAAATCTCTCCAGATGCTCCGCCTGTTACTGAACCTGTAGGTTTAAGAGGAACCAAAAGCGAACAGGTTCCCCAGCTGCAGCGGATCAGACCGTCCCTCATTAGCTCTGCACCAGCTTTCCATCAGCCTGAGGTCCGGTTTGGGATCTATTCTCACTGATCTATGAGCCCGCTGCTCTGTAGCCCTGACGTTATGCTACGCGTTCACACCTAAAGCAGCAGCTGCTGGAGTTGGAAAAATTTTTATGCTTTTTGCTGCTTGATGCTCCACATCAACCAATCAGAGAAGCTGATGTGGGAGCTGGCAGGAGAGAGACACTGCACTAGTGATCCAGATCACTATGATCACTCCTCTGAAACTGTTTATTAAAGGGGTCATAGAATGATTCTACAGGGTATTTGGTGGTGCTGGTCCTTAAGGTCTCTGAATAGGGTGTGTAACATTGGTTGGGTTGAAACTGGCATATTTGCTGTTCTAATGAGCCCTAGAGCCAGCGGTGGGACGGAGCGACCGAACCCACCCCAGTGACAGTAGCCTGGACAACGGCGCCCCGTGCTTCCTGGTAAGGCAGGTGGGGGAACATACCTACAACGGATCGGATTTGGTCGCTCCACCCCCGCTGCCCCCAAAAAACAAAAAACAAAAGCAAAAACCTGTCCTTTTCAGAAACCCAAATCTGGTCAGCATAGATATGCTAGCATTGCTAACAACAGCTTAGCGACAGAGTCACACTTACAGCTTGTGGTTGTGTTGGCCTTAGCGAAATGTACGGAACAGCCCCTCATTTCAGTAGTAGTTTAGCAAATCCTGCTCTGAACTGTCCAAGATATGAAAGCTGTCTTTGGTCAAATGTTTAGAGCAAATGAACAGCTGACAGCAACTCTTTCAGATGTGGGACAGGCTGACTCCATCAGGACCCTTAGAATGACTGAGGGGAGTCTTTGAGTCACACTGAGACCGATTGTTTGGTTTCCTTTGGTTCTGGTTTGGAACCAGGAACGAAAACCAAAAGGTGTTTCAGGAACTTCCCATAAAAACAGATGATTCAGCAGAGATCGCGGTTGAGCGGACCGCGGCCCGGATCAGGACCCACCTGCTGGCTAATCTGGACCCAACCTGATTTCAAACATTTATAAATTACCGCATGTTGTCCGACGACAGTGTCTAATTTCGCTTGCCCCTCTTCTCCTGTTAATACGGTAAAGCCCTCCAGAGCGCGTCTGGCACCAGGCTGCACGCGATCCGAAATGATCCAATGAAAACGCTGTCAGTCTGTGGTTGCTGCTGCTGCTGCTTTAGACACAGCAGGCAAACCTGTGGCAAGCCGGGGCGATGGGAAAAGAAGAAGAAGATGATGAGAAAAAGAGAGCAGAGAAAGTGTGGACTGCTGGAAGAACTGCAGTGAACTGGTGACAGAAAAAAGTGAAATGGTGCTCAAAAGATGACCCTGAACATTTAGAGGATGTTTGGCTCAACCTGCTGCTGTGAAGCAGGATTCTCCACCATAAACAGAATCAAAATAAATATGGGATCCAGGCTCAAAATGAGCTTCCTTATCTGTGCTTTTCAGAATGGCTTAGTCTCCATTAAAACCCAGGCTTAAAGCAGGGCAGCATAAAGCCCACTGCCAACATTAAGACAGAAAAAGAAAAAAAAAAGAAACAGTCAGTTCAGGTGTAAATATGTGAATAGGAAATTGTCTATATACCAAACTGAGCGATTGTTGTTCTCTACTTCAAAACACTTTTTTAAAATTTTATTTAAAAATTCAATGTATGACATGGATGCATGAAAACCTGCTTTTTATTTCAGTGTTAAAAAGAAACGCTGCCCTTTTGTTAACATTTCTATTTATCTGTCACCATCTGTGGCGCCGTTTCCTGAAGCAGATTTTATCTCGGTGAAAGTTGGCAACTGAAAAAGCAGCAATCTTCAATCATGAATAACTTGGCTCGGTTTAAACAAAATAAAACCTTTATTTCTGATCAAAGTTGGTTAAACCAGACAGCTTTTAACACATAAAAATTGAAAATCTGAAGACAGTAGATGTTTTTCTCAGTGAATAAATGAGCTAAATTACCATTAAACTCATTACCAGACAGGTTTCATTAGGTCAGTGATTTAACATTCCTCTTGGTGCTGATGCAGTTATATTTATTATATTTTTGTTTCTCATGGAAGCTTCTCAATAAAAAGACTACAGAATATTAGAATAACAGGAAATGTTTGATGATATACTGGAGACAGTCACGATAAAAACTGAACTTTCAATAAACTCCCAGCTCAGTAAAAAACTAATTTGTGTCTGCTTGGAGATTATAGCAAACATGAACCATAAATAATAAGTTTTTATCCAACTAATAAGCTGATCTCTTTAGTTTCCCTTTAAAGCTACAGTCCAGCAAATAAATAATCAGACTTCTTGAAGTCCTACCAGTTCCTCCAGGTTTACATATTATGATAATAAATTAGTGACATATTGTGCAGCCTTAAACTGCAGGATCAAGTAGCGATGATTTATAATATTAAACATATTAAAAATATGTTATTGTTTTAGCTATTGTTTGAATTCTGTTAGGGAAAAACTGGTTAAATATAACCAAAATTAGATAAATCTTCCATATAATGCACCAAAGCAAAAAGCTAAGGTGAACCTGAATAAATCCGAACGGCTGCTCTGACCTTTGACCTTGGCTCCAGTTTTCTGCTGTTATTCTACAGACTGTCCACCAGATGGCAGCAGGCCAGCCTCAGCTTTTAAAAGTTCCTCTCTGAGGTTCTTTAGTTGTTCATCTCTGACTCCATCACACAGGTGTTGTACTCCAGCAGCCGGTCGGTGCCACCGTTTAAGAAGAACCCCGTTTCCATGGAAACAGAGTACCGCAGGAGCTTCCGGGGTCTGATCCCGCCGTCCGGGCCTCGCCTTCGTAGCCGGCTGGAACATCACAGTGACCCGCTGTTCCATAAATTCAGAGTAAAGAACAGACACACTATGAAGTAATGGCTTCTAATGTTACTGCTGAACACATGATTCAGAAATCCTTTGATTAACGGAGGATTTCATGGCCGCCTCAGTGGCTGCAGAGCGACTCCCTCAGCGTTACCAGCCTCAGTTCTTCTGCCACAGTCCGCTCTCAGAGCCTCACATGTTGAAGTGACCAAGCTGCTCTCCTGCTTTTACCTGCAGATCAACAGGAGGAAAACATTGGAGCCACAGAAAAAGCTTCCTAGCAAAGCGGAAACGGCTCAGAGCGACGATGGCAGGTCTCCTGCTCGGGTGCAGAGAAGACGCAGGTGTGTTTCTGTCTACGTGCTTCTTGGCGTCTTTGATTGATTAATTAATTCATTTATGAAACCGCTCCTGTGTGTCTGGCAGGATGTTGACAGAGTATCAGTCCAGCTTTCGTTCTCCTCTCTACAGGAACCCAGAGGGAGGCGGAGCTACTGATGACATGGCGGAACAGGTCAGTTTAACAAACCGCCTCAGAGGGACAATCAGCTTTAAATCTGTTCACTTGATATTTTATTCTTTAAAGCATATTGCTGTAGTTAAGGATCATCAATATTTTATTTAAACTAGTTTGATGTCACAGAGCATCAAACAATCAAAGAAGGAAAGTTGAAAGAAAGAAAAAGTGACTTAAACCCCATTAATGAATCTCCGCCCCCAAAGTTCTGGTTGAGTTTCCAGGTTAAATTTGAGGGTTAAAGTGAGATAATACCTCCACCTCCATGCTGTTTAGATTCAATAAGAAGCTGACTGAACCAGACTGACCGATCTCTGGTTTAATTTAGATAATTCAGGTTTTCATGACTTTTGGACAATCAGACCACTTTGAACAGATCTGATAGGAACCAGTGACGACTAAAATGAATCAGACTGAGAGACGTCTCTAGTTGTCTTGGTGCAGAAGTGCAGCCAGAGGTCGGCGTGGGATGCTGTAACACGGAGGCTTGTTCTGGATGCGTCATGCGCTGATCCAGACCTCTAACGTTTGCGGTGCTGATGAGTCCAGAAGTGGCCTAAAGAATCATCATGATAATCCTTATAAAATCTCTCAACCCAGACAGGAAGCTCTTTAGCCACCTTCTTAAATTTAACGTTTCCTAAGTATTAATACTAATAAAATACAACAACTAAACATTTCAGGGTATTTTCTGAGTATATCTGATAGATCAAAGCAGTACATCATTCTAGAAATAAGAAAAGTTTATTTTAGCTTCATAACTATATTAAACGATTTTAAACAGCATCTCTTTATCGAACGTGGTGAAGGTAATCTTTAACCCTTTATAGGGCAGGTTATCGTTTTTGATCACCTGGTATAGCTCTCACGAAGGGAGCCCCCCCATCCCTCAGTGAGCTCTAGAAGCACTAGATCTATATCCAGCCATTCAGCAAAGATGCTGCTACATGGCTGTACATCTTATTCTAGCATCTGACCAATTAGATTAGCCCTGATATATTAGCTACTGTAAATTATGTAAAAAAAAGTTAACAAGTCAAAAGGTAAAAAGCTAATTGAAAATTAAAAAAAGTTTAAAAGCCTAGTTATCAATTATATTTAGGTTTATAAACTAAAAAATGTAAGTGCCAGAATCCATATCATTATATTAATGCCTCTAAGGTTATATTGTACCAAACAAAAGTGTTTCTTTTTCATTAATTTCTTATAGAAGCACTTTATTATTTTTCTTAATATATTCTGGCAAGTTGGCGTTTCTCATTATTACATTGACATTCATTTTTGCCATCAGAATATCCATATTTTTAATGTTACAAAGCTAATAATGTCTTGTCCTGGATTCCAATAACACTTTTGGCTTGAAATTTTGATTTTCAAAGCATTTCACTGAGTGCCATATGCCATAAGGTTAACAGTTTGAGCTTTGGGTAAAACTGAACTCACCACACTGGCCATGGTGGAGGCTGCATCATGCTGTGGGAAGGTTGTCCTGATCCAGAACAATCCTGGAAGCAAACCTGTGAGAGGCTGTGGTGGAGATTGACTACAGCATACAGTCAGTATGGTTTAGATCAAAGTATGTTCATGGATCAGAGCGGCCTAGTCAAAGTCCAGACCTAAATCCAGGGCTCAATCTAACCTGATGGGGTTACAGTTGTTTTCTGAGGAGGAATGTGTTTGTTGACAATGACAAAAATGCTAGCAAGATAAATCAGACTAAATGTGAGATTAAATGTGTAATTTAGTCTGGCCTAAATGAATGAGACATCAGAACATTGTTGATGAGAACAACCCCTTTTCTTTCAAACCATGTCTGTGCCTATCGGCCAACGCTCTGACCAATGAGAGCAACCGACTGAAAGCTGGTGGGGGAGTGTAAACTAACAGCCTGTGATGTGAGCAGTGGATAACTTGTAGTAATCATGGAGTTGGACTATTGTTGTTGTTTGTGCAAATAGACATGCGAGTATGCGGTGTACTACACCACTGTACACAACTTTTCCGAACTTCAAATCAAACCTTGTCAGTGGCAGAAAGATTACAGAAAGTTGGAGCGAACGTTTCGATTACACCGGGGAAATCCAATCGAGTCTGTCAAGCTTGTACAACGGTGTTGAATAGACTGGAAGAGATCTGCCAATTCATTGGAGGTGGATTGAAAACGAGGTGGAAGCAGGAGCCCCGGCAGAATGAAAAGCTGTTGAAAAGAAAGCCCGGGAGCCTACTCCCTCGAAAACACAGAGACTTGAAGAAGCTCCACCACAACACAGACAAGCCAAGGATTTCTGTCGCTCTTCCGCGCAATATAGCCTAGCAGAGTTGACATTATCAGTATGTAATTATGACCTGTGACGGCAAATCTATCTGCTTAATTTTCCAACACAGTCGTGCATCGTAGCTTTAATTCCTTGTGCTTTCTCCAGCGTCGTGCAGCTTTGTCATCAACACCTAAAAACCCCGCCCGCTTTGTATCCAAAAATTCCAAGCACATCTCTGCGTTGTGATTGGCCTGCCAGTTCTGGGGCCTGGGGCATTGATCGAGGCTAGAACAAACTCGCAGGCTAAAATGATTTTGGCCGCTGGTGGGTGGGGCTAGTTTACTGGGCTAAAAAAATACACTTCTGTCATTTTTAAAAACCCCATAAGATGTGCTGCAATAATAAATCATTCTAACTGCAGAGATAATTTCGTCTTAACCTTTAACAGGAAGGACGGTTTTGTTATGAGTCTCTGTTACTCAAACAGGATGTTTAAATTACTTGATGAGACTCAAATAAAAAACGCAGAAACTCTCCAATATTTTCAAACGCATTAGAGCTAATTGGGCTGACGCCCTCAGTCCAGCGGCCGTGGTGAGTTCACTGCCCACAGCCACTGCTGGACGTTTCAGAGAGGCACAGGTTGCCCCGATCACTCTCACTGAAGTGGTATTTGGAGGGGGGGGGGTTGTTACAGCAGCTCCTTAAATGGTGTTTTGCTGATGAAAAACCAAACTGCTGAGTGTCAGCAGAGAAACCACAGTGGTTCATTTCAGGGAAACTACTCTCGGTTACTCAGAGTCAGGTAGCTTCCCAACAGTCTTGTGGAAAATGTTGTTGTTGAGGAGGGGGCCAGTTGTATGCGAGAGATCAAAGATTCTGCATCGGTTTTGCTGAAAGCATCAAAATACTGAGAAAACACCTGCATGTTTGCTTGGTGTCTGCAAGAAAACAAACTTTCTGCAGCTGCAGGTGTGCGGCTCTGATTCTGGACCCGTTTTTCAACCACCTGAACATGTTTGTGCAGCTGCTGTAGCTCTGATGATGCAGGGAGAAGAAATCAATGCAGGCCCAACAGTCCAACCACAGGTTAGCCAGTCACCTCTGCAGCTTCGGCCTGCTGGAAAAACTCACAGCTTAAGTCCACATTTAAAAACGACTGCAGACCTTCGATTAATTCTGTATTAGATCAGCTTTGGTCAAAGCATGTCTGATGCTCTTCATGAAAGATGTTTGCTTCAGATGGAAAACATTCAATATCCAAACTGTCAACTTTAATGTTTCACTATGTGGTAGGACACTCCTAAAGGTCTAGAGCAGAGCTTAGTGCATAAATTAAAGTGATGAAAATCAAAAAGAGAAACCCCGAATGTTCCCACCGATCCACAGTTATATGCTACACTACCTGGTGACAGAAAGAGGAAGATAATGGCTGCCATCATAAACTTCATAGAGGGAGGTGGTGAGAAACGGCTCCACATGAAGACCATCACAGACCCAAAACAAACGAGAAATGTCAGCTTCAATCTGGGCCTTGGATTCTTCTCCTAGTCTGGGCTGCTGGATCCGTAGTATTTCTGCAGGAGGAGGAAATAAGTGGTGAAAAAACCTCTATAAAAGCATGGTGTTGGCTCAGTGATACTATGGGTTTCCTTGTCACATACTGGATCTTCAAACAGGACAATGATCCCAACTGGACCTGGATTGTAGAGACGGCTCTGGGAGAACATAGATCGACCGTCGTTGTGAACTCTGCAGCAGAGAACCATGAGAACATCCATGAGCTGAGGCCTTTGGCTGTAAGGAGAAAGCTGCCAGAGAGAAGCTGCTGTTTGGTTCTGAATCAAACAGCCAACAGATTCTCTCCTACGTGATGAAGAAGACTGCATGACTCAGAGATGGCAGGTTTAATTTGGGGAAGAATTAAGCTTCAACCAGCAGCTCGGTTGTTCATTTTAGCCATAAAAGCTCCTGGAACAGTTTAACCTCTCATGAACTGGACCCACCAAGAACCCGAGGCCTGGAAACAACAGAGGACATGTCTCTGTGTGTCTGATGGGGATTTCAGGCGGGTATCGTGTTGGGCGGGGCCGGGACCCACTGGGTCCTGAACACGGCTGTGGTTCCGTTCCACTCATCGAAGGGAAACCATGACGACGCAGTGAGTCACCTGCTGAGTGCGGGGACAGACTCAAATGAAAACTATATTACTGTTTGATCTGCATTATTCCAGATCTGTGTTCATAAAATAACCTCATCAGTGGAATAAGATTTCATTGCTTCTCTTTACTATTTGAGTTCCTGAGAAGATATTCTCCCCTAAACCTGACGGGATTCCTCAATGGTCTGATGAACTAAGTCATCAAATCTTAGGGGGCTTTGTGACAAATTGACGTAACGAACGGCTCGGTGGGAGGAAGTGATGAAGGGCTGACAGGTTCAGGAGGATTGTGCAACATCAGTGTTATGATTCCAGTCTGCTAAGGCAAACGGGGACAGGCTGAGGTTAGCTTACAAACGGGGTCAGGGGTCATCTGGGGTCAGGACCGGCATCAGGTTTACCAGAATCTATGACGGTAGGTCTGGTTACACAATCGGAGCGGAGCAGCTGAGGTTTGACAGGTTCTGATGGTTCATCAACCCGGTGATGAATTTTCAAACCCAGATTTTTGAGAACTTGGGAATATTGACTTTAAATCAGTGGTCCCCAAACTACGGCCCGCGGGCCGCATCCGGCCCGCCTCCACATTTGGTCCGGCCCCCTGAACAATACCAGAGCGTATTTTCAAGTGTAATTTTTTTTTGTATTTGATAATAAAGTTGGACATTTGCAATAAAATGTTCCTTAATCATGAAGTTTTTTTCATTCTTAACTATTAGTAACTATTTCATACACACATATAATGTGACAATGTTCCACCCTTTTGGTTTCTGTGCCCCTATCTGGCAACCCCCAGCAAAAAATCTTAAATCCGCCCTTCTCAAAGAGATACGGAAGAGGATTAGGGCCATTAAAAAAAATAAAAATAATAGTCTATTCAATTCTGACTTTTTTTCTCAGAATTCTGAGATTAGAGTCAGAATTCTGACTTCTATAAGAATTCTGAATGAGCCCAGCAGTCTCATTGACTTCTATGCCGCCCTCCCAAACGACACGTACCCTAACATCAGAAAACACGCAGTGAAGATGTCCACACTTTTTGGCAGCACGTATATATCTGCGAGCAAACCTTTTAATGGATGGAACTGCTGAAAACTTCAATGAGATCAAGATTGACAGATGAACATCTGCATCAGTGTTTGAGACTGGCAGTGACTAAAATGGAACCTGACATTCATTTCCTAACTTTTGCTCTGTGAATAATCCAGAAAGGGTTATTTGATTGTACTTTCTGGAAAACAACACATTTTTTTACGTTTAGACACTCTTGCAATCGTCACAATATTTCTGTTACAAACTGACCCTGGGACCCCTGCTTTAAATCAATCATTTCTGAGATTTTTAGGATCTTTTAGAGAATATATGGAAAAGAAAAAAGAGCAGAGGTTTAGAGGTGAAGGGTCTCCTTCTCCTCTCCTTCTCCTCCTCCTTCAGGATTTGACTGAAGGAAGTTATAGGATAACTGTCAATGAAAATGTAATAACAATAAACATTTATACATTTGGCAGAATATTCATCTGCGAGATTACAAGTTTTAAAGTTTGAACTTTCCAAAACTAAAGTCCAAAGGTACCAATCCCAGATTTTACCGGTAAACGGTTCCTAAATTATTGATTTGTTCTTGCAACTTTCTTGTATCCTTAACTTCTAAACTTGTTTTTCTCACAGATGATTTGACTTACATTTACAGATTCAACACCTTTATCTCAGCCTGTAGAAGTAAACTGATTAGTTGGATGTTTTGATCAGAACGCTTCTGTCTGCTCAGCTTTTCTTAGCATATTTTGTTCCTTCCTCAAGCTGTAGTTCTAAAAGCTGTAGCTCTGCTTGGGTCCAGGTGAAGGAGCGGAGGCAGCAGGCCCTGATGTACCGCCGCAGAGCCTGGGGAACCAACTTCTCCAGGAACCATCTGAGCCAGCTGCTGTCTGAGTATAACGCTCTGTGGGAGCCCACAGACTCCCACACTGAGCCCTCCACCCCCCCGCCTGAGGAGGACAGCCGCAGCGCTTCCTGTGTGGAACCCCTGGACCTGGACAGGTGAGGAATGACAGGAGAGGAACCGCAAACACGAGCCAACAGCCGACCTGAGCAGATTTGTGTCTGGTCCCTCCAGTAACTCCAGTAGGAGGTCGTCAGTCAGTGCTGGAGGAACACGGCCCAGAGTCAGAGAGACTCAGAGGAGCCCAGGAGGAGAACCCGACCCGGAACGCCACTCAGCCCAGGGAGAAGAAGAAGATACAGATGAGTAGGTTTTCCTTTTCTTCTCCATCCTTCATTCAGCGTAGGGATGGAAAACCATCAAGTTCTTCATCATTATGATGAAAAACATAATACGAAAACGGAGATAAACTCGAGCTGACTCCAAAAACAGATGATCGAATCAGAACTTTTTATACCAAATCAAATACATTCAGTTTCCTCCTTTAAGTGTCATTTTTTTCATGGTTAAAGGAGAATGAATCTGTTTATGTTTACAGCTGGGAATGCTCCAGTGCCACCAGGAAGAATTCACTTAACTGGACAATGAACCAGTGCTTCCTTATTCAGACTCAACCAGCAGGTTGTCTGTCATCAGAACGACTCCCAGTTCACTGAAAAAACAAATCTAAAATCGGGTGAAAAAAATTCTTAGAATTAATGTATTTGCATCTAACGTCAAAATGAGATGTCTTATTAAGTTGATTTGCCAACGGATCGAGTATTTTTGCTCTTCCATCCTTTTTTCCATCACGCTTATGCCAAACTGGGTGGCGAGGTTTGCTGGTGCCCATCTCCAGCTGTTTATGGGCGAGAGGCGGGTCCACCCTGGACAGGTAGCCGGTCCATCTCAGGGCAACAATTTTTGCCCTTAGTTTAAGATAATTAGATATTATGGACCTGCAATAAGAAAATGGAGTTGTTCATTTTTCTTATTTTAAATGTAAATAATCTTATTACATTGGAAAATGGTCTCTTACTAACAAGGGAAATTATAATTAATTCCAAGAACAATTCTGTTGCTTAGATTTTAGCTCTTACAGTGTTAGAAACCATCCTGGTTCAAAACCTAAAGCCAGAGATCTTCTGACGTCCTGAATTGTTTAAACATGGTTCTGGGTTCTGGACTGTACCAAACCTTCAGTGGACCTTCGTTACAGGCTCTGTCAACAAACACAAGTCGATCCCATTTGGGAAACCTTCCACAGCGATGGTATCCATAAATGCTATAAGATCCAACCTGATTTCCAACATTTATAAATTACGCCACGTTGTCTGATGGCAGTGTCTAATTTCACTTGGCGCTGCTTCTCCTGTTTGTGCGGTAAAGCCGTCGGGGACCAGGTTACCGCGTGATGCAAATGATCCAATGAGCTGCTGTCAGTCTGGGTTGCTGCTGCTGCTACTTTTAGACACAGCAGGCAAACCTGTGTCAAGCCGGGTGATGGGAAAGAAGGAGAAGATGATGAGAAAAAGAGCAGAGAAAGTGTGGACTGCTGGAAGAACTTTAAACCCAGGTTTAAACAGCCTTGCAGGGCAGCATAAAGCCCACTGCTCTCATTAAGACATTTTTTTTTTTAAGTCAATGTATAACATGGTTGCAGAAAAAACCTAATTTTATTTCAGTGTTAAATTCTGTTTAAAGTAACAGATTATAATTAAAAATGTGTCCGGACCTTTACTGGTGGTTGATTTTCTTTATTCGGACCCCACTGATTTTTAATTAGTTACCCCTTCTATAAACTTTTCTTGCTCCTTTTTTTTTTTTTTAATCCAGCAGTTATAATTGGAGTCTATTTCTGCCTGAACATGTTCTGCAGCGCAGGCAGAAAGTGTGTCAAAAGTGTGAAACTCAGATCAAAGCCACCTCAGCTTTCAGGAACCAACCCTGTTTTCTGTGAGCAGAGAGGAGGGAAGGTTACCGACTCCCAGAATGAAAACGAGGCCAGTTCAGAGGACTCACCATGACCTGACCACACCTGCCACAGGTAAACTCCTCTACAGCGTGTGAAAACCACCTGATGCACTGAAATCTCTGCCTGATGGTTATCCAGGGTTCAAGTTACGGCTCCTGTGCTGCAAAGACCCTGAGTCAGGGTTTAATTCTGAGTTTAGAGTAAAAAAAACCCAGCTCTGATACAAAAACAGCTTTGACCTTGAAGAAAATGGATCTGCTGCTGAAAGAAGGTGAGATGTCTTCAGGGGATCCTCCATTTAACAATCAGCGCCTAACAGGAAGATCAGAGGTCAAGCTGAGGACTAAAAGACGGTAGGACAGAGGAAGCCTGATCAGAATAAAACATTATTTTGCTGCACAAACATGACCTGCAGGAAGGGAAGTGTGGGACTGCAGAGACTTGGTGAACTCACTGAGATCATTCATAAATCTGGCACCAGCTGCAGATTACACTGCAGGCTCCATAATCCAGAATAAGCTCTGTCGCTGCCTAAAACAAAGATTTGATGGAGTTAGGATGATAACGTTTGTTGCTGCTGCAGAATTGAATCTAGAATCATGAAGAAATACCAGTTAGTTACTGATTGGACAGGAAGGGGCCGATGTTCTTCTTCTGTTTAAGTCAGACTCTGGAAGGTTGAAGAAAATGAGATGATCATCGGTGGGAAAAGACGTTGGTCTGAGCCTCATTTTCCATTTTCCGTCAGGATTTCTGCCACTGCTAGATATTTGTTGTAGCTCGTCTTTTGCTTGGAGAGGATAAAGCTGCAGGTGGGCGACCATCACACTAAAGAATCCAAATGAGGAAATATTTGATCCAAGATGGAGTAAAGTCAAAGTAAGACCAACGTTTTTTCTGTTGGTCTGGAATCGGATTTGGTCGCTCTTCTTTAGCCCTTTTGTGTTTGTTTGACCAAACCATCTTCAGCTGTTGCCATCCTGGAAGAAAAGTTTCTATCAGTGCTTCTACCCTCAATTTCCCAGGAATTGTAGCTTTCATCCTGCTTAACAAAAGCCCAAAGCATGACGGGTCCACCTCTGTGCTTGACCTTTTCTATATTAGTGTCATGTTTAGTTTTTTAAAACCAGAACTCCTATTATTTACCAAGTATCAGTTGTACTCTGACAAAACCAATACCACCTGATCACCTGTTTGTCCGCCAGGGGGCGCTATGCTTGTTGGAAAACTGACCAATGGTGATGTTTCTTCTCCATGTAAACATAAGGAGGTAAGTAGATGCTGAGAAAATCTTTGGTTTTATGACATCACTGCGAGGTTCAGCTGATTTCTTCCTGTCCAGAAATGTTCACCAGAACCTGAGGCCGCTGTCAGCAGCAAGGCGAGCAAACCGAAGGAGGCGTGGACAGAAAACGCCCCAACATCCTTAAGCCCCCTTCCTACCCACAAACAGACCCTGAGCTCTCAGCCCAAACCAATCAGGACGAAGCAGGCGCCCCTCGCTCTGACACCGCCCCCGCAGCATGGGATCCAGGGAACGCTGAGACACCCGGACTTCCAGCACAACGGTGAGCTCTGGAGTTCTGTTCTACCGCTGAACAGAACCTTTTATTCTACCACTGCCTTTAAGATTGAACGTCATGTTTGAGCAGAGCTGAAGCTAAATGATGGGCTGCTTGATTTTATGATAACATCATTATCTACAGCTCAACAAATCAAAACACCAAAAAAAGATTTAGGAACTAAATAACTATTACTAATTACTAAAATAAAATACACACAAAAAAACAAAAAGGTTTTAAATTAATATTGGTTTTCTTGAGCAACAGTTTTCTTAATGTCACTTTAAAATGTTTTTTAATTCAGTAAATTTGAAGAGAAATAAAATAAAATTACCGTCTTTAGTTTAATGTAATAAAAAAAATAAATTTGAATCCCCTACCTTGACTGCAGCACCAGGAGGGGAACAAAGCCGGCCCAAGGCTGGGTCGAGCAGAGGAGCGAGTGTCGGATGGCAGCCTGGGGCTCTCCCTCCCTCCTCTTCACTTCCTTCTCACATTGTTTTCATAACGGATCAGATTTAATAAAAAGACCAGGAAGGTTTTATCAATGGATGAAGCCAGGGAAGAGGATAGCAGTGGTTGTGTCTGTAACTAAACGGGTCGTTTCCTCCTCTGCAGGTGATTTGGGTTTGAGGTTCAGGGAGCTGCCATGTTCCAGAGGAGGCTGCGGGTCTGATGAAGGTGAATCTCCTCCTGAGAAAACTCTCTAAACGACATTAAACCTGGAAACTTTCACAGTAAATCTCTTTACCTTTTATCACCCAGACGACCGATTCTCTGTGATGTCATGGCGCTCTGCAGCCTCTTGCTCTGCAGCGTCCGCCATATTGGAGCGCGCTCAGAAGAGGCGGGAGGAATTCTGGGGGAAAAGATGACGAACTGGAAATAGACTCGTTCTGTAGAGCTGTGTCCTTCATGTCAAAGCTTTAGATGTTATTTATCTTTGTAGCAAAAGTTTAAATCTTTTATTTTCTTAACAGAAATACATTAGACAGCAGTGTAGATTCTCAAACTCTTCAGTGCTTAAAGTCGTAGTGAAGTCATATTTAAATGTCAAATCATTCTGGCTTTAACATGTTTATAAATGTACTCTTAACCAGGCGATATTGTCCCAAAATGTAGAAAATTACTAAAAATCCTGCCTTAAAATCTGTTTTTTTTTTTACCCCATTATCTTCTGCAGGCCAGTTAGTTGCTCGTCAACCTGAACACCCTAAGTCGACCAATCATATCAACTAACGTCTTGATTCATATATACTTAGCTATTATGCATAGCGGTTGAAATAAGAATGATCTCCTTTCCCATTGAGTTCCATCCCAGTGTTCACAGGGGATGGGCGTCTCTCTGTGTCTTCAGCAGGCGTGAGCTAACAGAACTGGCAGCGTTGCGAGGCAGGGCTCAAGCATATGCGACAGGAAGCGCTTCACCAAGCAAAACTGCCTTTCATGCATCATGAGATTGGCCGTGGAGTAAAAGTAAGAAAAAATAAGCGATGTATCTTTTCTGAAATATAAACTCATAAAAAATCACAAAATAGATCATTTTATTCAAGCTCATGATAAACTAGTTGTGTTTAGTAAACAGTGAATATTGTCACTTATGTATTTCAACAGTTTCATAAGTTTTAATGTAGAAGAAAACAATTTAAAGATTGTTTCTTCTTCCTGAATGTGTTATTTTGGAATTATGTCATTTTGCTGTCTGATACACTATATTGCCAAAAGTATTTGCTCACCTGCCTTGACTCACATATGAGCTTAAGTGACATCCCGTTCCTAATCCATAGGGTTCAATATGACGTCGGTCCACCCTTTGCAGCTAGAACAGCTTCAACTCTTCTGGGAAGGCTGTCCACAAGGTTTAGGAGTGTGTTTATGGGAATTTTTGACCATTCTTCCAGAAGCGCATTTGTGAGGTCGCACACTGATGTTGGACGAGAAGGCCTGGCTCTCAGTCTCCGCTCTAATTCATCCCAAAGGTGTTCTATCGGGTTGAGGTCAGGACTCTGTGCAGGCCAGTCAAGTTCATCCACACCAGACTCTGTCATCCATGTCTTTATGGACCTTGCTTTGTGCACTGGTGCACAGTCATGTTGGAAGAGGAAGGGGCCAGCTCCAAACTGTTCCCACAAAGTTGGGAGCATGGAATTGTCCAAAATGTCTTGGTATGCTGAAGCATTCAGAGTTCCTTTCACTGGAACTAAGGGGCCAAGCCCAGCTCCTGAAAAACAACCCCACACCATAATCCCCCCTCCACCAAACTTTACACTTGGCACAATGCAGTCAGACAAGTACCGTTCTCCTGGCAACCGCCAAACCCAGACCCGTCCATCAGATTGCCAGATGGAGAAGCGCGATTCGTCACTCAAGAGAACGCGTCTCCACTGCTCTAGAGTCCAGTGGCGGCGTGCTTTACACCACCGCATCCGACGCTTTGCATTGCGCTTGGTGATGTATGGCTTGGATGCAGCTGCTTTCACGAGCAACACATTCCATGAAGCTCTCTGCGCACTTTATTCTTGAGCTAATCCTGAAGGCCACGCGTAAAGTTTGGAGATTAAGCGGGCGTTTCTGCAAGAGAAGTTGGCGACCTCTTACGCACTATGCTTGGCGTCAGCATCCGTGACCCCGCTCCGTCAGTTCGCGTGGCCTACCACGCCGTGGCTGAGTTGCACAATGGATTCCCAAACACTTCCATTTTCTTATAATACAGCTGACAGTTGACTGTAAAATATTTAGGAGATTTCATGGCTGGATTGGTTACACAGGTGGCATCCTATCACAGTTCAGCAGCTGGAATTCACTGAGCTCCTGAGGCGACCCATTCTTTCACAAATGTTTGTAAAACAGTCTGCATGCCTGGTGCTGAATTTATACACCTGTGGTTGGCACCTGGTTCCAATAATTTGGATGGAGTGAGCAAATAGTTTTGGCAAATATAGTGTATTTAACTTTGAGTTTTGAATCAGATTATCAAAAATTTACTACCTGAGAGGCAAATTTACTGAATATGAGAGATTTGGATTTTTTAATTTTAGACAAAGACTTAAATAAAACATTGAGTTGTTTCTATATTTCAATCCCAGTTTAGGCTGTAAGATTTCACGGAGGTGATCTGGTTTAGGATCAGATGGTAACAGATTTTAATTCCACCTGTGTTCACATTTAGGCTTCCTGCTCTGGACACATTAAACCAATAAACAGACTGGAATATCTTCCTTCAGTTGGTTTGTGTTGAGTTTGATAAAGTCACAATATTTTAAACCCAGCATATAGGATTGAACCAAATTAAACTGCCTAGGAGTGAAAAAGCTTAAGCACTTCAGAGTTTGAGAAATTAGTTTTTTTGTGTGTCTTTATTTTCAGGGTGGGAATATTATAGCCATTTTATCAAGATGCCATTTTACATTGATGTGTTAGTTTTGATAAATAAACTGAAAATCCATTTTGTTGTTGTTCTTAATATTTTTGGAGGAGTAGAGCACCTCTATAGTCAGATCCGTAGGATCAAGGCAAACTAAAATAAAACTCGTCTGGCTTCATTGTGCGCTGATCTACAGAAAAGCCAGAACTAAGGCAATCATTTGTATATTTATAGAAAAGATTACAAAGTATGCCTAAACCATCCTATGGGTCTGGCTGGATGTTCAGAAGGTTTTTCTCCTGCTGGAAGGTGATTTATACTCAAGAAACCGAATTGCGCCTGCATGTGTACGCAGTGAATCCAAATGTGCCTCCCCCGGCCGCTTCAGTTTAGACACTCTGCTGCACCTCTCTCCAAAATTGTAGGTGACGCAGACAGGAGGCCTCTGATTGGTCAAATCTACATCCAAGCTCTACACTATGCATATTTCTTGTTTGGTTCCTGTTTGGTACTTGTTTTGTTTGTATGACCGCCATTGTGGAAAGCGACTGGTGGGAGATTGGACCAGCTAGAAGAAGCGAGGTGGCCCGAAGCAGCTGGGACCTTCCCACCCGGTCCACATTCTTTTAAGCCCTCATGTCCCTCCATTGTGGCACAAACTTGCTTGCGCTATAAGCACCAAAGCTATAAAAACCCACAGCCTGGTTCTGTGCGTCCCTCTTGCATTGTGGCGTGGAATAACAGCCAGACCACACTTCAATATTGTGCACAAATCAAAAATATCTGCGATAAACTCACTGCGACACATTGTTGCAGGAGGATAACCAGCCCTTAAGACCCAGACTACCCCTGAAAAAACAATCAAAATCCACAATGGTCAAAGAAATAGCTGGAATGTGACAAGAGTAACAAATATATAAAAATGAACAGATGATCGCAGATGCTTAAAAGATAAGGGTCATGTTAAATCAAAGCTTGTGCCATAATTGGCATCAAAAGTGTCAAAGATCCTATAATCAGTCAGAGTGCCAATATATAGTGCTACAGGTAGACACCGTGCTGTTTAGTAACATGATGCATACCACCAGTGCCGGTGTTTTGTCAGATCAGCATACCCACATACGCATGTGCAAGACTACGACGGGCGTATAACCTTTTAGCCATGTACAAAAAACCCAAAACAATTTCAGATCGCCGTATGCTTCAAAAACATCAAAAAGTAAGTAATTAGTTTTTTTGTACATGACTAAAGGGAAACACACCCGTTGAGGTAGTTAAAAGACTATTTTTCTTACAAAACTAAAGGGATAAACGGGTATTGACTATGGCTATGCTGGTGTGACCGGGTATGCTCATCTGACAGAACACCGC
Organism: Cyprinodon brontotheroides; assembly: GCA_018398635.1. Classification (NCBI taxonomy): domain Eukaryota; kingdom Metazoa; phylum Chordata; class Actinopteri; order Cyprinodontiformes; family Cyprinodontidae; genus Cyprinodon; species Cyprinodon brontotheroides. The sequence continues at coordinate 16,560,041 of JAGKQL010000030.1, read as the reverse complement.
CCCTGACCAAATTAGGGCCTTAAGCAAAATATTATTTGGAAGCACTTGTCATCCCTGCCACAAACCCTAAAACCTCTCATGTACAAAATGACTTTATAACATAGATGCCATTTAACTCAACCTTTCTTAAGAAGACTAAATGTTGATAGCTGGTTGTTCACTTGGAGTAGCAGCTGTGAGTAAAGGTGCTGTTTTATGGCGACTTGATGTGTTGACAAACTTCAGCATTGACCCTGGTATGGTAAGAGATTTCTGACAAAGGTGAAAAGAATTATCAGGATAAAAGAGAACACATACAGTCCAAGAGCCAAAAACCACTTGTGGAGAGCCTCAGAAAAGCCTGGAATCAGCAGGAACTATTGTTTCAAATAATATGATAAATAATGCACTCAACCACCATGGCCTGTATGCACGCTCACCACGCCATTACTTAAGAAGAAGCATGTTGAACTCATTTAAAGTTTAACTAAAATATTGGGAGAATATAGTGTGGTCAGATGAGAGCAAATTGAACTCTTTGGATGCCATCATATACATCATGTTTGTAGGTCAAATGGCAATGCTCATCACCCCAAAAACACTATACCAACAGTGAGGTTTGGAGGTGAGAACATCACAGTGTGGGGCTGTTTTTCAGAATATTGTTCTGACAAACATCAAATAATTGAAGGAAGAATGACAGGAAAAATTAACAGAAATATTCCTGATAAACAATCTGCAACCATTTACCAGGATGTAAAGATGACATGTGGGTAACATTTCAGCAAGACAATGACCCCAAACACACACCAGAGTCAAATCTCAATTGGTTTCAGAGAAAGAAAATAAAGCCACCAAATGGCCCAGCCAGACACCTGACTTGAATCCAATAGAAAATCTATGGAAAGAACTAAAGATATTTGTGTGGAAGAATGGGCCAAAATCACACCTGAGCAATGCATGACTAATATCTCCATACAGAAGGAGTCTTGAAGCTGTCATTGCCAACAAAGGCTTCAGTACTAAGTATTAAATACAGTTCGGTAAGTGTGTTCAATACTTTTTCCTTGTGTTATTTCCCTTTATTACACATCTTAATTTCTGGACATCTATGGTTTGATTTCTTTATATGTGTGAATGGCATGTATTGTTACTGACATCTGCCCACTAACTGGACCTCAACAACATCTGATGAGACCAGACTCAATTCAGCACGAAGCAACATTTGTGACATACTCTGCTTTCTCCAAGTCCTTCTCCAAATAAGCCGAGTCCTCCAGCAGATGATGGCAGAAGAGAACATCTTTCTTCAAACATTAAAGGACCTAATCTTCCTTAGGAAGTACAGTCTGCTCTGTCCCTTCCTGGACATGGCTTCACCGTTGCTTCTCTACTGGGTTTTCTGTCCAGTGAACACAGAGGTTCATTTGGATGCAGTGGAGGAATCAAAGAACAGGATCCTAACAGTGCTGTTTGCCTTGTCTCAGTGACCAGGCGTATGGCGGAATCTTCAACTCCAAGGCAATAAGGCTGAGGGTGAAGAGGTGCTGTAGAATCCCACAGAGCTGCCCTGTACAGGCCTTCAGGACTCTGGGGCTGACACTCATCAGGACATGGCGCACATTTACATTTTTTTTTTTAGTTTTTATGGCACCTAGTGTCTTGTTTTTTTGACAGTAGGCTGACAGGAAAGGGGGTATGAGAGAGAGGGGAGACATGCGGCAAAGGACTTAGACTTATTTTGTCATTTTGTATATGCGAGTGTAAACAAAAAGATATTTCATTTAAAACAGCCTTCATTTAAGTCCAGCCTTGAAAAACAGTAATAAATACATAAAGAAATAGTAATATAAACATATGACTGTATATTTACAGTTCTAACTTTTCTTTTTAATATAAATAAAATAACCTATTTTACACAACATTCAGCAGTCTAATGGCAACGGGGAAGAAACTTTTATAGAATCTGCTGGACCTGCATCGGATGCCTCAAGTGTTAGAAGCAGGTCAACAGTCCATGGTGGGGTGTTAGGGGTCACTGATGATGGTACTGACTCGGGACACGCAGCGCTGGGATGAAATGTCTTTAAAGGGATAGTTCGGTATTTTTGACATGAATCTGTATGGCATCCCCATCACCAGTGTCATGCAATCACACTGACTTACCCCTGGCAGCGTCCTGTGAGCAGAGTTCTCGCCCAGTTTTGGTCAAGCCGAAAAGTAGTCCGGCAGGTTTGCTAGACCCAGCGAAAATAAAACGTTTCTCTTCCCAAAACATTATGTGTTCAAAAAGAGTGATATTTTTGCATCCCAAAAGCGTTGTAGTGGAAAAAGTCACACGTCGTTATCACTTGGTCCTATTTTCTCTCTGTTCAGACAGGTAGCGGCGCCATTCAGACAGCTAGGGCTCTGATTCCGAACCTGACAACAACAGATGCATGTCTCCCTCCCCCCAGCTAGGAGCTAGGCGGGAGGGAGCACATGCATCTGGCTGTTGTTGAGCTCGCTGTCTGAATGACGGAAGAGGAGCCCTGATGATCTTCTTCAGCTGTTCTCACCACTCTCCTCACCTTCTTGCAGTCTGAGGCGCTGAAGCCTCCACACCAGTGAGACAGCTGGTCAGAACGCTCTCTATGGAGCTTTTGTAGAAGGTGGGTGAGGATGGGTGGGGGCAGGTGAGGGTGTCTGATGTGCACCCCCCAGGAATTTGGTGCTGCTGACCACCCTTCTACAGCTGAGCTGTTGATGACCAGTGTAGCGTGGTTAGGGACGGGTTCTTCCTGAAGTCCAGGATGATCTCCTTGGTCTTCTCCACGTTCAGGATCAGGCTGTTATCTTTGCACCACCAGCTGCTCCACCTCCTCTTCAGTGGCACGGGAGGGGGTGCTGTGGGCTGCAGCCTCCCTCGTTATAGCATCAGCCCCCATGGTGGGGGCTGTGGGTAACATAATATTGTACTTAAAACATGAAATTATTTATGTATTTATTTTTTTAAAAGACTGTGTTTGATATTGGATTAAAATGATGGGCTGTATATAAGATATAAACTAATGATTCATTATTTTAATATTTTATAAAAAACTAGGCTACTCCCCCGAAGTGCTTCCGCCACCTTACATTCGTTTAGGCATGGCTGGCAATAGGCAGCAGAAACGTATTTCTGACTATTTCGAGGTGAGAAATGGTTTTAATTCCCCTATACGCTAGAATAAGGCTGCATATCACTAAATATTATGTCTGTATTAAGCTATTAAGTGATAAAATATGAAATTATTATTATTTTTTTGTGTGTGTGTTTTTTTGTTTCAGATATGAAATCATTCCCCATATCCATAGTCGAATGGACTTTCAAGATGTTCAATGCTGAGTTTAGGCTATATTTAGGCCATGTTTCATTCAAGTATTCCTGTTCCTGTTGATTGCAAGCTGTTGTTTGTTATCAATTCAATTCAATTCAGTTTATTTATAGAGTGCCAAATTCACAACACGTCATCTCAAAGCACTTTACAGTTCAACCAGATCATACAGTCAAATTGATACAAAGTTTTCTATCTAAGGAAAACCAGTTGATTGCATCGACTCATTGACTCAAAATCAATCCTCACACTAAGCATGCTTGTAGCGACAGTGGAGAGGAAAACTCCCTTTGAACAGGAAGAAACCTCCAGCAGAACCAGGCTCGGTGTGAGCGGCCATCTGCTGAGGCCGACTGGGGTTCAAGGAGACAGAAGCAGAGACATAAAAAGCAGCTGTAAAAGGCTGCCCCTGGCCGAGGAAACACACAGCCAGGCAGACGATCAATTTTGAATGATTAAAAGAGAAGATATAAAGTTTCAAATGTTCATGCTTTGTTCCCGATGCATTTTAAATGGCAGTTTTGGCGACAAATGTAGGCCTACAATATTATGTTAAAAACGCCAGCCACAGCCCCTCAACATAATGACGCCATGTGTTTTCCAACCCAGCCATCAGCCCCCTAAAGCGAAACAGCTTCCAGCGCGCCTGCTCCTCTCTGTAGTCCAGGTCGTTGTCGTCACTGATGAGGCCCACCACCGCGGTGTTGTCTGCAAATTTCACGATGGGATTGGAGGTGAAGCTGGGGACGCAGTCATGTGTCATCAGGGTGAACAGCAGGGGGCTCAGGACGCAGCCCCTGAGGGGAGCCTGTGCTTAGGGTGATGACATCAGAGGTGTTCTGTCCGACCCAGACTGATTGAAGTCTGTTGGTGAGGAAGTCTAGCAGCCAATTGCAGAGGGTTATATTGAAGCCCAGCTGTTCCAGTTTTCCCATCAGATGCTGTGGGAGGATGGTGTTGAAAGCTGAACTGAAGTCCAGGAACAGCATCTGCACGTGATCGTGCTTCTCCTCCAGGTGTGCCAGGCTCAGGTGGAGAATAGCAGAGATGGCGTCCTCAGTGGAGCGGTTCCATTGGTAGGAGAACTGGAACGGGTCGAATGTTAGCACAGGTCAGATTCGAATCTGGGGTTGAATTCGGCCGCGTCGAGGACAAAGGCCTCCGTACATGGGTCGTGCTCGCTAACCACTGGGCCACCTGCACGGCCGTGGTGCATTTTTTTAAAAATCACTCTCAAGTTGCCTCTTCACTTGACTTCTAGAGACAGACATGAGGAAAGGGGAGGGAGCAGCACCATCTTCTGATTTAGCTGACAACAAACTCATAGAAGCAGGAGTCAATGGCAGAGGGAGAAGATGAAACATTTGAGTTGCTCTACATTGTGGCTGCTTATCTTTCAGGTAATCCACCCAGATAAACATTTCTGCTAATTTCTGCTAAATCTGGTGACAAAAGGTTCAGCTGTTTCTGCAAAGTAGCCTTAAAAACAATCTAATTTTTGGACAAAAATAGAAAAGATTACAATATTCGATTTGCTCAGAAGAATTAGGGGTTAGGGTGCAAGCTTTTTATTTTTGTCCTATTAAGTTCAGACGCAAGAGGGCAAATGTTTACCTAAGGAAATATAAGTAAAACATAAACTATTAAAATTCAATGCCAAATAAAACGGTAGCTGCAGCCTCTTCAGGTAACTCAATGCTGTAAAATCCAATGTGTGTACAGTCTTTTTAATTAAATCAGGGATTTCCAGTGGATTTATAGAAAACATCTCACCACTCCTTCCCTTTTCTAAGTTACATTCTCTACTATGACGTTACAGCAGAGGAAGAACAAACATGCCTGCTTCCTGCAGCCTGATCAGACGGCTCGCCCTCCATAAACACACCTGGCCACGCCCTCGGGTGGCACGGAAGCAGCAGCGGCGCGTGAATTCCCATCATAACAAGAGAAGAATAAACAATGCAAAGCCGACAGAGGCGGCAGGCGCTCCAATGACGTCCCTGAATGAGTGTCGTTTCATCAGAGGAAACTTGTCAAACACTCTGTGCACAATACGGCCTCCAAGCATGTTTGAAATAAATCCTCACTGACAGCAGCTGATTAATGGGGGTATTTCTGTGTGTTTTCAATCAAAATGTAATTTTTTAAAGTTGTTTGACAGTTTTGCTGCCTTAAAAATAAATATCTAAATGGAACCAACACGGTTAAAAAAAGGCTCAATAAATAAAACCTTTCTACAGAGTTCAGCGACTGCTTTGATTAATTCTATTTCACTTCTCTGTAATAAAAGTTCACCAACATTCTTTGCCTTTTCTTGTCTGCTTGCTTCAGACTATACCTTTGATTTTTGACTGATAAACGCCAACAAGAATCTTCTTTGGCGTTTTGCTATGTTCGGATAATTCAAAGTTTCCATTTGGGTGAATTGAAAATGTTCGGTTTAAACATAGATTGTCTCGATATAAAAGGGGACTTGCTGAGAATATTGCAGCTGACCGAACAGTTTTAGGATTTCAATAGAAATCAAGCATATTTAGGGTAAATCTCAAGATAAGACAATTTTCAGTCTTTTTGGACTAAAATGTAAGAAAAAACAGACTTAACTCCTAGATTAAGGATTCTTAAATATTTGAGTTCAAAGTGAAATTAAATGACTCTAAAAGTCATTACAACATTTTCCCATTGGTGGTTTTACAACAGCGGCTTCCTGAATCATGGTTAAAAAAGTAGGACAGTTGCAGGTTCAATTCCCGGTTTTTGTTGTCTACATGTTAAAATGCTACTGTTGGCGCAGATACAAAGTGTAGCCTTAAATCTCTCACCGCCCTGCATAGCATGGCCTTTAACCAGAACACATAAAGAATTGTAATATATTAAAAGTGTCGGTGAGGCATTGAGAGGTGATTCTCAGAAAGTGATCAGAGAAGTTTGCAGGAGTTTATTTTCGTAAAGGGGAGAGTGATAAGATGCACTTTACTGCCTTGTTCCTGGTGGATTTTCCTTTTTTTGTTTCGGTGAGTCTCAAAGAGGGTCACTATTTTACTTTATCTGTTTTCTGTCCTTATCATATGTACATTTTTATGTCTATTAAAAAGTTTTATTGATCTTTTATTCCCCACCTGCCATATATGTGTTGCATAGCCTGAATAAAATAGACCTGAGGTCTATCTCAGGTAGAGTTATGCAAGCCCCCCCCTTGCAGAAAATCCTGTGTACAAGCATCAGAAATAAAGCAGCAGACGCTTCTTTGCTGCTCAAATAGCGTTCGATGTGAATGTAGCATTAGGATATTCAGTGTATGACGTGTGCCTTTTTAGCTAACTGATTGATTTTAATCAGCCACGATAAAAGGCTCTGTTCTTGGTAAGTTGCACCATACTGTAATTATTGCTTAAAGCGGGTCTAAAGAATGTTCAGTTTGGGTTGCTTTTGGCTCCCCCTGTGGACCAAAGCTGTATTGTTTTGCCAAAAGGAAGACAGTATTTCCCATGAGGAAATACATGAGGATGTTTCTAGTGGCTGTGAAAGATGAATAGCGATGACTCTGCTGGGACATCGTCTTATGACGATGTTAAAAATAAGAAACGTTTAACTTTAGTTTGTACTGTATACTGTATTCCTGCATCGCAGCCACACTCCCCCCCACCTCACCAGACTTGTCAGTGAGTGATGATGAGGCTAGAGCCGTGCAGCAGATGAATATAATGTTATGTTCGATCCCAGCAGGAAGGTGCTGCAGTGCCTGAATATCAACCCTGCACAGTTCGCATGAATATACAGTCTCTCAAGGAAATTTAGTCGCATTGACTTCCGTCTTTATAACGAATGGGGAAAGAGGAAAGTGGAGTATACCGTAAAGCAGTCGGCACATTTGTATTTGTTTAGTGTGTCAAAGTCACTGCCAGCCTCCTCAAAGGTGCTTATTGCTGGTTAAAGAGATACAGACCTCCTTGGGCCTTTATCACATTATATTTATTAAAGGCTGAAAAGTTACTTAGTGTTGGTTTAAATATTTTAAGAATCATGTTTTTGCTTGACTGCCGCTTAGAATGCAAAGAGAGATGGCAAACTTATGGAAAGAAGTTTCTGGTTGGGTGCGTGACAAATCTTAACACCAACCGGATATGCAAACGCACGGAAAATTTAGTTTGTGGGTACATCATGTAAATTTGGACATTTCAACGTCTTAAACTAGATAAATGTGAAAATAAAAATCCTTAATGAAAGTTTTATCAACCTTATTTGGATATCTGACACAACCTTTGCAGCTGCTTATTTCCTTCTTATTTCTGACCCTGTGCTCCACTTTACGCTGCTTCTTTCAAAAGTATGTCAGCAGGTCACGGAGGGTGAATTATGTGACGCAGATTAGACGTTGCATGTCATTCTGTCAGATTCATTTAAAATAGGAAAATAAAAAAGTTCCAAAGGCTTATTCACCAGTGACCTTTTATAGATTTCAGACATAAAACATGTACATCAATGATGGAACATTTTACAATAATAACCACAAATTAACAAATTTCACCCAAGAGCCTGATATTCTTGACAGCTTAAATGCCTTGCCCAGGAGCACATCAACGCGTCGGGAGAAAGCCAGAATCGCGCGCTCAGCTTTTGGGCTGCAAGGCGACTACTCTTCCCACTGGTTGCAGCCCCAGAGGGACTCACGCCCACATCCAACACAATAAGGGGGAAAATACATAAAACAAGCAGCCACCTGATCTTTCAGTCCAGGAACCAGGAAAACTTGGAAGGATTCACGGGAAATGGGATTATGGCTCCTCGCCCGGAGAGAAGGGGCATTGTAGCCGATTTTTGAAAAAAGAAAAAAGGCTGTCACTAAACTATCAATGCTATTATATAATTATAAAACCTGTTTTTATTTTAGTCTATCCAGCTCGGTCCAAGCCTTGTTATCTAATAGCTTTTATCCTGCAGGTTATAATGGGCAGCGCTCTGTTTGAGGCTTCATCAAACAAATTTGGCACAAATTCTCCCATTTATCTGGACGACCTTAGACTCTGTTGCATAACAGCTATTTAACAGCTATTTTAACAGCTGCAAACTAAACACTGAAACAGGCTCTGATCCAACTATAGTGTTATAAGCTACATAAACAATATGTTTGTAGAAACTTAATTATCATAAGAATCTCAAACATGTTTTTTTAAGATTTGCAAAAAACTTTGTGGAAAGTTTGCTTTACTTTGTGTGAAAAAAGTACAGTTGAATGCAGCTGAGAGCAGTGAGATGCTGCTATTTGAAAGTTTTTGTTGCGTAATGCCACAATGAATCTGTTGCACCAACTTGTAAAAACATCCGTTTTTCCTCTTAGGAAAATAATCAGTCACTACATGATTAAAATATTTCTAAATACACCTTACCTGACAGGTAATTTCCTCTTTGTGAGGAAACAATAAAGAACAGACCAGAACTGACCTGTGTGTGTGTTTATGTACGAGTGTGCTGCGGGGTTTTTTGCTGTCCTAGATTTTGGAGTGGGGGCGGAGGGTTGATCTGTATAAAGAGCCAAGGCACTCCAGCATCTTCATACCAGCTCCTGCTGACAGGTTGGTGAACATTCTCACTAGCAGCAGCAGCAGCAGCTCTCTCTCTCACCTGTTGTGGATATTTGACACATTTTTGCTGTTTTCTTTCAGCTAATCGGACTCTGCTCTCCAGAAACGCATCCTTATCAGTTACCTGCTCGCATCATGAAGCTCCAAAACTCCGCCATCGCCTCCTGCCTCCATTCGGCTGCTGCTGCCCTCGCCGTTCTGTTTCTAGTTTGCTGGACCGAGCAGGTGGTGTCAAAACCTGTGCACCTCTCACCACCACTCAAAGACTCAAAGATGCACAAGGATGTCCTGGAGGTGTCACATGAGGTGAGTTTCTCTCTATAATCTTGTTCTGTTAAGAGAATAAGGAAACTTTGAAGCAACTGTTGGTTTTAGGCTAAAATAAAGAATGAATGATCAACCTGAGATTTTAATTTGTGTTTCCAGGCTCAGAGAAAGGAGCTGGAGGAGGACACTAGCATCAGGCTGATGCCCAGAGTTAACCATACGCAGGTAGCTTCAGCACTGGACACACTGGAGCTGAGCGTTTTCTGAAGGTCTCCATGTTTCCTAACTTCTCCTCTTCCTCCAGAACCACATGGAGATCTGCTGCCTCCACGCCAACATCCTCAACTTCTACCTGAACAACATCCTGCACAAATACAGCAGTGAGCATCCCAACATGGACCGGCTGAAGACGAACCTCCACCGGGTCAGCGAGGATCTGCAGACTCAAGGCTGCGTAAGTTTTTAAAGCTAACGCTTGGCTTCTATTCAGCCGGCTGGATGATTTTATTATCACCAACTGAGGATGGTACCTTTTAAAACCACGTGGAGCCTTCAGAAGGCTACACAGGATTAGAACCTGAGCCTGAGTCTAAAACTGTTCTTCATATCTCAGAGAGACATCAGGAGTGAAAGCGTTTGTTTTTTTTAACTCGGTGTGGTTGATTGTGACACTGATAACGACTCTCTGCGGTTCACGCTCGCAGACAGATAGATGGAGCTGATAACAGCTGCTAACCTCCTGAACCTTCCTGTCTGCAGAACCTCACTCACTACCACGACCATCGTCACACCGTCGAGTTTCGCAGGAAGCTAGAAAGGGTGAGTTCATGACTTCATGGTGCTTTATTCTTATTAAACCAGGTTTTATTATCCTAATCATCACAAAGCCAAGAAGCATTTAAATCGCTCAGAAACATGGATGTTTTGGTGGTTTGGATGTTCCAATCTAAAATTAGTCTATTCAAAGAATAAAATCCCCTTTTGGCGACTTTAAAGCTCCAATTTTACTTTGAAAACCAAATGATTTTTCTTTAAACTGAAATTTGCTTTCAACTTCTTTAAGACTGAAGATTCAATCCAGCAATTTATTCTGGTTCCAAGCTCCTCAAATTGGGAATATTATTGCTAAAAGTTTGGCTCAGAGTCTATTAAACTATGATCTGATGCTATTATCACTTGTGTTGTTTTCAGATGGAGGACCAGCGCGGGATCAACAAAGCGGTGGGAGAGACCTACATCCTCTTCACTTACCTCCATGATTACTGCATGGAGCCCAAAGCCGCCACCGACGCCATCGCCGTCAGCAAAAACTGATTCCTCTGAGCTTCCTTCCAAACATATTTATTTTATTTAAAAAAAATTTTGGCAGAAACTTTTGTACTTTTATTTATTTGACTATTAAATGACAGATCATATGAATATTTTTTTTTACTATGAACATAAAGCTATTTATCTGAAGAATATGTTTTTTGATCTGAATGTTTAATACCAGGACTGAAGAAGCTCTGGTGTTCTTGTTGCCTGTTACGGCCGGTTTTATAGAAGAAAAGTTACAGTATTTAATGTAAGACAACTTGATTGTGCTCATCGAACTACTAGTTAGTAGTTTCATTTCACAGTTTTTCAAATAAAGAATACAGACTTTGATAAACACATTTTTCTTTTATTGCTTCCCATCCCTCTCTGTTCACTCTGAAAACATGGGTCACATTATTCTATTAACAGTCCTGATTGAGCACAAAATAAAATCTAAACCATGAGTTTTTAATAACTCAAAGACATTTAGGATAGGAGATAAATTAGCTAAAATAAATTTAACAGGACCATCAAGAGTGAGATCACAGAGTAAAGCTTGGTTGTCTATAAATGTTTCTTTAACGGATAAAAAGAGATGTGTACATATGTTCAAATTATTCTTAGAAAGTCCTTAAAAGCTTTAATGTCGATAAATGCATGGGAGATACTTTCTAGAAGACGTAAAACCATAAAATAAGAAAATATTTATACTTTTATGAGTCTGCAGGAACAATGGAAACGGTTGCCAGGCAGATTCGAAATATGAGGCAAGTGTCTTTTCTTCCCAACTCCAACATCTTAGGTGTTGATAAAAAATCAAAAGCTTGTACCTGTGTCTTGTTATGCTGGTTGTGTGACAGCTGATCCAGAGAACAGCTCTGAATCTGAATCGACCAACTGGGATCCTCTGCCGGTCTTAGTTTTTACTCAGAACATTAATGTCTGAAACCATCATTCTTTTTGCTGAGATGTTTGGGACCTTTGTGATGAAAAACAACAACAATTCAACTGCCTTTCCTTTAAAACATAAGACAACCACCTCTCCAACTAATTCTCTGACCCGATCCAGGAGCAGCTTTCTGATTAATTATTTTCTCCACTTATTTAACATTTTTCCTTCTTCAGTGAACTTTTCAATCAGGGTAATTAATCTGAAACAAAACCAAACAAACACTGGGATATTTTATTTAAAGGAGCTCTATAACCAGCATGTAAAGCATCTGCTGTGGTAAACGAGTGTCAAGTTTTACATATTTATGCCCAAAAACAAATACCAAAATTAATAAAATTTGTTCTCTTCCAATTTTATAATCATAAAACTCTATAGAACTGGGAACAGAGCCGTGGAAAACGTTTGGGGGATTTGCTGTGATGCTTCTGTTCCACCTAAACATGACATCAGAAGATCTTCTGAATACAGACTTGGAGGATCGGGGAGTTTAGTCATGGAGTAACGTTCAACAGAACAGATCTCTCCAGCATTAAATTGATAAAGTCCTTCACTTAACATGTCTTTGATGAGCTAGAGTTATACCTGAGAGGAACATGGTGGTTCAGTCCTGGTGTCGTGCCTAGTGAGACTAAACAGGCTCGGATCAACTGGTTTAAATTAAGCTGGATTGTTCTATTTATTTGTTTGCACGTTTTGCCAATATAGTCCGATAAACCTACAGATTTGCTTTCTTAAGCAATGATGTTCCGCTTGGTACTAAGGCCCTCGCCCAATAGCGAAGTCAAAACGAACACGAAACGCCAATATTTTCCAGAACGCTTGTCGTAAAGATGGAGACGTAAAATAAATGTAATCGTCCAACGAATGCATGAAAACTCTGCAAATGTATGCCAGGCCTGTAAGTGGCGCTGTGGTGCCAAAGCAAAAGCAGCTACCAAACGCCGGGCAAGCGCGATTAATATTTATATACTTGGTTGCCCCGCGTGGTCCATTTTTAGGTGGTTCCAGCTCGGGCACCAGGTGCTGTGAACTATGTGCGTCGATATTGCTCTGTTCTTCCTGGAGATATTCCAGAAGAAAGAAGATTCTGTTGTAAGCCCGAATAGCAGGGGTGAGTAGCATTAGCAACAACTTGGCGCCTATTGTTGTTTAATGATACTGTGTCAATATGTCGTGGCTATCAGTGACGGCGCTATGATGTGCATCGCGTGTAAGAGAAAAAATGCGGTTAGAGCTTAAAAGATGGAAACACGAAAACGGCGCTTTCAAAATCTTCCCCACTCTGAAGGCTTAATAAAAAGATTGTTTACAGACCTGGCCTTGGAAACGCCGTATGGATGAGAGCTGGTTTGCGTGAAAACATGCGCGTTTAGGCCAGGGGTTTGGCTTCGTGTGGACGGGGGCCTAAATATATTTATGAAGCCTTACTAGCGAAAATTAATGTGAGAATAAATGATTGAAAAAAATAAGATAAGGCTGAGAATAGAACTTCAAAAGAGGCGGGAGGCGGATACATTGAGTTGTTGTTAATAATAGATGTCATTCCTCTGGCTGTATACAACGACAGTGTGATTTGGTGGAGGGTTTTGTTTCTATTTCTGTTCAGGTGAAGTTTGTTAGTTTGACAAAAAGGTGTTTGGTTTGCTTGTTGTTACTAATAGATGTCATTCCTCTGGCAGAAGCAGAGCGACAGTTTTACAAACGATCGTAGGGTTTTGGCTCTATTTAAAGGTCAGGTATGTATATGTTTGTTTACATGCATTTATATATATCTATATATATCTATAGTGTGTGTATATATATATATATATATATATATGTATATACATACAATTTTTTTTGTATATGTGTGTGTGAATATTGGGGGGAAAAAATAGTTTAACAGGAAAGTTTCTGTACTTAATGTTAATTTAAGTGAAATTAGTGTGAGAGAAAGAGTGTTACTTCTTCATTTCCTTTTTCAGACAATTTCCATTAATAGATGTCATTCCTCTGGCTGTATATAACGACAGTTTTATTTGGTGGAGGGTTTTGTTTCTATTTCTGTTCAGGTGAATTTTGTTAGTTTGAAAAAAAGGTGTTTGGTTTGGTTGTTGTTAATTAGTCTTTTTAGTGTTTATTTGGTTGATTCATTTATTGTTTGTCAAGTTGTTTGTCTGAAAATGTCTGAAATAAATTCCTATTCATTCATTCAACAAAACAGCAGAAGATATACAGTGCTGTATATCTACTCTACTGTGTATCTTCAGTTAAGATAGTTGTATAAGGGCGAAGCGTCCAGGCCAGAAACTTTTCATCACATTTCTGAATAACTTAAATTCAGTCCTGAACTTTGAGAGAAAAACAGCCAAACATCAAGCAGCCTTAAAAACAAAACAAAAAAAGGGGCAGGAAGTTCTTGAGAGACGCATCTGACCCACATGGAGATAAAAAAAGGCAGTTTTCTAGTGTGACCTTACAGGGCTTCCTCTGTTGGGACCCGACTCATTTGTTATTCTAAACTTTACCTCAGGTTCCAGTCAGCTGGATTAAAATTATTTAAAGATAAAAAAAGAAAATCTAAATGTTTATTCTGCAACATTTCAACTATCCAGTTTGAGTAAGATTTCATGTTCATGTGTTAATGTTTTTATATTAGTGCAACCACTTTATATTAGTGTGAAATGATTGTTTAATTCTTTTTATGACCAGATAAATTGAAATAATTAAATTTCAAAATAAAATGTTAATATTATCATTGTGAGATTAAATCTATTTTTTTGCTTCCCGTCATTTCACTAATGGTTTAAACTCCTTTGTAGGGCTCGATTCATCTGTCAATTATTTTTTCGATTTAATCGATTAATAATCAAATGGCAAAAAGTTTCCTATAGTAGACTTAAAATTAAACCAGGTGAAACATACTTTTCCACTTGAGAAGATCTGGTTAGAGCATATTGACAGAAAAAAAAGTTGTTTTTTTAAATCTTAAATTCAAAATGTTGACTTTTTTTATTTTACAATTTTGACATAATTATTGCTCCAAGTGGGTCGCTCTTTCAGCTAAAGACATGTCTTAGAGTCTCTATACTCCAGTTAACCATTAATTGATTAGTAAATTAGTTGATGATCATTTCAGTAATTGATTAATCACTATGAATTGTTGCCCTACACTTTTTCACAAAAGGACTTGCATCCCAAGTGTGTAAATGAAATGAATATGACTGGCTCAGGCCATAAAACAGGACCAAATTGTGCATACTAAGAAGTCAGCAGAGCTGATGTCAGCGTTTTATTGATCTCTAGCGTCATATGAAAGGAGCCCACGCATTTAAGACAGAAATACTATAAATCATCTAAATATGAGTCAGTTTATTGACCCAAAAACCTAAAAAAACCCTTGGAAATGAAACCAAATATGTGCCAGTGGTTTATGTATATGCAGTGAGGTTGCTTTGATTTAACATGCAACTTGTAGGCATGCAGTGAAATGCTTTCATCAGCATGTCCAGATGGGTGCAGTATAAACGCTTCATATTTATATTTACTGAAATACACAGCAAATAAGAGCCCATGAATGATAGTTAGCAATATAACACACAGCCAACAGTTTTACCTTTATTATTTATTTTCACTGTATTTCAAAAACAAGCTGGCAGCGATGCGTAACATCCAAGTTTTCTGGTGGATCTGAGGTGAAAGTATGAGATGTTTATTACTGAGCGGGTGAAGAACGGGTAGATCAATCTGCAGGTTCTGTTACATCAGTCATTTGTTTAAACCACACCGCTGCTTTCTAAAAGCCCCTCCTTTGCTCCTCGCACACACAGGCAGCGCAGGGAAGGTCTGCAGACGCAGGCTGGCTGAACCGTGGTTAGATCTTTCTGTGGAAGCAGCTCTTAAATAGGACACTGTTGTTTTCTGATGCATCTGGGCATGTTAAGAAGTTGCTAGTCTGCAGGTTTGTGACCTGAGACAACTGTAGGAGTTGCTTAGACATGAGTCACAGCAAAGCTCAGTGTAGTTCAAAGGAACAAACAAACAAATATTTGGTTATTTTGGTACTGATCAGCTCACCCAATCTCACCAATCTCTAACCAAAGCTATATTGTGGAAGTTACATTCAGATAGAAGAAGACAAAATAGTAGACCTCCACATTCCATCTGTGGGGATGGATTGAATAGTGAAATTAAACTGGGCTGGCAGCGAGTCATTTCTAGTCTATGTGGGGGCGTGGCTTGTAGGCCCCATTGTTTTGTGCATCAACAAATCTCCTGACGCTTTCAAATGACATCTTTATAAAGTTTAAATTCTTAATTTCTTTTTCTGTAAATAAACAAATACACATTATCTAAATGTGATATATATTTAAAATATTTTTACATGTTATCATTATTTGATCCTATCTGTGAGAGGAGCCTGATCGGCCCTAATAAGTCACTAACACACAGAGGCCAACATCAAGAGATGCCAGATCCTGTTCCAGCAGCATCCAGAACAAATTAAACCCTGCAGGCTTCAGTGGAGCAGTACCATCCGATCATTGGAGGGCCAATTATCAGAGGAAAAGTCACTGAAGAAACCACTAAAACTGAATATAGTTTTTTTTTTTTTCATTTCAACTTGTCCAGCGATCTGGCCTGTTTGCTCTCCCTTGGTTGGATATTTCTTTCACCTGTCGTTTTCCTCCCTGCCTCAATTATCATTTATTCCTCTCACCTGTTTACTTTGGTTTATTCTGTTCTCACTAGAGCATTCGTACCCAGATCATTATTTGTTTTTGTTAGCCTGTCTGTTGATTCAAAGGTTCCTGTCCTGGATCCTGGCTGACCCAGTGGAGAAGGTTTATTGTGCAATATAAGTCTCCTGCTTGTCCACTGTTCCTGCCCTGCTGAGCCCTCTGGGTTTTGTCGGCTCTGGTACACGGTGAGGTTCAGTTTTTATCCCAGTAAGCCTGGCTCTAAGCTGGAGACCAGCTTAAAGGTCCTGCATCAAGTCCCACGTCCTGTCTCTGCTACCCTCTTCCACTGAGCCTCCCCGTCTGCACCTGATCCTGCCTTGCTCCTGTAAGCGTGACGCCTAGTCTCGCTTCAGACTCTGAACCTGCCTGGGAGCTCTGGCAAGGCCTGGAGAGGCCTGGATCCCTACCTGTTCCTGTCTGTTTCTGGGTCTCTTATCAGGATCGCTTCAGCATTGCCTCTGGGACCTGCCTCGCACTGGGGACACTTGGACTGGGCTGTTAAACAGGTAAGTGACCAACTCAGATAATCATCTTCTGTTAGATGATCATGGTCACTTACCTGTGTTTCCCACAACAGAGTGTCGAGATTGGCGGTGCCCCGCACTCCCACCTGCAGTCGCCGTATGCCACAGATCCTAGTAGCTCCCCTTTTAGTTTTGTTCATTTACAAATGTTTTGAACTTGCCTACTGACTGTCTCTCCTTGAACACTGGGTCCATCTGTCCTCGCTTTCATGACACAATGTATTATTGCCTGCCAAGAAATTGCCGCTGGTGATCATTTCCTTTAAAGTTGATCTTTGTTATATAATTTATAAATGGAGTTCACACGTTTTTACCTGCACAATGCAGGCTGATGATAAGGTTAGTTCTTTGGAATGGAGCAAACAGAATAAGCACAGGAAGGCTAACATTAGCAGAGCTTTTTATCGTCCTGCTGTCTGAACGTTTTCACGAACAGTTAAAGAAGGAGGAAATAAATACTAAAAACTGCAAGTAGGGCTGCAACTAACGACTATTTTGCGTTGCTTATTTTTTTCGATTAATCAATGAAAATAAAGAAACTCTTTGAATGAGAAGGTGTGTCCAAACCTTTGGTCTGTACTGTATATATATATTTTGAACACTTGCAATATTTCAAATGACATTAGGTAATGAAACCTAAAATTATTCTAAAGGAAAGTTGGAGAAGCAAATAGACACAGAGGGAGGTGTTCTGAGATGTTATTGATGCGCTACACAGACTGGTTGGTTCACATTTATCCAGAGAAAACTTATAAAAGCCTCTACTTCCAATCATAACATCTATGGCCAGTTGCTGATATTCTTCCAAAAGTTAAAATGATGGAACACCATCCAACAGACAGGTGTCCACTTTCCAAAGACCCGCCATACTCACCTTCTGATTGGCTGTCATGGCTCTTGCAGGTTTTATTGGTTGAGACCAACATCAATTTAATACCTTAAATAAAGAGTCGAAATGGAACTGAAACAAAATGTCAATATAATTTTTCTCTCATTTTCCAACTGAAGGAAATCTGTCATAGGGATGGAAAACCTCAATTGTTATTTATAAAACGTCTCAGCTGCAGTGTAGCCTTGACTCTATAGTATTGATAAGCTGATCCGGATGCTACCGTTTCCTGTTCAGGATGTTTTGTTAATTAGTTTCTCTCTGTGGAATGCTAAATCTATTTCTGATGATTAAGCCCAGGAATAACTTCCTTCTGTTTAAACATGCCCTGATTTCATCAAAAGTTCCATAGAAATGGCAATGTGGATCTAATCTAATTCAAGCTATTCAGAACAGAAGACATTTCAAACATTTTCTGCAGAGGGTCTGTTACTTTAACAGATAACTGGCACAGTATTTTGCTGAAATGTTCTTGGGACCAACCTGACCACTCAATTTTATGTTACATACTCCACAAGAACTGACAAATCGGTTATTTTTCTCCAGTTGGAAATAAAAAGAAAAGTTTGTTTTGCCTCATAGCATCGTTTTTAAGAAGCTCAGCAGCCAAACTCAAAGAAGATCCTCTTAACTGTAGCTTAAATCAGCCGCAAAACTGGTGCCCAGCTGTGGGCGCTACAGTGGCAGCCCACTGCTCCCTAAACTGACTCCCTCCACCCAAGACCTTGTGTTTAAATGGCAGCAAACATAAGCAAAAGTAAAGAATCAGGTAAACAAATTGCACTAGTATTATTATGCTCATTTATGATCCTTTTAAATATGACCAGCATTAGAGTGCTTGTGTCATTAATCACTGTCTTATTAATAAGGATTTTACTTAAGTTCAACATTCATATGTATTTCTATTGTAAACATTATTTAAAAAAATGCGACTTTTTAACACAGATAGTCGGGGTTCTACCATATATTACCATCATAAGTAACTGATTACTCATACTTACATTTCCTGCATAGTTTTCACATTTCTCATACCATTATAGAGGCATCTAACACTGGGCTTAGCCCGTTTCCTGGGGGGGACCTGAACAACAGTATTATCTTTTCCTTTGATGATGTACGGTTTCACACTAAGAGAGTATTGCAACCATAGGTGCAATAACCATAATCATCTAGAATAATGTTTGAACATTGTCAGTGGGGAACATGAGGATTACATAACATTTATTTAATTCGCAAAACATTAAGGAAATCTTAGCAGATGAATGTCATTAATATTTTCCAAAATGTTAAAAAAGCTGAGCATTTAAATCTTATTCAATGATTTAATAAAAAATGCGTCGTCATGGCTGGCACAAGAATACATAGTGGTGGACTTTTTGTGGTTCTCACTGACATTTAAACTGGTGCAAAAGATCTGCTTAGACCACAAGGAGACGAGACCTACTTACCTAGTTTCAATGGTGTAGGTTCAGTTGCAGCTTTAAGACACTGAACATGTTTTACATTAAGTGTGCATGTGGACTGACGTGAACAAACTACATCAAAGATTAAAACCAGTGCGTCTTGTTGAAGCTTTAGATACAGAAGGTTACAGGGTTTACCTGAAAACCAGATAATGCACTTTTCACACATATCTAAATAGCCTTTAATGATTACATTCCTCATATTGCTGATATTTGTAGTGCGGCAGAATGGGTTGTGTGGGAGATAGCAGTGCAATGACCTTTTCAGAAGATGTGAGGGAGGGTAGCCTCTAGAAAAGGCATCAAAAAGCAACAAGATGCACAACCAAACACCTACTTTTAGGGGCAATTCAGAAAGGCCAACTACCTTGACAAACATATTTTTGCGGCTTTTGAATGAGGCCATTTTAATACTTCCTTTCTTTTGGAATTTGTGTATTTAACAGATTAACCTATGAGTTAGAACCTTTAAATGCCAGTTTGTGTTGCAAAATTCTACCTAAACTCATTTGATGTCAATAAAATTTGCCCTGTTTATTATCTATTTAATTTGCATGCAGCTAAGCTAAATCTGAAACCGGTCAATTCAAAGCAGCCTAAATGTTCAGTGTATACTCATCCTCATTAACATGCTGGTGAAAGAAAGTTTCACCAACATGTCGTCACTCCACTCTGATAATGTGCAGCACAAAGAGGTGGAAGTATGTGTGCTTCCCTGCGATTCACCTGTCAAAGAGGGCGGGGTTTTATAGAGCTCTACCTGAGGGATTTCATCACAGGGGGATTTCCAACATGAACGCTACCAGGAATAGAAGAAACACCAACAAACTTCCAGCCTTTTGTCTGCCTTTTATTAATTTATATTTAGCAATGTGTTGACTCAAACCCTGAATCCAAACATCCAGCTGAATCACACCTAATCTGATACAGCAGGTGCTTGTAAAAGCACTGATGTTTAAAGAGGCGCTAAAAATAAATCTGAGTTTAATCAGTGTTGAATCACAACTATTTAAATGCATTTAGTTTCATTTTCATCTGTATTATATCTCACCACAATCAAGACAGTCGTTCATACTCTGACACATAAACACCGAGTCAGGTCATAAATCAGTGTTAGCAACATGTAAACAGACGTCAACCCTCCTTCAATCCACAAGGAGGTGTCACTGCTCCTAAAGTTAAAAGCTAAATGACAACAGCACTGAGCTGAAGAAATCTCACTGTGTAAAAAGAAAACCTTATATCATGATAACTAAGTGGAAATAATTTACACACTGATTTAAAGTTTAATGCTTTATTTAGCTGGAAAATATGCGATTTCATGCCCAAATAAAGTGTGTAAACTTTATGGTTTTAATTTAAAGCTCTGAAGGAACTGACTCAGTTTTATGCTAAATAAAAAATAACAGGAACACTCACATGAAGGAAGTATTCTCATTGAATAATTAGTTGAATGTTCTGACAACAAAATCACACAACAATCATCAACAGAATGAACATTTATTCACCAATGGAGGCCAGAATTTGGAGTCATACACAAAATTAAAGTGGAAAACAGACTTCAGGCTGACCCAGCTTTGATGTAATGTCTTTAAATAGTTTAAATTGAGGCTCAGTACTGTGTGTGGCCTCCACTTACCTGTATGACCTTCCTACAACACCTGGGCATGCTACTCATGAGTTGGCAGGTGGTCTTCTGAGGGATCTCCTTTATATTGTTAAAATACTTTAAAGCACAGTATTTTATTGTTTATCTGTTAACTATTCACTCTTATGTTATTATAAAGTTTTTAAGGTCCACATTTGTGTGACCATTTTTTTTCTAAATCTTTTTGCTACTCTATCCACTAGAATTTCCCCATTGTTTGGACAATAAAGAGATTTTCTATTGTATTGTATTCTATTTTATAAAGGGGTAGAAAGATATAAGTCAATCTAAAAAATGTATGTGTATAAATATATGTCTTAGATCTCTGATATTCAACAACAAAAAATACTTTGTTCAGCAAATTGTGCAAAACAGCAATAAAAATTTATTTAACTCCTATCAGATTTATAGTCCCCACACTGCAGATATGTTAAGGCTGGGCATGTACTGTATATTTTTAATTGTTGTACTCAGCTCTAGCTTAAATTGAACGATGAAAGAGCAGGGTTTAAAAAAGTCTGCAGTTCACGATGCAAGTTCTAATACTGTACGGCCCAACGCTCTGATGCGATCTAACTGCTCACACTGCACATCCAAAGACCACATGTCAGACTCAGCGGTGAGAGATAGCGCTTGGCAGATTCCTCAATCTAGACGGAAGAAGAACTCCCTTGTTTGCACATGTGTAGTCTGTGAGGCAGACATGTTCA
This sequence comes from Cyprinodon brontotheroides, assembly GCA_018398635.1. Lineage (NCBI taxonomy): Eukaryota > Metazoa > Chordata > Actinopteri > Cyprinodontiformes > Cyprinodontidae > Cyprinodon > Cyprinodon brontotheroides. Next base: position 16,538,654 of record JAGKQL010000030.1, on the reverse strand, counting down.
CAACTAATTTTTTGCATGTCCAAGTCAAGTCTGAAGTCTTAAGTATACCTGTTGCAATAATAAATAAGTCACACAATTCTAATTACATGTTTAATTCAAATAAGTGCAATAATGTACGTACCTGTAGGCATGCTTGCTTATTTTCCCTTGTGTTTCCATCCCCAGCACTGAAATGATTAACTTGACCAAGATTAACTTGGATTTAATCTTGGACACTTTTTCTGCAGTGAGCTCACTTAGACGTTTTGTTACTGAGCGGCGACCATCCAGGAAAATATGGAAATTTAGAAATTTGTCCCATATATCGTCAAGAGCCAAAGTCTATGTACTGAAGCTCAGCAATTTCATTCTGTCTGTTCAATCAGAAAACAACAGATATGCTCATTTTTACCTGTTACTGTGAGAACACAACATTTAAACTATTTTTTCTCAAGCTTCTTGCATTATAATACCAACTTGTATAAACTTAAAATCTGTTGCCGATTTTGCTGAAAAAGCTCTCTATGTGTAACGAGCGGATTTTTCACTGGCATCTCATTGCTTTTAAACAACCCGTCTCCTAACCTTTACTTAAACATATATCGAAGTAACTGCCGGTTAAATTCACAGAATTCTGCTTTGTGTCTCCCTTCCAACCACGTAGTTACTATGGACACAGAGAATAGCAACCCCAAAAATATGTCTTAAAGCGACAGATTGGATGATGTTACACTGGTAGGCGGGACACGGGAGCAACGGAAGAGAGGAAAAAGAACACAGACTGAAAAAGCTTTGAAACAGACAGTAGCACCCAACCCCAGTTACTATTGGCTACAGTAAATTAGTGGAAATGGGGTAAAAAAGCAGAAAATTTATGGTGGAGGTGTTGTGCCAAGGATGTCCACAGGAGTCCTTCAGGAAGTTACGGCTGTGCATTAAAGTACAAAAAAGCTAAACTATTACAGAGCGACTAACTTTGCAGTGTGTTATTTCAGGTGCCGGATAAAAGTAGATGAGGTGGATCTAGCATCATGTATTTTTTTTCCAAAAGAAGCTGCAAAACATAGCGTTAATATGTGACTGCCTGCCTGCCTTCTAAGAAAAGAAGCAGACCGGCAATAAATATCCATCAAAGTAATGAAACAAAAAAAATAATTTAAGAATTAAAGATTGTTTACAAGTCTTAAATAGCGAGTCTAAGTCGAGTCTGAAGTCACTAAAAATGCGACTTAAGTTCGACTCGAGTATGAGTCCCAAACTCGAGTCCCCATCTCTGCTATGAGGTTCTGGTAAATCGGCTTCAAGCTCTGCTTCAACAGCAGGATTTGCTTACCAACACCTCACGGCGTCCAACAGAATTTCAAACAAATTAAATTTTCTCCCGACTTTATGATTCCTGATCGGGAGGTGGTCGTGAGAGGCTAATCTTGTTACCCCCTGTACAGTACGTGACGCAGGACACAAGATGAGGCAGAAACTCAGCCCGATTGAAAAGATTCTTGCCTGAAAAGGGCAAAAATCGTATAGTGTATGACCAGCCTAAGGCAGTGGTTCTCAATACTGGCCCTCACGTACCACTGCCCAGTATGTTTTAGATTCCTCCTCAGGGACACACACCTGACTTATATAATTGAATGATTAACAGACTTCTGCTGCAGCACCTGAAGGCTGCTAAGGAGTTATGGCCGGCTTTCAACGCCTATTCGCTCTGTCGCCCAGCAACCGTGATAGCTGACACACAAAGCAGGCAAAGAATGGATACCGAACGTTTCACTACTGTTGTGTGTGTGAATTACATTTTCGAGATGCTTCAGCAGCAGTACAGTCATCGCGAATATCAGATTTTCAGTCTACAACCTGCAGACATACTGGAACCTAAGCTTAAAAATCAGCCAAAACCATTTGCACAGCGACAGATAAAACGTTTCCATAAACCAATCATTACCCACCACATATATCTGACTCACAAATAATTTAAAACAACTATTTAGATTAATTTCAGACGGAAATATTCGTAAATATTTGCATACTTTACTGTAATGCAATAGTCACCACAGTTTGTTGCAGCTAATATACGCATCTGTTGACATAAAAAAATACGAATCATTTACTTTATCATTGAGTTCCGTCCCAGTGTTCACAGGGATGGACGTCTGTGTCTTCAGCAGGTGTAGAGCTAACAGAACTGGCAGCGTTGCGAGGCAAGGGCTCAAACATGTACGGCTGTAAGCCTTCTACACCAAACCAAGCTTCTGCCGCCCTGGCATCCTCTTCCACAACATCTTCGTCCCCGCTTTCCTCTTCTAAATAAAAAATGTATGGACGGAGGAGACTCATCCTCAACCTCCAACACAAAACTCTCCTCCTCTTGCATGTTTCCTCTGTCCATAGTGTTCCTTGACAGTGTTGTTGCCAAGTCACCAATTTAGTGCTACTTGGTCCCAATGGAATTTCTCATTGGGAACCTACCAGCACTAAGTTGCTAACTGGTTAGCAAGATGCTTCGAAGAAACCGGCCACAACCAAACTAGCTTGCGAAACTTTCTGCCACAACAATCCCGACCTCTTGATCATTGTCCAATCAAATTCACTTTATTTACTTGTGTAATGTCGGGCACCACTCGAGAGAATTCAGAACTGCAACCGTTGGAACAGCCGCTTCCGTACAACTTTAAGGCCAGGACACAAACAGACCACACACTGACATGGTGCAGAGACTCATTATGCAATAGGACGAATCACGAACTAGCTGTGGGATGAGATACGGCAGAGGCGGTGAGGAAGTGGGGGCAAGTCTGTGTGACAATGGAGGGACATGAGGGCAAAAAGTAGCAGGGATCCAGGTGGAAAAAGGGTCCCAGCGTTTTCGCGCATCTCACTCTTATAGCTGGTCCAACCTCACAAGTTGTTTTCCACAATGGCGGTCATACAAACAAAACAAGCCGGTAAAGTACCAAACAGGAAATATGGATGTAGCTTTGACCAATCAGAAGTGACCGCAGACAGTGTATGTGACACTGTCACCTACAACTCTGGAAAGGTGCACCAGAGTGTCTGCGGAGGGGGCTGGGGCACATTTGCATTTTATGCGACACACATGCAGACCACCTGGTCTCTGAGTATAAATCAGCCGTTAGTGTGAGCGGCCATCTGCCAAGGCTGACTGGGGTTCGAGGGACAGAAGCAGAAATGTGTACTGCAAGATGAATTGTTGCATAGCCCTTAAGACAATTAAGGTCAGTTTGGCTTATTTTAAGAAATCGAAGTTTCAATCAGCCATTAAACTTGTGGAATAAAATAATTTTGTTCAGACAAGATCAATTAGGAAATGTGTGGCCATAATCAACAGCACATTACTCAGGATAAAGAGCTCCTCTCAAATGTCAAGCTCGCAGATAGAGGGCTGACAGTTTTGGTCGGTGCCAATTGGAAACAGGTTTTGTTTTTGTGTTATCAGTGTGACGCAGATTCTGTGACTTGATTGAGAGTTTTCCCAACATTTAGATGTCTGATGGCAGTGGGGAAGAAGCTGTTGCAGAATCTGCTGGCCTGCAATGGATGCTTAGGAACCTCTTCCGCGAGGGCAGCGGGAAGAACAGTCCATGGTGGGGATGTGAGGGTTCATTGATGATGTTACGGGTTCAAGACACGCAGCGCTTAGGGGCCACACAGTTCCATGACAACTTTGTTTTTGATAGATCACAACCACTGAGGTAAAGTTCACAAGTTCACAAGTTTCAGACCTCATTTTATACATACTTAGTTTGATAAATCAAGACCCAGCTGATTTTTAACAATGTTTTCCTTAGATAGAAAAACTAACTGTATGATCTGGTTAATTGGTAAAGTACCTTGAGATGACATGTGTTGTAAATTGGCGCTACATAAATAAACTGAATTGAATTTTACTGTCCTGATAAGTTAAACCCTAAAATAGAGAGGGTGCAGTTTCTTTTTACTGTAACCCCCAAAGTTACTTCAGATATGAAACAAAAAACGGACTTCTATGAGCTGATACCTCGTTCCTGTGCCAAAGACGGCACGCCCTAGCGACCCTCAGGACTACAGACCGGTGGCACTGATGTCCCATATCATGTAGACCTTTGAGAGGCTAGTCCTGGAGCAGCTAAGGCCCATGGTCAGGCCCTTCCCTGATCCACTACAGTTCGCCTACCAGCCCCGCCTGGGAGTTGAGGACAGCATCATCTTCCTGCTGAACAGAGTCTACAATCATCTGGACAAGCCGGCAAGCACTGTGAGAATCATGTTCTCTGATTTCTCCAGTGCCTTCAACACCATCTGCTCGGCTCTACTGGGTGAGAAGATGACCGCAATGCAGGTGGAGGCCCCCATTGTGTCCTGGATTGTTGATTATCTGACGGGCAGACCACAGTATGTGCACCTACAGAACTGTGTGTCTGACAGGGTGGTCAGCAACACTGGAGCACCTCAGGGGACTGTCCTCTCCCCCTTCCTCTTCACCCTTTTCACCTCGGACTTTAACTATTGCACTGAGTCCTGCCACCTTCAGAAGTTTTCTGATGACTCAGCAATTGTTGGCTGCATTGAAAAGGGTGAGGAGAGTTAATACAGGACTGTGGTGGGCAACTTTGTCACCTGGAGTGGGCTGAACCATCTGACACTCAACGTGACAAAGGCTAAGGAGCCAATAGTGGCTCTGAGGAGGACAAAAACACCTGTGACCCCTGTTTCCATCCAGGGAGTTCCTGTTGACACTGTGGAGGAGTATAAGTACCTGGGAGTGTACTTTAACAATAAGTTGGACCTGACTAGAAACACAGAGGCGGTCTACAAAAAGGGCCAAAGCCGACTATTCTTCCTGAGGAGGCTGAAGTCCTTTAACATCTGTGGGACTGATGCTGAGGATGTTTTATAAATCTGTTGTTGCTTGCATGCTGCTCTTTGCTGTCACATGCTGGGGCAGTGGGTTGAGGGTCGCTGACAACAACAGACTGAACAAACTGATCAGGAGGGATGGTGATGTGAGGGAGAAGCTGGACACTCTTGACGACTGTGGCAAAGATCAGGACGCTGTCCAGGTTTCAGTCCATCTTAGACAATGTCCCACATCCTCTCCATGACACACTGGTCCAGCAGAGGAGCTCCTTCAGCAGAAGACTCCTCTTACCCAGATGCACAACAGAGTGCCACAAGAAATCCTTCCTGCCTGTGGTCGCCTCCCTCAAGTCATTCAGACATTGACATTTATTTATTCCTTGCACTGTTTTTGCGCGTCACTATCACTTAACCGGGATGTATAGTTACATACATATGCATATATATACACATATATATACACCTCACCAACCACACTTTATTAGGTACACCTGTCCAACTGCTTGTTAACACTTAATTTCTAAGCAGCCAATCACATGGCGTGCAACTCAGTGCATTTAGGCATGTAGACATGGTCAAGACAATCTCCTGCAGTTCAAAACCGAGCAACAGTATGGGGAAGAAAGGTGATTTGAGTGATTTTGAAACGTGGTATGATTGTTGGTGCCAGAAGGGCTGGTCACAGAGTATTTCAGAAACTGCTGATCTACTGGGATTTTCACGCTATCAACCATCTCTAGGGTTTACAGAGAATGGTCCGAAAAAGAAAAACATCCAGTGAGGGAGACAGTTCTGTGGGCTGGAAATGCCTTGTTGATGCCAGAGGTCAGAGGAGAATGGCCAGACTGGTTTGAGCTGATAGAAGGGCAGCAGTGACTCAAATAACCACCCGTTACAACCAAGGTGGAGCAGAAGAGCATCTCTGTACGCGACAGTACGCCGAACTTTTGGAGGCAGATGTGGGCTACAGCAGCAGAAGACCACACCGGTGCCACTCCTTTCAGCTAAGAACAGGAAACTGAGGCTACAATTTGCACAAGCTCATCGAAATTGGACAATAGAAGATTGGAAAAAGCGTTACCTGGTCTGATGAAGTCTCGATTTCTGCTGGTACATTCGGATGGTAGGGTCAGAATTTGGCGTCTACAACATGAAAGCATGGATCCATCCTGCCTTGTATCAACGGTTCAGGCTGGTGGTGGTGGTGTCATGGTGTGGGGAATATTTTCTTGGCACTCTTTGGGCCCCTTGGTACCAATTGAGCATCAGCTTGCAACGCCACAGCCTACCTGGAGTATTGTTGCTGACCATGTCCATCCCTTTATGACCACAATGTACCCAACTTCTGATGGCTACTTTCAGCAGGATAATGCGCCATGTCATAAAGCTGGAATCATCTCAGACTGGTTTTCTTGAACATGACAATGAGTTCGCTGTACTCAAATGGCCTCCACAGTCACCAGATCTCAATCCAATAGAGCATCTTTGGGATGTGGTGGAGCCGGGAGACTGTGCATCATGGATGTGCAGCCCGACAAATCCAATGTAAACTGTGTGATGCCATCATGTCAATATGGACCAAACTCCTGAGGAATGCTTCCAGCACCTTGTTGAATCTTACATGCCATGAAGAATTGAGGCAGTTCTGAAGGCAAAAAGGGGTCCAACCCGTTACTAGCATGGGGTACCTAATAAAGTGGCCGGTGAGTGTATATATAGAAGAGTTATATGTGTATATATTTATATTATCCTGTGTGGTTTGTTGTATATATTTATATATAACTGTTTGTATCTGGAACGTGTAACAAAAGTAATTTTCCTCTGGGATTATTAAAATATTTCTGATTCTGATTATGAAGAGCAAGTCATAACTTTTACGTTCCCTTCTATATTTAGAAGAACTCCAGCAACAAGAACAATGTTTTCTCACTGAGCTTATTTTCTCCTGCAGTGACGAAGGTATTCCAGTTGCATAATAAAGAAAAGCTAAACTTGCCTAATCTTGGCTCAGATATAAAGGAGTTTTCAGTGATGGGAGAATTGCCCTACAAAAGCCCAGTTAATACCTGTGCATACCAGAGTCAGTGTGTCAGGCTTACACCATACACCTTTTTTTATTCGCAACTATAGGTTTCATTTTCATATTTGTCCCCAAAAAAAAATAGAGAGCAGTACCTGATCTATAGTAAAGCATTACTGATTTACACATCAGTGAGAGAAAAAAAAGAAAAACAGTCTGTAAATCCAGGAAAACTTCCAACGTATACTCCCAGTATATATATCAGTTCCAGTTCAACAACATATTTCTTTGCTCCGTATGTTGTCAGTTTACATTTCAGACTACAGGTGATGCACAGCAGCTGATTATCTATTAGAGGAAACTAAAGAACATAAAAACTCCACTGAGGAAGATCCAGTGGTCAGTTCCAAGATCACACCTTGCAAAAACAATTTGTTGTTAATGAAATGACTCAGCAAACCCTAGACTTTGTGACCCAGATGTGTTGGTTGCAGCTTGTGACAACACATCAAAAATATTGTAGAATATGGGTCAAGCACTAAGTTGTTTGCTGAAAACTAACGGCTTTTTTGCAGAAGCTCTAGTGCAAAGTCACTGTTTCTCATAAATAACCAGGACAGCTACAACCTACTTTCATCTGACCACATATCAGAGAGAAACCCCAGTAAAAGTATTTCTTCACAGTAAAAACCAACAACCCAACAATATTTTCCAGGTGTCAAATGTTTTTATTTAACCAGATTGAACTTTTTCTCTCCTAACAAAGGTTGTTCAGTCAAAAAACAGGTTGGGTTTAAAAATATAAAAGAAATATAAAAGAAAACATTAACTACTAATAATTATTATTTTGAATTGTCAAAATTAGATGCAGGTTGATAATTTTCTCACAAATCTTCATTTGATATTTGGCTTGATTCTGATTTATTGTTTTTGTGCCGTTTGGTTAAGATTCTTGTAGGGAAGCTGCTGGGATGGTGAGGAAACACTGGAGCTCATCTAAATCCAATCTGGAATTTTAATAAGGAATGCATTTGCTATAAAAAAATAGTTCCTGCGAGCTGATTGTGAAGCAGCTGAAGACCAAAACTTGGACGTTCTGCCAGATTCGGCGACAGGTTTAATGTCCTGGGTTAACACGGTGTTTTGATTTTAAATCAGATGTCAGAAAGAAGACCCGACTGTTTTGCAAAGTTAAATTCAGCCACACTTTAGTCGTCTTGTTTATTAAATTTAAAACTCCCTCCAAACTATCATCTACTTACAATAAAACCTTAGAAAAATAAAATACAAACGAGGAAAGAATGACTCTTCTGAATCATTTGTGGCATTTCCAACAGAAGCAGCAACATTCACTATGCAGCTGCTTGACCTGGTTACCGATCTGACTTCCAGGAAGAACGCAACTTTGTTTAAACGTAGAAGAAACCCCTCTTCTGCATCATTTATGCTGCCAGCTTGCTGACATCTATGTAATGTTGGTAATCTGGGTCGGGAGAGCGACTCTGTGCCCTCTGACGGCTGCCAAGGTAGGAACCAAATTTGCAGAGTTGATTCCTTGGCTGTGACGGTCTTAGCCACAACCTAGTTTTTATCTGACCGCAAAGCTGAACGCCAAAACCAGGTTTCACCCAGAAGAGCCTGATAACAAGGAGAGGAAGTGACATCACCGCCACAGGGGGGATGGAGTTAACTGATTGATAAAGGAGGAAGCAAGGTGAGAAGGAAAGAAGAAGGAGTAGAAAAAGCTAAGGGGAGGGTGACATCAGCAGGGAGAATCCTGGGAAAGTCGATGAGGTCAGAAAATTTCTGAAAGAGGTGAGGAAGAGATTTTGGTGGGGGGGTAAGCAGAGGGGGGAGGAGGAGGATGTATAAATGAGGCAGAGGACAGACAGGCTGCTACAGTTCAGCATGTCTCCCACCAACATGGTCAGGATGTCAGCTTTCACTCTACTCATCAGCCTCATCGCCGGAGTCGCCACGGCAACAGCAGGGCACTGCCGACAGCAGATACCTGGCGCGCTGATCCGAGATCTGTGGAACCAGACGAATGTGCTGATCAGCAAACTGCCGGTAGGATCCGTCAGATCATGATTTTATCTCCGTTTATCCTTTTATTCTTCAAATATTAATTAAAATGATTCAAATCTTTAGTCTAATTCAGAAATAGATTAAAGCTCCATTTGACCCATTTTCTCTTCTAAAATGACTCATATATTCTCTGCTAATAGCGCGCTCATTTAGAAATTAATTTGCACAGAAAGGCTGGCTTCTATAGATTAATAAGATCAGTTTGACGTCTATTAATCACTTACAGGCCAACTGGATGCTTCAAAAGGTACAGATTACTGCCCAACGTCTCAATCTAACATGAATACTTTATTTTACATTGTTAACGTCAATAACTGGAAGCTAAAGATCTATATTATTAGTTTAGTTTTTTTTTTTAGTTTAGTTTTTTAGGATCCCCATTAGCTACCAAATAAATGGCCACTAATCTTCCTGGGGTCCTCACATCTATATTATTATTGTTGGTTTTAGACAAATTTTGAACCCAGATGTGTTAAAATAAAATAACCAAAACAATGTATTAGAGTTTAATTCCTCGTTTATATTTCTCTTTTATTGGCAAGCATCCTTTTTAATGTTTAAGTAATTCCTTGTCTTTAAATATTGAATGTTTTTACATTAGTTTATCAGCAAGTAAATAAATGTAATATTCTGTAGAATCTAATCCACAATCAGTGGAGGAGTTTGATGATTGATAATCTGATCCATCAATGTTATCAATGCAAAGAGTGATCGGCTATTATGGAAGTAATCATTTTCCCACAGCTGATCATTAGTTTTACATTTATTTAAACTGAATAATGTGCAAACAGGGATCGTCATAATAAATATGGTCCTTTCAAAATAAAAGCCTCTAATTCGTCCTGATTCTATAAAGGGAGTGGTGGCCTAGTGGTTAGAGCATTGCACTTGGGTCTCGGAGGTTCTGAGTTTAAGTCCCACTACCACAGACTGCCATTCTGGGTCCCTGAGCGAGACCCTTAACCCCACACTGCTCCCCAGGCGTCGCACAATGGCAGCCCACTGCTCCCCAAGGGGATGGGTTAAATGTAGAGAGGAAATTTCTCGCCTCATTTCGTTGCTCTATACTGGTGACAGTGAAATGACAATAAAATTGAATTCTATTCTAATTTTCTTATACAATAAAAATGAAGTAAAAAGAAATAAAATAATATAAATAAATTAAAAAAATTGAGTGATTTTTATTTCTTTGAGGCAACACTTGGGAACTGTTGCAGATTTGTGAAATGATTATGTTTTCTCTGCAGGAAGACAAAAGTTTTCCCCGCTGGAAGAGACTTCTGCCCAAGTTCTGCACCAAACGTCCCGAGGTCAGTAAACTTTCTACATTCCCTCTGCATGTTTGGTTTGTTTGGCACAGAAAGCTTTCGTGGAAAAAAAAAGAAAAAAACATTTCAGAGGTTTCATTTCTCAGCCATGTTGGTGTCCGCTCGGTTTACCTCAACCACAACCACACCCGTAACCTGACTTTACCAGTCCTGAACCAAGCTGCCTGCCAAGACACAGTGGCGGCTTCACACCTTCACTAATCATGGCAGGGAGTCCTTTCCACAGACGGCTCAGCTGCCGGTTCCACGCTGGGGTTTACGGCTGACATACAACCTCAGTGGAGCGTGACTGTTTGGATTCCAGGGAGGAAGTGTTGAGCTCAGAGTTTCGCTCAGCCGAATTAGTGATGTATTTATGCTCCACTGGAACTTCAGGTGTTTTAGTTGGTGGTTGATCAGCTTTTTTAATCCTACGAAGTGAATTGCAGACGGCTGGACTCGTGTTCATGGTCTTCAGAGCAGATTCTAGATGTTTAGTCTTGGGAGAATCAGCAGATATCTGGACCTGCTTTGTGTTTAGCAGCTGCAGGTTTTTGCAAAGCATGACTAGTATACATGTACGATCATAAAGTAAAAATACCATAAATTTACTATATTTTCAAAAGAAAAAAAATGAACAACTTGAAAAAGAAAAGAAAAAGAGGTTAAAATTATCCCGTTTAGCTTCAGTCTCATCTTGATGTTCAGATTAAACCAACAGCTGGATTCTTACATCAAACAGCCTGGATTTTATTATTTTTTTTGGTAGTTTCCTCCTCAGATTTTAGTCGTTTCAGTGAACCTGTTATACTCTAAACTTCACGCTTTACACACAGCATCAGTAGATTTCAAGATCAAACTGGTTCTACTTTGAAACTGGTGCTGGTTCTTTAAGTTTTTGTGTTTTGATGAACTGATCTTAAAGCCTGGGAGTCGGGGAGAGGGAAGAATCCCTTTTCATCTGCTTATTTTAAACCAAAACCACAAAGCAATTGATAAACATCAGATTATCCAGGGATTAACAATGTCTCTTATTTAAGCGAACTAAAAACTCTGAATTCATCAATTTATGGTCTATTTCTTTTTTCCAGCTCAGTTCCTAAACTCCGTCCTCCTTTTAAAACAGACAGTATGGGTGAATAAATGTCTTCATGAACTCTTTAACTCTATTTTTCCTGCTGCCTGTACTGATAATCTGACTGGGATACTTAAGCTGCCTTAAAGACCACTTTTTGGTAAGTTAACTAATGCAGTGATACTGAGGTGGATAAAATGCCTCCACGCTGCATCGCTCCAACATTTACACAATGAACCCTCGGAGCTATGCAAGGACGGGACCCGTGGGGTCCTAACTGGCTGTTTTATGCTTACTGCAATAGGTTCTAAAAGCAAAGTGCTGCCGTATTTTCTTACGTAAACAAAGTTGTCATATTGGAGTGACCAATAGTGCTATGAGACAGGTGATTGTAGGGGGAACATTGAACAGCTCTGACCCAAAAAGTCGAAGAAAACCCCACAGAATGTTCACTTTAAATTGTGGATTGGTACCCCTTGGTACCGTAGCCATGTCTCTTCTGACCACTCAGCTCCAGCTGGAGCTCCATGTGATCGAGTGACAGTTTGCTGAAAATACCTCGTACCCCCGCTAAGGACTGAAAGCTGTTAATTATGTCCAATAAATGAAAATATTAATGTTTGCTTGTCCCTGCTGTGTCTTTAGTGTTCGATTGGCTGGTTGGAGCTGCGGGAAATGATTGACGTCTACCAAAACAGTGTGTTCAGCACGGCCGTGATCCAGGAGGTCCTCCCTCAGCATTACGATGAGCTCCTGTACCGACTGCACCACACGCTGCAGCACTGCGTGAGTACAGACTTCAAACACGCTGTAAAAAATCAGTGACACTCTGCAGATATGCATGAGGACACGACTCCATGACCCAGCTGTAAGCTAACTTTGCTGAGCTGCAGAGTGCTGCAGCATTGCAAAGCAGAGCAACAAGCAGAGGTGGAATCAGGTCTTTATGCTGAGTCACAAATAGACCACAAAGCTTTTCTTTTGAAGTGCTGAGTCAGAATCAGACTCCCGTTTGGCTCCTCACACATTAAGAAGCACCGCTAATGTAATCTGTTATCCACATGGGAAAATATTCTCTCTAAATGAAGCTAAAACATACATGATATCACATCAGTTTAAAGCCTATAGAACCATCCATTTACAATTTAAACCAGGTTGGCCTTTAGAAACCGGTTTCACTGATTATTGCTGATCATTTCTAAACCTCATCCAGTCAAACCGAGTTTCCTATAAAAGCTGCATAAAGTTGTGACGCATAACCTGCCGTCTGGCATTCACAGCTTCCGTCTGCTACATTATGGTTGATTAAGCACCAAGCTTCAATGAAGCAATGAATAATGCCATAGTTATGGGTACATTTAAAGCCAGTTACAATTATGCAACCTCATTATTTTTTTTAGAATCCAGTTGGATGAGAGATGAATGGAAATTAGACAGAATATGGAAGCTAAATAGAACAGAAGAGCTAAACATGGACGACCTTAGGTACCTGGGGTCAGCTACAGAGCTCAGACAGTGTGGCCAGAGCAGAGATGACCTCATGAGTGACTGACAAAGGGATTTCTTCCGGATTTCTGGAAGGATGTATTTCAAGTTGCATGCATACATGTCTGCTATATGGATGATGTAATGGGGGCCAGTTGATTGGACTCTAAATGATAAATAATGACGCTGATGTATATGTTTTGGAAAACACACTACAAGTCATAGAGGACAGAACAGACGAAAGGTACAAAGAGACAGAGATCAATCAGCCAGGTATATGGAGGAGATGGAGTCAGATAAACGGATTTGGCGCCCCCTAAAGGGAGCACCTTGATAGACATGTTATTGAGGGAGTTGGATTCTATGAAATGAGTCCATTTTTGTTTTTATTATTTTATTATTTCAGTTGTATTCGATGGTTATCAGACAGGAAAGAGGAGGAAAATGCAACAAATGTCACGAATGGAAATAAGCACAGACACCCAAAGTTTAAGCTAATTTCTAATCAAGAGCATAACAGTAATGGCCAGTTGGTCAAATATGTCAAAACATTTTTCCTTTTCATTTTAATGGCTTACATTCTGAGTCTCTGTATCTGTAGTTTTTTAACATTAAGCCCTCCAGTAAAACTTTGCATTTTCGTCTTCAGGTTTCCTCTTCAAAACCCAACACTCAACAATTGAAATACTTAAAAGCCATCAGGAAAACGGAGCGAAAAATCAAAAAGGTAAAAGACACAATTACTTGTTTTAAATAATCTTTAAAACATCTTCCTTTAAAATATCATCTCACAAAACCTTTGATCTGTTTCCAGAGGAGAGACGAAGGCGCGCTGAAGGCCGTCAGAGAGTTCAGCTTCATCCTCAGATGGATTGAAGAGCTGATATGAAAACAACGGATCAACCTCATCATCGTCATTAACGGAAGCATCATAAACAACCTCAACAGCAACAGTATTCTCATCACTACCTCCAGCTTCTTTGCTTTCATTCGCTTATACTGTTTTTACTGTAGATATTTTTTAGACTCATTTAAAAATTTGAATTAAATGCAAACAAAAGCACTTTAGTGATTTAATATTTCATTAAACACATTAAGAGGAAAAACATTTAGTCAAATAATTCATTTTTATTTTTAAAGTATCACCAGCAACGAAAATCACTTTAAACCTCGTATGAAATGTGGAAATTTTGCAGAAACTATTGAAAATGATGAACCAGACTAATCCTTGTTATTAACAAATTAATATCTTAAACTTCTGAGAAGGTGTTTCTTTCTGAAAAATATTTTACTGTTTTTTGCCTACTTGTATACATATGGGCTAATTTAGTAAATAAGTTATTATTTTCTAAGTATTTAATATATTTGAATATGCGCAAAGGTTTTTTTTATTTTTAGGTATTTGAAATCTTATTATAAAGATATTTTTATATATGAAAGGTCAACTGTATTTATATTGAATTTGTCACATGTTAAAGTAAATAAATCATATTTCTAATCTACTTTCTGCCAATGATTTTTGTGGGACAGCGTGAATGTGAATGTATGTCTCCCTCTGCTGGTCAAAACCCGGTAACACAGCTTCAGTGGTTGAGTTTCTAGTTTTAATATTTTTTATATTTTTAGTCTTCTCTGTAAAAATATTAATTCAAATCTGTCTAAATCTTGCTGTCCTAATACTTATAAGACTCTTTAATATATTTTAGATTCACAGTGAACTTGTCTTTTATCCTTCTCTTGCACGTTTCTGCTCCTCAGATGTTTTATTTGAAATTCTTCACGATAGCACATATAGCATGTTTACCATATGTTTATGTTAACCGCTGCCCAGTTATCACCATAATCTTTTTAGTCATTTGATAACGCCAGTGCACAATAGGACTGTTAAATAAACGTGCTTTAACTCTATAGATAGTATAAATAGTTAAAAGTAGGTCAAATAAATTATCATTTGTAAAGCAAATTAAGTGGAAGAGGAGAAACTAAAGAGAAATTAAATCCAAATGCAGTTTGGAGTTTGAAACCTGACATTTTTCTCATTCTGTGATCAAAGGAATGCTCCAGTCAATCACAAAGCTGAGTCAATATCTCCTCTTTACCTGGAAACTCCTACGAAGACATTTGGACAACCGACAAAAAACCCACAGTTGGTCTCCACCCCCACATGCTGACACAACTTTGAACCTTTCAGCATCTTTCTGCCGAGTCAGCCCCATTGCACAGAGTCATGAAACTCCTGCTCAGGATTAAGAAAACGAAAGCAAACTGTTTCAGGACACGTTTTATTCCCAAGTCTAAGCATCGATCAAAAATGTTTTTGCTAAAATCACTTCAATAATCGTTGGTTAATAACGTCACCTACTCTAAGGATGTAATCAGAGGTCAGAGTTGGGCTCTGGGATTTCCTTTAACTCTACATTTTTATAGTCTCTTTATCAAATTTAAACACGTTTCTTGCATTTCTGATATTGTACGATTATTGTCATCGGGTTAAAAATAGTACCTTTTACAGGAGATGCTAAAAATGAGGTGTGGAGGGTTTGCATTCGCTGAGCAATCAGAATGGGATGTTTAGAGACCGCAGTGTGTTTGCCTGTGTTACCTCTCTTAATTGAACAATTTTATTACTGGTTTCATTATAAAAGGTTTTTATAATGAACCTTTATTGCACCAGTTGATGTAACTGGTGGACTAGAGGAACCCAATTTAAAATAGACAAGTTTCACCTAAGAAGTATTTGGTTTGCAGAGCCAGCAGGACTGATACATTTTTAACCATACAACAATTTAATTCAACATGGAGTTATGTAGAGAGGGGGTGGGGACCTTAATAAGAGACTTTAACACCAAGCTTTACTTCTTTTTCTAAGTCCTGGAAGAGTAAGGGCCCCAAATGACAGCCTGTGGTCCAAATACAGCTCACAAATTTCATATTCATGCAATCAACACCCACAAGCAACATTGATGCAAACAAGCTGCAGGTTTTTACTTTCATTTTCAAGGCAGTTTGCCTCTGCTGCGGGACCATAGAGGAGACTAAATATGTGTCCTAAATCTGCTGCAAAAGGAAAAGTCAAAATCCATACCTCGAAGAGAACAAAGCACTGATCCTCCACTCAACTAATGGAAGACCGGCATGCTTGATTGACAGAGCAAGCTGAGGCATTTTCAAGGGAAGTTTGTATGTAAATGTAAATCATTCATGTCCCACAATGAGGAAATTCAATCTGCATTTAACCGATGCCCTCGGGGAGCATTGTGGGGTTAAAGGTGTTGCTCAGGAACCATGTACTTGCGACCTTCTCAGGGCACAAGAGCACTGTTCTGACCACTGGGCCAAAATTCCCCCGAGAAGGCATTGCACATTTCACTAATAAGAACATTCTAAAGGCCGTACACGAAAAAAAAAAAAAAGAAGAAGAAAAGAAAGAGGCATGTACAATGCGATATAATTTCATATAGCGCTTCATAGCCCACTGAACAAGTTTTGAATGTTGATGTAAGGGAACTGAGGGTTTATGCAGTTTTACAGCATAGGTACTAAAAGCTGCTTTTTCATGTTTAGTTCTGGATGTGCAGAATAAACCTGATCTGATCCAGTTTTTTAGCTGCAGGGATCAATTCTACTAAAGATGAACGAAGCAGGAATTATTTAATTAAGTTCCTCCTGAGACGGTAGTCCAAGAACTTTCCACCACTACATTCTGACCAAACTGCTACAGTAGTTGTTCTTTTTGGCTCAGTTTAGTTGCTGTTTTTCCTTCTTGAAATGCAATTTTGATATGTGGCACAGCAGCTCTTACGACTGAATTTGGACGCCACTGTTATAGATTTGCATGATGTTCAACAAATGTGAGAAAATAAGGACCGTTATCATTTGTAGTTTATAAATTTTATCAAGGCCTTAGTTGTCGCCACGTGGCAAAGGTGTTCAGTAGGATGAGTTCTCAAAGCAGAGTTGTAGTTTCTATATGGTAATGAATATAAGGTAATAAACCTTTATTCCATAATGAAAGTGTGAGGAGAATTAAGACAATACCGTTTTCCTTTTGGTTTGTTTTTAATTAAGAAATAATAATCAAAATAACTATGCTTATTTTTTGGTGGTATTTTTATGCTGAAGTGCTTTTCAGGTGGAGTAGAATCTGTAGCAGGTCATCAAAACATCAAGTGGTTTCTGAAAGTTACAGGTTTCTTTAAAAGTACTCGGATAATTATACTGAAATGTACTGATAAATGATACTGATAAAATTTATATTTTAAAATAGTTTAGTACTTTTAATGAGTACTTCAATATTTTAACTGCAGCAGAAGTTTCACCGAGTAATTTTTACTTGTAGATTTGACCATGTGCATCCATACTTTTCCTCAAGTACTACAGTTGAGTACTTCATCCACCGCTGCTGAGTCCATGGCTACATGCAGATTTAGAGCCTGATCACAGCTTTCCAGCTGCATTAACTGAACCTGGCTGCTAACTTTTAAACACTTTTCCTTTGGTCCAAACACTATGACTGCAGTTTAGTTTCCATTGTTTTCATTTCTTCTCTTCATTTACCCAAAACTTGAATGGGTCCATAGTCATCTGGTGAAACGGTGATGTACAGCTGGATGCTGTCTACATCGCTATGGTAACTGATGTTGTTGTTGTTGTTTGAACATGGAGATACTGAATAGAAGGGGCCCTAAAATTGACCCTTGGGGAACGCCACATGAGATTGTTTCTGTCTAATGACATAAAAGTCCCTGTTCTTCAGGCAGTTTGTAGAGATTGAAATTTATTGATCTCACATTGGAGAAATTCTCTGCATTTAACCCATCCCCTTGTAGGATTAAGGGTTTTGCTCAGGGACCCAGAGTGCCGGCAATGGGGATCAACCGGGTACTTGCAACCTTCTCCGAGCACAAGCGCACTGTTCTAACCATTAGGCCAACACTCCCAGTTTAAAGCGGTCCAGTTCTCTACCAGCAAGGCTGGCTCAGTTTTTCAGACACTTTAACAAAATCAAGTGATCTACAGAATGTTGTTTTAAGGTCCATTAATACAGGCACAGTTTTTCCACAGTCTGCATTTATATGACTCTTACAGAACACCTTGATAAGGGCAGTCTATGTACTGTAATGAGCATGGAAGCTTAAAGGGAAGACTTCAAAGTGTCACGTCACTGGAGTTACAAGCACCATTCATCCACACCTCATCCACCGAAGATGAGTTACTACAAGTTCTGGGTGATTACAGCACAGAGAATCCTGATAAAGTCAATTTGGTAATAATGAACAAACAGATTTATCATAGAGCAGGGGTCTTCAATGTTTTCCAGGCCAAGGACCCCCAAACTGATGGCGAGATGGAGCAGGGACCCCCTAATTACATATATTGTATGAAATTGTGTTATACCAAACTGGTCCTATAGTCACTCTATTAAAGATGGAGTAATTCCTCCCTGGGATTATTAAAGTATTTCTGATTCCTGGTTAATGGGACAGGTGTTGTGAATGAAACGGTGCCCAGCTTGAAAGAGCTCCTGTGTGTCGCTGAATGTGAGCATTGATGACTGAAAGACATCTTCTGCCTCCATTTATCTGTTTACTACAGTGTGTTGAATTCATGTTAATTTGGATTTAAAGAAATTTCAATTAGTGGAAAAAATTGCAGGGGGGGGATATAAAAAAAAAAGACTCATCAACCAAAAGTTTCACGACCCCGAAGCAGTACCTCCGTGGACCCCCTAGGGGTCGCGGACCCCCTGTTGAAGACCTCTGCCATAGAGTTATCGGTCTGGGAAGATTAACGGTTCCGTTTTTTTTAGTTTATTCTATTCATTGTCAAGAAAATAAACGATTTTCTCAGAAAACTGGACTTCTACATAAAATCTGTTTTAAAAGGGTAAATAAATTACTTGAAAAGTTTTTTTTTATTTTCCTTGTGAACTTATACAAAGCTTTTATGATGTTTAGGAGTTCAAGAGCTAGCTACTGATTTAACGTTTCTACACTTAGACACTAATCAAACCCATTTTAGTTTCCTTTTAACAGATTCTTGAACCAGACAGTCAATCCTTCCCCACTTGGTGGAGGATGTGGTCTCTCTGCATGTGAATGGCAGTTGGTCCACAGAAACAAAAAACAAACAAACAAACAAAGCCAGTCTTCTAGGAAACATTTTGCTGCAGCAATTCAGTTAAAAACCCAGCAAATTACCACTTTATTCAAGTGAATTAACATTTACCCAGAAAGACTGGGTGTGGTTTGGGTTTAGGGTTTACTGACAGAAAGCATTAGAATTTTTTTCCATAATTATGAACAAATTCTCAGTACCAATTTTAGACAGAATTCGTAAAATTACCCAATATGTCTTACAGAAGCGATTGGAGATGCATACATGACTGAGCAAAATGTGTAAAATTAGAAATAAAATGCTTTGTAAACTTGTAAACTTGATTCTGTTGGATGCAGATGATGCAAAATTCTGCGCTTCCATTTCCTCAGTCTAAGATGCTTAATTTAAAATCCATTTATATTTTTTGAGAAAAAACATTTCAGCTTTGAATAATACACACAATAAAAAGCAACACCATTTTGAGCCCCAAAACACCTGCATGGAGGCAACACACTGTTAAACGAGGTCCTCGTTTGAGAGTTAATTTTTACTCCAATTGTAAAATAGGTTTCCTTCATTTTTTAAGTTTGACAAATTTCACTCAGATAAAGAGATCTCTCATATTAAACCAACACTAAAGGCGTTTCTTCATTCACAAGAACGCCAGGACAGACTCATGTCAAGTATGTTCTTGAGAAGAATACAGTAAGTGGACTCGGGGATAAAAAGGGAGAACGCAGCATTATTAGGGGTCAATTGGAACAGAAGCGTACTCGTGACGTCACCACACGCTCAGCTAGTCTGGAGCTGCTTTTCTCCCCCTGTCATTTATAGTCTCTAGATAATAAATTATAACTTTTTTCATTTAGTGGGGGAATAATAATAAATAATAAAACAAATCAAAATAACATTTTGCAAAAAATCACCATCAGAGCCAGCGGTATTTCACACACAGAGATGTTGAGAGAGGTCTGCTGCAGACGGGCTAGGATTAGACCTGGCTGCCGTTACCCTCAGATTTTTTTTTTAAATTACGCATTAAATTGGTAGACGGGCCATATAGTGATGCTTAAAAATATAATGTCCTCGCCTCAAATGATCTTAAAACTTACTTTTATTGAACAACAGCAACAGAAAAAAGAACTTTTAACTTAAGAGTCTGAGCTCTGTGAGCGCCCCATTGAAAGCTGTTGCAGCAGTGCATGCTGGGACAGCTGTCAATCTCAAGAACGGACAAGTCTGCTCTGATGCATGCTGGGTAAAGAGAGAGGGGCGAGAACAACATATGGGGACTTTGTCCGTTCTTGGTCTTCTTGTTCTTGTGAATTGGAACAGTTCTAGGCTGAGGCTGATGGCGTTTCATGAGCACATGAGAAAACACAAGTACACATATTGAGAAACTGCCTGAGTAACTTTTCAACCTTCATAAAAGATTTTAATAACTTTGTGATTATATGTCGACTTATAACTATTTGAATTACTCCTCTGCTTCAATGCGGCATGGCATAAGGGCAATCAGCCTGTGGCACTGCTGAGGTGCTATGGAGGCCCAGGATGCTTCCATAGTGGCCTTTAGCTCATCCACAGTGTTGGGTCTTGTGTCTCTCAACTTTCTCTTCACAATATCCCACAGATTCTCTATGGGGTTCAGGTTGGGAGAGAGTTGGCAGGCCAATTAAGCACAGTGATACCATGGTCAGTAAACCATTTACCAGTGGTTTGGGCACTGTGAGCAGGTGCCAGGTCGTACTGAAAAATGAAATCTTCATCTCCATAAAGCTTTTCAGCAGAAGTAGGCATGAAGTGCAAAATCTCCTGATAACTAGCAGCATTGACTGCCTAGTCTTGATAAAACACAGTGGACAGCACCAGCAGCTGACATGGCACCCCAGACCATCACTGATTGTGGGTACTTGACACTGGACTTCTGGCATTTTGGCATTTCCTTCTCCCCAGTCTTCCTCCAGACTCTGGCACCTTGATTTCCAAATGATATGCAAAATTTGCTTTCATCCGAAAAAAAGTACTTTGAACCACTGAGCAACAGTCCAGTGCTGCTTCTCTGTAGCCCAGCTCAGGCGCCTCTGCCGCTGTGGCTTGACCTGGGGAATGCGGCACCTGTAGCCCATTTCCTGCACCGCGGTGGCTCACCGTGTTTCTACTCCAGACTCCAGTCCTCTGCTCACGCGTTGGTCCCCCAAGGTCTGGAATTTGCCCTTCTCCACAATCAACTTCGCATAAAGGATGGGTCACCTCTTCTAGATTTGGCGTTTCACCACTTTTCCTTCCCACAGCAGGGCTTCCCACTGGGGTGCCCGCTGCAGGCGCACTACTGCGGGGAACAGCTTTATTTGTTCAGAAATAATATCTGTCTGTGTCGCTACCCTCTTGGTTGAGGAATTGTGTCAATGATGGCCTACTGGACGGCGTCAGTCCCAAGTCTTACCCATGATTGGGGTTTTGAAGTGATGAACCATGCTTCCCGGGTTTAAAGAGCCTCAGGAATCTTTGCAGGTGTTTTAGAGGTAATTTGTTGGATTCAGATGATTAGAGACTGCATAGCTTTCGTTTAGAGACCTTTTCAGGATATGCTAATCTGTGTGCTAAATATGCTAAAATGTGAGACAGGAATTTTGGGTTTTTATGAGCTGTATGTCAAAATCATCCGTATTAAGACAATAAAAGACCTGAAATATTTCAGTTACTGTGCAATGAATCTAAAATATATGAATATTTAACTTTTATCACTACATTATGGAAAATAATAAACTTTATCACAATATGCTAATATTTAGAGAAGGACCTGTATACGTGTGTTTACTGTGAAATTATATTTATCTGTTTCAAGGCTCTAGACTGGTCAGCACATCAGTCGCTGATGGTTCTGGTCAGGTGGGGGTGCAGGAGGTGGTGCAATAATAAAAAAACCCAAAGTTAAGCATTTATTATTTTTAAAATTGTCCTATAATATTGTTTCGCCACAGTTATATTTAATACCTCTCACTATGCTCCTTTCACAGCCACTGGAAACAGAGATGTAGTTCATTCCAACTGCAGGAGACCAGACGATCAGGATTTTAATATTTTTTACATTGGTCTTTATGGGAAACGAGGTCTCGGTTCAGGCAAAAAAATACAGCTTTTGACCACCGGGGGAGCCAAAATCGACAAAACTGAAAGTTCTTTGGAGCTGCTTTAAACAATTAAAATTTTAGATTTCTAATTTCATCAGAAAACCAAGAATCACAGAGCAAAACAACAAAGACCCGTATGGTCCAAAAATTTATAACTTTAATAATGTAAGTCTGTGCTAGCAAGGTGAGGCTTTTAAAACTAAAATGCACTGTGGATTTAGAGACCAGGCTATTTTTATATCTAGCCAACACTCCCCTTATAGAAGAATTTGTAGTTTAAAAACAATTGAAATAAGTAATAATTAGCCTTTAAACCCATGTTTTATTTGACTGAATGATTGTTTACAAAAAGAATAATGTGAATAATGTATTTCAGACAAACACAAAGTAAGCCCAGACCCCACAGAGATTTGGCATAACGGCAAAGGTATTTTATTAAGTTTTGCATTCAAACAAACTCTTTTTAGACATTTTGGGAATCTGTTAGGATCCTTTTTTAAGTGAGTCCAAGAGTGAAATATTTTGGTTTCATGCTTCAGTGCTGCCATGCTGCTGTGTTTCCCCTGAATGACCAAAGAGCCTGGCATAAGCACTACAGGGTCTTCTAGGGTCCTTTATGAACTGATGGGGATGTAATTTTATTTCTAAAAACTTTCTGAAAAGTTACTGCGTTGGTCTACGTGTAGACTAGGTCCCAGTTGTTACTGGCTGTCTTGCATGGAATAACCGTCCACCTCCAAGTCCAGCTCTGATGGGTCCTTTTTGAGGAGTCTCTCCCTTCAAGTGCAGATTTCCGAAACCAAAGAACGCATTAGGACCATCCAGACACAGTAATCATTGTCAAGTGACAGAGTGAGTGGTGTAATCTAAAAAGATAGGAGTGTGGAAACTTTACCTCAAGAGATAAAAGCAAGCTCTTGGAGACAGTAGGCAGAAAAATCCTTGTCAGAGAAAGCAAGCTGCAAATTTGAATATTTTCCATATCACTACTAATGATCATGAAGATGTTCCAGATTCAAAGATATGATAAATCTCTGTTTAACTACCATCTTTAAGTTGCTTAAGAGATTCATACCTATAACGTCTGACGCCGGCACAAGTTCAAGGCTTTGAGTAGAAGGCTAGGACTTACTATAACAAACTACAAGCAAAACAAAATACAGAAGTCGGAGAAAAACACAAATTTTACTGGTGATGTTCATAAAATATACTAAAACATTAATAACATATTTCAATTCAATTCAGTGTATTTTTATAGCGCCAATTCACAACACATGGCACTTTACAGTTCACCAGATCATCCAGTCAAATTGATTCATAGTTTTTTATCTAAGGAAAACCAGTAGATTGCATCGACATACATGTTTGTAAACAGAAGTTAACCAGCTCAGATAATCAGTTTACTCTGTTTCTAATTATGATCCAATTAAATGCATTGGGAAATTCCTAGAAAGTTTATTTTTAGCCAGGAAAAGTGCAATGTTGCCACAGTGACGAATTAGGTTTCGTTGAACGCCCCACAGTGGCATTTTCCACACTGCAGAAATTATGCAAAGGTTCCACGTCATTTAATTTCGGTTCATAGTACTTTATGAATTTACATTTCTGTTGTGGAGCTTTAAAAGTATTAAAGAGTTTCTGTAGCAAAGAACCTCAATTAGTAAATACATTTAAAAGGCAGAACGTAGTGGTTGGAAAATACTAACACTGACTTTACCGCAGTGACGACTCAGGTTTTGCGACTCACGCTGTTGTGGCATTTCCACCGGCAGAGATGATGCAGGAATGGTGCATCTTATTGGTGCAGCCAATTTCTACTCTCAGTAGAGATTTGACTTCTAGAGATGACTTTTCCCCTCCATTATGATTCTCTAACACCATTAAGGCTATATTTGTCCCAGCATTTAATTAATAACTGAGCTGAATTCCATATATTGTTACCTTGTAGCTCCCCGAGATGCAGGATTATGACATTTTCCCTTTAAAATGTTAAGTTAGGCCAAAGCTTAGAATATTCCCGCAGACCTAATTTTATTTTATTTTTAAACAGCGTCCTGTCTGGCGATGTGGCAATAAGAATAATTGTTTTTTATGCCAAAAAGAGCCCAACTTTCCAGATTTTTACTTTCACAAGTGTAGCAGTATAGCAATTGCCGCAGACCTAATTTAAGTGTGTGCTTGTATCACACACTGAAGATGGCATATGGCATAACCTGGCAAGATCCTTCTGAGAAGTTAACATTTTAGGTAAACATGTAAGTGAATATGTGACATTTTTCCAGTTCAACAATTAATAACCAATAGATAATTATGCAGATAGAGTGGTTCTACCAGCTGTTGAATAGTAGCCTACATTGTTCCAAATCAAAGTTCAATGCTAATTAACTTATTTAAGAATATTTATTTTCCAATTCTTAATCCACAGACCGTATTA
>JAGKQL010000030.1:16365276-16510176 GCA_018398635.1 Cyprinodon brontotheroides | reverse complement strand
TGTATATTTATATTTATTCTTAGAAACCAGTGCAATGTTTACTAATAATAAAATCTAGGAATGGGGACCAAATTCATAGCTTTTATAGGTACACTGATCAGTGTTGTTTTCGGTAGCCTTTCTGCTTTTAATCTGCTGGTTGAAAAGGTTTATTAGTTTTAGTCATCCCCATTCTTATGCAGGGAAACCCCCAACTCAGAATGCCAGTCCAGGGCATTGTTCCTAAACTCATCTAGGGGTCCTATTAACGGGTGAGGCGAGAATGGAGCAGGATATTGATAGATGGATCGGTGCAGTTGCTATTATGCCAATGCTGTACAGGCCTGTCGAGGGGACCAGTGAGCTGAGCCAAAATGCAAAGTTCTCGATATACCAGTCGGTCTACGTTCCTACCCTTACCTATAGTCCTGAAATTGTCATGATCTTGGCGCTGATGGTTTGGTTTTTTCCTTTGCTCCGTGCTCCCCTGTCTAATTGGTTCTGCGGCTGATTAATCGCCGATTATTTCCACCTGGTTCCTCTACTATTTAAGTTGTGTGTTTGCCTCCCATCAGCGCCAGGTTATTCGTGTGTTTTGGTGAGACGTTTCCGAGCAATCTTTAGTCTGTCTGTTTTCCTGATTATGACCAGTTTTCTGCCCTGTGGATCTCGAGTTTTCGCCTCTGCCCCTGTCTGCTCTGTTTGTCATTATCTGATCTTGGATTCTACCGGCTTCTGAACCTGGAACTGTCTTCTGACTTCGGCCTTGGATTTCCCTTCTGGACTCTGTTGCTGCTCGGCGTCGGGCTGCTCGCTCTCTAGGAACTCTGGGGGCGCCCGCCGCAACTGCGGTCAAAGCTCCGCGAACCGACTCAACTTTGAATCAGGTCAGTGACTTTGCTCCAAGTCGTATTCAGCTCCACATCCAGTCACTGCCCTGTATTCTCCTATCACTGCAGAGATCCGCCCGCAGCAGATGAGCAGCACCTTAATAAATGCTTTGAACTTTCCCACTGCCTGTCTCGCCTTGAATTCTGGGTCCTACATACTGAGATCATTACAGAAATCTGGATAATGACCAAAAATAACTACATCCTGGAGATGAGCTTTCTCCGCAGACTAGCCAGGCACTCCCTTGGTGAGGAGCTCAGTCATTCCAGCTGCATTTGAATTTTTTATTTATTTTTTTTTTTTTTTACCAACCAGATCACCAGAGCCATAACAACCACCAGCTTATGAGCTGATTTGGACTCCTTAGACTATTGTTCACTGATCTCTTTAGTGGGTAAAGCACAGCAGAGGCAGACTACACCATTCAGAAGCTAAAAACCAGTTTTGTGTTCAATACCTTTCCAGAGATTGGTTATTTTATTTACTTCAAATTGTGGAGGCTGTTTCCAGATGGTGCATTTGATTTTTGTTCAAATAGTGATTAATGATAAAGCATCAAGAGAAGTGATCCTTGCTCCAGTGCAGATGTCTTTTTATCTACACCTGTTTGTATTAAACTAGTGCTTTTATCAGTCAAGGTAACCTGACTTAATAAAAAATACAAATCTTTCATATATTAATTTTATGGATTTAATACAAACCACTTTTGATCTGTTAAAAATAAATATCTGCTCTGTTCTTGGGGGAACAAAAGCTTCCAAGTGTTTGTGATCTCTCCATTGAGCCTTTTACATTGCTGTCGAGGAATTTTGGCCTGTATTATTCTGAACATAGTTGATTTAATTCAGTCCCAGTGATGGGTATCAGAAAGATGTTTCAACATCTTTAATTTTACACAGCAGCGTTTAAGTGGATTGGAGCTAGGAAATTGATAAGAATACCTCCAAACCCTTCAATTTGGGGTTTGTATTATTAAAATTCTGTATTATTAAATTTCCTGAAAGCGCGCTCCAGTGAAGTTTCCGACGACGCCATGAAACCGTAGGTGATGTTCAATTACATCTAAAAGTGCGATTCAGCCTCGGCAAAGAACTCATGCTCTTCCTCAACACTGAAGTCCTCGCACATTTTTTTTCGTTGTTTCTTTGCACAGGTAAACAGCAATATTTCTTCCCCACGCTGCAATATCGCAGAGCGGTGACCCTGAATGCGACTTTCATCTGGTTTGGTCTCGCCGTGTGCTCCGCAACATCGCGTGGGGACAGTACTTGACTTGTTAATTTCAATCAACCAAATGAAAGTGCGATTCAGTGTCTGCTCTGCCAATAATGCAAGCGTAGAAGAAGAAATGTGCTGTTTACCTGTGCAAAGAAAGAAACAACGAAAGAAAAATGTCTGAGGACTTCAGTGTTGAGGAAGAGCATGAGTTCTTTGCAGAGCTGAATGCGCACTTTCATCTGGTTTGGTCTGCCGCGGTTTCCGTAGACTCGTGAACGCGCTTTTAGGAAATCCTATACACTACTGTTTATGCTCTAAAAACATTCTAAATGACTTCGTTTCGAGTAAATTCTGGACGCTACTCACTCAGGACACTTGGAATACATTGGACGAGCAGTATGGAGGAATATTGACACGTTTTTTGTGGACTTTTATGGACCTTTCTGCCTCGGGCGCTGGGCACCTCCATTATTTGAATGTCAGCAGACAGCAAGAAGCCTCCCAGATCTCCAGATGCATTTGAGATATCAAAAAAGTACTCCAGAGTGTTGTTCAGCATGGGGGTGAGTAGAAAATGAAGGCTAATCATGTTTTGGGCGTACTATTCCTTTAAGCTAAGTATGTATGCCTTCTTTCTGTTGTAATATTGTTTAAATTTCAGACAGATAATGTGATGGATGTTATAGGAGTCAAAGACGACTTCAGGCTGCCACAGTCCTGCATGTTTACGGTATCCACACAATACACCCGACTCTGTTGGAACCTTTACAGTTTGAGCCTAATCTAGAAGCAGCGGGAAGAGTTAGCTTTCAGTATGAATGATTACTACTGCTGTACTGGAAATGAGAGGAGCTAACTGACCACGCTAAGCCCTAAAGATAACAGCCTGGGGGGGGTCTACATGCGTCAGCTCAGGTATTATGACCTGATTACAGCATCCACATATGGGTATGAGTGTTTCTCTGTCTCACCTCTATGAGCTACATATATGACTGTTTGATTGTTATCCCAATGTGACCACCCGACATCCGCTCAAAGGCTCCGACCCGTCCAACAGTTTAGAATTTATATTTTCATTAAAAAAAGCTATCAGAGTGTAGCTTGATGAACAAAAAGTCAGAAACTCATAAATAACATCACTTTCTGCGTGTATAAAATATGAAAACTGATTCTGAATATTTAAAAAATACAAACTCTTAGTGTGAATGAGTATTTAACAGTTTACAGATAGATTACTTTCACAATCTCTGAATAGATATTATATGGTCACAGCAGAGGGGTAAACAAATGAATAAGGCCAGTGTAGTTTTTGATGAGTTTAAAGCGATGGCCATGTGGAAAAAATCTTAATAAATCAAATTCTCTACTTGAATTTATAACTGAGAATTAAAATTTTTGAGTTTCCAGGCATTGCTGGATCACCCATGAAAGAGAGCAATTTTATTATTCAGTGCCTTCCACAAAATCTGTTGCCTGTTAAACCTTTGGATACAAGGGCAGATTGTACAGTGTTACTGCTGGAAACAGGAAAAGGGTAAATAATCAAAATAAAAGAGCAGAGAGCCAGAGGTACAGCTCAGAAGAACTCTATAGAAGAACAATAAAAAAAAAATAACAGTGATGAGGGTATCGGGGTTAAGAATACGACGACAGCTATAGTCAGAATTACAAGTAAAATGGTTTTGATCCTGTTTTCAAACTGATGAATTATGTCTCGAAATTATAATAGAAATAAATGAAGCAGATGATGCCAAACAGGGAAGGAGGTGAGACAGAGTCCCCTACGATGACAGTATGAAAAGAATGAAAGAAACAAATTAGTGCTGATGTACAAGTAGGACTGAAAAAGACCACATAATCCCTCCGTGATGTGAAGCATATAAAGTGGAATTCCCCTTTATTTTAAAGGGTATATGGTGTTTCTAGGCGAGGAGGTGGAGTAGCAGCAAGCTTTCAGTCTGACCTACTGATTACTCCAAAGGCAGTTCATCTTAACTATTTTAAACATTAAACTCTTAGTTTCCGTCATCCAAATTGCAAAGCCACAAAAGTTTTTTTTTGTTACTCTACTAAGTCCTTACTCTGACTTTATAGATGAGTTTTCAGAGTTCCTATCTGATTTGGAGTTGAGTACTGACAGGGTCATTATAGTGTTGGATTTTAACATCCATGCTGATATTGAAGGTGATGGCAGCATTTAAAGGGCAACATTTATTGCCATCTTAGATGCTATTGGTTCAAAATTTGAGCAGTCCCACACATTCTCATCTTTATATTTTGGACCTTGTGCTGACATATAGCACTGAATGTGAAGAAATAACAGTACGTCCTTACAGCCCTGTACTCTTTGATCACTTTTTAATAACCTTTAGGATTACGTTAACAGAGTTCTCCTCCCCCAAAAGAAGGTTCCACTTTAGCAGATCATTATCAGATAATGCAGTTATGAATTTTAAAGAATCTGTTTCACATTCTCTCTCCTCTGTGTCACCGCGCAGCGCTGCAGAAGGCAAAAGTTTAGTTTATTCCCCTTCACAGATTGACGATTTTGTTGATGGGGTTGCTAGTTTTCTGTGTACTGCCTAAGACAATGTTGCCCCTTTAAAAAACTTCAAAAATAGAAAGCTGGCTTCCTGGTTTAATGCAGTGATGTGCACCTGAAGCAAAATGCTAGGTAACTGGAGAGACAATGGTGCTGCTCTACATGCCTACGGAATCCTACCTAGTCTAAAAAAAAAATATTACTACTGTATAGGATGACCCTTCATGATGCAAGAACAGCATATTTCTTCATTAATAGAGGGGAATAAGTATAATTCCAGATTTCTTTTTTAATACAGTTGCCAAACTCTCTCTCAGAGCCAGTAGCTCTGTTGAACCACCCATCCCACCTGCTGTTAGCATTAATAATTTTATGGAATTCTTTATAAATAAGTTGGATTCTATTACGTATAAGATCAATAGCACTCTAGCTATGACTGTTTTATCTTTGGAAGGTGAGGCAGCATCTGAGGTAGCCATAAAATATGAACTGGGTTTAGACTGCTATGATCCAGTTGAATTTTCAAGTTAGCAAAACTATTCAATTCAGTTTATTTATATAGCGCCAATTCACAGGTCATCTCAAGGCACTTTACAGTTCAACCAGATCATACAAATTGATTCAAAGTTTTCTATATAAGTTTTCTATCCAGTTGATTGCATTAACTCATTGACTCAAATACAATCCCTCACACTAAGCATGCTTGTAGTGACAGTGGAGAGGAAAAACTCCCTTTTAACAGGAAGAAACCTCCAGCAGAACCAGGCTCAGTGTG
This sequence comes from Cyprinodon brontotheroides, assembly GCA_018398635.1. Classification (NCBI taxonomy): domain Eukaryota; kingdom Metazoa; phylum Chordata; class Actinopteri; order Cyprinodontiformes; family Cyprinodontidae; genus Cyprinodon; species Cyprinodon brontotheroides. The sequence goes on along the minus strand of JAGKQL010000030.1, from coordinate 16,504,771 downwards.
AGCAGCCATTACCCGAGGCCGACTGGGGTTCAAGGAGACAGAAGCAGAGACACAAAAAGCAGCTGTAAAAGGCGGCCCCATCCAGGAAACACACAGCCAGGCAGACGAGCTCCAAGCCAGCTCCCATGCTTAGAGGATGAAGAGAGCACATCCAGCCAGTCACGGTCAGAGAAACAGGACTACACTGAAAAACAGACCAATCTCCAGCAACTATAAACAAGGGTGTTGATGGCAGCAGCACAGCTGATATTTCTCTCCAGGATGGAGTCACAGCCAAACAGGAACAGACCAGATGAAGCTACTATGCGAAAAAGACAAGAGAGCACAACGTTAGAGATTGAACTAACAGACTCTGCAGAGTGGGAGAACAGAGACAGAATGAAGAAGAATTATGAAATGGGGGTCCCTATGTCCTCCAGAAGTTTAAACATATAGCAGCATAACTATAGAGATAGCTTAGGACAACCTGAGCCACTCTAACTATAAACTGATTTCAGATAATAAAGTAAAAAATCTTGGTGTTGTTTTTGATCAGGACCCGTTATTTAAATCCCATATCAAAGAGGTTCCTAGAAGTTCCTTCTTTCATCTGCAGAAAATTGCAAAAATTAGAAATATCCTGTCCAGGGGTGATGCTAAGAAACTAGTTTGTTATTTCAAGGCTGGACTATTGTAAATGACTATTAGGAAGTCTATAAACTGTAGTTAAAAGCCTTCAGCTGATCCAAAATGCTGCAGCCAGAGTTAAAAAGAAGAAAATTAAGAATCTTCTTTCATTGGCTTCATGTTAAATCCAGTGTATGATTTAAAATCCTCCTTATCACAAATGAAGTCTTAAATTGCCAAGCTCCGTCTTATATCAGAGATGTGATTGTTCCTCATGTTCCTAAAAGAGCACTTCGCTCTCAATCTGCAGGTTTACTAGAATTTCTAAAAGTAGAATGGGAGGAAGATCTTTTAGTTATCAGGCTCCTCTCCTGAGGAACCAGCAACCAGTTTTTGTCCATGAGGCAGACACCCTGTCTACTTTAAAGTGTAGCCTTAAAACTTTCCTTTTTGATAATGTTTAAAGTTAGAGTGACACTTATCCAGAGTTATCTCTATAGTTTTGCTGCTATAGGCTTAGGCTGCTGAAGGATATATGGACCTCTTTTCATCATTCTGCTCAATGCTATCTCCATTCTTCCACTCTGCTGAGTTGTTAGATCAATCTCTAATGTTCTGCTCTTTGCTTTTTTTCATAGTAGCTTCATCTGGTCTATTCTTGCTTGACAGTGACACCGTCCTGGAGAAAAATATCAGCTCTACTGCTGCAATCAACACCATTGTTTATAGATGTTGAAGATCGGCCTGTTTTTAGTGTAGTCCTGTTTATCTGACTGTGACTAACTGGATGTGCTCTCTTCATTCTCTGACATGGGAGCTGGCTTGGAGCCCGTCTGCCTGGCTGTGTTTCCTGGATGGGGCCGCCTGTGGAGCTGGTTGAAAGTTGCCTTTTGTATCTCTGCTTCTTTTTCTACGCCTGCTTCTGTCTCCTTGATCCCCAGTCGGCCTACGAGCATGCTTATTGTGAGGGATTGCCTTTGAGTCATTGAGTCAATGGAATAAACTGTTTTTTCTTAGATAGAAAACTTTAAATCAGTTTGTCAGCATGATGTGGTGAACTGTAAAGTGCCTTGAGATGACATTTGTTGTGAATTGGTTCTATAGAAATAGAAAACTTTGAATAAATTAGAATGTATGTTATGGTTGAATTGTCTCTGAAGTGCATTGAGATGACATATATTAAATTGTCACTATATATATAAACTGAATTGAATTGTTTCCACTGACTGCCTTAGTTTGGTAGGTAAGGGTAAGTTGATAAGACTAGAAAGGACAACCAAGATGACAAATGATAGTACTTATTTGATGTAATGGGTAAAATTACGTACTTACTTGAGACTATTCGATTATTAGTTTATCTTACTTCTTAGTGTCTTCTGTAAATTTGACATGCCATTCATATTGGCTCCAAAAAAAGCAATAAACCATACGATGGAAGAATGTCTAGAAACAGCAGTTGGACGTCTCTTTTAGATTGTGGTCTCTGTATGTGTCCCTCACAATAAAAACATAGATTTTCCTTTTAGAACTTCTTCTGGATTTGTTTAAGCCTTTGATAATAACATTTCGGATGCATGAAACATTTAGCATGACATAAAATCAATAAAATGACCTAAAAATTTTGCCTTATTTCATCCTTTTGTCTCGAATATAGGAAGTTTATAAAAAGAAATAAAAAAAGAAGAATAAACTAATATTTAGTTTAACTCAAAAACAAATATAAACTGTTGAATGAACTCCAAACTCTCACATAAACTAACAGGCATTGTCTTTGCACGTGGAAAGGGGATGGGGCTTAGTTTATTTAGCTCACACATGCTTTACGAATTAGCATTTACAAAGTAAGTAAAACAATCAAATAACGGACATAAACATTTGTTGGATGATCCACTTTGGAGAGAAAAATGAGCGCTTTGAAACTTCAGCTCTTAAGTGTAGGTGTATGTATGTGTGTCTCTTTGGATTTCACTTTGCTTGCAAGAACGCAGCACCAAAAACGCAGATACACGCGGATATCACTCCTTATCCACTTCTCTGGTTTCATATGATACCAGAGCTGACAGATTTGAGAAAGAAGATGGTTGTCTTTCTGTATAGTTTTTTTTCCCACCATGTCAGCAATGTCTGAATAACGTTTACATGCTATCAAGTGTGTTTAAATTGCTCTAATATTCTAATTTTGCAGAACTAACCAAGGGACTTGTTTCAGAAAATTTTAAATGAATGTTTTTGACCTACCTTCAATAAAAGGCCAAAAACAATGTGCAATAAATATATCATGAGTGCAGTTACAGAAAAGACTTGTTTCGTTTCATCAATTACAAACCAGGCTTGGAAAGGTGGCTACTATACTGGATTTCCTTAGAGTTTTTGGAACATTTTCAGCTATCTTCGAACATGAGAAGTTGGAGGCCAGATCAATCAGTGACCCACCTTTGGTTCACCTGGCACCTTGGAGTCTGTTTTGAGTTGTGTTCAGTGTTTGTCTCTTTAGACACAGAGGGCTTCCTTTGCACCTCTTTCAAAGCATTTGTCCTCTCTGTCCAAAGGTCTGGGGCTGATCTTTGGTTACAGTTTTCTCATTCATGTTCTGTTGTTTTTGTCTCTCCTATCTGAGTGCCATCCGTTCTGTAACTCAGAGCTCTGATAACTGGCACTCTGTCATCCAGTGGCTTATGTGAATCAAAATGAAGATCTTGATCTGTGTCTGTAGGTTAACTGAAACCTTGACACACAGATCCATATCTGCACTTATCAGAAGTCTGAAATACGTGGCAGATAACATTCCCTACACGGGAGAAACAAAAAGAGCACAAACATGTGGTTGAAAACAAAAGCCCTCCAACTGCAGGCTGCTGTACCACAAGCTGCCAGAACACACAAAGACTCCTGGGTAGATATAAAAACATATTCAGAAAAAATGAGCCAAGGCCTGGTTGCCTCCAATTTAGGCCTGCTGTGTAGCTGCTAAGATGACTGAGAATTTGCAAATGAAAATTTGGTTGTATCTATTGGCTGAGGTGGCCACAATGTTACTTACCTGGCAACATATTAAAAAGGTAGTCATAAGAGGGAATTTGCTTTTCTCATGTATGATAAAATGTAATTTGTTGTTTTCACTAAATAAATGACACTGAACAGAGTGGTTAAATAATCCAAGTCAAACAGATATAAGAAAATAAATGACTGAAGCTCCAAATCTCAATCTTTAACATTCTGTTTTCACAGAAACCTTACAAAAACTAAAAAGAGTCTGAGATCATAGCCAGACATAATCATTTCAGCCCTAATCATTTGTACTGACACCAACCAACAGCAAAATTTCTATCTTAAAAATGTTGGATCCTGAGTGAAACTACTGTTTTCATTAGCAACTTTCACAAACTGAGCATAGCACTGTAACAGGTTTTTTTTTTGTTTTATTTGGCAAAATGTTCATTTAATTAGTGTTTATTTGACTGTGTTCATTATTATTCACCCATTAAATGAAAAAAAAAATTTCATCATCTAGAGGCTATTAATAACAGGAGGGGAAATGCAGCTAAAGACCACACAGACGTGTGGCGACGTCACAAGTACGCTTCTGTTCCAATCGACCCCCCCCCGGCCTTAGCCTCCTTCTAGACCAGGACTACAGGTCATTATCGACATGTGAGAAGAAAATCCGTATCAGACTATAGATATTTTCTTATTCTCCAGAGGAATCCACATGGGTTGGAGAATCAACCCAACCGATCCATCCATGTGTTTTCACAATCAATAAAATACCTCTCATCTTTAATGAATTAAGACTCTTACTGTAACCAACTACTCAGAGACATGCTTCAGAGCTGTTGAAGTTTCCAGCATTCGTTGGTGGGTCTCCGTAAAGATTTATTTAGCAACTATGACAGTATCAAGTCTTACTCATCAGTGGTGCAAAAAACGTCAAATTAATACGTTTTGACGACAATCAGGCCAATAATGTTAACATCTTTACGCATCTGCGACTGGCCTTTAGGTGAAATTGGAAACATTTCATAAACCAATAAACTTTGAGACAAACTGCAAAACCAAAGGTCTAAGATGCACGCAGAAGTTCTGCAGTGTTTCAGAAAGCATGCATGAGGTTTCAGAGCCCCAATCTTAACTCGTGAGAGCCACAAACATTTCAATGAATTCTGGTGGTCCTTCAGTGGTAAAACCACAAGGTAATCTCCTGCCTGTGTATGTTTGTGCACCAGGTTAATGCAAACATAAACCAGGGAGTCTCCTCTGTGTGTAGATTTAGGAGCAGCGAAGTGACTTTTTAAAGAAAACTGATGTCAGTGCAGCAGTTTCTGGTGCTGCTGCTGAAAGCCCACAGACCACAGAGCTGTTCACCGCACATAATCAGATGTACCATGAGGCAGTTGGGAATCCAGGCAGCTGTATAAAAACAGGTACAGGTCAAAGCAGAGTATCAGTGACTTGACAGGTTGTCCTCTGTGCAGCACATCTATTGAGCTTCCTCTGCCAACATGTCTTACAGCGTTTGCCTGGGCCTACTGGTTTTGCTGGGAGGTGTGTTCGCTCGTGCCAGGTCGACTTCTGAAAATTTTGTATCAGATAATCTAAGAAAGGAATTTGACTCCATCCAAAGTGACCTGGTAAGTTCACCTGTTGGTTTCCAATAGAATGTTTTTACCTTTGTTATTTTCTTATATTCCATTGTCTTGTATCCTTCTTGTACAACAAACAATAATTAATTTTACTAAAAGGAGAGTTGTGATAGAAATGACACATTAATTACAAATTATAAAAACCATTGATGTGTTTATTCCTTTAAGGAGGTGAAAAATTAATTATATGGACCGAAAATTTGACTTTGAGTTGAACTAACTGTCTGACACTTTCCCCAGGTCAGGTTTTTGCAGCAATCTTTTGAAAGCTATTACTCAGCTTGTGGTTAGATTATTTCCACCCAGAAGAAACGAGCTCATGCGTGTTATCACTAAAAATATTTCACAATGCATACGATAATTTATTTTGTCTTTATGAAGGTTTAAATGTGTAGTTATTTGGGTAAATTAACTTCACACTTTGATGGGCGAAGTTCATTTGCAGTATTTTGTTGAGGGCCTGATCAAAGTTTCACAGATTTTATCAAACTGTCAGAGGAAGGCGTCTGGCTTTGATCTATGAAAATGTATGATTACATCTGAAGGTTTGTGTGAAAACGAAAACAAAATCAATGCTTTTATGGAATTTGTCATTGTAATCTGATAACCTACATCTCATAGCATAGCAGCTTACTTTTACAACTCTCATATGACCTTGAGGTCACACCTCTTACTTCGGTGTTTTCTGCTCTTGCATGCTGCATATCCTTGTTACTTTATTTAGAAAAACGATTCCTGGTTAAAAACCTCCAATCTTTGCTTTTTCCTCACCAACCCATGAATTATTAACAGCCCTTCATTGTGTCAGCTCAGGCTTCATAAATAGCTCCTATATTTGGGAGGTTAAATCAAACTTGGACAGATTGTTTCTGATGGGATGGTGAGGACTTTTATTAGTGTTTAATAGTGATGCTCACATTGTGTTTTGTCTCCTTTTTTTTTTACTTTTTTAGACTCATATTTGCAATGTAAAATGCTAATCATGGTAATTTTCAAATATATTTGTTTTAGGGACTGACGGATCCAGCGGTCAACCAAAATCCTGCCTTCGTTTCCGTCCTTAAAGCCATCGGTACAGCCTGCCAGGTAAAGAAACTCATTACATAAAAAAAAAAAAAAACACACAGCACTAATCAACCTCCCTACAGCTGTTTTGACCCGGCTTGTTCTTATAATTTTAATGGGTGATATAAAGTGATATAAGTACATGGGTAGAAGGTTTGCATACAAATAAGAACATGAATTAAGAAGTGATCTAATGTCAATGCAAAGTTCCACAATGGGGTGCAAATTGGTGGAATATCCACTTGTTACCATTCTGAGATTTTTCAGTCGATAAGACAGCAAGGAAAAAAGGGAAACTGATTATATTTCTCAGCTCATTCTAATTTGATTCAGTTCAATTGTGCAACATTTTGAGTTTTACAGGGCAACTAACTCCTACTGATGAATTCTGAAAACCCTTATTCATGCTAGAGTTCTTTTATAAATTCAAACACTTTATTTGAGCAGGTCTATAAAATGACCTCTGGTATTAGAAAGCTCACGATCTTGTCGTTTTTTTTCTTCTATTTAACTGCAATATTTGGGAATGTAGAAGCAGAAAATTAATTGTTCCAATGATTCCTGGATTCATTTATATCAGCTTTCGTAGCTGCACAAAGCCAATTTGTTTCTCAACTTTTGTTTTTGCTGTAAATCTAAAACACTACATTTTGTATAGCCTTGTTTATAGTGTAAAGCCAAAAGGTTTATGATGAAATCAACATAAAATCAGAGTTAATCCTTTTTTACAAAATAAAAGTTAAAGAGTGGGAAATTGTACTTGTCTTTAGGGAGATTTGATTAAAACAACTCCATTGGTCCCAAATATAAAGCCCTGAGGAGCTCCAGTCTGTATATAATCAATGGTTAAATGTTTTTTAAGATGGATTAATCCTTCAACATACTGACACACATTGACACACCCTGCATGGTTTTGCCTTATAAACTGCCTTTTCATTATTCTTCTACTTAAAGTCCAACTACTAACTCTCAGGTTCCTCCTTTTCCCCAGAGAAAAGAGGACATACATCTCATGGACGTCACTCTGAGCATCTACATTGAAATATTCAACAAAAGCCTTCATCAACATCATGGCAGGAACCAAACAGAAGGGCTGCTGAATTTAGTGAATCAATCAAAGAAGGAGATGGTCCAAAAGACTCTAAAGAAATTTGATAAAAAGATGAGAGAGCTGAGAAGCCGCTTGAGTTATAATCCAAACAGGGAGAACGCACTCAGTGAGCTGAACAGAATTAAGGTAACATGACATTTTCTGCAGTCAGTAGGGTTCATGTATAATTTGTTACTTTTATGGTTGGCCGATTTTTAATGTTACATCTCTGTGTAAATTAATAGTTGATATTAATTGCAGTCAATGACAGATTAACACATTTTGTCATTGATTTTAGGCCAAATTTATTAATTTAATTTATTTAGTTATGCTACATGAAAATGTGTTTAACACCAAACTCATATTGCATCTAAACAGTGATGGTCAACTTCTATCAGAGTCAACTAGGAAAGAGATATTTAGTATTACAATCAATTTGGTTATATGAAAATAACCATTTAAAACAATTAGAGTTTGGAAAAGCGGCATATTGTCCACAAAAGAACAAATGATTTTAACTATGAAACTCTGTTGAACTTGCCATTAAAATGACTTTAAATGTATTTTTCATTAATGCAGGATGAACTGGATAATCCCCTGATGCAGAAGAAGGTTCTGGCTCAGTTCTTACGAATCTTCCAGGCAGCTTCCGAAGTTGCCCAACCGGTTTAACATGGCAATGCCTCTCCTGCATAGGTTTCCTTAACAACCAATCAACCCTCCATACCTATTTACAAAATTATTTATAATTAGTTTCTTGTTTTGTTTTCTCCTTATAACTGAGTTAAGCTGTGTTTGGTTTTTCATGTCTTCTTCCATGATCACAGTTACTGTAAGTTAGTGTTTAACAGGTTGCCTGAGCTCGTTCACATTCCAGTTCTACACTCAACTGAGTTATATTTATTTTGAGGTTATTTATTAAGGATTATTTATGTTTTTAATTTATTGTTTTGTTATTTTAATAAAAGTTAAGAAGTTCACCTAAAACTTTATTTGTGGCATTTTTTAAAGGTACATTCAAACAAGAGATCCAACTGTTCCTTATAATACTATCTGAACAACTGACAGTTGTTGTGATAATAAGATAAACTAAAAGCTGAGGGAGAGAAGGCCAAGTCTCAGTGAGAGAAATTATTTTCTAATCCAGTTTTTCCACCACTTTCTCCATTTACTTTTCATTTAAATTTCTCGTTAGCTGCAGGAGCTTTTGATCAGTGGCCTCAAACTCTTTTCAGACCAGTTTCCTTCACTGAATGAATGGACTCAATCTATATTTTTCTAGGCAAACTGTGAACTCGAAGTGCTTTAGACCAGAACTACATGCAAAAAATGGAACCCCTTAAACCCACACCGAATCTGATTTTGCGTCCAATCCGACAGAAAGAGATGAACAAACCCAACACGATTTTCTGCAGGGGCTTGCATAGCTGTGAGATAGACTCTAGGTCTATTTTAGTCGGACTATGCAGCAATTCAGCAGCAATTTTTATTGGTCTGACAGGAAGAGAGATGCAGTAACTTTGGAGGGGGAAAAAAATCAAAGAATCCCAAAAAAAAGTTCTAAAAAATGCACTAGATTTTGTTTCCAAGTTTGAAAAAGTTTTTTCTTTCTGACCTTTTTTAACTTTTTTTTTTTATTTAATCTTCACCAGCATACAAAGTAAAATATGTGAATCTCAGTGAAAACAGTCAAGTTAAGAGTTGAGCATATATATCCTATAAAGATTTTTTTTAAATAAAGATTTTTAAGAGGATAGAAAACTGATACAATAGTTATCCTCTTTAAACCTTGCAAAAACAATGAGGTAAAGTAGAAACCAAGCTTATCACATTCCTCAAAAAAACAAAAAAAAAAGCTTTAAAAAGCTTCAGGACAGAAAACGGATACAGTACAATAGTGATCTTCTTTGAGCCTCACAAAAGACAAAAAAACAAAAAAAAGAAGGGGCAGACAGTGCAAGTAGGTGCCGCTTATCACTCTCCCCTTAAGAAAAAGAAAACCAGTGTATGCCTTGACGTGCCAGAATCTCCTAAAACGCAGGCATATGCTAAACTTTATATCTATTTTTTTCAATTTTGGGTGTACATATTGAGTATCCATAACGAGTTTAGAGCGTATGTCCAACGACAGCCTAATGTATCCATAACGCACAGCAGCGTAATGCCCATGAAATGATGCACAAGCCTTGCTCAATCTGATGAACGGGACTTGTCCCCCTCGATTTCAATTTTTTATTTACCTCATTTGAAATCTGGCTGAAGTGCAGCCGCATCTTAGGGCCCCACTACAGCGTCGAGGGATGTTCCTTTACCAGGGCCTTGACTTTTCAAGGTCCCACTGGGCTTTTTGGAGGCGAGCCCCTGCATCGGATGCAACGGTTCTGAGCTGCTCCAGTGATGTTCTGTTTCGGACTGTTCTATATTGTTCTTTGTTTGTGTTCATAGGGAAAGATAGATTTAATATACTATGTCAAGGTTTCCCATGAGCTACTCCTGGGTGTGTAATGATAAGTGTGGACCACAGTAATAGAAAATTAACAGGCAAACAAAGTAATTTCATTTAAAGTGAATGAGGTATTGAATCCAGCTAAGAGGAGACAGATATTAACAAAAATGAAAAGGGAGAATGCACAGATTGAGCTATTACAAGAGATACACCTCACCCCTCCGGAGCATGAAAAACCTAAAAGAAGGGATTTTCAGGGGAATACTACTCATCTTATAAATCAGGCCACGGGAGAGGTGTAGCGACCTCGATTTCACAACCAATACCATTTTAACAGGTCTCAGAGATATCTGACAAGGAAGGGAGATATGTCATAGTCTCAGGGAAAATACATGAGGCAGTTATAACAATTTGTAATGTTTATGCCCCCCCTGGAAGTGATTTTGCTTTCTATAGAAACATAGGAAACACAGGACACAGGAGTTGTCATACGTGGAGATGATTTTAATATCCAACTCAATCCAAAATTGATTTGTGGAGAGACTATACTTTATATTCACACCCACGTGATGTTTATTCTAGGATAGATTACTTTTTTATATTGAAGAGAGACAGCCATCGAATTCATGATTGTGATATTGGAAGCATCGATCTATCGGACCATGCCCCCCCTCTCCTGCACTGTAGATATCATTGATAACCCAGGTAGAACTTTATGGAGGTTAAATAAAGATATTCTAAATAATCCAAGATTCAAAACCCAAATGAAAGAGGAAATAAAATTGTTTCTCGGAGAAAATGACAACAGCAAGGTTGATTCAGCTACAGCACGGGATACTTTAAAAGTTGTTTTGAGAGGGAGAATAATATCATTCTGTGCCTATGAAAAGAAAAAAAACAAAGACTGATAGATTTTAATAAAGAACTGAAAAATGTTGAAACAGAACATAAAAAAAGATCTAATAACTAAAATAAAAACAGAAAGGAGATAAATCTAATATATACACAGGAAATTGAAAAAAGGCTGATATTTATGAGACAAACTTATTATAATCACTTAAAATCCTGACAAGAAAACTGCAAAAGCAACAAACAGACAACACAATATACCAAATAAGGGATATGGACTCTAAAACTATACAGCACAAACAAGATGAAATACAAAGAACTTTTAGAAAATACTACAAGCGCTTGTATACACAACCCCAATTGGATGATGATGAGCAAATTGAAGAATTCTTAACATCTCTCAATTTACCATTTATAAGGCAAGAACAAAACAAAATGTTAACAGCCCCTATTACTGAGATAGAGCTAGCCAAGGCCATCTTCAACCTAAAAGCAAACCAACCACCTGGGCCAGACGGCTTCTTTTCAGAGTGGTATAAGACATTTAAAGTGGAGCTAGTGCCAACCCTCCTCTGAGCCTGTAATACGACATTAATGGATGCTAAAATGGCTCCCTTTTGGAGTGAGGCGGTGATCTCTGTCATCCCCAAGGAGGGAAAAAAATCATTTAAAGTGTAGTTCCTACATCTCGGTGCTGAATGTTGACTACAAACTTTATGCCACCATCCTCGCCAGACGACTGGACAAAGTTCTTCCTCAGCTTATACACAATGATCAGACTGGATTTATCTCACAAAGACAGACTAACAACAACTTTGGGCAATCTTTACATATACTACATCATATCCAAAAGAATAATATTCAAGCCTGTTTAGTAAGTATAGATGCTGAGAAGGTCTTTGATTCGCTAAGTTGGCCTTTCTTATATAAAGTCATGGGAAAATTTGGCCTGGACAACACTTTTATCCACTTAAACCCACAAAGCAACTTAGAGAGAAATTCCAGATCAAAAGTCATTAAGATATCTCAGAATAAACTTGACAAAAATAATTTCAACATTAGCAGAGATAAATTGTGGCCCCCTCTCGGTGAAAATTAAATACACAGATGGAATTCTATTTCTTTTCTTAGCCTTAGTCAGAGAAAAACCAAGGGTTAGACTTAAGACTCAACAACTCCCAAAAGAGAGAGGGGGAATGTCATTACCCAATTTTAAAAGATTACTTTTGTGCCGTTCAGATTAGATCCCTAATTAATCAGTGTAACCCATCCTTCCAAGCTAGAAGGAAAATATAGAACTCTTAAATCAAACTGATCCCACAATACAAGCAGTTCTAGCTCACAAGCATCTGGGAGGACTCACAGATAAGGTACAGAATCCATGGATCAAAGTGCAGTTAAAAATTTGGAAAATGATAAAAGATGAATATAAATTAAATGGCAGATTACAAATAATCCAATGGTGTGCTTATGATCAGGAGTTTAGGGTCAATGTAATAAATAAAGGATTTAAATCGTGGATTTCGAAAGGGATAACGACATACTTACTCTTACTCTTAAAGTAAAAGGAAAACTTAAACACTTTGATAGGTTGAAGGAAGACCACAACCATAGTCGCTTTGAACATATCAGAAAGGAATCTGACCTCAATGACCCCATATTAAAAATCTTTACTGATGCTTATCAAGGAAAATCTAACAAGGGTGTCATCTCCAGAACTTATAAAGGCCTACTGTTATCAAAGTCCCACAACATAGACTATGTTGGGAAAAAGTGTGAGAGGGAGGGTAATCTGATAATAACTGAGGAGGATTGGATTGACATTTGCCAATCCCAGTGGCAATGCACCAGCTCTCATTCATGGCAAGAGTTTGGTTGGAAGTGTTTGACCCTTTTTTATCACACCAAAACAAAAGACACGTTTTACCGGAGGTGAAGCTGTGTGTTGGAGGCAATGCGGACACCGGAAAGCCGATCATTGGCATATCTTTTGGGAATGCCCAGTGGTTAGATCCTTTTGAGCAGAGCTTCATAAGGTACTAAATGATCTGTTTAAAACTAATCTACCTTTGCAGTTTTCAACATTATTTTTTAGGAAATTCTGATTTACAATTCAGGAAAGCTGATAACTATTTATTTCATATTCTGATAACTGCTGGTAAGAAAAAAGCACTCACAAGACATTGGTTGGTCCCACCCACAATGCAAGAGTGGGTAAGTATTGTAAATGACATTTACCTAATGAAAAGAATCACCTTCTCCCTCTGACTTCAAAAAAACATATTTACTAAGAGGTGGGCCAACTGGGTTAAATACGCTGGTCTTTAATAAACAGAAGTATGGAATGGATGACCATGCAACACCTGTTATTTCATTTGTGTTCTGTAGCGTCTGGTCGTGGTCGTGAACGCAGGGAGGATCCATCATACTCACCTTCTGGCTCACCCTATGATGAGGATGAAATCTGGAGGAGAACCGACGGTGTCCTCATGTGAACTTCCTTTTATACCAAAACGTTGCCAATAGACCATTATATAATAGCTGTTAGTCAGAAACATATTCAGCTGTCATCTGGAACACGTCAAATACGTTGATAGGTGTTGGAGATGAGTTCTTAATAATTTATGCACAAATTACTCATAGGTTGTGGATAAGCTAGACGCCACGACTTATGATCACTTACCCGCAACTTACACTTAACATATGTCCATCAGATAACGTACCTGTAACTTATGGTTCAAAATTTCTCAACGCACTCACCGCATGTCGACTTGTGCCAGTGTGTTTCAGCTGAGGGCTGCAACAACGAATCGATAAAATCGATAAAAATCGATTTTTAAAAGCGGGGGCAACAGCTAATTTCATCATCACGGGCCAGTTAAAGTCGCGTGGATTAATGCACGTCATCCGCGCCCGCTTCATCACGCGCCACTTTACTGAAACGCTGGAAGAAAAACTCATACGCAGGCGAGCCAGGCGCTCGCAGCTGAGCAAAAGGATGTAAGCTTTTCAAAAGCAGTGACGTCAATCCTCTTCTAATGACCCTGGAAAGCGCGAAAGCTGACTGGCCGCGCCTCACTCAAGAGAGACAGCCTGCGCTTTGTAAAGCGTAAAAAGTCAGAATATGAAAACTTTTTAAAAACTCAAATTCGTAACTTACTTTTATGGCACGGAAGCACCACTGTTATGATGCAGCACCTGAAAAGAGAAACACATGCTTGGAGCCTTCGATGGCAGAAGAGAGCTGATTAGCAGGGTGAGCTTCTACCATGTTTGTTTTGTTTTAAAGTGGGGAAACGTAACGCTAGTTTCTCAGGTAGCTCATCTGATGCTTTCCTTACCTTGTTAGTAGTAGGTTACCTGTGAACAGTGATAAGGTTGGCTACTTATTTTACTTTTAATTTCATTTGAATTAGCTTAAAGCTACAGTGTGTAACATTTAGCGACATCTAGCGTCCATACAGCAGACTGCAGCAACATGAACATCATCGCCCCACCGCTTCTCCCCCCAACAACAGTACGGCGAAGCCGCTACAGGATCAAAATGTCTTCCACGCACGTCCCGCATCACCTACCTTCTCAAGTGATGAGGTTTGTTTACATAGATAATTTTACAGATAGTATTTCATTAGTCTGTGTAGGGTATAGATTTCATGTAGACTTAAGATAATAAATATACCCTCAAGTATTTTTTCTACATCGTTGTGACATTTTGGCGATCTCGCAATCACTAGTTTGTTGGTTCTGCGCTGCCGTAGCGAAAAGATGTTCGCCTCCGCATGGCTGCGGTAGAGACCGCCCTATGTAATTATAAATAATCTAATTCTAAGGCAACGCGAAATATTAAGGTTAAAAAGGCTGAGCTCAGATGATGATAAATAGCAGCCCTTAGTTCTCTCTATTTTTATTCCAAATACAATTTATAATTTGAATCACAGGGCTATTTTATCTCTATGGTTCAGTATTTTCTAAAGTAGCAACTTTAACTGCTATACTTTCCTGTCTTAAAAGGCAGAACTCTTCTTCTAGTCTAAAAAACTCATTTGCTGAAATGGGGGGACCTATTGTTTGAACCACTTAGGGGCTTTTTAAAACAAAAATGCCTCGTCTTTTTTTGGCGCTTTTATGAAACAAAGTACCCTATATTTTGTGGATGTACAGCTACATTTCTCATGTAAGTTTGCGTAGTTTTAACACAAACATTTATTTTTTCATATTGCACCAGTACAGTTAATGAGCAACCTGTACTTGTGTGCTTGTTTGTTCTGTCTAAAATGTTTATTTTGGAATAAAGAGGTTAATATAAAAATATTTTTGTCCGATTCATCGATTTTTAAGATAATCGTTAGTTGCAGCCCTAGTTTCAGCGTTCTCATAACTTATACAAATGTATCCGTAGCTTATCCAACGTATGCCAGCGTTTTTGCGAGATTTTCCTTACATCAGGCAAACACTGGTCTAAATTGTCAAGGTGTGACAGGGGCTTTACCACAGCCTATATTGCCATGTTTTACTTATCTTTAAACGTAGTTCCCAACTGCACATAAAGTAAAGCCAGTGAAAAGAGGGACTAAGCACAACATGCTCATTACATGAGATTCTTATTCTTAATGGGAAATACTACTATAGGTTTGCTCAAAAGCTAAAAAAGAATAACATGATAGACTTCGAAAACTTAGATTATAGATCTAAACAAAAACCCACGAAGATTTGGTGAAATCTGTAGATGTTATCAGAATTACTGAAACTGAAGACGTGTAGCTTAGTGGCAGAAGTTTCCATTTTACTGTGTTTGTGTGTTTTCAACCAAGTATTTGTTGAACAGTTTTTAGCTGCATGAGAGGGCAGTAGGTCTGCAGTCATATGAAGCCTAGTTAGGAGCTGATAAATACACTTAAGTGTCAGAAAAGGGTCACATATCAGGACTATATTTACAGTTTGTGAAGGAGTACAGCTGTCTTGGGTGGAGGAAGTGTAGAAACTGAGGGTAATGACTATTTCCTGTGACATCACACTCACATAATTTCCTTTCTCACCAAATTTGGAGGGATTTCCCCTCAACCCTATGATGTAATAAAATGGATAAATGATAGCAGCGGCTAACACCTGGTTAAAATTCCATCATAATGACATACTAAATTAAATGACCCTAACCTGCAGAGAGCAAATGTGATTTCCAAAACAATTCAATTCAGGTTATTTATATATAGCCAATTTACAACACACGCCATCTCAAGGCAGACTTGACTCAAAGTTTTCTATCTAATGAAAACCAGTTGATTGCATCGACTCATTGACTCAAATGCAATCCCTCACACTAAGCATGCTTGTAGCGACAGTGGAGAGGAAAAACTCCCCTTTAACAAAAATCCATCAAAACCAGGCTCAGTGTGAGCGCCATCTGCCGAGGCTTCCACTGGGGTTCAAGGAGACAGACAGAAGACAGAAACTATAGTTTGTGGACTTCCTGATAGTAAAGAATTACAATAGTCCAGCGTTGAAGTAACAAATGCATGGACTAGTTTCTCAGCATCATCCCTGGACAGGAGATTTCTAATTTTGCAATATTCCTCAGATGAAAGAAAAAAATTCTAGAAACCTCTTTGATGTGGGATTTAAATTACAGGTCCTGATCAAAAATAACACCAAGATTTTTTACTTTATTATCTGGGATTAATTTAATCCCATCCAAATGAAGGGACTGGCCAATCAGCTTATTTTTCAGACTCTGGTCCAAAGACGATAACTTCTGTTTTTTTCTGCATTCAGGAGCAAAGTTACAGTAAGAGTCATCCAGGTTTTTAAGTCTTCACGACATGCCTGGAATCTATGTAATGTGTTAGCTTTTGGTCGTGGGCAAGACACTGTCTGCTTCAGACGGCATATGAATCGTCCCACAGTGTTTATTGCTGTGTTTTCCTTTTGCTCAAACATAGATCTCATTGTGTTTTTAATGTAGGCATATGAACATTCTCTATCTGTTCTGGTTTAAGATGCTGCACAGACTCGTTAAGTGGGGCTATGCTTTATAGCTGCGCCGTTTTTTTTAAATGTATTTTTAATAACTTTTCATAATACGTCTAGGTCAAATGTGTGAAGTTGTTTTAATCTGTGCAAAACACAGAAATAGAAGTGAAAATAAGTCTGTGCAGATCTGCCTACCCTGCCTAGTTGTAGCTTTCCTATATGTAAAACATGGAAAAAACAAAATTGGATCGGAGATTAAAAAGTCATACGCATCTGGTGTGTTCAGGCCTTAAGTCTTAATTATTAGTATATTAAGTCAACAAATGTTTTAGAAGCTGCAGTATAGCAACTTTAATCTAGTTTAGACCCATATGTTAAGTGGAGGAGGGAACTTTTCAGTAGCTTGTAAATATAAATATGAAAATGATATGTTTGTAAACTATTTTTGTGAATGAGTCCTTTAAAATGTAATGATATTCTGGTCTATATATATATATATATATATATATATATATATATATATATATGAGATGATTGTTCAATGTATTCGAGTATTGTTATTTTAAAATAATATGCCTCTAATACTACCTTCATATTAAGGTTGCTCCCGGTAGATTTTTCACTGTAAAGCTAAGCAACTCTTTCAATGACTGCAAGGCAAAGAAAGAGGGGCTGCAGAGCTGGCTAACGATGAAGCTAAGAAGAAATTCAATCCTGCTCGCCAACGTCTGCTCGCTGGATAATAAAATGGATAACCTCCTACTCGAACTCTCTTCAAAAAAAGGAGATTAGTAACCGCTGCGGTGGGTGCAGCTAGTGCAGCTGATGCTGACTTCCTAAATAAACTGAACAGCTTCTTGGAAGGTTTGATGTGCTAAACGGCACTCCAGCAGTGAAAGCTGTTCAACATCAGAGAGAGAAGGCCCTCAACCTTCACATTGCTGAAGTGAGGAAACCTCAGAGGAGAGTCAACCCAAGAAAGGCCCCGGGCCCCGTTAACATACCTGGGCGGGTGTTCAAGGATTGTGCAGGTCAGCTGGCTGGCGTCCTCAAAGACATTTTTAACACCTCGCTGGACCAATCTATAGTGCCAGCATACTTCAAGTCTGCCACCATCATTCTGTTCCTAAAGAAACCTCAGGTCACCTCACCAAATGACAATTGGTCTGTCGCACTGACTCCTAGCATGATGAAGTGCTTTGAAAGGCTGGTTAAAGAATTCAAAATTCTTCCAGATAAACTCTGGTTTTCAAACCCAAAATCCGTCTTAAACTGTAATATTGTTTTCAACCATGTTTCCCTTCCTCTGTGTACATGGTAGTTTAGTTCAGGTCAGTTTAACTAGTTTTTAGTTAAAAGTGTTAAACTGAAATATGTTTGACTTGGAGCTGAATGATTTTTGAACAGAAGTTGTGTTGAATTTATTCCATGCATGTGCAGAATTAGCTGTTTGACAATGACTAGAGCTCGAATCACTCTTTCACAGCTAGTGGGGTGTCTGTTAATAAAGAGTATATAACAGCCAAAATAATATCTGATTAAATAAGATATTTCCCACCCCGACCAGGGAGGAAAATAAACATCTTAAAGTATCAGAAATATAAATTCCCAGCTGGCTGGGAATTGAAAAGAACATAAAATCACAACACCAGTGAGCCCTAAATTATAAGTTTGATTGATTTTATTGATCTCATAGTGGAGAAATGTACTCATCACATCACCTCAATTAGTCAAAGGAGTAGAAGAAGGTGCCAAAGGAAGAAAAAAGGTGAATGGGATAAATACAGTATATACAGTGCGTCCACATGTGAAAGCTTTTTTTTTTTTATAGTAGGATTATTATACAGGTCTATGTCATAGGATGTTTACATGGGTATTTATATAGATGGATATTTATATACATAGTTATTCTACTGGGTCTCAATATAGGAAAAACTCAATGTATTCCACATTATACATTATTTACATAAGTTATTGCCATTTTAGTGTTGCATTTTTGAGTCTAGTGAAGCAGTATGTGGTCATTTAAGGGGAAATCTATTTCTCCCCTTCGCTTCAGCACCAATTTTAATCTAAATTTATGGAAACTAAATTAATTCCGGTTCAAAGTTATTCTCAAAGCATCCACAACTGTCTTGAGTTTCTACATTCAAGTTCAGAAGCTTCTGCATCATGTTTCATAGGTTCGTATTAATTTATTTCTAGAACACCAATTCACAATACACGTCACCTCAAGGCATTTTACAGAGACTATTTATTTGGTTCAAAGTTTTCTAAGGAAATGACCAAGATCCAGTCAATGACTTTCCAGGATGAGCTTGTGGAGAAAGCAGATATTCAGCTGCATTGTGTCACTGACACAACAGCAATCCCTCACTAATGTCACCAGGGTTTGTCTAAAAACATCACCAGCTTGCTCTGTTCACAACCATCACAGTGTGGCTTTACTCATCTAGATTTATTAGCCTGAATATCTTCAATATTAATTCTATGAACTTTTTATTACCTTTATTAAACAATCATATCCTTATATAAAAAAAATCAAACCTATGAACCTAATAAGAATGTGTATGAAAGTCATTTTATTAGGTTACTTTTCCACATGCAGCTCTCTTTAGCAAAAGTTTTAAAAATCTTATAGATATCTAATGTCTAGTGTAGGAAGTCCTTATGCCATACATTTTTTTTTATTCTGTTAAATGTAATTTTTTTAAAATAATGCTTTCAGAAATGTTGGCTGCACATTGGTCAGTGATCACACGTCAATCCCGTCATTCAACTCATTTCACACCTTTCTAGATTATAGTAAAAAGACCTTTGGATTTTTTCCCCCCCCTTCCTTCTGTCGTCACCTTCTAAAACTGAAGACCAACTAAATGCAGCGTCAAACCACAGCCTTTGACTCAGGCCTCGCCGTAGAGGGGGCGGCCCTTAATGTAAAGGTGTTAACAGTATACAAAAATAAAAACCCACAAATGTTCCTAGGATACTCAGTTCTGTCAAAATCCACACAAGCTAAACCCTTTTCATCTTCCCAGGCTGGAAGCCAATTTCCCTCAGAAACACCGCAGTTACTCTGGCCTAGGTGTGTTTACTAAACCGACTTGTCTGTTTTTGAGGGAAACAAATAGCAACAAATCAAAATAAAAATAATAAAATATAATTTAATTATAAACCTATTACATCTAAATAGAGTCCTATTTTCAAAGTAAGAAATATAAATGCTTATAACTAAAGTTCCTGCACTTTGTTTCTGCGCATGTCATCGATGGGCAGGTTTGGGAGAAGTTTAAAGTGCAGCTTCAAAGTTTTAAAATGGTATGTAAATGTCTGTATTTTATGATACAAAGATACTACAGAATATTTTTCTGGTAGAACCTCAATTTCAAATGTCACAATGTCTGACTTATAGGTGTTTGGTGTGATGGGTATAAATTAAATAAATTTGGCTGTGACTTCTCTATCAAGCTGTTTTGCACATGGTCACAGAGTCACAGACAGACGGACGAGTCATGATGAACATTTTTATCATGAAAAAAGCTTAAATAAAACACATGTAAAAAGAAAAACTACTGTGCTTCAATGTGTTGTTTCCTAATATCAATACAATTGGTTAATTACAGACTCGTCCGTATTGTTTTTATTAATGTGCCAAGCACAGGTAAACGGGGTTGAACAGCAGGAATAGAAATGAATCCAAGGATTAAACAATTAATCATTACACCCCTTTCATTTACATTGTATGACACCTCCTGTATCAAAATTTACCATTGAGCCCAAATATTATGAATACATTGAATAGAATATGGTATATGTTACATAATGTGTTGCCCAAAAGGCATTTCTATTAATAAGTTTACAAAGTTAAATAAATAACTGAAAACATTTCTATTTTATTAAAAATCATTGCAAGTTGTTTACATGAACAGCTCATGCTTTGTTTAAGTTTATATAAAAAAATATTATCGGTAAATTCCACTTCCGGTTGCCGATTTTGCTACAATAACAAAGATTCACATTTAAGAAGCAGTATGGAAATGTTATCAGATGTCATCCACTCTGAATTAAAAGGCAGGAACGACATAACTTGCATTATGTAATGTTATTTTAGTGAGCTCTAAGCTTTTAATCCGTGTATGTATTGAGAAAGTGTATTCTCTGTATTCTCTGAAAGTGTGTTCTCATAAAGATAATTCAGGGTATAGAGGACAATCTTTTATTTCCAGGTGGAGCATCAAATTAAGTGGTCCTCCTAATTGTCTATCTGGTGATATGTTTATGTAAGGCGTGCTTGTCTCCAGTTAGCTATCTTTTTCTGTGCATGCGCATTTTCAGATATATATCTGTTTTAAACTCACTGGACAAACAGACAACTCACCTCAAAGAAGATACAGTAAAGAAGTGGCTGGGCACCAAATCTGCTGTGCTCCTGATGGTCCAGACGTCCTCCTGGCTGTGAAAAGAGGGTCAGGGTCAGACATGTGCTGGCAATGGTTGTGGTTAAGGTTTAGGTCTGGCTTAGGCCATACAAACTAGTTGGAAATTGATGAAAGTCAATGAAAAGTCCCCAAAAGGATAGTGTAACTTAACATGTGTGTTTTGTTATGCTGTAACAGTAATGTGTAGATATTGAAAAAGTTTTATAAAGCTCCCTGAATTAATTCCACTTACACTGGTGTGGTGAGAAGAGGCTGGATGGGGAACGGGATTCATGCTAAGTTTTTTATTACCAGATCAGCATTATTTCCTGATCTATAAATGTGCCCTGTTCTTGAAATAGCGATCGACATGTGAGGTAAAGATGCTGGAAATAAAAAGTACATGGGAACTTTATCATAAAGTGGGTCTCCCAGAAGCAGATTCCTCATCCAAGCAAGAGTCCAAATCAATTTCCAAGCTGCCCTCTAGAGAGTCTGGTTTAATAAATGTTCTCCAAAGTCTCAGAATATGTCATTTCCTTCTTCTCTGCCATTGTGATATTTGAATATTACAAGAGAAGAAGCAATGCCAAAAAGCTTGAGGAAACGGCGCAATCTACCCTTGCAGCCATGCGTAGAGCAATACGCAGCTCTATGTACAGATTTCGCACACTGAGCAATTTTTATTTTGAGCAAAAAGATTACATCCCCAGAGAAGGTGAGACAATGACCTCCGACCCCTGTTGGAAAGGTGAGATCCTCTAGTGAGTGAGCTTCCTGTCACAGAGAGGATCGTTGGTGATGGCCAGGTCGACCCGTGTTGAGAAACAGGTCATTAATACTACCAACCTTGTTTAGTTCGAATGTAAGTGGTCTCTCTCCTCAGAGGAACTATTAGAAACTTTATTGGAAATGTTTTCTCTTTATCATGGTCAGGAATCAGGAATCTCAGCCCCCAGTCCTCCAGATCTACTACCCTGCGGCCTTTAGATGCATCCCTGCTTCACTTTATCAAAAGCTTCAAAAGGATTCAGGTTTGCTGGAGCAGGGATGCATCTATACTCACATTTCCTCTACATCTTATAAGAACTCTCAGCTCAAAATGTTTGTTTCATCAAAGCACACAGGATCAAAGATTTTACCTAAAGTTCATCAAAAGTCTTCCTTTAAGAATATAATTTATGTTCAGCGTCAGATTGAAGAAGAAACTGTCGATTTCCTCAAAACAGATCATCTTCTTTCTGTGAAACTCCAGCGTTCGTGTGCGTAAACAGGGGATACCCAAACGCTTCAACACCCGAGTGTCCTCACCTCATCAACACTTTTTCCCCTTCCTGTTCTCTGTTTCTTCATCTCTTTATTGCCTGATGGCAGCCCAAGTTAGAGAAGTGAAAGGTCTTCCAGGGCTGAATTTCCTACACAGAAGGAGAAAGAAAATCAGAAAAATTATAAAAAAAGAAAAAACTCTTTAGACAGCAATAATCCTGTATAAAAAAGTGACAGTTATATCTGCAGTTAAACTGTAAATAACAGTAGGTTAAAATGAAAACAATGAAAAGAAAATATTATTTCTCTCTATTGTCATACAAACTTCTCAGAACATCACAAAACAAAGATAATGGTCTTGAAAGTTTTGATTGATTTCACACAAAAAAACACAGAATGATGAAAAACATATTTCATCCACAGGATGGGGAAAAAAGACTTGCTAAATCCCTACAGCCCTGCTTGAATTTCAGTTCAGCCATTTACTGAAAGGCCAGAAAGGTTTGATAATACAGAAAACATGTAGAAGAAGAAGATATTTGGTCAGGTTAAACCAAACCAAAAGTTTTAGACATACTAAATCCTATTTGTGGCAACAACACTTTAGCACATGACCTTGAACACACAACATAAATGTGTTATGCTGTTTTTTAGCAAGGACAGGTAAGCTGGCCTGAGCTGGTGGTGCTAAACACCGGAGAATCCTGGGAAAACGCGCTTGAGGCAGTTCTGTCAGCTCAACATACCCATAGTCAAATACCCGTTTATCCCCATTTATACCTTTATTTTTGTAAGAAAAATAAACTTTAAACTACCTCAACAGGCGTGTATCCCTTTAGTCACACACAAAAAACGATTTACTTTTTGATATTCTGTTTAAACGTATGGCGATCTGAACATAAATAGTTGTTTTGTACATGACTAGAGGGATACACGCCCGTCGAGGTGGTTTAAAGTGTATTTTTTCGAACAAAACTAAAAACTAAATGGGACTAGCATATGTGTATGCTTATCTGACCTCATGCGTATTGACTACTGGTATGCTGGTCTGACAGAGCACTGGCAGCAGATAAACCAACTGTAAAACCAGAGATGGAATAAATTGTTTCAATTGAAGCATAATCATGTGTTAAAAGGGAATAGTCAAAGTCCAGCCCCCAATTCCAGGCAAGAATATGTGGAAACTTGTAAAAGAAATGTTGATCGATATAAATAAGCATAAATATCAGTTTTTGAAATGTACAAAGTCAGTGGAGACATTTTAAAAAGCAATAAACAGGGGTTTATTAACCTTTTCCCCCAAAGTTGTAATAAATGTTGGAAACTTTATGTAAAACTGTAAATCACTAAAGAACTTAGTATTTAGAAAATTCAACTACCACAGCTTTTATATATCAAATATTTTCTTTATATAATTTAAAAAGTATTTCAACACCCTTCCAAGCTAAATCCCTGATTTTAACATAATAAAGGTTAAAAATAAAGCTGCTTAAAAGTATTTATTACTGTTCAGCTCTTTTTTACGAAAGGGCTTTATCAATTCAATTCAATGAGATATAATAACTATCCATTTATTACAAAAGTAAATACAAATATAAATAGTATACATTTGTATTATTTGGGTAGACTTTATGACCAAATTTTCATCAAAACAATAAACCCCAACAATAGTCTAGATGAGAAAAAATATCCGTCAGCTTTGCTAACAGTTAGCTAAACTGTAACTTGAGGCTAAGGTCAGAAATATTAGCAGAATTCACCTTTAATTCATACAAAATAAATTAATTACTAAATTCAACAGGTTAACACTGAAATATAAAATAACTTAAACTATGACCTGTGTAATTATCTTTAGTTCTTCGTTTTTTGGCGACAGCGTCTCTTTTTTAGGGTGGAATTGGACGCTTCTGATTGACAGTTAACAAGGAACAGCTGGTGGGGAAATGGTACGGTCCATTTTAGGGGCGTCTTCAAACGCACCATTTTTTAAATCTTGAATATTTAACATTATCGGCATGATGCATTACCACAAATAACTACATTTGAATATATGTTTTGAAGAAAATAAAAATGTTGTCCCTATATATTTACCTGTTTTTGACATTAGAGAGGTCATATTCCCCCGTCCTTTTGGAACTTTCCGTCCATGTGCCTAGTGGGCCTTCTTACTAATTTAATTGGATTCTAATTTATTATAATTACCTCACAGGTCTTCACAGGTGACTTTGAATGACAATTTAAATATAAACCTTCAAGGCAAAAATGATGACAAAGTAAAAGGAAAAAAAGAATAACAAAATATCTTAACTATTGTGCCTGTTAGATATTAGTGCATCGCATTACAACAGGATAAAGTCATTCAATTAATATAGAAGCAGTTCAGCTCAAAAAGTGAAACTTGTGCATTATATCGCATAGAACTAGTGCTTGCATTATTTTGTTTGTATTATTTTAAGATGTTATAAATAAATTAGAAACATATCTGCACACATAATGTTGAAAATTTGCTTTTTTCTTAGGCAAACTGAAGCTGAAGCTTTTAAGCAGCTCCTGTGTGCTACGGTTGTCACGTTACTAACATTTTCAGCTTGATACTGATACTTGGGAAAATATTACACGATACCATTTTGAATACCATAAGAATAAAAACAAGACCATAAAATTTAACATGAATATATTTATTAATAAATAAAACACAATAAATAAATACAATTAACAATGAGAACAATATTTTGTGGTTTGATGCTGTGTGCAATATTAAGCAAGCTAGATAAAAAATAACAAAATTTACATTAGTGTTCCTTCCTTGGCTATGCTTTACACACATAACAATGACACTAATCAAACCAGTTAACAAACAAAAATAAATGCTGTATTATCAGCAGCTGAATCTGTATCAAAACTAATCTGAAACTGAAAATTAGACAGAATTACACTGTGTCAATTAGTGAAATAAGGGCATACTACATCCCTGATTTATTTATTTATGTTATTTATAATTGCTAGCTGCGGCTAATGGTGGTATAGATACTTTTGAAAATGATTTTTGTATCCCGATACAACGTTTTAGTAACGATACTTTTGACAAACCTCCTGTGTGCAAAATCCCAATATTATGATTCCTGCACCATCGTACTTCACCCTGTTCTATGAAAGTAAACCCATTACCATGTAGAAGTTAGATATTAACCAAAAGAAAACTTTTTTTTTCAAAGGTTTGATCAACTCTCTCTATGGTCGTGTTGATAACGTTGTTTCTTCTGAGGAATGAACAACAAATTATTGTCAAAAAAGTTTATAATCTGATAAAGAATAATCATAAGAAAGTCTGTTGGTGGATTAGAACTTAACGTATCTTTACATATGTCATATAAAAGACACGTTGTTTAACTAAAATCATAGAAAATAATGAGGACTGCTTTGGGTTTACTGCACATTCACACTGTATAAAGCTGCAGCATGAAATAAATTATAAAAGCAATCAACTTTGCGAACAGCAAAGTAATAAATAAAAAATTTAAATGAAGGTCAAAGGTTAAAGGAATAGTACACCCAAAACATGATTAGCCTTCATTTTCTACTCACCCCCATGCTGAACAACACTCTGGAGTACTTTTTTGATATCTCAAATGCATCTGGAGATCTGGGAGGCTTCTTGCTGTCTGCTGACATTCAAATAATGGAGGTCTATGGTGCCCGAGCCAGAAAGGTCCATAAAAGTCCACAAAAAACGTGTCAATATTCCTCCATACTGCTCGTCCAATGTATTCCAAGTGTCCTGAGTGGGTAGCATCCAGAATTTACTCGAAACAAAGTCATTTAGAATGTTTTTAGAGCATAAACAGTAGTGTATAGGATTTCCTGAAATCGCGCGCCTGCGCGATCACGACGCTACGGAAACGGCGGCAGACCAACCCAGACGAAAGTGCGCATTCAGCTCGGCAAAGAACTCATGCTCTTCCTCAACACTGAAGTCCTCAGACATTTTTCTTTCGTTGTTTCTTTCTTTGCACAGGTAAACAGCACATTTCTTCTTCTACGCTTGCATTATCGGCAGAGCAGACGCTGAATGCACACTTTCATCTGGTTGGTCTGCCGGCTTCCGTAGCGTCGTGAACGCGCACGCGCGCGCTTTCAGGAAATCCTATACACTACTGTTTATGCTCTAAAAACATTCTAAATGACTTCGTTTCGAGTAAATTCTGGATGCTACCCACTCAGGACACTTGGAATACATTGGGCGAGCAGTATGGAGGAATATTGACACGTTTTTTGTGGACTTTTATGGACCTTTCTGTCTTGGTCACCATAGACCTCCATTATTTGAATGTCAGCAGACAGCAAGAAGCCTCCCAGATCTCCAGATGCATTTGAGATATCAAAAAAGTACTCCAGAGTGTTGTTCAGCATGGGGGTGAGTAGAAAATGAAGGCTAATCATGTTTTGGGTGTACTATTCCTTTAAGTTTGGAATTATCAAAATGATAAAGAAAAGTCCTTCAGAAAAGTCAATAAAATGTTTCCACTAAATTATTAATCTGTATATTAGACCTACCTGAATCTGATTAGAGAGGTCAGAGTTCTAAATGCACCAAAACTAGAGTCTGTTCCTACATCCATACTTGCAGCCATTCTGTGAAGCACCTCAGAAGTTTGCTGAAGACCATTAGAGCTCAAACAGCATCATGGAGATTGATGCACACAGCAGACGGATCAGGTCCATGGAAAAGAGCTCAAAGCAGAGCTAGCTTACATTAACTATGAATAAAGCAATGCATAAACCTGACCTTTATGGAAAAAGTACAAGAGGTTACTGATGAGAGGACATAAACATCCTGTTTTCTGTTCACAATCAGCCTTGGAGGGGACAAAGATAAAGCATGGATGACGGAGTTGGGCTCAGGGGAATTCCAGTTTACACAGTGTCTTAGACTTAAGCTTAGACAACTTCTATTGTCGAAATTTTATTGAAATTTTGTTTAGTTTAGCTTTTCAGACAGCAGATGAGCATTTCTAATTCCATAAATTGCAGCAGTGATCAAATGTAAACATTGGGTAGCATGGTGGTGGCAGTATCATCATGTTGTGAGGATGTTTTTCTTCAGCAGGGACATGTAAACTAGAATACATTGAGAACCATTAACATCCATCTAGAGAGAAGATAAACGGTTCAGATTAAAGCGAATTAGTCTTTTAAAATGGCCTAGTCAAAGTCCACAGCTTTATTCAATTAAAAATCTGGCCAGAGATGCTCTCCATCCTGTCTGAATGAGTTGTTGCCTGCCATTATAAGCAGCCAATGTAATTAAACCTGTTTATGAAGGGAGCATCAGTGAAACATCTCTGTTTACAATAAAGCACTTTCTCTGAAGCACAGACCCTCCTGCGGTTTGATAACCTTTGATCGCTGCTCTATATGCAGCTTGCAGCAGGTTTTTTCTCACTCTTCTTCACACACCCAGCACCGATGCTTTCACCGCTGCAGGTCATCTTTATGTCTTTCCAGGTAACTTTGTCATCTCATATGCAGACGCAAAGGTGTGTCTCAGGAATAATCCATTTCAGATAAACTGAATAAAGAGCGGCTCATTCTTTCTGCTCAGTGCAGAGACCCCACCCTGGCTGTTCTGCTTTTTCTTTCCACCAGACTACTTATTCTGTGAAATGGTCTGCTGCAGCACATCAGAGGATATCATCAGCATATTATTATGTTTTACAGTCCTATTATGAGTCACATGCACACATGCATGCAACAGCAAGCGAGTGTGAATGCCACAAAATGTCAAACAAGTTTTTTTATGTTGATTTTATGGAAAAATAAATAAATAAAGCAAAATATGTGATGCAAAACATGAAATCCTGCAGGAACAGAAATGGCTGAAACTGTTTGTGCAAATATACAAATATATTAATTCAACTGGTGGAGAAAAGCCGACGATTATCTTCTCTCACCTGTCCGTCACAGTGTGATGGATATTTAATGATTAAAGAAGTAATACACTGATTCAATAAAGCAAGGCAAGATTAAACTGGTCTCTGTTGGTTTATTCGAAGGGAAGCAGATGTGAAGCTAGAGGAGGAAGCAGAGACTCTCCTCAGATGGAGAGATAGAGCTCTGACTGGGCAAAGCTCAGTACATACATTTATGCAGCAACTCCCAATACACACACTCTCCCTTGGAACTATCCCACCCCTACATAAAGAACTTTCTCACACACAAACATTTGGAGGAAAAAATAACTTGAGTTCATCAAGGCCATTCACTGTTAGGTTAATATATCTTTGGATCTTCTCAAAACAACAGTCCTCCCCGTCATGCCATACGGAGGCATTGTCAACTCATTCTTATCTCTCATGACCTTCGTTTGGAACCTGTGAGGCTAAGAACAGACATATCTCAACATTTTTTACTCCACACAGAGTTCAAGACAGTTCATTACAGTTTTAGCGAGGCAGAGAAGAAGGTTATCACTTTTTTTATAAAGTACATGGCAGAACATTGATGGGGAAAGAAAAGAACCTAGAGTAACCTCTCCTCAGAGGAACCAGGCAGGCTAAACAACTCCATATGCCATAATGGAATGAGAGAACCGTCCTAGAGGAATCACACTCCTGCATTCAAAATGCATACAGAGAAGATGAAGCATCAAAAAGAATGTATAATTATCCACAAAGTTTCCCCTTATGACACCCCGCCTTTAACCAACAGGCACCAAAGGGAGCATTAGAGCAAATAACCAGCGTTTGGATGGTGGGAGGAAGCTGGAGTACCCGGAGAGAACCCAATCATATACATGGAGAACATGTAAACTCTATGCAGAATGAGCTTGGATTTAAAGCACTGCCTCGCTGTTCAGCCATCAAGTCATCTCTCAAAGGTTCGACTCCTACTAGATAGGTTCATTATGCACCAAATGAGTGTTTGATTGTCTGATTACTGAAATAAACCACCTTTTCCATTATGTTTTTATATATTAAGAAGCACCTGCCTTTGATGGTGTCCTTGAGAGACTTTGGGCTTTCAAGCTTGGTTCTAAGTTCCTCTCCTTCATAGATCTCTTGGTTTTTAAACTACTGTATTCTAGATTTCATTAAATAAATTTGATGTCCTTCAGTTTAAACTCCAATATCAAGCAAACCAAGAAGCATGACTAGAATAAAAGTAAATATGTCTGACAGCAGTGGTTTCAAAATCTCCAAAACTTTTTAATTCCAACAGGAAACAGCAAAACATCAGAAAAGGGAACAATTTTTAAAGGATTTTAAGTGTGGGAGTATTTAGGGAGATTTATAGGAAAACAAAAAGCTACAAGGGTGCAGATGAAGAGGAGCTGGAGGAGCATTTTCTAACTTTTTAAACTGGAAAACTTGAACTGTTCATAAAAAAGCCACTAGTGCCGTAAAAACTCAAAAAAACAACAACAACAACAACAAAAAAAACTGCATCGGCTCAGAATGACTTTCAGAAATCTTTATCTGTAAATACAGCTCACTGTGAAAACCTCCATAAGTATGCGCATCTAAAGAAACGGGCAACAGTGGAAAACTGTGTCCCCTGCAGTGCAGAAAGAGTACAGTTCAACACCCGGCGCCTCTGATGGGAATCAGGGCTACAGATGCTGACAGCTAAAAACCTGCTACAACAGCTGGAGCCCCACATCAGGAGAGCATGGGTCAAATATCCTTTAGAAAAACCTGCAGCAGATTCTTATTTCTGAATCTGTCACATTTTCTTTTGGATTTTTCTTTCTTCGCTGGCTGTTTGGCCTAAGAAGCTGTGTTGCATTTGTCATTCTGGCTCTTATGGCTGCATGCAAAGGGAATAATCACCATGTGGTGAGCAGTAGATAAAGCCACAAACTTTAAAACAAAACTCTTAATAAAGTTTTCCATTTTAAACAACTTATAGATTTCTGCAGATAATCTTTGCTTCTGTTGTTTTTGGAATGCGTTCTAAAGCGGGTTGAGATAGAGACCCAACTATTTGGTTTTAGCAAACTTGATTCATTACTTAAAACACTTGATTCTCGGAGTTCCCGGGAAAACCATTAATGCAGCAGATTGATGAGCGTTCGTAACAGTTTCCAATGGGTTTCTGATGGATCGAATGCTTTCCGACGCAGGCTGCAGACTAACACCTCAGTGTTTTCCAGCTGTTTATTTTTTTGACCTCACCTAACCGTCAGTTTATCCTGCAGTTTTATAATCCCCTCCCCGCCAAAAATGACCAGTAAAACCTACGATTTCATTTAAATCCAGGGGCGGGGAGTGCAAATTATTAGTAAATTTATATATTTGTTCGAGTTGCATGAGTGGGAGACCCCTCACCCACTTCGTTGAAGTTTGGTGATTTAAAGGAAACTGCACAACCACATTTTTCACACTTAGATCACTGCTGCATCTCTGCATCACACTCTCTCTCTCGCAGCTGATATAAATAAAAGCTTTCATGACAAGTCAAACAGTAGAGCCAACTTCAGGGCAAGAGACACACGGCTGGCAGTGGGTCCTTAGAGTCGCTCCGACAGGGATCCAAAAGAACCGGCTATCGCATCGGGATCGGACTTGGAATCGAATCTACAGCTCAACAGGCACTCAGAGGAGCTCCATCAGGATGGCTGCTGTGATGAGAAGGGTGGTCTGCATCTTCATGTGGCTGTCTGTGTGTCAGGTCAGCGGAGCGTTCATCCCTAATGAGCTGAACAGAACCCTGCAGAACCTCATGCAGCACTATGTGAGTACCAACAGCGTCGCTGGAAATCAACCTGCTAGTTGATGCTCTGGGGTAGACTGAGTCTTTGGGGGTCTTCATGTCTCTCCTGTTTCCTGATGTCTCACCACAAACACTCAGACAGACATGCGCAAACACGTATGCCGGCGTGGGTTTAAAGGCCATCCTGCTGTTCTGACTCACTAGCTGCTTATTTTAACTCCTTTTTTAAAGTTTGTTTCTTTAACAATCGCTTCATGTTGCACATCTGTCCTTGAATCCAGCTAAATTATTTTCCCTTTAAACCTTTACAAATATAAAGAGAATCTGATATTTAAAAGCCTGTTCAGGACACTATGACTATCAGGCTGCAGATCTGCTCATTACCCAGAGATTGAGCAGCTCTGCAGCATTTGCAGACATCCTTTAAAACTTCAACAGTTTGTTATTTGGTTTGAAAAGCTGAGCAGCATGTGAACCAGAACATTACTGGAAGCTTGGATTCCCTTGTAACAGTGAATGCATCATTAAGGCCTGATTGAGTCTGTTTTGTTCTATCAATTAAACTTTAATTAACATTTACACCATTTAAATAATATTTGTGTTTTTCCTCCTTTTTGCAGAAAATAAATAACCAGGATTTCTTCAACCAAAAGCCTGTGTTTCCCCGGGAACCGCTGAAAGGCAATGCTGAGGTAAATTACAAATCCTTAAGGATCATAATGGTTCTGAGGGAATTTTACCCCCACTAGTGGTACTAAGGGTTATCTCAACAAACATAACAACAGATTTTTTTCTCTTTATCAGAGGCCATGTTTACTAATATGTGTCTAAAATGGTTTTCAAAGTAAACTTATTAGATTAAAATATCATATTAACAGATAATGCTCACATTTCTCACTATCTGGTATAATTAATAATTTAATAATATTTGTATTCTCATGTTTATGTTCCACAATTAGTTAACATCATTATGCTGTAACTCCTGTTTCTTAAATGTATTGTATAAAGATGAAATACGTATTTGATTATAATACTTTATAAGTTCTTTAGAAACAAAAGCTCCATAAAACTTTTTTGAGACTTTTTTGGGCAGCAAAACAAAGCATTCTTATAGGTGAAATGAATAAAGAAGTTATCCTGATACTATCTGACTTCATATCAATAGATTGAAAACATCCAGAAGGAGATATAGCCTTTTATTTAAAGAAATGATAAAAACAAATGAGCGTTTTAGGGGTTAATTCAGTCTAAAATGTCGAATTTCTAAAGGTTTAAAAGTATTTTAATAAAAAAGAAGCCTAAATAGAGTTTTAATCCTTGCGTGTTTCCTACATTCCAATGACACTTCTTTGAGAACAACATTATATTCATTTATCTAAGACATCTGTCCATAATTTAAGCTGTAGTTTATATGTACAAATTTTAAATGTAGTGTAATCTACTCTATATCTAGTAACACTGATTAGTTAGAAAGCAGTGAAAAGGTTATTGGCCCTAAAACAATTTAAGAAATAAGACTAAAATCACAAAATGAACAAGTTTATTCAAAAGTTATAGTCACAGGGAAATTATTCATTTACATAAAATAGTAAGATTTCCAAGCTCTATTAAAAACAGACCAGAGGTTTCCATCCTAGCATAATGCTAAGCTAGGCTAACTACCTGAGCTAATGTGTTTGATAGAAGCTAGATTTAAAGGAAATTAATGTAAAAGTGGGGATCCTAGACGCTTTTAGTAAATAAATATTCCAAATATAAGTGTGTCTATTTAAATCTAAGTAAATTAGGCGACGGTGGAGTCTTCACAGCTGTTTTAAGCTAGCTGTGAAGCTAGCTTGTTCAGCCGTTAGCTGGTGTTTTCCTCCAGTTTCTGTCTATCAAAACATGAACAAAAAATCTCCACTTTATCAGACAGGATCTTTCAGTGAGGTTATTGTGGTTTGTCTCCTTTTATTGTTTATTTTTTCTAAAATCCGTTTGCAACCATTTTCAGATTCTACTAAAAACTAGTACTTTCGCTCTGCCAAACAGTGACACAAATATGCTGCATAGAAAGTTTCAAGAGTCGCTTTGAAAACAGTGTCAGAGTTTAGCTCTTCATGACACCCAGCTGGTGCTTTTCTTATGAAGAATTGTGTGGTTTTCATGGTGAGATGGGTATCACTTTCAGCGCTTAAATCTCCAGCCGAATAAATAAACATTTTTGACACCAGATTGTCTTCATTGTGACAGATAAAACTAATTCAGTCAATTAATACTTTAAAAGAACAAAAACTTGGCTAAATAGAGCCAAATGACAGAATAATTTAGGAGATATTTATCTTTAAACATGGAAATTATCTTTCTAGTTGAGTTTATCTTTAGAGTCATTGTAGCATATTTAGACATGTTGTCACTGCAGATTCAACATAGGGCAGTTTTTAGCATATCTTCATGACCGCCTCATTTGCACAGCCCCCATGGGTTCCCCATTCACTTTTTCCTTACAGCAAAATGTCCCGTCCCAGAGACCCCAGTGATTCATCTCAAAAGGCAACCAATGCATTAAGTTTTTATCCACTACGTATGCACTATACTTTTTTAAACAAACCTTTGATTTTAAACTCACGCTAACAATAGGTGTGACCCTCCCACCACCACCGGGCCCCTGAAAGGGTTTTTTTGACCAAATGAAACTCAAAGGTCTAGTATCCAGACGAACTTCACACCTGTCAGCAAAACTGGAATATGAAATTCATGTTTAAGAGTGAGTGGCATTCCCCTTTAGGTCCCACACTACACTTAGTTTAACTTTTGTGTGGGAAACCACAGAGTTTTTCCATTCTGCAAAAAAAGGCTTTTGCACCTCCAGGCTGGTAAAGGTTTGTCAAACCAAACCAGCTTTTCTTATTTGCACTCATTGAATTTCAGTAACTTATTCAATATTAGCTTCTAATAATATGAAAATCACATGGATTTAAAGTAAAAAAAAAAATTGTTCTTATTTAAAACTATTAAATATGAATTAACTGAGTCTATCATTGTGTTGTTGTTTTTTTTTTGCAGTTAAAGATGGTTTACATGTATGGCGTTTTGGAGGAATATGAGAAGCTGCTTGGACACATGCTAAAGCAGTTACCCACTCCAAGTCCCCAGTTGGCAACTTCAGGCACCCGCACCGCCTCGCTTTCCGCTTCTGATGAAATCCGCTCCAATCTGATGAAGGTTTTAAGCAAAATGCAAGAATTAAAGAGGAATAATTATAAGGAGCAGGCGGCCCTTCTGGAACAACTGAGGAAACTTGAAGACATTGAGGTATGGACGCTGTTTAGTTGCAAGATGTTTGATGTAAAATGTGCCGCTTTTAGTGTTAAAAGGATTTTTAAAGCTGTTTGAAAGCTTGGAAATAACATCATGGGGAGCTCTTTGATATCATTGGGGACTGAAATAAATCACAATTAGGGTTGAGGACGACTGTTTTTTATTTATAACTGGGCCCTTTAAAAGTTTTCTTAAAGTTATTCAAGTTTTAAAAGGTCTTTAGATTAGAAGGGTCGATACTGGAGCATGTTTAAGGCTCAGTTTGGATGAATCTGACTGATCAACATCAATATCCTGTCTTCCTTCTCCAGGTGGGCAACTTTAAGGTCCAGAGCAAAGCTCTGTCGGAGCTGACGTGGATTTACGAAGAAGCCAGCTCGCTGGCGGATGACAAGAGAAGAAGGAGACGGCGGAGGCGGCAAACGAGAATCAGGTTACACCAGCAAGCCTGAAAGACAAGGGAAAGGGCAACAACAGCAATGCAAAAAAAAAAAAACACCAGTGAAATAAGGATGTCAAATTCAACCGCCGCCAAAAAAGAACTATTTAAACTGAAATGTGCCTTTTTTAAGATTTTATAAGAGTATTCTTTTACAAACATTTATACCAACTAATCAGTGAAATGGACTTTTGAAATATTTTAAAAAGGGGATTTTATAACTATAACTTTTACTTGAAACTGGATCTTGTGAGGATCAATATAAGAAATATTGCCTGGAAATACTTGATTTATTATTCGTGATTCACAGCAGAGGATACAATACTGAGAAGATCAGCTACATGATAAACACCAGTTTGGATCAGAGCTGGTAGTTCCAGTCATCGCTCCTTAAAGTGAATGTTCTTCTTCCTGAACTCAGATTAGACAGGAGTAGAGAGGTGGGAGGGGTCTGATGGAGAGCAATTGGT
This sequence comes from Cyprinodon brontotheroides, assembly GCA_018398635.1. Lineage (NCBI taxonomy): Eukaryota > Metazoa > Chordata > Actinopteri > Cyprinodontiformes > Cyprinodontidae > Cyprinodon > Cyprinodon brontotheroides. The sequence goes on along the minus strand of JAGKQL010000030.1, from coordinate 16,469,503 downwards.
CTACAGACACTTCAGACCTAATTGGAAAAAAAACTGAGTTCAAACCAAGTTTTATTTATTTCATCCTTAGATTTATTTCTTTTATTGAGATTAAATTAACTTTGTGTGAAAAACCTGCTTTGAATGAAGAACTGATGATGATGATGTTTACAGTACGAAATACACCAAAGTTTATCATCATGTAGATTACTTTTTTAATTCTCTAACCTTCAAGCGCTTGAGGAACAACTGTAATTGCAGTGGAGGAACTGCAGTAGTCTGGGATTTCATCATTTTGCTGACATGTTTTATTTTATTTTGGTATTTATTCTGTAATTGTTTAACTTAATATTAAATTCTGCTGTTATGATTGCTGATTATTTATTATTATTTATTGATTGCCACTTTCTGACAGATTAGTATTGAATAAACAGAATGCACCTCACTTTGACATGTTGTCTTCATTTCCTGGGGTTTTATACTTCTGATTGAATCTAAGATGCTGCTTTTGTGGAGATTATTATTGATCTTAACCACAAATGGTCTAAATATGGCCCCTAGCTCCTGTTCTGTCACCTTTCACGGGGTAAACAGTAAGTAAATCTACTGGAAAGGTAGGAAAGAGACGCCAAGATTATGGGATTCCTTATAGTTCTGTATTAAGGCTCCTTTTCCTGCCTTCTGCCAGCAGTATTCAGTCTTCACCAATCACAGTGAACGCACCTCATCTTCAGCTAAAGTGTCCTTCTTAGTTAAACAACTCAGAGAGAGAGTCATTCATTAGGACTTCGGGTTCTGATCATTTCAGGGTTGGGATGTCCTCAAACATCACTGAAGTAGTAATAGCTTTCTTTTTTATGTTCCATAGTTCCTGGACATGTCTGATAGTCCTATAAAACAGCAATATATTAAGAAATTTAAAGCCATTTCTAAGGCTTTGCGGATTAGTGATGTCAAAACCTGACTGGAGAACAAAACAACAAGGTATACCCTTTCCAGGATTGAGTGGCCTACCAAAGTTCTTCGAATAGCTCATTAACAGTATATGACTATGTTGACGGTAATAGCAGAAAGTGCGGTACTGAGGACCTGTGGACCACAGGCTGATGGTTGGTGCGCTCCACCCGACTCAGATGATGAAGCATTTCTGTGGTCTGATGTTATCTTTGTCTTGCATCATGGTGGGGGAATTCTGCCCCGCCTTCGCTCCAACGCTGCTTCGGCTCATTGAGGACACTTGTTTCTGATATTTCCCCTGATGAGTTCTTGCTTGGATCTGCACCTTCACTGGGCTGTTGCTCAGACATTCTTCACTTCTAGGAAAGATGGCTATACTTTTGGCTCTAAAATAATGTACGATGCTGAGGAGTTTATGTATTGATTACTTGATGATTGAAAGGGTGAGTCTGCAAAATAGGCCCAAAACATCATCCCTCCATCACTGTGCTTGATCTTTGGAATAAGGTGTTATAGCTAAAATTGTAAAATGTTGCATTTAAAGAATAAACATGTCTTAAAGGTAGTGTGTAATAATTACAGGGATTTACTGACATAACGGTATACATAATATATATATATATATATATATATATATATATATACTGCTTATATATGTGTGTGTGTGTGTGTTTGTTATTTATTATCACCTATGAATTGAAAGTCTTATTCTTTACGTTTTCCTTACTTTAGAAATTTCTATTAAATTAAATAGGAGCAAGTTTACATTTGTAAAGGCAGACATCTTTGCGCTACTGCAGAGCAGAGCTGACAAACTAGTGACTGTAGCGATCGCCATTATGCTCAAATTGGAAATTGGCCTACACGTTCTACACAGACTAATAAAATACTATTTATACAACTATATATGTAAACTAGAGGTACACTGGACATGACCAGCAACCGCCCGGTTATTATGAAAACCAACCCTAACCCTGAAATAGTGGGACGTTTCACCTGGACAACAGAAGTACAACAGACGACGCACCTGAGCTCGGGCAGGAGCAGCGGGGACTCAGAATATCAGGAGAGAGAGGTCCAGAACAGGGACAAACCGGCCACTGCTGGCTCAAGAAGAGAGCTGAGAATAACAGCGGCAGCTTGGAGAGGCCTGCCGGGGTACATCGCTGACGGCCCTGAAGAGACTACAGCTAACCATGCAGGATCAAAGGAGAACAGAGGAAGATCGGATTTGTTTGCCGTACCGAGAGAGGTCCGAAAAGCAGGGTAGAGTGACTGTGGCTTACCATGAGGAGGACGGCATGACATCGAGGGAGTGGCCATGAAGATACCTCAGGAAGAGATGACGGCAGACAAAGGCTAGCTTCTAGGCACTAAATGTTGGAGTTGGACAGAGGACCACTGAGGATAACAGAAGCCTTCAGATGGAGTGAGCGGCAGAGCATGATGAGAGAAGGAGCAGCTGGTCGGTGTCTGCGCTGGAGGTAGGACACGAAAAGGTGGCTTTGTGTGAATGTCTGCCCTAATCACTAAATAGGGCACTACTATAGTGGTTACGCCATTTTTAATGAGTGTCCGAAAGTGTAGTGGATGAAAAATTCGTTGACTCAGAATTTCCCACAATGAAAAGTAGTGATCAGCTACCCACTGTAGGGCAGTAACAGTGGCGAAAAATAAAGATGGCGTATGCACCGTTCAAGGCAGCAGAGTAACGTGACCAATGTGGAAATCATCTGCCCGAACATTCAGTTAACTGAGTTCACTCTGAAGTCCACTCTATAGTCCCCGGTCTATATAGTGAGTGAGGGATTTAAAAGGTAGGGTGGACGTTCGGACACAGGCAGTATTTCTTGGGCCAAAATAAAAATGCTTTTGCAAAAGCCACTCACAAACCTCTTCCCCGCTTTTACCTTTGTCAACAATATTTTCTGTTTTCCACTTTGATTTATAAAAGCTTTTCTCCGCGGCATAATTCAATAAAGCAGCGGTCAATTCATGATACTTTCTCATCTCCTGATTTGTATAATTGTCAATGTACCAGACACAACAGAATTAAAGAATTTATGGATTTGACGCTGCGAACTAATGAAAATATACGTCGTCTGGAAGCCATGTTGTACCATGATGGTCTCTGTATTGCTGGAGGGCAGAGACAGTGTGGTGGGGGCGGCTCATGTTGCTGCAGTCTGCAGTCTGACCAGTAGATGTCGCTGAAAATGACACATTGTTACATTGAGGTTCATTCTGATGCGACAAAACACTTTAAAATAAGTATAAAACAAAAAAGTGCCTTCCAAAGCCATACTTGTTCAGTCTACTCTGACGGATTAATCAAGTCCTAAAAAACCTGCAGCTGAGCAGCACTGGTGACTCTTTCCCATCACATTATTTCTATTTTAGTTTGTGCAAAACATTAGTGTGGAAATATTGTTTTTCTAACCACTGATAAACCTAAAGTTAATACTCTGATCTCAGAACCAAACACTGAAAGAAATGCACTCTCTTTTTCAAATAACTGTATATTTTTAATTTAAAGTTTTTAATCTGAAGATTTTTTTTTGCATGTTCTGTCTTAAAATATGCAAAAGATGCATAAATGAACTACTATCCTGCTGTTTCTTTTTTTACGAAGAAAGATTTCTTTGAACAACCAAACTCAAACTGCGACTGTGAGCTTCAGGCAGTCAAAGCTTCTGCTGCAGCTTCAACAGGCTGGATGGACCCCAGCCCTCCAACCCACAGCAGCGATGTCACTTCCTGTTACATCACTTCTCATAAACGCGTAGCCGTTTCTTACAGTAATTGCTGCTTTACCCACAATGCACTGCAGGCGCTATGTGTGTTTGTGTGTGAAGCTGTGACTTCTAAGAACCCGAGCTGTGCTTTCCCACCGCAGCTCAGTCTGTTTGTGTGGTCAATGAAAAACCTCAGCGGCATCTCTTAGCAGAGGAGCCTGAATTTCAAACAGAAACTGAATTTGGCACAAAGCAAGAAGAAGAATGATGGAGCTCCTCAAGGCTCTGTCTTCCAGCCTCTGTAATTCCCCCATCCGCTTCTTTTTGGTTTCCTTAAATAGCTGTTTGCATCGCTTATTTATAAAAAGGGTTGATGTATTAGAAGAAATCCTCCATTTCAGCTACAAACTGCAGATTTCTTCTTTCAGGTGCTCCTCCTATATTTCCTAATTTTCATCCAAAATGTGCATTTTATTTTGCATTATGTTCCTTTTTACCATTTCATAATACGTTAAAATATTCTTCAAATGTCTTGAATGTATGTTATTTGCATTTAATATATAGTAATGAAACAAAACAAAAAGTAATGCATAATTGTGATATAGAAGTAAAATCTGATAAAATAACTTGATACTTCAGGAGACATTTTGACTCTATTCACCAAAGCTAAAATTTATTTTTCAAAGATATTTGTTTGCTACATTTGCTTTTTGCTACATTTAAATTTGCAAAATGCTATTTATTTCTTAAAGTCTGTAAAACTTGAGTGACTGGCAAATGCCGGTTAGCAACTGACATAAAGCGATTCCCAACTAGCATAAACCGGTTCCCAACTGGCATAAGCCGGTTCCCAACTAGCATAAACCGGTTCCCAACTGGCATAAGCCGGTTCCCAACGGGCATGAAGTGGTTCCCAACTGGCATAAGCTGGTTCACAACTGGAATAAAGCGGTCCCCAACTGGCATAAACCGGTTCCCAACTGGCATAAACCGGTTCCCAGCTGGCATAAACCGGTTCCCAGCTGGCATAAGCCGGTTCCCAACGGGAATAAACCGGTTCCCAACTGACATATACCAAATGCCACTTTTGGCTATAGGTGCTGCTGCAAACCTTTGCTGATTAATTCAGGGGATCCAACCAAAACATGGAGCACAAACAAATAAAATAAACCAACCAGGAATTCTGTGTGCTTCACCAAATGTTCAAGAATGTGTTGCTCTCAGGAGTTCAAAGAGTTCTAGGCTGACACCAAGACAAAACTTTCCATACTACTGAATATTCCAGTGCCATCTGATAGTGGCATTAAATCAATGTTTTCATGTATGGTAACAACTTGATCCCAGAGAAGGATCAGTGGATGATGAGGTAAAATAGGCACAAAGGTCAACAACTACCTGCAGGCTATAACGTTGCTGTTAGTGCATCTGCTTCCAAACCTTACAAGACGAACCAGGAAGCCAACTGTGGAGCACTGTGGAGATGTTCTCTTGACTAATGCAGGGCTCTAGCGGGCTACCAGTTAATGAAACCTAGTTTGTCTATGGGACTTAAAAAAAAAAAAATCTCCCTGTGGTTCATGGGTCTTTGGTAAAACCCATAAACCACAATGGAAAATGTGTCAAACAAGTGACTTTGATGCTGAATGATGGCATGCAACCTGCTGAAAAATAAATAAAATAAATGAATAAATAAAAATGGGAAATTAAATCATCCACTGGAAAAAACGTCTCTGGAACCAAAGAAGAGATCAAATACAAGTAATGAACTGATCTTTTCAGAGACATCATCATGGTCATCAGCAGAACAGGAAGTGCAGAGAGATGACCTTTAGATAGAACTAAATTTTGTATCTCTAAACCAGGAAACCAACCGGTAGTATTATCATCATTTGGTGTAATGCAAGGAAAGTACCTGAGTCTAGTAATAAATATTTAATTCATCTATCTTTATATTTGTGAACTGTACATTTTTTGATTTCTACACTCTCTTCTCTATACTTACTATTAAAAAAAGAAAAAAACCTATCCAGTTCTTTTTTCCTCTCTGATGTGCCTCTTTAAGAAAGGTAAACCAGTATAACTTAATCTTTAAAAGCAATTTGGATGGACCCAACTTAAAGTAAGAAATTCAGATAGACCAGTGCAACCAGATCAACCAGTTAGTCTTCAGGGCAGGGCGGTGGAAACTAGTGCAGTTTTAACTGCAGTTGGATGGAGAATGTGAATCAAACAGATGAATCATGCCACAGATTTTCAACCATAAATCTAGACTTTAACTAGGCCGATCTCTGATGCAAACCATCTCTCTGTAGCTCTGGCTGTTTCTTTAAATCTGGTAGCCTGAACGAAGCTAATCCCATTTTAAACTCTTTTGTAGTCTTCATTTACTTCTGTGCTTGAGCGTAAAATCAGATAACTAACTCATTAGCAGGGCTTTGTAGAACCACTTCCACCATTTGCCTAAGATTGAAACTGCCCTGATTCAGAGCCACAGTCTGGAAGCACCTGGCCTTTTAGATTCTCCTCCTTTAAAACATAAATGTTTACTTTATGTTTTTCTATAAAGAACGACACCCATTTCGGTGAGGCAGCATTTGATCTCAAACTATGTGGAAAAAATAAAAATAATGTAATCTAGGGCTGAAATAATTAATGGGGTTAATGATGATTAATCAATTATTTAAATAATCATCAACTAATTTAGCGATCTATTTATTATTAACTGTAGTATACAGACTTTCGAATGACATTAGCTGAAGAGGAACCCACTCACAGCTGAAATTAGGTAAAGTTGTAAAAATGTTATACATATTTGGCATTTTAGATAGAACTCCACCTTTTTATCAGTGAATATCTTCAATCCAGATCTCCTCAACTGAAATAGTTTTAGCTTTAAATTCAGTATAAAATCTTCTTAAATGCATTTTTTACTATCTGATTAATAAATAATAATTTGCAAAAGTAGTTGGCAGATTAATCAACTAGCAAAATAATCATTAGTCACAGCCCCAATGTAATCATTGCCTTTATGCTAAAGTTTGATGATTTTCCTTAATATAAGGTAATGTGGTTATATATGTATCTTTAATAAAAAAACAAAACAAAACTATTTTCATTAGTAAAACTTAAAAAATAAGCCAATTTGTCTCATTAAGCTATTTTTAACCAAAATAAGGTTTTAGAAAAGGCCTTAAAGTAAAACTAAAATAGAAACAAGAAAAACAAACAACTGAACCTAGTGGCTGTGGCACAGAGCACCACCTTATGAATAAACCCGACCCATTTCTGTGAGGAGCTTGATGACAGTTCACTGACTGAAACCATCCAGAGCCGTTTTTTTGGTTATGGAGAGCGGAAAGTTCTGGATAATTTGCTGATGGCCTCGTTTGGACCTGTTCTGCAGGGTTTCTCCACACAAGCACAAGATCTCATGACATAGGAGGTTTCTCACTTTTGCTTACAAAGCGTTGAAAGCGTCAGACTAGGCTCTTAAAGGTGTTTCTGTGTCGATACCAACCTCACACTTAGGTGATTGAATCCATCGCGAGAAGTGTGGACTAATGTTGTCATTTCACAACAGAAATTCAGATCAGCAGATGCGTTTTTGGTAATCGTACCGTTGGAAAGAGGATCTTATACAGGTTTTACCAGAAACGGGTCGCCGTCACTCCGTTTCCATAATGGTGAAACATTTGAAAAACATCCTGACGGAAATTTCAACATATAATTGTTCACATTCAGTTATTGATGCTAAAAAAAGTTTAACTATTTCTGAGGGATAAATAAAGGGAAAATAGAATGCTGCAATGATAAGATTCTGAAAGAAGCATCCAAATAGCCAGAAATGTTGCAGTGGAGACCATGCAGCACAGTTTATGTGGAAGCAATGCAGACAACATTCCAGGAAAACAGAGCTGGAAGTGATTCCTACTGAGACACTGCGTCCTAAACTCAATCCAAATCATCCCAGTAAACCCAGCATGGCTTCACTAAGACCGGGGAAAGGAAAGTGATGAGAGGCTGCAGAGTGACTAGAGCAAAAACAGCCAATTATCTCAGCATCTGCTGAGATGTTAGAGGAGCAACCGTGTTTTAAAATAAGTATCCATACCCTTTAAACTGTGTGTGAACAGCAGTTTAGAGATTTAGCCACACATTCTGATTGGATTTAGTCCAGACTTTGACTAGGCCGTTCTAACACCCCTAACACCATCAGTGACCCCTCACACCCCCACCATGGACTGTTCATCCTGCTGTCCTCTGGGAAGAGGCTTTGAAGCATCTGATGCAGGCCCAGCCGATTCCAGAACACCTTTGAATGTTCCCCACTGCTGAATGTTGTATGAAATGGGGTTTAAAAAAAAAAGTGCTGAATGTTGAAAACTGTAAATCATACACCAGTCTTATGTTTAAATTTGCTCACTGCTGCACTTTAAAAGTGGAAATGTCTTGAGAGTTGTACTGAATGAAATATCTTTTTGTATACACTCTGTGTGTACAAAATGACAATAAACCCAATTTCTGCCATAAAACGTTCCATCCTGCTTGGGCTCCATGTTCAGCATCATTGTCCTGCTTGAAGGTGAATCTTGGCTTCAGTCTCATGTCTTTTCCAAACTCCGACAGATTTTCTGCCTGGATTTGGCTCCATCCACCTTTCCATCATGTCTGTCCCCGCTGAATAAAACCACCTGCATTTTGGCCAAAAAGTCCAGTTTCGTTCTGTTCTCATGTTTGCGGTGTCTCAGTCGTGCCTTCTGGCCACTGTCCCCTAATGACCAGAGTCACCATGGGCATCTCAGCTCCATCTCTCATTAATTTGTTTAGTTGGAAGGTCTCATCTTGGATATTTCCAGTTGGTTCCTCCTCTTTTTGTTTATGCCTTGACAGATGTGATGTTCTTATAGCCTAATACTGCTTTAAACTCCTTCATGCTTTAATTCCTGACCCGTCTGCTGTTCCTCTAACGTCTCCATGACATTTCCTCCCCTAAAGCTCTGAGGTGTCACAGAGCAGCTGGATTTGTCCTGAGATCATTCACACTGGTGGACTCTGTCTGGACATTAGCAATCAGGCGTCTTTAAAGACAAATGGTTGCACACAGAGAAAACGGGAGTGAATACTTTTGCACACCACACTTTTCCGTTTCACTCCCCATCCTGGAAGCTTTAATAATTGAAAACGACTTCAAACTTGGAAACAAAGTCCAGTGGGTTGTTTTTAATTTTCTTTTTTTTTTTAATGACTATGACCTGGATGACTGGGAATCTTCACCAGCATATTGCATTCCATTTTTGTATCTTCAATTCAATTTAGGATGTAGACAACAAAAACTTGTTCCCAACAGCTTAAGACTGAAGTCTATTATTTGTTGATAATCATCGCACCCCCAGCCCCTGTAGAGAAGAGTGGAGGACCTCGCCTAATCAGCCAGACTGGCTATTCCTGACATTTTGAATTGAAAAAGCTTCCTGGATGGGAAGCGAAATGTCTTCAAACTTGTAAACAATGTCCAGTGGATTGTTTTTCATTTCCTTTTTTCACTCTGGTCTTTCTAATAAAATATAGTCATGTTTGTGCATGAATTGGGAGAAAAGATCAGGGGGTTGTGAAAACTTTTGCGAGAATTAGGGAGTCCTACATTTTTGGTACTGGTTCTCTGGGTATTTAATCATGTTTGCCAACATAAATCAAAGTAACATCACAATGACAAAGTTCAACATTTCTTAAGTGTTTAACAGGGTGCAGTTATTTTCCCAGGTCAAAAGTCAGGGGTGTCTTTTTTCCACCCTTCCTTCTCCAATGTTCATCAAGCGTCCCTGTCTGTGCTGAAGAAAAGAATCCCCACAGCATCCTACGGCCACCACCATGTTTAGCAGTGGGAGAGTGTTTTTTGTGTCTCTGCTTCTGTCTCCTTGAACCCCAGTCGGCCTCAGCAGATGGCCGCTCACACTGAGCCTGGTTCTGCTGGAGGTTTCTTCCTGTTCAAAAGGAGTTTTTCCTCTCCACTGTCGCTACAAGCATGCTTGGTGTGAGGGATTGCATTTGAGTCAATGAGTCGATGCAATCAACTGGTTTTCCTTGGATAGAAAGCTTTGAATCAATCTGTAAAGTGCCTTGAGATGGCATGTGTTGTGAATTGGTGCCATATATATAAACTGAATTGAATTAAGTGGTCGTTTTCTTTTAAACCAGTCAACTTTGGTTTCTGCTGACCTGAAAACTCATTTCCGCTTTTAAAGCCTAATCAACGCTCTGCCTTTCTATTGTGGCATCAGAGTAAAGTCGATCATTACTGCAGTAAAAGTTGTTTCTTCAAAGTACAGAAACTTCAACAATATGAGTCTCTGTGGATTTAAAAATGATAACCCCAAAAGTCTAACTGACAAACGAACTAACTAACTAACTAACTAACTAACTAACTAACTAACTAATAACTGTAGAATGCATTGAAATTGGTGGTTAAGTTGTAAAAAAGTGGGAAAAAGAGGCCTGCATTTATCCACTGTAGTGGAAAAAAAAAGTATTTAAATCTCATTAAGAAAAAACAATTGTTTGTTGGGCAGCAGCGTCGCCTAAATGAAAGCAGAGTTTCACAGGGATGAGCTGACGATCTGAAACTGAGAATGAGGCAGCGTACGCAGCAAACACAGAGGAAATCAGCCTGATCGAGACTTTAAAATAGCCTCTCAAGGCGGTAATCGGGCCGCCTGGTAGCTGATAGTGAAAGGGGGTCCAGGGTGATGATTGGGGGTCTCTGCAGGGCTCTGATGGAAACCCTGACAACACAACTGGAGTCAACTTTTACCCCCACGTCTGTGTCTGTGGTGGCTCTCAGAGCGGCTGTTTGCTGTGTAGGTTTCAGTGTGAGTCAGCTTGTTGCAGATGCAGCACGACACAGAACGAAAAAAAAAGGTTTCTGCATGTCTGAGAGGACTGAACTCTGCATGGCTGCAGACGGTTCAGGAGCCTCTGACAATCACTGGTTCTGCCTTTACCCAGTTTAAATTTGAACTGGCTGGTATTAGCAGGAAACCACAAACAAGATGGTTTGACTGACAGCTTGGCAAGACCGTCTCACACTTATATGGACGCTCAAAGCAGCCATGTCCTCTCCTAAATGACACCTGTGGAGGAAAGTAAAAGAAAATTTGGGAACGACTGAGAGGATCCTGCAGAAAAATCTCAGAGAAAACGCACAAATCGGATAATTTAGAAGCAGTAAAATTTCAAATATAAACTTAAATTCACTGTAATGAGTCAAAGAAAGAGAAAGAATTCTCTGGCACTCTTATCAGGGCTAAAAGAGGCGCAGTCATCACAGCTCAGTCTAAAAATGGCCCTGCATACAGGACGCTGAAGTGACTCCAGTTAAATGAGACGTCAGGATGTTAACAAGGCCCCAGCAAACTGTTGTTGCCACCAGTGCAGAGCTTACTTGGCATCAGCTGAACTAAAAGGGACTGGGTGCTTACAGGTTTTAAAGAGCTGCAACATGCAATGACAATACATAACTTTGGATTTGTCTTGTTTGTGCAACAAAGTAAACCTTTTCTGGTGAAGATTCTCAGTTATTCAGGTCACAGTCATTCCAAAAAAGCTAAAAACAGCAGGAAGCCCACTCAAACAGACAGATTGGTATCAAACCGCTAATTCCTGATAAGAATGTTGAAAAAATTTAACTTAGAAACAGAAATACTTCAGAAGAGCACCGGATATGACGACAAAAATAACCATTATTAGCACTTGTGAACATCCAGGCTATGAATGGAGGCACAAAAAAGGAAGATCAACTAACCACAGAAGAGTTTTCGTTGAATCATGTTTTTTTTTTTCTCTCTATCTTTAAGGAACTAAAAACAACCGTCAGGGTTTCACAGCTATAAATGACCATATGCCTGAAGCGCTCAATTCACACTGAGCTTCTCTATGATGGGATGTTATTCATCCTCTTTTTATTTTTGCATGTGTTCTCAGAATGACCCGGTGCCATCATTATGCATAAAAGGACCCAAACGGGTCGCGATCTTTTAAGGAATGCATGTCAGAGTAAAGTTACCTAAATTCAAGTCCAAATGTTAAACTGGACCAAAAAGACAGGGTTTCCACTGTTAGCTGGAAAAGAAAAGCATGCAGCTGCTGCGTGGCCTAGTCAAAGTCCAGCACTGAATCTAACTGGAATGCTGGGATGGGGCCTGTGCAGGGACAAACAATGCTTGCAAATCCTGCAAAAGATTAATCAATTAATTAATGACACAATGAATTATGTAAGTTAGTATCAATCTTACAAAACTATTAGAAAATGATTTTTTATGTGTAGAAAAAAATAAAAAAAGATGATTCAGCTTCTTGCTAACAGCAGCTTCTCCCAAAGAGTTTCATGGTTTCGGTGAAAACGCTGATGATGAGAGAAGGCAACACCTCGCTGTGTTTAAAGATGCACTCACTCACTGGGCTCATTAACATATGTGAAACACACTGTGGCATTTCCATGAAGTTATGTGTTGTTTCCTCTTGCAAAGGAAGCTCTGAGCAGGTTGACAGCAACCACACACACACACACACACACGCACACCGCACACCCTACACACACACACACACACACACACACACACACCACACCACACACACACACACACACACACACACACACACACACACACACACACACACACACACACACACACACACCACCTACACACACTGACAGCTATGATCTCTTTCAATTATATTTGTTTCTGCAAGCAGAAGCTGAAAAAAGGGAAGCAAATTTTAATTAAATGCATAAATTCTCTCTGCATCTTTTTGTGTCTTTCAGCAGAATAAAGACATTCGCAAACATGCTGCAGCTTCACGCCAAACTTCCACGCTGATATTCCTGCTGGCTTCTCATCACATCAGCCATATTTATTCATTACTTACATCGATTCATTGCATTTTTTTTTACTTTAACATTATTTCCCTCTGCAGTTTGATCAACGAACTAACTAATTATTATGAGCATGTGGTTTAAAACATTTTCATGCTGAGAGGTCGTTCATAAAACTGTTGCAGTTATTTTACCTTCCAGCAGGTGTCACTGCAGGGCAGCTCTGACTGAACCATGCACATCTGAATCCCATTGAAGAAACTCTGAGGTGTTTTAGAGGAGAGACAGCAAAGATCTGCTCACATCATAGAGTTAAAAGATCCAGAAGAGAAACTCTTCTAATAGAGAGAGTCATCTGGTTAAATATTGCAATATTCTGCTGTACTATTATGATAATGATAAAAGTGGCAATAAAAAAAACTATTTGGGGTCTTTCTTAGGTAACTAAAACTTCATCAGGACACCAGAGATATAAAGAAGTATGACGGTAACCGCTTTTATTCAGATTCTTCCAATTTATCCTGAAAAAACAGTGAACATTAAAAGAAAAAGAAAAAAAAATTACAACAATTGAAACATTTTTTAAAACATTTTAAAACATGAATTGTTATCTATGGTTTAGACCAGCGGTCCCCAACTTTTTTTCTCACAACTAATCGGTTATACCGGCCTTTTTAAAAGTTTGGGGGATAAATACGTTCAAATAAAATGATACAACTGGCATAAATCAAATACAAACGGCATAAAAATAAAACTCACCATTATGTTGAATTAGTGGAGAGCCTGAGCTTGTTTCTCCCAAACAAGCCGCCTCATCTAGGCGTAATTGGAGACAAATGACACACGGTGTGTGCTCCATGTCCAGTCTGTCTCCAGTAAGCTTTGTTCTGGTCGCTGTAACTGCAGAAAATTCCGCTTCATAAAGATAGGATGGTATAGATAGGATGAGTCTAACTGAATTAACCTGTGTCAAGAGGCACAGATGCAACCGACCGATATAATTGGGAGAGAATACCCCAATTTTTTATATTTTTCAAAATAAAACTCACTCAGACTCTGATCGTCGATTAATTGTTTATATATATTTTTTTCTGTGCGGCCCGGAACCAAATGACCGACGGACTGGTACCAGTTCGCGGCCCAGTAATTGGGGACCGCTGGTTGACAATAAATCAAAATTGACATCATCTCTAGAGATTTTATGGCGATAAAAAATGGTAAAAATATGATGACAATAAGAAATGGAAATATCTTAAGAGCTGTACTGAATGACATTTCATTTTGTATACACCACGTATGTACAAAATTACAATAAAGTTTGTCTAAGTCTAAGTAATAAATAATACGATTGAGTGCCTCCTCTCATCCAGGCCCTCATTAATGCTTAGATTCGTCTCCTCTGCCTTTCTAGGAATGTTTATTTTGGTTTGTTGCATTAAAGAGAAGATTTGAGCCATTTGACAAACTGTATAAAAGAGCAAAGACTGACTGATAAAAACCAACTACATCCCTTTATCTACGGCTACATAGGTACAAAGTAGATTGTATTTCCTGTTAGTGATAAAGAGTTTTATGACCAGGTCATAAACTTTATATCTTTATTCAGCCCAAAGGGCTCATTATAAACCAATAGATCCAGTCTAAATTGAACTTAAGCAAATATAACTCTAAAAATTAGTTTTCTTTGATGCTTCAGTTCAAGTCTTTCGCTGCAATCAGACATACTTTGGAAATCTTAAGCTTCTGCTGACATCTAGTGGACTTCAGCAGCAACTGCAACTGGATTGATTCCAAACAGAAGTTACTAAAAGTAACTTTGAGATGGTGAATAATATTAAGGGTTGTAAATTATTCCATCCATCCATCCATTATCCTTACACCCAATTGGGGTCAACGAGGGGTGCTGGTGGTTAAAATTATTAATTTTATTAATCATTTTTTTAATTTTTCATCGACTAATTTGGTAATTGAATTGGTCCCTAGAATAATGGAGCACGGATTCCTAAAAAAGTAATTGGGACACAACTCTACAAAATACACAAATATTTTTCTGCTTTATCTGGGCCCCCAAGGGGATGGATTAAATGCAGTGAGATTAATAAAGCTCAATTAAAATAAAATAAAAAATTAAATGCATTCAGTTATGCCCTAAAAGGCAGAAAATTAAGCTGAAAATACAGAAAATCACATTCAGAGGAAAAACTGTTAGGAAAGGTAGTTTTAAATAAAAAGTTTTAAATAAAAGTTTTACTGTTTTAATGAAGTTAAAGAAACATTTTTAAAATGTCGAAAACTTTGACAGCAGCTTTAATGTTGTTCATTGTGATACGTTTAACATCCAGCTCTCCAGGTGCTTCTCTTCAACAGGAACAGGTAAGTTAAAAAACATCCCAAAATACGGTGATCCTAAAGAAAACTAGTTAAAGAGGAGGCTGCAGAAGACTGACTGGGTCGTATATGTTCCTCTCAGCAGGGCAAGAACCATAAACATACAAAGGTGGTTTATTTCAAAGTAGAGTGTGTTCTAGAATGGCCTAGTCAAAGTAGACTTGAAGACTTTGGCAAACTGAGTGGACTTAATTTAAACCCCAAACAGCGCTGCAGCTATAATAAAACAAAGTTACATTGTATGAAAAATGTAAAGTGTGAAGAGTTTTTCAAGTCAGTGTTTTAAAATTTGTTGTAAAAAGTTGTTTTTAACCTCTAAACTGGGAGTTAACATTGGCTTAGTGACCTTTTAGAATAAATAGAGATGCTTAGCTTTGCTAATAGTTAACTAAAGTATAACTTGAGGCTTAAGCCAGAAATTTTGGAGTTTACTTTCAATAATTTAGCCTAATTCCTAAACAAGCAAAAAAAAAAAAAAAAAAAAAAAAAAAGAATATCAGAATTAACATGTTGACTCACCTTTAAGTTCAGCTTTGATTTTTGGTGGGCTGCTTTTCCTCCAAGAGGTCAATTTCGCTGATAAATGGTTACACCAGGTACTACTTCTAGGGTATTGATGTTTCACTTTGACCCCTGGTGTATTGTGACTTTAGGGGAGGCAACATGTGTTACACCAAAATCCTGTGGTGTTGGAGTAAGGAGACAGCAGAGCCATGGAGGTAGGGTTAGGGTGAGATATCATGGCTTTGGGATGGACAGACCGGTGAGGAGAATCCGTAACAACACACGCTTGAGTCACAATACATGACGGGTCACAGAAAATGACACAACATTTTCCGTCTACATCTAATGTTTGTAGCGAACTCTGCTCTCCAGAGCGAGTAGATTGGTAACCCCGCCTCCTGCTCTCCTCTATCTTGTCTGCTGTCATGATTCATGCAGCTGTTATTTCATAGTAATGAAAAATGGAGAATGGAGAAGCAGATCATGACTTGTTTACAGTGAAAAGAAGGACTGGGTTATTTTTGACTTTTGCTGTCGCCTTTTTGGAAACACAGGAAGGAGCAATCAGCTAAGTAGTGATTTGAAAAATCTTTAATTCCTGTTGAGACAGCTTGAAATGTCAGCTGAGCACATTTTCAATATGAAAAGAAAAGGGGGAGAAAGAAAACATAGATAGGAAAACAACAAGAAAAGGGTCAAGAAGAGAGGGACAAAACGTAGAACAAATAATGTATGTCTATTCCATTAAAATTTCTGTATCTGTATAATGGGTCTGTTTTATGTGTTTTCTTCTCAATTCAGTGGGCCCCATGCTTGCCTTTGCCCAGGGCCCCAAATTTCCTAAATCTGCCCCTGACCTTCAGATGGCTGCAGGGATTAAATCGCTTCTTTCTGACAAAAAAACAAAAGAATGGAAACAAGGTTTGGGTCGGTCCAAACCGTAGAGAGGTGGTTTCGCCATTTGACTCAAGAACATATAAGTTCCCGGAATCTGGGCCTAAAAGGTTTCGTTTGAGACCATTGGTTAGAAATCACCTTGTTACAGGTTAAATTTCTGTTTTTCCGTTTTTCAAGTGAATTGTTGAACCTCTGGCTGTCGTAAGGCTGGGATGTTAAGATTGAGGCCCTCTTTGGCCAATCTGAAGGTCACATCATGTTGCTGTGACCTCAAAATAACTCTGCACCATAATCATCTCCTGAACCTCTGTCCTCTAACCTGGTCCACAACGTTGAGATGCTTGTGCTCCCAGTTTATTTCATGTTTTTATGACAACACAAGCAGTGTAATAAAATATTTAGTTTCAATGAACATTCTATGATGGTACCAACTCCATGAGCAGATGAGAGCAACCTGTTCTGTTCTGAATCTTTGAAAAAGAATTCTGCAACCTGAATTTTCTTTCTCTCCTGAAATTGATTAAAAAAGACTTTAAAGATTATTTGAGAGGGATTGTAAAAATAAAAAATACCAGATTAGGACTCCTGTAACTAAATGCCTAATTTCAATGACATGTTTTAAACACTAGATGGCAGCAGAGTCTGGAGTTTTCTACTTGAACTTTTAAGTCGAACATCTCACTCTTTGTCAGAGAAACTTTGAGAAGATCCATCTAGGAAATCTGCAGTTCTGCGAAGGAGCATCGGGATGGTTGGAAAGGTCTCCAACAGGGAAGAGCGGACAGGCTGGCCTGAACCTGTGCGTGAGGCGTTCGGGTGATGAAGACAGACACTGGAAATAAACTGACCTCTGGCCTGACAAATCTGACACCCTCTGAGTTTTCCATGAACCCAGAGACCCCCGGCAGTAGATTGGTGTGCGCCTGCTGGGGGCTGCATTCAGCTATACAGGCAGACAGATGGACACAGAGGCAGGAACAGACTCTTTCCATGACTGGGTTTATATTTAGGGTTAGCAGAGGGTGAAACGTTTAACAGAGACTTGAAAAGCGGCTGGGGGGGTTCTGATCTGGTTAGCTTTGGACCAAACTCTTCTCTGTATCTGAATATATTGACCAGTTTATAACGAGAAACCTTTGATTTGAACAATTTTTGTTTTGTTTTTTAAGAAATGAGGTCAGCTTTTTGTTTTGGTGCTTTTACCAAGCATGAAAAGAAAGTTAAGTGGAAGGAAAAAGTTGAGGTAAAAAACAATCCACAAACTAAGTCATTTCAAACTTGTAAAAGACAAATTTGTTTATGCATATTGTCTGCAGTATGTGGACCAGCTGTATACAGATAAAATCTTTTTTTTAATATGTTAGATTGATTTTTTTCCAAAAAATTATATACTGTGATTACAATATAATACATGTGCAGTGTTATTTAATTAAATCACTGATTTAAGTTGATTTACTAAAGATATTGTAGGGTATTCATCCTATTTTTTCCTCCCACTCTTCTTTCTGCTCCTCTATTACCTCACTGTCAGTAAAACAGCATCCAACACACAGACACAGTGTGGTCAGCACGTCTCTATGGCAACACAAACTCGACACCGGCTCATAGTGATGAGCTGCACACCTGCTGCGCTGCTCTCTGTTTTCTCTTCATCATGTTCAGATCAAAAACCCCTCTGACATCACCTGCTCAGGTGTCAGACTGATGCATGCTGGGAGAGCCGCCCATCCATGCAGTCTGCCTCCGCTCACCTTCTGCTGTGACGCTCGGCCTTGATGTTTATTTAATGCAAGAGGCGAGGTTATCTAACGTTGTCAAATAAACACAAGGTCATGGAGTTTCAGTGATGTGAATTAAAGATTTGAAGTTTTTCAAACCAGACTTTTAGATTAAAGCTAAAATAAATTAAAAAAAGTAATTATTTATGCATTCATTTATACTTAATTCTAGATTCAAATGCAGAAAAGCTTTTAAAAATGTACAAAGAGTTAAGAATACAAAATGTTTTAGCAAAGTATCTGCTGATTAAGTGGAAAAAAAGCCTCCAATTGAGCTTAAAGCTGTAAAGAAAGGAATGGTCCCGGAAAAACTCTTCAAACTCTATCAGTCTAGTGTTGATTTTAAAATCAGATCTCAAAATTAAGAAAACTAGTTTATATTGCTGATTCTTCCTAAATGAAAACCAACATTTGTTCACATGTTTGGCCAAAAAGCGAACCTTCCTCCACATGTCTGCTGTTTTCTTCATGCCTTCTGGTCATCTGCAGGTTTAACCCCTAGAACCCTACCGGACCCACCGGCGGTCCAGCTGCTACGATGACCTCGTAATTTTACCACAAACCCCAGTATTGATGTAAAACATATTTGGCACAGTTTGGTGACATTTATGGATAAATGTGCCAAAATGGCCTCTCCGCCGCCCAAGAAATTTCTCACTAATAAAATAAATATGATTCATCTGATTGAGTCCAAATTTGGTATATTTTTACACAGACATTTAGATTTGAAAGTCTGTACTACTTTTTGTGCTATAAATAATATTTTTGGTAGTATTTTGCAATGTTTATTTCAAAGAAATTTTTGGCGAGGTTCAAAATGCAAAATATTTTGTATTTTGTCCCTAATATTTCAGGCAGGGTCAAAGCTACAATGGTGCTGACACCAGAAAACCATTCTATGACATCTTACCTTTACAGAGGTACCAAAAGTTTCTACTTAAATCTAATAGCTTTGAGGCTATAAGTGATTTACTTTTGTGTGTTTTTGTCAGGCAGAAATTTATTTATACCCCCTTAGGGTGTAAGAGGTTAATGTCCTTCTGTTGGACATTCCTTCATAAAGGACACATTGTGCGGCTCTTCCAGAGCAGCTGGGCTCCCTTGGCTGCTTCTCTCCATAGATCCTGTTTGGTCAGTTCAGATGGACGGCCTGATGTTTTGCTGGGTTTCTAGTTTGACCATAATTCTGTGATTTATTAACTGGTTGCACTGGTTTTCCTTCTGGGGGATCTGATGGATGAATTTTCTCATAAAGAGACAAAATCTGGCAAATGTTAAGGAACTCAAACACATCTAAAAGATTTATTCAAATGGAGACACAGATGATGTGAAAGTCTTCAGAGGTGACCATGTTCCAGCTGGATGTGTCAGACCTTTTGGTTTCAGACCTGCTGTCTTCATGGAGCACCATCTTCTAGACTGTGAGCTCCACCGGCCTGCTGTCAGTTCTGTCTCCCTCCCTGTGTGTCTGGAGCGAAGAGGAGACAGAAAAGAGCAAACATGCTCTGGAAAAAAGATCTAAACATCAGTAAAAAGTTCTTAAATTTAGTGTATATACTCTTAATTTGAGCAGGTAAATTAGACAATCTGCCAATGGAATGAGTATTTTTACTCTTAAAATGAGACAATTAGATAATATGCACTTGAAATACGACACTGCAATTGTGTTTTCTTATTTTAAGTGTAAAATTGTCTTGTTCCATTGGCAAAATGCACATATTTTATGAAAAATGATTTATCCTAGATTTTTATTTTTTTTTCCAGTGTGGAGAGCTGGGAGAAATCTGTGACTGCAAAGGAGATTGATCCCTGAAAAAAAAAGAAACCTGCCCTATTTCCAGGTATTAGCTGTAGTCTGATTTATTCATGTGTTTGGAAGCGGTTATTCCTTGTTTGTCCAGCCCAGTGGTTAGGGCATTGTGCCTTGGTATCCAGAGGTTCTCAGTTCAGGCCCCGCTCCCACAGCCTGCCACTCTGGGTCCCTTAGCAACGACCCTTAACCCCACACGGCTCCCCAGGTGCCGCACAATGGCAGCCCACTGCTCCCCCAATGGGATGGGTTAAATGCAGAGAGTTAAATTTGTTGCTCTGTACTTGTGAAAGTGTAATGACAATAAAAAAAAGCTGGAGGTGTGACTCTGAGCGGGATCATTTTTCTCTGATTCCCTCCATAGCTGCTCCTCCCCTGCATCCCCTCTCCATGTATGTCCTGTTCAGCTTTGCCATCTGGAGTTTTTTTCATGCTTGAATGTTCTCCTTTTAACTACCACCTCCTTCGCCTCACAGGTTCAGTTAATAAGGGATAAAACTAAAGGAGACAGCATCCAGATAGAAAAATAGATTCTTTTTCTGCGGAGAAAAGGTGTAAAAACCACAGTGCATGTACTGTGACATTTAGGCTGTGAGCAGACATTAACTTACACCCATCACTTCTGCAGGGGGTCGCACTTGATCGGGTTACAGCCATCGCAGCGTCCAGCTGAGCTCCGAACTGCATCCAGTTTAAAATAGACGTTCTGCAGGTTTATTTCTGTGAGCTGGAGGTAAAACTTTATCTGTCCTCAGACCTGCAGAACATCGGAGCGCTGATTCACCTTCATCATCAGCGCTGTGGCTTTAACTCTGGGAGGTTTTCCAGCTTCACCTGACTGAAGCTGAAGGTGTTCTGTATTTAACCCAGTCAGGCTGGTGAGTGGAGAGTCAGCAGCACTTTATTTACATCTGAACCATATCTAGATCAGGGTCTGGGCCACTACAGGTTCCCAGCAGATACTGGTTTGAAGGTAAACGAGTATTATATTTTATTTCTCAAGCTCTGGACATAAACAGACATCATCAGAAACAAACTTTCAATTCAGTTTATTTCTATAGCGCCAATTCACAAAATACGTCATCTCAAGGCACTTTACAGTTCATCAGATCATCCAGTCAAATTAACTCAAAGGAAAACCAGCTGATTGCATCGACTCATTGACTCACAGAGGCAATCCCTCACACTAAGCATGCTTGTAGCTTACAGTGGAGAGGAAAACTCCCTTTAACAGGAAGAAACCTCCAGCAGAACCACAGGCTCAGTGAGAGCTGCCATCTGCTGAGAGGCCCACTGGGGTTCAAGGAGACAGAAGCTAGAGATACAAAAAGCAACAATGATAAGAAAACAGCTGATAATCCTGTCTTTCTTATTGCTACTCTTCCATAAAGAGCAGATTTAGGGAGAGCAGCAATAATCACCTGCTGAACATGCTTTAAACTGAACCAGAACTTCCTCTCTGATATGTCAGCTGGTTTCCATGGTTTCCATGATGCTTTTTGCTCTCTGACAAACCTCCTGTATTAATAAGAAATAAGATATTCAAGCTTCTGGATGAGCTTATCTCCAACTAAAAGCAGCAGACAGCAGTGTCAAAAGTATTAATGTTCATCACTGAAGTAGAATTATAAATCCTACTGTTTAGAAACACTTCTGTGTGTCAAAAGTAATTAAAAAATTTTTTGAGAACAGATGCTTTACTGCAATACCCTATTAAAAGAACATGTTTCTACTATTCTGGATTTTAATTTACTTACACTTAATTTTCTCACTTTGTAACTAATGCTAACAGTGTCAGATTTAATGTTTCATCATCTTGAAAAATATTTTGGTATGCAACAAACAAGTTGTTTTTAGCACTGAGAAATTAATTATCTGGTTAAAACTAATTATTTAGATAGTTTTTATGTCTTTAAATACCAACAGACCATGATGAAAATAAGCTCAAATGAAACAAAACTAATTAGTCTATTTTTTTGAGAAATGAGTAAAACAATAGAGATAATTGCACAAAAAAAAAAAAAAGTAAATAAATAATTAGTCACAGAGTATAAAAAGCCAGAATTTCTACTTAAGAAATGTAATAAAGTATTTATACTTTGTTACTTCACCCCTCTGGCAGCAGCACACATGGTTCAACAAATGGCTACAGAAATGACTTATTTTCTTGTTTATTACACTAATAGAAGATCAAACTCATCCGAACAATCAGGAGCAGCAACAGAGACCAGCTGTAATCCTCAAGAGACCCGTCTTTCTGCATCGTTTAGATCTGTTCCTACACCTGAAACAGGTTGTGCTGGATTCCAGTCATCAGGATAAACTGGTATTGAACCAGTTAGTTGATTCAGGAATGCTGGAGAAGGGATACAGGCTGATGGTTTCAGGACAGATGGGTGTTTAGAGGAAGCTACCCTCGATAATGACAGACTTTCTCAGTCAATCCTTGCTTATAAAGTGGAAAATCTAGTTGGGGATTGTTTTTTCTAATTGCTGTCGAATCAACAACTAAGTTTGGAATAATCTATAAGCATTTAGTTGCTTTGTTTGTTTGTTTTTTTTAAACAAAGCAAGCAATTCAATTACATTATAAATCTTTGCATAAGCAGCCATCAGAGTGATTGTTGGGTTAAAGTTTTAAATGAATGTTAATCAGATGTTTTAGGTGGTGTTCCCAGGATTAGCTGACCTGGATTGGTACCGTTTCCCCCCGTCACTCAGCACGTGGATCCTCTTCAGTCACCTGTAGGTCTCACCCTGATTGGCTGACCCAGTCTAGAGGCCTTGGCACGGCTTTGTGTTGGAGATTAAAGTGAGATCTGAGATGCTGAATCATTTCCTCGTCCCTCTGATCTGTTTCTAACCCGATCCGCCCAGAAGGAACAAATATCACCCAAGATCCAGTTTAGAACATATTCTCTGGAATCACATTGGATCCCCGTTCTTCCTGGGACGGTAGCTGCTCAATTAAGGGCAGAATCCTGCTCTGCCCTTGAGCCAGGCAGCAGCTGCTCCAAGCTGCTAACCCAGGCAGCCTGTCGCTCTATAATTAGCAGCTGTGTCCTTCCTGCTAATCTCCTCCACAGCTGCTCCAATCGTATGGCTGGTCCTCGTTACCATGGTGAACTAATTAGCTCGTCAGTGACCGGTGGGAAACAATGAGAGGGTGAGATGGGGAGAAGTCAGAGGGGCGCAATCAGCAGGCAACTGTTGAACGAATACCAGGAGTAGTCCTATTTCCATGGACTGGAAACACAACAAACAGGTGGAGGAAGAATTTCTGGTCCAAGAGCAAAATAAGAGCTGGTTGGGGAAAATGTCAGTCTGCAGAAGAAGACTGAGGCGGAGGTTCACCTTCCAGCAGGAGATCCACTGTGAGACGGTGGATGGTTCAGATCCAGGCAGGTTCATGGGGTCGGATTGGTCTAGTCAAAGTCAAAGTCCAGACCTGGAAGGGAAGAGAAACGTCTTCAAACTTGGAAACAAAGTCCACTTTTCTGTTTTTTAACTTTTTGGGAAGAATCTTTACAGATATTTGGGCTTCTTTATAATTCAAATACATTTTCCAACCTCCAAACATCACAAGAAGTTTTAGTGTGAAATGATGAGAAAAAGCCAGGATGCTCTAATGTTTGATGACAGGGTGTCTTAGTGAGGAAGTTCAGCAAACGAACCTACCATGTTTGTTCCCAGCAAGGTGTCTGTGAAGCATCAGCATCAGGCTGCATGATGGAGTTTAAAGGAAACTTCTATTTTAATGTCTACATACGTCTTAATAAATACAGTTTAGCTGAAATATGCTCATGCCAGAATCCAGTCATTTAGTCGCACTAATTTTCTTTACAGATGGAAGGAAATTATTTTTAATCTGACTTCCTGTGGGTTTCCAGCACCTTCTGTCACGCTAATCTAAATAGAGCTATCAACATTCAGCACCCTGTTTATTTTATGACAGCAGTGTGATGTCAGACCCCCCCTCTGACAACTCTGCATCTATTATCACCTAAGAACCTGGGTTGTCATGGAAACCCAGCTTTATCCTCCCAGCGCTCTAAAACTCTTGCAAAGTTTCTGTTTTAAACACCTGGTATCACATGTAGAGGCATGATGATGAGAGTTGAAGAAAAGCGTTTTTTTTTTTTAAACGATCAATACATTTATTTCAGACCTCCACTGCAACCCCCCCTATTTAGGAGCCACTGCTTTGAGGTCCTGCCCTACATCCCCTTTATTGTGTTTTTTCTGTAAGTCTCTGTAAAAGAAACACTGAACATTTTAGGATTTACTTACCAACTGAATCTATATTTAAGTAAAAATATTACCTTTACTTATGCTTCCAGCTTCTTTTATTCTGCAGGAAAAAATTTGAACGTTATGACAGAGTATTAGGGCCAGGCTAGAGAATTTAAAAAAATGTTATTTTGAGAATAAGTAACGTTACAGGAAAACAGTTGTAATATTACGAGAACAAAGACGTAATATTTCAAGAATGAAGTCATCATACTACAAGCTATTTTAGAAAGAAAACTTCAAGCTCCGACCAGCAGATGACGGCCGACCAGTTCCACCAAATAGCAACCTGAATCCACTTTGATAAACTACCCAATTGGATGCTGAGGCTAAAAGATTTTCTCATTTGTCGAACCAGAGCCAAATTATAACTTCACATATTGGTCGACATTCCTCATTTTGTAAGTGTTGTCATAAAATACAACTTGTTTCTCGTAATTTTGTGACTATTCTTGTTGTGAACTTTATCTTGTAATATTACTTTATTCTGTGAGTTTTATTAATTTACTCTCATAATTTTACAACTTGGTTACTTTATTCATGTAGTTTTATGACTATTCTACGTTCTGCGACTTTATGCATGAAATTTCACGACTTTATTCCCACTATTGTTCGATTTTATTCACCGAAATAGAAGAAAAAATACTCCGTCGAAGAACGTAGACTACATTGACTTTGTTCTCATTTTTTTTTGACTTAATTCTTGTAGCTGTTTTTTTCTTGTAATTTTATTCATTCTCATGTTACGACTTTATTCTCGTAATTTTATGACTATTCTTGTTGTGACTTTATGCACGTAATTTTACGACTCTCTCGTAATTGTATGACTTAATTCTCGCAATGTTACAATTTTTTTTCGAAATAGGAGAAAAAAAAATACTCGAGATACGTAGAATGTAGACTACCTTGACTTTTTTAAAAATATTTTCTTTAAACAGAACACTGTTAAAAGTTTCTCCTTACTTACAGCTATGTCAAATGGCTAAAGGTTCATAGGTTAGCATAGATCGGTAAGAGGTAGGACTTTGTCATTTAAAATGAAACAACACTTTTTCAATTAATTACCAACAAAAATATCCGATACATAAAAATTGACAATTAAAGTGTTTTTATTAATAACTTTTTCACCACAATAAAATTTAACAAAGGCTCACTAGAAAAGTGTCCACTTCTGTGTTCTGTACAGCAGATAGTTAAACTGGCCGTGCAGTGGCACCACAGCCCATTGAATAACCCCCCGTGCCCAAAAATGTTTTATTGAAACACTTTTGCACAATATTTACAACTTTAAAACAATAAAAAAAAACAACAAAAAAAAAAACAATAAAACCCAGCTGGCAAATGACTAGCTGTGAAGGCTCCTCAACAGAAGTCAAATGGCTAATGAGCTAGTTGGCTAACAGGCTAAAACTGTTTTCACGTATCAGCAAAACATGTTATCTGAGTGCTACCAAGAGGTCAGTTAAAAAATAGTTCTCATTACAGGAAAAACAACAAAAACATGTTTCTTCATTGTCTTTTTGCCTGTTTATTACTGCCTAAATGTGACTGCTGGAGTGGCTAGCATTTAGCTACCTCTGTTAAGGAATGCACTTTGGTAGATTAAACCAAATGCCCTGGATGTTAATCATTAAAAAAGACAACAGTAATGCAATCTGAGGTACAAACATAATGAAAAACCCACATACTAACAGCTTATGTGAGAACTTCTGTGAAGAACTCAACTAGCTGCAGATAGCAGGAAAACCCTTCGCTATTTGCTACTAGCATTCAGTTAGCAGTAGGCTAGTGGTAGTTTCAATAGGAAAAACCGACATCAGTGCAGCAAACGGCTAGTGTTAGCTTCGCCCTGTCGTCAGAAAACGACAGTTGGCTGATATGTGTCTGTACATTGTGCTTCCATGTCTTGAACCCGCCCTCTTTGCTCCAACACACGCAAACATGTAACACTAATGTCAACGCAGAGAATTAAAAGCTACAATCCGTGGTCAAGTTGTTGGTCTCCTCTGCCGGATCTGTAAACATTGCAGAGGTCCACAGATGGTTTTTGCAAAATACGAAATATAGCGACAGAATGACAACTGTACTCTTGGCTAGCGCTAATGGCGTTTCATATGCAGTGGGAAGTCAGTTTGTAGCGTATACTGCATACGATTGTTTCAATGGAAGTTGGAGCTTGGATTTGGGAATGACATCACATGTGAATTGGGAGTTCTTAAGACCATTTCCCAGTCAACCCTCAGAAACTAATGTGGCCAATATTCTGGTGAAGATTCTCAGTCATCCAGGTCAGTCATTCCTAAAACAGGAAATTAAAAACAATTGAAGGAAGCCACCTATGTTAAGAAAGAAAATCCAACCTAAAACAGAGGGGATGGACTTTCAAAAACCCACAATCCAGCAATCGAGTTGATCCCTTCCCACTATCATTGCAGCCCCAGCCCATTTACAGGAGAGCGGAGGACCTCAACTATTCAGCCAGGCCAACAATCCCCTTTAACGACCCCCTTTCACACTGCAGCCTGAAGTGACCCAAATCCGATTTTTTGGCCCAAATGCGACCTAGATCTGATCTTTTTACAGCTTTCTGAACAACACATCCAATTTTTTTCCAATGCGACCCAGGCCACTTGGCTATGTGGTCCTGAACCCGATGCAAATTTGATCTTTTAAAATGCGACATGTGTCTGAACAGCCAGATCGCATTAATCCGACATGAACACCATTAATACCCGACAAAGGTCATTATTCTGGGTCTTGCTATGAAGAAGCGGCAAGAAAAACAACAACTATGGCAGACGACGATGCGGAGACCAGTATCTATGTTTAAGCATCTTGCAAAGATTTGGTTTTTATGGTTGGGAAAAAACTCGCTAGGTGCACTCCGGCACTAGCATCCATGTTTACTTCTGTAAACACAGAGCATGATGGCCTGTGACGCAATTGCGTCCTCTACTACGCATGCGGGACACTTGCGTTGTATGACTGCAGTTCACACAGGAGATCACATACTAGTCGCATATATTTGGAAATGTTAACGGCAACGCAAAAAAAATCGGGATTTCACAAAAAAAAATCAGAATTGAGCATAAATCATCCGTTTTAATTTGCATGTTTTCGAAACAAACAGGTTTTGCTGGGCTACTGTATAAAACCTTGAACTCAATGCTATTCCTGACATTTTGAATTAAAAAAGCTTCCTGGATGGGTGAAACGTCTTCAGACTTGGAAACAAAGTCCAGTGGATTTTTTTTTTTTAAATATTATGATTTTAATATTATTATTTTAATATTTTCTCACTCCGTTTTTAAATAGCCTTTTTAATGCTAACAGTTATTAGCGAGGTCACTCATCAATAGCAAAGACACAGTCTGATGAGGCTTATTCCCAAATCCAAAACTTTAGTGAAAAATGGAAAGCAACTTTTTGGCACCAAATGATGAAATAATTTATAATACAATAATGTTTAATCTGTAGTCAGCGCATCAAAAAAGACCTAGCAAATTTGCTAAATCATAGCATGAATTCCTGAATTTTACAAAGACAGTTAAATATGACGCAGATAAAACACCATCATGGAGAAAAACATTTTTTTGCTAATGTTCATTTAGAGAAGGACTTGGCATTGGTTCCCTAACCGGATTACGGTTAGGACTAAATTTTAGCAGTGAATTCGATGACATTGTAATGGTGCGTGTGTTGGGAGGGTGTGACATGGCGTTTAGATACTGAAGGCACAAAGTTACCACTCTCAGCACTCTGTCTCACAAAAGAAAAAAAAAATTGAAAAACACTAAACATACAATCAACTAAACTTATCAAAACAAAAACATTTTCTAGTTTTCCTCCTCCTGCACCTGGAGGGGCGGAGCTTCCCCTGAGATGGGCGGAGCATGTAGCATCTGCATCATGTTCGTCATCAGTTCCTCCTGTGCATCAACGCATTTGTCCTTTTTCTTCCTGTGTGCTACATTTCGTCGACAATCACAACCACTTTCAGCCAATCTTGGGAACATCGACCTCCTCCTCATCGTCACAGTCTTCATCCTCCACCTCCTCATGCGACTTTATCATCAGGGTGCGTTCAAGAACAGTTTTTGCGTGCTTTAATCGAACTGTGTGTGTAAGGGAACAAGCTTTGAGGAAACCTTTGAATATTGCACACTCACGTCCTGCAACAAACAGTCACACTCACACATTCAAGTATACAGTAAAAACTGCACATCACTGTAATTACATAGATTAGACTTTTAAATATTAAAATGAGACAAATAAATTAAATCTCCTAACCTATCGGCCCTTCTTGATCGCTCAGACCGATGCATACAGCTGATCACAAAGATCAGGGTTAAAGTTTGATCACAGATCTATTTCATTAATGCTCCGGTAGCCGATCTATGGAGCCGACCTGCCTGATCTGGACTTTTAGTTTCTTCATGTAAATTCAAATTCAGGCAGAACCAGAAACGAGCTAAAGGCCCCAAAACCAATGGGAACCAAGTTGTTATTGATAGCACATGTTTATCCAGTTATTTAAATATGAGAATTGCCAACACATTGCATCAGTATAAAATAAACTGGTGGGATTTGTATGGAATGCTATTTTAATCAAAAATGTAACCCTTTAAATAAAATATGCTGATTATATCACTGTGAGTCTGGTTTGGCTGGGGGTTTCTTTCCTTTTTAAAGGGGCGTTATCTTCACTGGTGGCTGCATGTTTGTCTAGAATAGGGGTTAGCTGCAACGTGAGCCGCTTAAAGCAACCAGATGAGTGTCTTTAATTTCCTTTAAATAAGGTTTCCTCTTTAAAGAGGTTTCTTTAATTGAAACCTTTTCATTCACTGGCATAAGAGGCTAAACTTAACTTTAGTGATTTAAAGCTGGGGTAGAAATAGGGAGCCTCTAGATGACAACAAACACGACCGTTTGATATTTGTATTTATAAACTAAGTCTGTCTAAAATATGCTGGTAAATAGAATAAAACAAATAAGGATATAAGGATTTTTTTGGCACCTAAAAAAATACTTTTCGAAAAACATGAATAAAGCTGTAAGATTAAATTTCAGATCTTATTTTATTCCAGTTACATCCAATATTCTCTGTGGGACTAAACTGGAGCAGCTTTAAAGTAAAAATCAGCAGACTTGGTATTTTCCTTAAAATTTAATTATGGAAAACAAAAGAAATTACATAAAAAAATATATCTATGGATAAAAAAAAGAGATGAAATGGCAACTTGGATCCTTTTAAATTTTTGGGGGGATTTTCTTTCTATTAAAAAGCATTTTGATTAAAAAGGCATTCCATACATGAGTCTGACTGTCTGAGCATAATAATCAGTTGATTTTTAACACAGATTTGCTTTAAACTTTGATTTACTGTCAGTTTTTTATTATTATTTTGCATTAGAAAGTCTCTATAATCAAAGGTCTGACAGCTGTCTAACCTCCAGGTTGGTAATTTTATACAATAGGAGCTGCATTATTTTCTATGTAGCAACAGATTTCATTTTTATGTTTGCTCACAATCTTTGTTAATTAAAAAACAATTTACCATAAAAATGAAGACTGTAATGTGTCTTTGACATCATTTAATTAGTAGATTTTAAAGGAATATACTTCATTGTTTTCTGTCTGATCTGACCAGATTTAATGAGACGCCTATCAGGCTGCTTCACCTGTTGTATTTCTATTCTAGGACTTTAAAGTAATGATACTTCATTGAACCAAAAACTAAAATCTTAATACAGTGTATTGAAAACTCCTTAAAATCTTTCAGTTCTTTAAGTTCTCCATTTTACAATGTTTGCTCATTTTCAATAAAAATGAGCAGTTTTCCAATTATAATCAAGCTTTTAATGGGATTAAATCAATCCCATTGGCCTTTGGTTAACCAGAGTTACTACAAAAAATTTAATTTTCAACGCTTTAGTCACTTATGTATAATGACTTGAGAACGTTCCTGCACTCTGACAGATGTCTTTTTCTTTTTGATTATCCTTAGAATTAAATGTTTCAGATCATCAAGACGTTCAATAAGATCCCAGAACAAGATAAGGTCAAAGGTCATGAATCAACAAGAGGACTGCGTCAAAATGACGTCAGCGGGAGAAGTTAAAAACCAAAACCGCTGCTGACCAAAAAGGACACAAAGGCCTAAAGCCTGTTTATTCTCAAATTATTTTGGTCAGATATGAATGTTTGAAGATCTGAAAATTTAATATAGGATAAAAAAAGAAAAACTCTGATTGGGCCAATTATAAAAGGTCCCATTTAAAATCCACATAAACATCTTTTCCTGCAGTTAATATTTAGCTTTCTAAAAACATGTTTTTTCACATTAAAACAGAAGCTGAATCTTCTGATTTTACTATACTTCAATTTTTTTTTGTCCTTCAGATCTTTCTTTTCTTTTTCCATTGGAGGCGGTTATTTTAACTCTTTGTAAACCACACTGATTTTCCCTTCTAACGCTCCTGCACCATCAGCCTGCTTGTTCCCATAAAATGTATTCATATTTGGTTTCACAGGGAGGGAACAGGCCGGTTCTTGTAAACACAACCAAACTCTGCAGGCGCTTCTTTCCTCCTTTAACTGCTCCTTAAACGGATGAACAAACACTAAACTATGGAAAGTAGAAACTTTTTGTCTGAGGATGACAAGGCCGGGCAGTGGAGAGCTGACACGCTATGGCTATAACGGCTAAGGCTAGCCAACAGACTGATAAAGAAGGCAAACGTTGAGCTAGCTACAGTTAGCCAACTCATTTATGTATGCTAGGCTAACTGCTAGCTAGTAACATCAAATATAGTCAGTAATTGTAAAGCTATACAACAATATATAGCCGTTTACCGACTCAATCGGTGCTAGTTAACAGTTAGCCAGCTAACAGGCACTATGCTAGCATGCTTACATGGCTAGCTAGTTAATACGATATAAAACGGGCTAGATAATTCTGTCAGCCAGCTAACGGGTAGCTGTTAAACAATCGGGGTTTAGGAAGTTTTGTTGCAGTGATTTGGATTTAATAACGATCATTTTCTAACAGTACGCCTAAAGTAAAATGAACCAAAAACCAGGTGTAGTTTTGAGATAAAACGACACTTGAATCGGTTCATAAAAAAGTGTAGATAGAAACTTGTAAGACTGCAGTCACTGAAATTATTTTTGGTGTAAAACGGATTTTATGACTCGGCTAAAAAGCTTGTTATAAAATATTCTAAAAAGGTTGTTCCCTCCATCAGCACCATGGTTTCATGTGTTTTCTTTGTGAGTTTGGAGCTACAGAGCAGAGCGATGCGTTACGATTGTCTTTTTGCTCAACTTCAAAACATCTCATCGGACATGATGAATCTGAGGCGTCTGAATGCATCCATGGTTCCTTGTGTCAGTAACACCCAGCATGGCCTCTGGTCTGTTAAATAATCCAACGTTAGGATGCCTCTGACTGCACTTCACTTGAACGCAGCCCAGCAAAGCAATAAATACCAGAATACGCTTCCAAACTGGATGGACCAGTTTAATTCAGGTCTAGCTTGTTGCTCGTGAACTCGGCTTTCACCCCACCACCCCTCTCAGTGGGGTGTAATCACTCTCAGCTGACCAGTTTGGGCAGAACCGTCCTCGGCTGGATGTTTCCGTTGGCGTCAGTGATGGCCGCCAAATTAGTCCTAGTCTTGGTAGAGGAGGTGGTGGTGGTAGAGGAGGTGGGCGCATGTTTGGAGAGGGAGGTGATGGCACCGTCGGTGGTGCCTCGCTTAGTAGAGGAGGGTTTGTCTCCAGCTGTGGTTCCAGATGGAGGTTTGGGAAGTCGCCTCCTGAGCCAGGAGTGGCGCAGCGCCTGGCTCGGTGTCATCCTGAGCGCCGGGTCCCATTCAAGACACTGTTTGAGGAAGTCCAGAAAAAGGGGGTCGTCGCAGCCCTTCAAAGCGGCGCTCCAGTCCTTGCTGCCCGGCGGTCCGCGTGTCTTTCCACGCCTCGAGCGTCCTCCGTTTAGGACTGTGGTGCCGTCAGGCATGGTGGTGACGGTGCAGTAACGCGGGTAGCCTTTAGATGACACAAAGTTCTTGGCTCGCTTGGCGCCATCTAGGACCTTCGGACTGGGCATGCCCAGTAGTTCGATGATGCAGGCCAGCTGGTCGGATTCGTCTTCACCCGGTAGCAGTGGGTAACCGGTCAGCAGCTCAGCCAGGATGCAGCCCAGGGACCACATGTCGATTGGCATCCCATACCTGGAACCTGCAGAGAATAAAGAAGCGTCCAAACCGTTATCTTTCAGGAAGAATTGGGTTTCATCACATTTCTTCAGCTCAGCCAAACATGTCCATCTATTTAGCAACTATTAGCAGGTCTTTACATTTAGAAAGAGTCACCTTTCAAGTTCCACCTTTTTTCCAGTACAAGTAAGAAGAGAACTATATATAATCGGCTCTTTTTGGCATCAGTAGTTGGCCTGACCCTGCAGGTAATTGTCTGGCATTAGAAGCAACCCGGATGCTGCAGTCAGTGACTTGGTTTTTAACTTTTTCCCCTTCAATCTAAAAACTTTAAAAAAGTTTTATGATACAGTAAGATTATAAGGAGGGAGTAAAATTGATAGTAGAATATGGAGACTGCAGGAGGAGGAGCTTAACTGGTTTATAACTTCCTCTAAACTGGAAAGGATTGAACAGTTAATTGGGTCCAGATTTGTTTTGAGTGAAAACCACACTGGTGCTGGACTGGATTCAGAAAGAAAGCCGCTCGTAAGCTACAGAATGAGGAGGAGTTGTTAACCTTCAGGCGCAGCAAACAGCATCATGACGAGCAAATAAGGAGACCGGTTAGGGAAAGAGAGGTGAGGTTTAAAGTAGGGATGAAAGAATGAATCGGATTAATTGTTATTAATCCACTATTGAAATAATCGTCAACTAATTTAGTAATTGATTAATCGTTCACTGGATTACAGAGACTGTAAAACATGTCTTTTACTGACAGAGCAGTAATTATACCAAGATTGTAAAAAAAAAAAAAAATTATATACATTTTTTTTTTCATTTAAGATCAAGAAAAATCTGTCAATATGCTGAATTCAAAACTCCTCAACTGGAAAAGTTTGAGTTTCACCTGGTTTACTTTCATAAAAAGTCTTCTTTAAAGACTTAATGACTTTAACATTATTAATCAAAAAAATAATTAGCAGATTGTTATTAGCAGCCCTAGTTTAAATAAAGATGGTGCTGGGACTGTTTCTTACCTAGAATCACCTCTGGCGCTCTGTAGAACCTGGACTGGATGTAAGTGTAAACCCTCTGGTGTTCGTAGCAGCTGGAGCCGAAGTCTATGACCTGCAGGAGAGCAAAGAATCCTGATTCTGTCTCTACAGGAGAAGAAAGCCGTTACCAAGGAGGGATTTTTCTCACCTTGATGCCGCTGCGTCCCTGCTGCTTGAGTAAAATGTTCTCGGGTTTGAGGTCGCAGTGGATGATGCGGTTCTTGTGCAGCGCGTCCAGACACTGGAGAATGGAGTGGGCGAACTTCCTGACCAGCGGGAGGCTGAAGCCCTGGAATTTGTTCTTCTTGATGAGCTCGTAGAGGTTCATGCTGAGCAGCTCGAAGGTCATACAGATGTGGTTCCGGAAGTTGAAGTGCTCCAGCATGTGGATGACGTTCATGTTCGACTCCTTGTCCTGCTTCCTCAGGTGCTCTAGGATGCGGATCTCCTCCGCAGCCTGCCGGTGGAAGCGCTTCTCGTTCCGGACCATCTTCAGAGCGACATGGGTCAGAGTTTTATGGTCGAAGGCTTTTACCACCTACAGGAGGAGGAACAAGATATGTAGATTAATCTTTAATCTGTTGGAGGAGACAGGGTTCAAACCAGAGGACGACTGAAACAGAACAGATGGCAACGATTCAGGTGTTCAGTCTGGAAAAATGAAGCACAGAAAAAAATACTGTTTAAACTAAACAAAAGTCAGAAACAATCTAGAAACCAGGGGATTAAAACTGAAGATCAAATCAAATCAAGTCCAACAGAAACCAAATATCAGACACATATATAGATCACAAAACCTTAGAGGTCACAGAGAATAATAACGATACTAATAATGATAACAGAAACAGGAAGAGAAACCAAAAAACCACAATGAACTGAAAAAAGAACCAAAAACCACTAAATAGATGAGAAACCTGCTCATTACTGGCGATTAGAGGAACCAGCGAGTTTATTTAGATGCGCTGTATTCAAAGAAATGTGGTTGTGTATTGAAATGCATATTTCAAAAGGTTCCCGGTCCAGATAGCTAACAAGCTAGCTGTTAACAGAAGTGTGGCTACTTTTATCGCGGCATGGTAGTTGTCTGCCCTCCCCCCGCATAGCCAAAGACACAGTGACCCTTTGGACTTATTGCTTTCCTTAATAATTAGGGAAAAAATACCGGAAAGAAATTGTAATTCAAATAATTTTTAGGCCATATCGCCCAGCCCTGCCAGCAACCGTTTGAAAAAAGGTTTAAGATGAAACTTGTTATTGATGATCAACTCATGAAGCTTTGATGTTTATTTATATGTAGATAATAGAGGAAGGAAGAAATTTAACAATCAAATGGTCATTTTAGCTTTTAGGGTTTGTTTAAGTTGTTGTTTTTAGTTTAAGGTTGTCGTGATGAATCAAAGATGAACGTTTTTATCCTCCACATGAAGCACTGCTATGACCAAGAAAACAAAAGAACCATTAGGAGAAGGAACCATGCTGGTCATCCTAGTGGACACAATTTAAACTGCTTCCTGTCACTGATCAGCGTAAGTAAACATCTGATTGATCAGAATAAAAAAGGTCATGAATGAGGAAAATCCTGGAACCGGTTCCGGTCGGTCCTACCTGTCCAAAGCTGCCTTTCCCGATCACCTTCAGGACCTCGTAGCGGTAAGCGATGTGGTCGTGTGGCACCTGGATGTAGGACCCCTGGTCGTCATCGTAGCCGCCGTTGTTAGCGCCACCCAGAACGCCCGACCTCTTCTTCGCGTTCTGGCCGACGAAATATACTGAGCAGAACCAAAGCAGAGAAGAAGGCTAATCAGTGAGGATTATCATCATCATCATCATCACCGCGTCATCATCATCATCACCGCGTCATCATCATCACTGATCATCTACCTTCAGGGAAGTTGAAGACCTCGTGATGTTCAAACGCAGACAGCTTGGACATGAACTGCTTCATGGCCATCTCGGGCGTCATGGGGATGGGCTTCATCTTGCTGTCCGCCGACTTGTTGGAGGTGGCGCTGCCCTGGCGGCCGTGGTGGGCGGAATCCGATGTGGAGGTCAGTCGGTCTGGGAGCGGCAGGCCTGGCCGGGCCGAGCCGAGCGGAGCCAGGCCGTTGGGCTGGGTGGTGAGGACCGAACGTTTGTTGGAGTTCTCCTCGTACAGCTGGGTGATCTGGATCTGGTGCTGGACGCCGTCCGACATGGCGGCCTTAGAACCTCCCTGAACAGAAAGACGGCTTCATCAGCATAAAGGAGAACCGGGATGAAAGAAAAAAAAAGAAAAAAAAGAAAAGACATTTCAGGTCAAAGTTCAATACAGATGATGGCTGTCACCATGGAGACCATCATGAAACTTTTTTTTTTTGGTAAAAGAAGATCCCAAACGTAAATCGGTTCCTTTTAATCCAGAAAAATGAGTTGATATTGGATCAGAACCATCTTCAGTTCGAGGGAACGATGTTGAATTAGATCCTATTAATGAGAAGATGTATTCAGCCTGCTGCTCAGAGTGGCTCCACGTTCCCGTGGCAACTAGCACACCTGGTTCCTTTCAGACGGCAGCGGAGGCTCGGTTCAAAGAGCCGCCGTTTCACAGTGAGATCAGGGCGATGGAGCCATCACTCCGACATACGGTAGAGCATAAAGTCCTGACTCCTCCCTCCCCTGATGATGCTCCATAATTAATACTACTGCTTCGCTGGTTAGAATGTCTTATTCCTTGAGTGAGATAAATTAAGACTTTTCTATTGTTCTGTGTTGTTTTCAGACAGATTTAACCAAATCAAGCCATTTCTGTGACGGGATGCAGGGAAGAAATGGTCCCAAGATTCAAGTAGAATTGTTCTCTTCTAAGTTCTCTAATGTAGAACGAACTTTCTTCGATTCCCAGGCTGAATATAATAAACAGGCAGCCTAGGATTGGGTTGTTAAATGTTATTGTTTCAGAGTTTTCAGCTGACATTGATGAAAGAGATTGTTGGATAGAAGGACGGTTGGACAGCAGTCTACCTGATCAGGTCTGAACCTTAGCTCTCCTCTACTGCTGTACTGGGTAGGGATCAGATCAGAGCTACAGGGAGGACATCCCAGGAACGTCCGGCTGCATGAGGGACATTTCTAAGGAGTGAGGGTCGGATCAGTACAGTGAAACAGGTCATTTATAGCATTTGTCTTGACTGAGTGTGTCCTTCAGAGACGCCTATAAACCAATCAGCTGTTTGAAGCTGGAGGCTATAATTAGCTGCAGCTGCAGCTGACTGTCCAGAACCCTCACTGGTTCACTTCCATTAGAGAACCAGAGCAGAGAGCGTCTAATGGACCCAACACTGTGTGCTTCTATCGGCCCTGATCCGGTGATAATCTGGTTTCTGACTTCCAGGAATCTGATCGAAGCTCCACCTGCTGCAGAAACACGTCTCCTCCCACAGGAAACTGACAGAACTGTTAGACCGAGACGTTTTATCCATGGCTGGACCTGAACGGGGTAGTCATGGTGATAAACGCACCGACTGGGATCATCGTTGGGTCAAAGGAGCTTCAGCACGTCCTGCTGCAGTTATTTAGCTCTTAGAAGCCAAGTAGAGAATGACGGCCTCAAACCGGTGATTGGTTGATTTAAAAAGCTGTTTGAGAACAGAGTCCATGTTTGGCCATCAGAGAGCCTGATCTCAGCCTGACAGGAGATCTGTGACCCGATTACAGCGGCTCTAACTGGAGGAACAAACCTGGGAAAGGAGCCAAAATCTGACTCAAAGTCATACAGTTTGAATTAGGGAGGATAATTATTGATTAATGAATGAATCTAAAGTTGATTGATCTTATCCATCGACTAACAATAGTTATTTTAATATGCTGAGCTGTAAAGAAATAGGACGTCATTAGATTTTAAGTATTTATAGTGTCAGCTGCATTAAATAAAGATTGAAAATACAAGAAATGTTCTCTTACAATTATTTGTAAGATAAAATAGGAACCCTTTTAGTTTCTGAATCAAAAAGATAAATAAAAGATATAAAACACTGACTTCCAATGAAGAGAGATGATAAACCCTCATTAGCAGATGGCGTACGTTGCTTTGTCATGATGTTGGTAACCTTAAATCTTTAGTTTGAATCCTAATTCGATTCTTTAACCTCAGAACATTTTTCGGTCCTTTACAGCGAATGTAAACATCTGTTCCTAACTGTGATTTATCACAAAGATTAAAAAGGAGGGAAGTTCAGAATGATGGACGCCGTCGTCCTGAACATCGGGATCTCTGCTGACAGAACCGGACCACAGGAGACCCCTTCTGTTAAGGTCAGTAAGGAGTCCATCTGTTGGATCTTACAGCTTTGAACCCCAACATGGCGCCACCTGGAGGAGGATCTAAACAGGAGGAAGGACCTTACTGGACCCAAACATTAAAGGTTTGACATCAGGAGGAAGATCAGAGCTGAGCAGAGTAGAGCTACAACTGCAGCTGTGGAAACACCATGAAGAAGCGGGCTGTGTGTGTCCGTACCGTCAGGGGGTTGTGGTTGTTGTTGCGCAGTGGCGGCAGGGCGACGGGCGATGTTGTCTGGGAGCCACTGTGACCAGGAGAGCAGACCGGCTCGCCCGATTTGCCTGGAGGACACAGAGAGAGAGGAGTTTCAGCTCCATGTTTCTGATCTTTGATGAAGATGTTTCAATCTTTGAGTTTCCCTCTGCAGCTCCCAGAGTCACTGAAGCGTAAATAACCCAGAACAATAAATCACTTCAACAGAACCTGTCTGACAAGAGGAAAGAAGCTGAACCTTTAAGAAATGTGATTGTATGACATTTAAGATCAAGTGAGAAACAAAGTGTTTCATCAGTCAGACTGGAGAGGCTCACCGAACATCAGTGGACCGCAGAGAGAACCATTAACTACTAACAGAGAAAAGATAAAACCCTGGAGCCCTACTGCCTTATCCAGGAGGTCACACAAGAACCCAGAATGTCTAAAGTACCACAAAGACCCACAAAGACCCGTCTCCTGTTGGTAAAGAGAAATCTTGATGATCTCCAGGACTTTATGAGAAAACATTCCCTGGACCGATCTGATGGAAGCAGGTTCTGCTCTCCTGCAGCAGCAGCTTTCAACCAGAAACTCATTGCTGCTTCTTTCCCTCCTGGATGCTGAGGAACCAGCAGCAGGTTTTCTGGTTTAGCTCCATCTGGCTCTGATGAGTAACAGCATGTTGACTTAACAGTATCTAGGGGTCAGAATGAACCTTAAAGCATCAGATCATCCATGTTGGATCCTGACTTAAACATCTTATTGAATTCTTTCTTTCTTTCTTGCTGAGGCGGATTCAGGAGCAGCTTTGCTCTGGACTGAATCGGTCTGCAGATCAACTCGGCCTAAAGACGGATGAAGGTTTTATTATAGCCTGCTAATCCCTCAGTACGCTGGCAGCCTCCCTTCTGCAGCTTCACCTCCTTTAAGAGAAGGGACGACAGCATGCAGAGGTCAGAGGTCACATGGATGAGACACAGCAGAGACCTGCAGAGCAGCCTGAGAAAGTCTTATCTCCTTCAGAGGAACTCTGGGAACCTAAAGTCTGTTTTTGGCTTTTCCTGTTGTTCCGACTGCTGCTTCCTGTCTTTCTCACCTTCATGGATCCAATGGGGACAGAAAACACTTCAGATAATCACTGAGCAGCAGGAGGAAGGAGCTGAGAAACTCCATGGATCACATGGACACTCAATTTTTAATGGCATCTTGGAGTTTATTTGTTTATCATTTACATCATAATTTAAATTGCCTGTTTAAATCTATTTAATCTATGTTTTTCCCTTTCAGTCAAAAGAAAAATAAATAAATAAAACCAGTTTAGTTTAATTAAAGCTACCAAGTGTTAATAATCTGTTAATTAAAGAAAGATCAATCTGATAAATATGAAGTGGAGCATTTTTATTCATCTGTGCAGATTATCAGGTAAAAGTGGAAATAAAGATCAGATGTATCAACGTCCCTCATTCTCTGCCTTATTGAGGGCAAACATGGTGGGAAACTAAACTAGAAATCAACCAATGCAGGTTTTTAATCCCGAGGCTGATTGTTTTCACATCAGTCTAAATAATCTCAGATAAGTGCTGCAGATTTTCTGGCCCAAATATCAAAAATATCTGTTGGTTGGTGTATTTGTCTACTTTTAGAGGTAACTTATCATTTATAATATTAAAAAAAACTAATCTTGAATATAAAAGATTGATTCCTTAAAGACATTTTTTCTGTTTTCTTCAGATGAAGTCCTTCAGATTTTAGATTAAAATCTGCATCTTGAACGAAGCAGATTATTGATTTAGAAGTTAACTGATGACAATTTCAGATTAAATGGTCAAAATCAGGAATTTGTTTCAAAAATGATTTGTGAATTTCTCAAAAACAAAGAAGAGTAAAGAAAGAGCAGGTTATAGGAGAGAAAAGGTTCATTCTGAGTTTGTTTCTCCAATCCCAGATGAATCCTGGGTAAAATTAACCAGGGCTGATGCGCAATGGTGAAGGACAGCAGGAGGTTTATCAGAACAGCCCAGAAAAAACAACAAAAAACAGACGACTGGAAGAACTGAACAGCATAGAGGCGGCTCCAGGACCCTCACAGGCCACCATCCATCTGCAGGATGAAGAACACAGATGGTTTCTGCCGGTTCCTCTAATACGAGCGCTTGCTGTAATCCTGCTAATGAGGGCGCCGCTCAGAGACTGGAGCCTCGGTCTGCGAGACAAAATCCAGACCCAACCGGACCGAGCTCGCCACTGAGGCGGCGGGGCGGATACACGAGGTAAAGCCTGCAGAGACGCTGCAGCTCAGAGAACAACACAGACTCTCCTGCTTTAGGATTCCCTCATCGCCTCATTTCACTACAGAGTTTCCTGCTGAAACGATCGGATCACTCAGCTCCTTTCTTTAATTGCTGCATCATCATTAAATATTAAAGGTTTACTGCTTTTGATTTCAATGGTTTTAATCTGGAGAAGCTGAAAACAAACAAGTTGAAAGAACCACAATCTGGGCCACAGGAAGCCAACAGGCCGCCTTCTCATTCAGACAGCTGAACCCTGTTGACAGGTCTCCACCGACCCAGAGGAACCGTTTCTAGGTCATCTCTAACGCTGAAGGGCTGTAGGTTAGAGATGAACAACCTGTTAATATTTAGCAGTCAGCTTTATTCATTGAACTCTTCACTCACAATCTAAAAAACCTGCTGAATACTGATAAAAATATAGATTAAAACCTTTTAATGCTGAATTCCTGCTTTCTTATCTTCATAATGACCACTTCATGGACCAGGAAGTACTTTTATTTTGATATCTCTACCAGGAACTATTTCGTAATGCTGCGGCTAACTTAGCTTCAAGATAAAGTTTCCTAAATGATAATAAACAGGTAATTCAGAGGAACATTTCTGCAGTCGTAATAATCCACCAACGTCACTGCATACCAGTAGAGCGTGGATCAGGGCGAGTCTGCAATCCAGGTGGCATCTCTGAGTAATGGGACAGAAAAATGGAGCTAAACTTTCCGACTGCTCCAGACGGCAGCTAATCAGCTGGATAAGATCTCAGAGATCTCATGATGAAGGAGTGGCAACAAGGAAATATAAGGCAGTAATGTGCTGAAGTAATAAAAATGGGTCATTGTGATTATAAGCCTGAGTTTAATCCAGATATTTAGTCTGATTTATGATGAGAAATAAAATCCTAACGGAGGAGGAAAAGGCTGACAGGCTTTAACCGAAGCTCAGATCTGCTCACTGGCTGTTAGATAAGAAGTAAACACCATCATTTTTCCTCCTAGTTCGATAAAAGCTGCTCAGATGGACAGAAAGTCGACAAGGAGCTCCCTGAGTAGGAAACAGTCGAGGTCATCACCTCCTGGATAAAGGATGGTGAGGAACCTCTTTAACAAAATCCTTCTAAATCTTAATCAAACGTCGACTCCTAAAGTCTTTGCCATGTTGAAACTTCAAGATTTCTATTTAAAATCATTAAAGAATATATTTTTGACCCAATCAGAGAGAAACTGGGTCACCAAAGGTCAGAAGGGAAGCTGCAGATTCCAGTCTGGGTTTCGTTACTGTTTTTGTTTTGTCTCTGATCTATTTCAAGGCATCCATGTTTCAGATTTGTTCTAGATGTTCGGACGACATAAACAACCCACAGGCCCGGGAGAGTAAATCACCAGAACAGCTAACAAAGCACATGATGATCAGATGGCTCCAGCACCTCCTGGCCGACAGAGGAGGAAAAGGAGCTTCCCAAGGTTCCAGCTGTAATACTCCTTTGCTAACTGTTTCAGGTCAGAATATTTTCTTTCGGTTTCCCTAAACTTTGCAGCAGCAGCAGAAACGTTGGGTTGATGCTCTGCTTCCTGAAACCAGAGCAGGGAGAAGGTCTCACAACACAAACCACAGTCAGCTGAGCTCTGATCGGTACTAAATTTACAAGCAGAGTTAAAAAAACTGCTTCCGAATGAAAATATTAAATACTATATGAGAGACAGAACCAGAACGTGGCCTTTATAGGCTTTATGGGGAAGCACGGTGGTGGCAGCTTGATGCTGAGTTGAGGTTTTTCTTCAACAGGGACAGAGAAGGTTGATGATGGAGCAAAATCCTGGAAGAAAAACTCCGAGGCTGATCGGTCCTGAACGTCCAGCCAACGATAGGATGGATTATTAGATTGAAGCGGAATGATTTGGCACAACGGCCTAGTCAAAGTCCAGAACTAAATTCAATAGAGAATCCTTGATATTTCCTAGAAACAGATCAGAGTCAGACGAACCCAGAAAGCTGCAGGCCAAAATTTTTATCTTTTTTATTTGTTTGTTTTTCAGACCTTCACCATGCCCTGCCTATTAGCCATTAACATTGTTCAATCTGAAACACTAAGGAGACGTAAAAAAATGACACCGATTGAAAATATTGATTACTGAGCCTTCTCTACTGAAAGTTAAACGTCTGCTTGAAGAAGGAGGATCGCAATAAAATTAACCATTTAAACAGGAAACTATCCAGCAGGTTTCAGGTCTGGATCTGGTTTTTCAGTTCCTATAGCAGATAAACAGAACAGCTGCAGGACATATGAGCAGCTCTGACATACGGTTACTGGTCCAACTGGAGAGACGTGACCCAAACTGGTTCTGATCAGAGATGGACTGGATTTAAAGGAGCCAACATTCATCAGAACGTTACCCCTAGATATCGCCATTCTGACCACGAACCCGGCACCGAGCTGGAAATGCCCGAGCGGCCAGTCGTGGCCTGAACACCATTCAGCGCATTAATGAGGAGGGATGTCTGATTCAGGTAATAAACCTTCAGAAATATAAGACTTCAGAGCTCTGCTGTCTGAGAGGCAGTGAACGCAGCACGCTTCTGGAGACAAAGGGTTTTCCTCAGCTGATGTAATTTTCCACTGAAGGAACAAGATCTAAACAAACCAAAACAAACCAGCAAGGCTGAGACTTTCTGAGTCTGAGATTATCTCAACTTCAAACCTCCAAATAATTAATAAACCTCCAGATAACAATGAATTTATTATTAATAACTTCATACATCAACTTAAGCTGAAAGCAGAGCAGAAACTGGGTTTTTCCTGAGCTGGTCTGACTGGTATTAGTCACTGTGTCAAAATCCAAACAATCTCCCTCCAGCGATGCTTCTCACTCAACTCAGTTTGTTTGTGTAAAACCTGGAGAAGAACGAAACAAGAAAGCAGCCCGCAGCAGAACCGGCTCCCGACCCGGTAAACAACTAGTTACAGAACACAGAGACGCCGCGTCAGAGAAACCTGCAGCAAACACACAGGGTCCGACAACCAAAGCCGGGCCCGGCTGGGCTCTGGTATTTAAACTCACGTAACCTGAAATGGGATCAGGCTGAGACAACAACAATTACAGGAACGACGGCGGGTGAAACATCCAAACAAACAGGACAGA
This sequence comes from Cyprinodon brontotheroides, assembly GCA_018398635.1. Lineage (NCBI taxonomy): Eukaryota > Metazoa > Chordata > Actinopteri > Cyprinodontiformes > Cyprinodontidae > Cyprinodon > Cyprinodon brontotheroides. The sequence goes on along the minus strand of JAGKQL010000030.1, from coordinate 16,426,099 downwards.
CGCAGAGTTAACAGCAGGGTCCTGCCGCCTCGTTCAAGGACTAATTCAAGAACATTCTTCAAGTTCTTCCACAACTTTACAGATGTCATAACAGAAAAAGAACGATTCACTTCTTCCACCTGTCAGACGGTTTCAGGAGGAAGGCAGCAGCCTTCTGACCAGCATCAGTATCAGCTGCTTTTTGCTTTAGGATACTAGTGTCTGTTAGAGCTACATCAAGATGGCAAGACATTAGCAACGGCTCTGGAACAACTGCTGCCTAGCCCGAATCAATAAATCATTTTATAAAAAACGTTTCTTCTCTCTGCATCTGTAAGAGCGAACGAGAAGTTTCAGAAAACCAAAAAACATAAAAACTAAACTAAACAAAAACTGGTTGAGAGAAACAGTAAAGTATGGTGGAGGAAGGCTGATGCTTGGGGCTCATTTTGTCAGCAATGAAAACCTCTGCATAGCAACGTGTTCAGGAGAAAAATGTAAGGCCGCATGTCAAATCCAGTAACGCCATGTCACACGAAGAAGAGACGATGCGCTGAGACAGAAAAAGGCTAAAAATACCTACAAACGCAGGTATCGTTTCCAAGACTGAAGATGTTTCAAACTCAATTCCCTTTAACCCTTTCAGAAACTTAGACAGGTATGGGGCAATGCAGGCAAACAAAGAAGCCAAATGGCCCCCATTCCAAAGGAGTGGACCCCTTCGTCTGTTTCAATTTGCACGTTTTCTAAACAAAAACTATTTTTTGATGGGCTACTGTATAAAAACTCAAACTCAACACTATTCCTGACATTTTGAATTGAAAAAGCTTCCTGGATGGGAAGCGAAACGTCTTCAAACTTGAAAACAAAGTCCAGTGGATTGTTTTTAAATATTCTTTTCTTTTTTTTGAATCCTCCATTTCCTTAAAGAGCAACACATTAAAAACCATTTCAACCATTTTTTAACAGTGTTTCCCTGATGAACCTAATCATCAATTTTTATTTTACTTAATTAGAATCAAAATCACGACTTTTTATTATTCCTTTTAAAAATGAACAGAACATCTCAGGATCAACAGAAGCACTAAAATTAGAAGTGGAACGATTTAAAGCTCCTGATCGGGCCCCTTGCAGTAAAGTATCTGAAAAGCAAAACTATTTAAAACATTTTCTTAAAAAGAGAAAAAGAGGAATTCAGGTTCAAAGCCGTCAAGAAGCAGACTTTAGGAGACGTAGACCAACAGTCTTAAAGAACACCAAACTCGATCAACCAGTCCAAGTCATCTGGGCAGTTTAAAACTGACTGTCCGTTAAGCTGACACTTTGTTTTTGCCAAAACATTTCCCCTGGATTCCCTTCGCCCAGATAGTTTTCTACAAGCAGCTAAAAATACATCCGACCCACTGGATTAGCTATGGCATTAGGGAGGCAGAGAGCTGCAGGTGTTCGTTTTATATTAACGTTTGACCCCGGCGCTCGCATGCCGTCATGTTTGGGTCATGTAGCTTTCAACAAGAAACTCCTGAGCCTCTGATTACAACACAAGATGTGTTGCTGAACTGATAGGCATGCAAAACAGAAAGTGGGGGGACTTTTTATTAAGTCAACAAGTCTGCAGACTAGCGGGACATCTGAGAGAGGCGGATTCTGAACAAATAATGATCAAGTGTACCTAAATACATCTGTTCTGGGCTCCAAAGTTGCTGAGCAAACTGGATCAGTTAGCTTATGTCTAATGATAAAATAAGCACACATATTAGCATTAGCAGGCTGACATTAAAAAAACATTATGTATCACTCTATATGATAATACTAGCTTAAAAGCTAGCGCTGAACAGCAAGCTACAAACACAACCTGATCCGTCCCGGAACCACAATCCGTGCCATCAGCTTAGATACAGATCTGGGTCACCCTCGATTTTATTTTGTACAAAAAAGACCTAAATTACGTCTTTCCCTCCCCAATGATAGTATACGCATACTAAAGTATAATTTGTTAAAGGTCAATAATGTAGTTCTTGAGAACATAAATGCCTTAAAATCCTGTTTTATCAGTCGGAAATGGGATCCTTCGCTGGTTCTGGGAGCTAACTTTTTTGGCTTTGGATTTAAACATAATTTATTTTTATTTTTTGAGTTTTATTTTTCCTTCTTTGTTAACATTATAGTATATAGTGCATAACCCAAAGAAAGAAACAACTAAAATGCAGATAAACATGGTTTAATTATATTTTGCCGGACTGCTCCGAGTATGTCTGATGATGACGTCAGAGAAGAAGTTTAACGGAGAAAATGTGTGTAAAAAAAAAAAAAATCAAAATAGTCTCAGAAAAGTCATAAAAAATCTTTTAAAGATGTGCATTAGCATTATTTAGCAAGTTAAGGATAGAAATAAGCAATATTATTACCACAATTACATTATTTATGAAAACTAGAGGTATATCTAGTTGTGCGAGCGCAGATGAGCTGATGGTACGGATCGAGCAATGACACAGTTGTTAGCTAAAACACCAACAGCAGCTACCATGCTAATCTTAGCATGTTAGCTTAGGCTAACACTATCATAAGCAAACCATACCTAACGTTGTGTGCTATGCTAACAGTAGCTGATACACCGCCATAAAATAAAATTATCATTCACACAGAGGCTAACTACCATAAACGAGACCTGGACTGGAGTTTATGAAGATAGTTTTTAGATTTCAAGCAGATTTTGTCCCAATAAATATCCAATCTAATGACTGCATTAATAAATAAATAAATTGAATAGATTGAATGGAAAATCTGAATGACTGTGGGGCAGTGATGCCTCCAGAAATGTTTTTGGGGTGGCATACTGAAACTAAAAGCCAGAATTACTGTTTTTCATCACAATGATTTTCTTTTTTTTTTATCACTGCTGCTTATCAAGGATGCACTTTAAAAAAAATGAAATAGTCTAGAGAGCTGTTCTTGACAAAATTTCTTTTTGTTTACACTCGTGTATATAAATTCTTTCTAAGTTTATTTCAATTAATCTCCCCTCAGAGATATCAAATGGATTTTAGTAAACTGAACAGCAGCTAGATAGGTTTAAGTTTAAGATGACTAATTTAGATGCATGAGTTTTTCAACTTTTGTGGTTTCTAAATTTGTCCAAGATTATTTTAATCTTGGTTTCATGGAGACCTGGTTGCTTGCACTGTGGTCTTGCAGCTACAAAGTCCAGGGTTCAAATCTAATCCCTGGGTCTGTCTGCCTGGGTGGGTTTAATCCAGCTTCCTCTAACAGTCCTGCATGAGCCCATCTAGGACTGTGTGACTGTTCTATCCTGTCTTTGTGTTGCTGTAGGACTGACCAGTTGGGTTCAAACATGGATGGACAGACAAATGGACTGAATTATAACTGCATTGACTTTAGATGGGCTGCAGATGATCGAGTTAAAACTTTAAAATGAACCAGAGATGCCTGATAATCAGGAAACATGATTTATCAGATGCTAATGCAGAAAAAATCAACAGGACAGCATCTCCTGACCCTCCATCTTTGTTATCATTTGGGTTCAATTTTTAAACAGAAAATGTACATCTGCTGTGGACAGCAAAGACCATCAAGTTGGTAAAATGTTATTATAGCTTCAACTGTTTAACTGCATCCAATATAACAGATATTCTATCTGATTAAACATTTTTTTTGTACTATTGCAATAATGAGTTTGCTTTGCTGCTTTTTTGTCGCCCCAGAATAAACCTAAAACAGTTTTTAGCGTTCAGACTGAATCTGACAGAAGAATAAAATAATGAGCAGATCAAACTTAAATTTTAATAAATTAAACAATATATTTTAGATCTAAATCAGAATTCTACTAGACTGAAGATGAATCATGATGGGTTCTAATAATCTGACTCTCCTGTAAACTCAGAACTACAAAACATTAAAAAGAACTGAATGGGTTTAATCTGAATTACAGAGTAAACTGGAATGAACTGAACAAATACGTTCTTAACCTGATTCTTACTAATTAAACCCTAATTGGATTAACCTGCTATTAGATGAAGTTAACGAAACAGAACCAGGTCTAGTTAGGGGAGGAGATTGTTTATAGATTTGAATCGGAATGACAAAAAAAAATAATAACAGGATTCCAACCTAAATCCAGCTCAAACCGGGTTTTAACTGGAATGGGTTGAAGTGAGCTGGACCGAATCGTTTAGGGTTAAAAGTTTGAATCAGTTGAACTGAAAAAAATATAAAAGGATTCTGACATTTTTAACAGAAGAATGTCTTATCAAAATAAGTAATCACAGTTCTTCACAATTTAACAGTTTGACCAATTAACTGATAAATAAAAAAACTATCAGATTCTGGATGATTGGTAGATTCTATTCCAACCAATGATAAAGCTAGAAAGCTTATTCAGCAAATCCATTTTCCTCCACATTGGGATTAAAATAGTCTGGATTAAGATTAGTAATGTGTTAACATATCAATCATCCCTGTAAATATCCTGTATGCCCTGGGATGTCTAGTGCCATTTGTTTGGTCACATGATAACAATGTAGCACAGGACTGAGGGTAGTTTAGCTAAAGCAGAGAACCAATATCAGCTGTTTGTCTCTAACCCTTTATAGGGATTTAGATCACTACCCCGTCCCTCAGTGAGGTCTAGAAGCAGAAGATCTATATCCAGCCAATCAGCAAAGATGCTGCTACATGGCTGTACATCTGATTTTGGCATTTTACCAATTAGATGAGCCCTTGTATGATATATTATCTACTGTAAATTAGGTTAAAAAAAGTTAACAAGTCAATTAAATGGTAAAAGGCTAATTGAAAAGTTAAAAAGTTAATTAGCCTAGTTAACAATTATATTTATAAATTAAAAAATGTGCCAGTATCAGCATTAATGCCTCTAAGATTATGTTTTACCAAACAAAAAAAGTGTTTTTTTTTGTTATCAATTTCTTATAGAAGCACTTTTGTTATTTTTCTTAATATATTTGGGAAAGTTGACATTTCTTGTTATTACATTGACATTCATTATTTCCATCAAAATATCCATATTATTTGAATGTTACAAAGATAATAAGGTCTTGTCCTGGATTCCAAATGTTGATTTTCAAAGTATTCCACTGATATATAGCATATAAAGGAAATATAAAGGTTTAACAGTCATGGATCATTTATATATATATATATATATTTTTAAGTATCAGTTATAATCAATATTAATATGTGAGCTTATTGTTCATCTGTAGCTACTCCTAACACCAGTTTAGATGCACTGCATCTTTAATTTGTGTCCTACATCGAGATTATTTGTATAATTTAAACTGAATTTTAGCAATATATCAAATTAAACCATTTAAAAAAATACTTTAAATGATTTTGACTTTTTTTCTACACCAATTACAGTAAGAAAAGCGTAATATGTGGATCATAGCGCCCATCCCTAATCTGGGTACAGCAGGTTCAGGTGTAACACAGCAGCTACTCACCAACTTTAACACCTCCTCCTCGCGCTGCTTTTCTTTTAAACATTTCTAAAACCCCGAAATAAAGAAGATGGAAGCAATAAAAACGGCATTTTAACGGTCAGACAACAAACTGACCTGAGCCAGGTCTGAAAAGAAAACCTTCTTCCTGCCAAGAAGCAGCCTGAAGGCCAACAGTCACCAAGCAACCGAAAGCTAGCACAGAATAACCCGGACACCAAACCCACCGCTACACCCCCCCCGAACCGAACCGAACCCCGCAGAGCCGTTAGAGGTGCAGCGGCTGGCCGAAGCTCCACAAAGGAGACAGAAAGGGAGAAAAAAAAAGGCGAGAGAAGGAGCAGCAGCCGCTGTCAGCTTCTAACGGCTAAAAATAAACCTGACAGACAGGAGGAGGGGGGATGGCGGAGCTTCCCCAGGTTCAGCTGCTTCTTATCGGGGAGATTCCCTCAGCTTCCCCCTCTGCTCCAACCAGGAGATCCCAGATAAACCAAAGAGCTGCTGGAGCTCAGGGGGGAGCCAGTCTGGGGCGGCCAGGTAAGCTAGCTGACCTCCCCGGGGAGGTTTCCCTGCCTTCCTGGGTCTGGATCAGATCAAGGCCGGGAAGCAGCCCTGAGGCAGCCGCGCTCAGAGGCCGCTGCACCGGGGAAACAAGCTGTGCTCACCCGTCGGGAGGACCGAGGCTCCGGGCTTCTTGGTTAACATGGCGGCCGCTCCTCTCCTCTGGTCTCTGCTGAGTAGGACACCTCCTCTTCCTCCATCTTCAGCTCCTCCTCTTCCTCCTGCCCCCCCGTGTCTCCTCCCCCTCCCTTTAAACCAGCCTGGTCAGTCAGCACGCGCCTCCGCCCTTGCCTTAAGTTCAGGTCTCTCACCAGATGCGCATCTATAAAGCCTTAAAAAAGGTGACCCGATGGGGGCCCACTGGTAATATAGATAAAAAGTGTAATTATACTCGCCTGATAAACCAGACTATATGTGAGATTAAATGTGTAATTTAGTCTGGCCCGATGAATGAGACATTAGAAGATTGTTGAATTAGAAAAACCCCATGTCTATACCATGTCTATACCTAACGCTCTGATTAAAGAGGAAATGACTGTGACGTAGTAAGTGCAACAGAAAGCTGGTGGGGGAGTGTAAACAAACAGCCGGTCGGTAAAACGGCGAATATGTCCTTCTTAAAAATAAATGAACGACCCAACAATAGCACCGTCAGCAACATTATCTGGGCGGACCCTATATGAAGTACAACACCCCATCCCAGCAAATGGTTTTAATCCACGCCCTGGATTACCCATGATTCCAAGTCGTATTGTAAAAAAATAAAATACTCAAATACATCATTCTTTATTGCGGTTTGAAACATGTTATGTTATATGAGTGTATTTTCTACCAACCGTCTAATGAACTATATACAGTTATTAACATAGTAATTAAAAGTACCACTGTCTGCTTTGCTATTGTTGTCGTCTTTAAACTGACCACCATTATGGTGAAATCTGCTATGTGTTATGGTATAAATACGGTGAGGTTAGTTGAACTAGTATTAGATGGGTTTAAGAGGAATTTTTCGCACCATTACATCTGCAAAGATACCTCCTAGTCCACAATTGTGTAGATGGCCTATCAGGTGTCAGTGACGGGGCTCCTAAGCAACTGCAGTCTCTGCTTTGCGATATTTACGCCATTGAATGAGCGTAGAGCCTCTTCCCGCTCACGTTTCAACAACAACAACAAAAAAAAGTCTAATGCTTCCAAAACTGATTCCAAAGCAGAGTCAAACAAGAACTGTTCGATAGTTGTTGCCATTTTCCTTGTGCTTTCTCCAGCGTTGCACAGTTTTGTCTTCCCGCCCTCAAAACCCCGCCCACTTTGCATCCAGAAATTCGACACACACTCTGTGTTGTGATTGGCCTGCCAGTCCTAAGGCCTGGGGCATTGATCGAGGCTAGACCAAACTCGCAGGCACCCTTAGCCACTGATTGGATAAGGGTGGCCCCTGGCCCCCCATCTAGCTCCGCCCCTGCTTAGAGCTGTAATTATACCAAAGTTGTAAATCAAAAAAGGAAACATTTTGCATTTAAAGGTACTGTGCAGGATTTTCTTGAAAGTTTTAAAAGACCCGCCCTCTCAACTTTAACATTAAATGAGTGTGAGAGCGTGCATGAGCCCATTTGTCCTCGTTACTGCATGCTCTGTTTAAAAACTGCTATTCTCATAGCTCATACAAGCTAACTGAGTCCGAATGTCTGCTCTAAAGCCTGGTTAAACTCAGTGAAACCAGGCTGTCTGCATGTGAGTCGCAGTTAATGCAAATATCTCCCCAGCAAGACACTCTGCTGCACCTCCCCTAAATTGTAGGTGACCGCAGATAGTGCCGCATACAGGAGGCCTCTGATTGGTCAAATCTACATCCGGCTCTACACTATGCGTATATTTCCTGTTTAGTACCTTACTTAACGCTTGTTTTGTTTTTGTATGACCTCCATTGTGGAAAAACGACTCTTGAAGTTGGATAAGCTAGAAAGGTTAAAAAGTGAGAACGCTGGGACCCTTTTTTTCCACCTGGATCCCCGCTCTTTTCACCCTCATGTCCCTCTGTTGTCGCACAAACTTTCCCCCACTTCCTCGCCACGCCTCGGCCAAATCTAGACCCACAACTAGTTCCTAATTGTCCCTCTCTTGTGTTGTGGCGTAGGGAATAACATAGCAGACCACGCTTCCACTATTGGGCATAAATCAAAAATAACTGCATCAAACTCACTGCGACACACTGCTGGGGGAGGATAACCAGCCCTTAACCCCTAAATCCCTCAATCAGTATATAGACGACAGCGGGCCGTTGTGATAGAAAATCCCATAATGCTTTGCGAGCAGAGCTCTCCACGCAAAGCATTCTCCTTCTGAGGTCTTTCTTTTCTTCTCAAATACTTCGTAGACACTTTTTCTCTTACAAGCTTCAGCCATTTTCAAAGAACCGGGGTGAGAAAGGTGACCTTCAACCGTCTGAAACTGTAGCTCACCACAGATATACGCCTGAAGGTGCGCATGCGCAGAAAAAGATAGCGAACGCAGCGAGCTCGTAGTATGGCCTTACATAAACATATCACCAGAATGATTGACAGTTAGAAGGACCACTTATTTAGATGATCCACCTGGAAATAAAAGCTCATCCTCTATACAGTACCTTTAGGATAAAAATCCTTTTTTGTTTGTCAATATTCTCTATCCAGAACTCCTCAAGGGTAAAAACTTTAGTTCCACCTGGTTTAATTTCATAAATAGTCTTCTTTAAGTAACCTGTTGCTATTAACTGATTAATCAAAAAAATTATCGATAGATTAATCAATTTGCAAAATAATCATTAGCTGCAGCCCGACTTGATTTATATTATGAATGTTAGCATCAACACTGTTATGATAAGTGTTACCACTAGGAGTCACTGGTGTGTTAGCATTGTTTGGTGGCAACTAGATAAACAACAGAAGAAGAACCTGTACGGCTAGGATAGCCGAAAGTGAGGTTGAAGTGTTAAAATAAATGTACATTAAGACAATTGCAAGACTCCTCCATCATTAAGAACACGAACACGACAAACACAGCTTTTATAACACCAACATCTTCATCCTAAATCACTAAACTAGTTTCAAATCAGTTTTATCGCTCCTGATAACATTCCTGATGTCTGAACAACTTATTTAAGTGAATGCATTAAAAATACATTTGAAATAATAATAAAAAAAAAACAATAAATACACGTTTTCCCCTTTAAAATGTCTACTTAAATCAGATCAAGCTTTCTACAAGATTTTTTCTAATTTTAATATCCTTAAATCTGAGAAATCAAAGGTAATTTCATTAATTTAATGGTTTGGAAATGTTAAAATTAAACATTTCAGTCAAAGAAAAAAGAATAGGTCTTTGGGCCACTGGGTAACATTCCCGTCATTTTTCTTCTCATTTTTCTCTTCAGCAAAGGGAAGACATTTCTGACATTGTATTTATTTTAGGAGTAACTTAACAAAACAAAACAGATGTGACAGCTGTAACTCATATCTAGAATATGTCTGAAATGTAGTAGTTCGAGTTTAATAATTATACTTCTTCCTTCCACTTAATTTTCCAGTAAAATCCTTGGATACAGGACTCTATGGACAGCTGTCTGTAGTCTTATGTAGCTTTGACTCCTCTATTGGGATGTTTAACATTTCTAGATTTAAAAATCTTTTTGCTATCAAACATCAAACATTTTCTCACAGAATCAGTTTGTTTTTTAAATTGCTGTCAGCCAGAAACATCAGACCCTGTCAAGCGTATTGCCTTGTATGTAACACATATCATGAGTTTTACTTATTGGTTTTAATTTCTGAAATCCATCATTTTTTTAATTGATATTCAAATTTTTTTAGACTCATCCGCATGAAAAACAGTAACTAAACTAACAAACAAATTTTTGATCCCATCATGATTATTTATGTGCGTAATTTAAGGTTTTAAATGGAGTATTGTTTTGAATTTCTATGAATGTTTAGTAGTTGTAGCTGTGATACTGGAAATGCTTCAGCCTTCTGAATAATCAGGTTTTGATAATAAAAGAACCCGGTAGAGCTTTGTAATCCCCCCCGCCTGTCCGTTTTGCATCTCTTTAATCAGCTCTGTTGTTTCTGTGCTGTTCAGCGGTTTATCCATGCCTCCCTCAGCGTCCCATCATTCCTATTTTCTCTCTGTTTTGATGCTTTAGCATTTTTAATTCATTCTGTCTCTTCTTCGTCAGCGGCTGGATCTGTTCTGCGTTATTTTGGGCCTTCGTTTGTACTTTTTTTGTCCTCTTTTCGCCCCCCTTTCCAAGAACACATAAAGTGACTCTGCTGTGTAAAACGTGACCTCTGATCACTTATATTTACCTAACCTGAAATGACCCTCCCAGAAACTGGACGGCTGCTGGCATCATAAACGTGGACTTTGCTCCAAAACATTTGCTCCCGATCAATAAAGCGCCTGTTTTATGTGGTCATTTATCACGGAAATAAACTACAAAGGATCCAACAGGTTGCAGCGTCCTGAACTCTATCGGATTTTATCAGTCACTCATCATTGTGGAGGAATTCAAACCTCTGAAGGTCTGGACTTTGACTAGGCCACTGCAACATCCTAATTTGTTTATTTTTAGCCTTTCTGCTGTAGATTGGCTGCTTTTTCTGAGTCATTGTTTCTGCTCCTTTGTTTGGATCAAGCTTCAGCAGCTGGATCCAAAGAAGGGTTCATTGTTCACTCATTGACTGTCTTAACATATTTATTTTGGTTTTAATCTGTCCCACTACAGAAGCCATTCCTCCATCTTTAATCACTCTAAACCAGAAGTTAACATCATTTTCCAAACTTTCAGGCCTTGGATTTTACATTGACCTTTTAATGACAGTAAAGATGTGAAAAGTAAAGAAGCTGCACTCACCACATGTGATGGGAGGAAGTGAGGATCTCAGCTTTTTCTCCGCTCTGATTCCCAAGAGACTCAGAATGAGAGTGAGGAGTCCAGAGTCTTCCATATGAGGGCATCCTCTCTTTACGCAGCGTTCTGTTGTTTATGGAGCTGCCTGGAGACCAATAACATGTTTACATCACAGACAAAGACACGGCGCTTCACATAACAAAAAGATGGTTCAGTCGCTGTGTGACACACACAGAGATCTCAGGTTTCCAAGCTTTTAGTTCAATTACAAAGTGAAGCATTCTTGTGTGACAAACCCACGCAGATGCTGACTGGTATAAGAAGTAGATTTCCTCATTGCTTTAATCATAAGATTATGTGTTTTTCCACATAATCTAATCTAATCCGTTGTTTAATCCAAGCATGAAGATGTTAGAGTATTGAAACCTCCAGATATCTGCGTTAGATTAGCTTCATATCAGCTGACTGTTATTAAAGGACCTGTTGGAAATGAGCTGCAGATGCAGGACTCACAAAAACGTTGCTACCAATTTGTCGTATTAAATAAATTATAGTTTGTAGTATTTTATATATTATATCATAAATTTTAGAGTGTTTAGGTTCTGTGGCTGCGAGACTCAATCATCATTCCTCCACCACCTTCCTTCCTTCCTTCCTCTTCCTTCCTTCCTTCCTTCCCTTCCTTCCTTCCTTCCTTCCTTCCTTCCTTCCTTCCTTCCTTCCTTCCTTCCTTCCTTCCTTCCTTCCTTCCTTCCTTCCTTCCTTCCTTCCTTTATTAAATGATTAAAAGCATTTAGAAAGATGATTGTAAAATAAAAATATAAAAACTAATATAAATACTTCACTTTATATGTATACTTGAATAAAGTGAAATAACAACATGTATTTTTAGGTGGTCTAAGTGTGTCGATTTGATATTTTTGGGGTCACAGGTTGAATTGTTTCAGTAAATTTATTCCAGAATTAGCACCATGGGCGTGCACACATAGACACTAGGTGGTGCTAAAGCACTAGGAAGTTTGCCCTTTATCAAAGAAAATGCCCTTTTGAAACTCGTTTTTTTTTTATTATTATTAATATTATTAAGATTTTACTGATGTCGGTTTGAAATGATCTTTTGAAAACCTGAGCCATTAAAACGACTGAAACAATGCCCCGAAATGAGCCACCTCCGACTCACACACCGCACACCCGACCAGCCTCTCTCACTCCCTTTTTCACGTGAACTCACGCTGGTCGCCCGCAGATGCGCAGCATCATAGCAGTTCAGTAGCGTCTTCAGATAGCAGGAACGGTCGCTGACAGGCTGCTTCTCCCGTGCCCCATTAGCCAGGTAATATACAGATCAAGCAAAATCATTTTGTTGGGCATTAAAATGTCTCATTCAGCAGCACCAAACAAGCATTTTTGCCGACTGGTCACCTGATAAACTAGTTAGTCTAGATAAAGTTTTAGGCTACACTGTAGCCCAAGTCAATGACAGATAACATGAGGACGACCACATAGGTTACAAATAATTTCGGTAGAGTTTGCAATTGCAAATCTATGTGTTAAGACAAGACGTTTTCTGTTGTATAGGTTTTGTTAGGCAACATAAATTAACACATTTTTGGTCTCTTTATTGTCTTAATTGTATATTGATTTAGTAATTGCAGCACAATGCAAAGAAAGGAGGATTAATTGTATTGAAAAATCTTAAAAGCTGTTAACATTTTATTTTTAAGTGGTTTGTACAAAATCAGCAGGCTATTATTTTGTAGGCTGCCATAAGTCATATCCACGTGACAAGACTTCAAGTCATGTTGTCCTAATAGCCCATTATTTAAACTAATGTGGCATATTTGTTAAAGCTATTATTATTATTATTATTATCATCATCATTATTATTGTCATGATGGTTATTATTATTATTATATCGTAGCCAGTCACAGCAGGGAAGCTCTATACCATCAACATCTACCAGGACAGGAGATGAGGAAGAGTTCAGGGAAGACACAGAGACAGAAAAGACCCAGGATGAGGGAGAACAGATGGATGAGGGAGAGCGGGGAGATGAGCCAGATGAAAGAAAAGAGAAATAGATGAGCAAGTAGTGCGGCTTTTAGTCTGTTCTGTTGGTGGTGTGATTTTTTTCCATGAAAACTCACGTTTAGAGAATGTTACAAATAAAGTCAAATTTCATTCAACATGCGTGTGTTTTTTTTTTTATGATTACTGTTCCACGTACGCTAAAAAGTGCCCCCGCCCCCTCCTGAGCACCTGCCCCCAAAAATGTCTGTGCACGCCTGATTAGCACCAGGATTATTTTCCATCCAGCGCAGCAAACCTAATCTGTTTTTTTTTTTTTTTTACACAGATGTGATTTTCTGCTTAATTCCTTCCAAATAAATGATATCTATTCAGTTTTTTTCCTAATTGTCTATATCCAGCCTAACCTCTTAAAAGCTCCTTGAAGCTTTTAGTGTCTCTGAACTTTTGTCTCAGATTTTTAAAACTGTAATTATATCTGAGCATCATTGAACTGAAATGATATAATCTGTATATTTGCACCATGTCTGCAGTATTGCTGATTAATTACTTAATTGGAGGCAGTTCCCTTTAATGCTGAAGCGTGTGAAATAGCTTTGCTGCCATCTAGTGGAGGAACAGCCTTACTGCTCACATTGCAGACAGATTATACTGAAAAAAAGTGTCAAATTTTATATTACTTCCTACCCTGTTTTGAGCACATTAGGTTGTCAAACTTTGAAAAGTATTTAATCTCAGTTGGTCACACATGTTACCACACATATTTTATTCTTTTATCCTTTTTTTCCAATCTGTTAAACATCTGAACTTTATTTGCCATATTTCATTCTGCTTGTTTTTGTCATGATTTATCAGGATTTCTAGCCCCAGATGCAGACTCACAGACAGGCACAGGCAGGATTAAAGTCCAATGTTTATTAGGTTGCACACAGGGTTCTGCCCTGGAAGGCAGAGAAGACAGAAACAGGTTAGACTCTGGGACAGATTAACAGATTAACAAACCTTCTGGTTCACAGGTTTGCTTCCATGGCAAGGACAGAGCAGGTTACAGAGTTACTGAGTCAGAAACAGGCATGGCGTGGCGTGGCGTGGCGTGGCGTGGCGTGGCGTGGCGTGGCGTGGCGTGGCGTGGCGTGGCGTGGCGTGGCGTGGCATGGCATGGCATGGCGTGGCATGGCATAGCAACGATCCGGCTCAGAGGGAAGCTATCACTCAGCTTATATAGGGAGAGGTTAATCAGCAGAGCTGATGGGAATCAGCTGAGCGCAGAGAACCAGCTCCCAGGAGAGGATCCACGGCGCCCTCTGGTGGGCAAACCTCTGGATCCCAACAGAAACAGAAGCCCACGGGAAGGGATCCACACAGCCCTCTGGAGGGCAAGCCCTTGGATCCCAACAGTTTTCAATTTTCTTTTGCATTGAATAGACAAAACCAGAATTATAAGTAGTCTCGTAGTCTTTCCCCACAGATGATTGTGATATATTTGTAAATTCAAAGTAAGTTAGAGCTACTGAGGTGGAATGCTTTTACAGCACAGATGTAAAAATGCTGCAGATACATACTGTGATTATGCTGTTATATCATAGTAATTGCACAGGGATCATCACTCTGAAGACACAACATGTTGCTTTAATTTGATTGGAAATTAGTGTAAAATGCTCCCAATAAATTAATGTGAAATATTTACAGTGATATATTCCCTGTAGATCACCATGAAAGTAATGCAACTAGTATCCAGTAATTTACTGTAATGGAATTAAGAACATAATTTCTGAGAAATACTGTGAGGAAAGTATTCTGTTACACAGAAACCAACGAGTAAATGATAAAGAAAACCAGCTGACTCACTGAAAAGTGTAATTGGTATGAATCTAAATGAGGCATTATTATTAATCAATAAACTGAATTTCCTGTGAAAAAGCAATAAAACACCACAATCAATACCTGTTATAGTTTTTAGCTATTGGAATCGACCCTTCTCAGCTGATTTCTGTTATTTCTGCATCTTTAAGCAGTCTATTTCCTGTCCTGTCTGTGTAGATTCATCAGTTATCGTCTCCCAGGTTCATGAGTTTCCTAATGTCGTGCCCTGTTCATTCAATCATCAAATATGCGCCTGCTTCAGTCTCTCATTTCCACAAACTCTGTCAATCAACTGCATATACGTTTTTTCCCCCCACATCATTCATTGTTATTTTGCTGATAAAAACCATGATCTTTTTCTTTTCTAGAGGAAGCTGAGACCATGCCAGAAATGGGTAATGGGATACGTTGCCTGCTGGGTTTTTTTTTACCTTCTCCAACCCTTACTTTAACATTTTTTTATTTATTAGGATATTGTGTTGCAAGACACCGTGGAGGTGGTGGTGAAACATTGAAGGAGGCATAGAAGATTGGATAACAACAGTGGAAATCCTCCATCTATCCGATCATTGGGGCTCCTCTTCCCTCCATTAAGGACATTTCATCCCAGCACTGCGTGTCCCCCCACCATGGACTGTTCTCCCTGCTGCCCTCTGGGAAGAGACTTTGCAGCATTCGATGCAGGTCCAGCAGATTCCACAACAGTTTCTTCCCAACCGCCATCAGACAGCTGAACTGCTGAAACTCTAATTCAACTATGCATCACACTTGAAAATATCATATTTGTACTACTAACGTAGCAATTTTTTCACAATCCCTTTAAATAAAACACAACTCAATGTTCTACTGTATTTTGGACCATATTTATTTATTTTGCAATGCTCTGAACCTTTCCATATTAATAGCACGACTTTTAAAATGGCTTTCCTTTTCTCCACATTGTTTACATTTCTATCACTGCTGCATTTTGAAAAGTAGAAATGTTCATTTCACTGTTGAACAGCTGTATGCATCGAAGTTTTGTTTTGTATACACTCTGTGTTTACAAAATTACAATAAAGTTTGTCTAAGTAAGTCATGGCCTGTCTTGTGCTCCCCACTTGGCTTCTATTGTATTTCAAAGTTCAGTGTCTTGTATTCTTGGCTGTTCCCTGCTCTCAGTGCCTGGTGTTCCTGTGTTCCTTCTGTTCTCTCTGGGTTTAGTTTGCCAGTAAAAATACAAACATATTGTTCACCAAACTCTCTCTGTGTTTGAATTAAGGTACAACTCACTGCAATGTACGTAGCTCTTGAGATACAGAATTACTGTGGTGCTTTCACATAAAATAGTGGCCACTTTATTAGGTACACCTGTCCAACTGCTCGTTAACACTTAATTTCTAAGCAGCCAATCACATGGCGGCAACTCAGTGCATTTAGGCATGTAGACATGGTCAAGACAATCTCCTGCAGTTCAAACCGAGCATCAGTATGGGGGAAGAAAGGTGATTTGGTGACTTTGAACGTGGCATGATTGTTGGTGCCAGAAGGTCTGGTCTGAGTATTTCAGAAACTGCTGATCTACTGGGATTTTCATGCACAACCATCTCTAGGGTTTACAGAGAATGGTCGAAAAAGAAAAAACATCCAGTGAAGCGGCAGTTCTGTGGGCGGAAATGCCTTGTTGATGCCAGAGGTCAGAGGAGAATGGCCAGACTGGTTCGAGCTGATAGAAGGGCAACAGTGACTCAAATAACCACCCGTTACAAACCAAGGTGGGCAGAAGAGCATCTCTGAACGCACAGTACGGTCGAACTTTGAGGCAGATGGGCTACAGCAGCAGAAGACCACACCGGGTGCCACTCCTTTCAGCTAAGAACAGGAAACTGAGGCTACAATTTGCACAAGCTCATGGAAGCTCATCGAAATTGGACAATAGAAGATTGGAAAAACGTTGCCTGGTCTGATGAGTCTCAATTTCTGCTGCGACATTCGGATGGTAGGGTCAGAATTTGGCGTCCTACAACATGAAAGCATGGATCCATCCTGCCTTGTATCAAGCGGTTCAGGCTGGTGGTGGTGGTGTGTCATGGTGTGGGGGTATTTTCTTGGCACTCTTTGGGCCCTTGGTACCAATTGAGCATCGTTGCAACTCCACAGCCTACCTGAGTATTGTTGCTGACCATGTCCATCCCTTTATGACCACAATGTACCCAACTTCTGATGGCTACTTTCAGCAGGATAATGCGCCCATGTGTCATAAAGCTGGAATCATCTCAGACTGGTTTCTTGACCATGACAATGAGTTCACTGTACTCAAATGGCCTCCACAGTCACCAGATCTCAATCCAATAGAGCATCTTTGGGATGTGGTGGAGCACGGGAGATTCGCATCATGGATGTGCAGCCGACAAATCTCGCGCAACCTGTGTGATGCCATCATGTCAATATGGACCAAACTCCCTGAGGAATGCTTCCAGCACCTTGTTGAATCTATGCCACGCACGAAGAATTAAAGGCAGTTCTGAAGGCAAAAGGGGTCCAACCCGTTACTAGCATGGGGTACCTAATAAAGTGGCGGTGAGTGTAATAAACAGAAATACAGATCCAGATTTTATCAACACAATGAAATAATGCTCAGTTAGGAATATTTACAGCTTTAAAAATCTGCCAATAGTTCAGCAACAAGAAAAGCTATAAACACTATTTCAGATGTTATGGTATATAATAAAAAAAGATAAGAAAAAAACTGAACCAATATGTTTTTTTTTAAAAGAATTTGAGAAAGTCATATTGCAGTGTTTGCCGTGTTGTATGTGAATGAAAATAAATGCAGTTAGAATAGAATAGATCCTTGATGTCGATCAATGGGGGAAACTAGCTGTGAAGGGCAATATAACAGTCACACAGGTATAGATGTGAAGTCTATGTAAAAAAAAAAAAAACGGAATTAAGTGAAAAAGGTTCAAAATAAAGGTACTAATAATAAACGGTAAGAGCAGAAAGATGTTTGTAATATAAATAAAGGGTATTCGGTAAATAAAGGAGATAACCAATAAACTAAGTGTTAGTGGATTCATGTTAGTGGATTAATGTATTCTAATTATGTGAAATCATCTGGCAGCATGTCTATTCTGTTTTCCATCACAAAGTAAATACTAAGTGGCAGGTTGCAGCCGCTTCAGATGTTATGATCCCCATAAATGTTATTAGCAGTAATCAGTCCCATAGAATGGCGTCAGATTGAGCCAGTAGGCTCAGTAGGTTGTTATCACTGAGGGAATTCTAATCATAACCTTTTCCTCCCGTGGATTTAATTAATCTATTTAATATTTAATCTGAACACAATTTCAATAGTTCTTCATGTACTGTTAAAATAAATATCCATCCATTATCTGACACGCTTTATCTGAATGGGGTCAGGGTAGGACCTAGTGAATAACTTTTTTTTCTTTATGCACAAAATTATGACAATCTCCTTAATAAATTGGGAAATAAATCAACATGATTGGTTATAAGGAGAGTGAAGACAGAGGGCACTGAGTTTACTGAACAAAACCTGCTACCAACCAGGTTTGCTGACTGAAACAGAGGTTGAGGAAACTCTCTTTGTGAAACAGCAATCTCAAAGTCTCCCTTACGTCAGGTTTAGGAAACCTTCTTATTGAAATGGACCCCAGGCCTGATTCACACTCTGAAAAGCTTAGGTCTATACCCTAAGATAACCGCTCTCTTTTTTCCTCATGGAATCAGGATTTCAGGAGACCAACAAGGTAATCCATATTGATTGAAAACACCAAAACAAAACACCAGTTCTATATTTCATGCATGATTTATTTTTTGTATTTTTTTTTTTTACAAAGCTCTATTTATTATAATGATTATTACAAGCTCCTCAGGGGAGCTGCTAAAGCAGGAAGTAAGGACAATTCTTTACCAGTTTCACCTCAGTCTTTTTATATGGACTCAGAAATCCATCCCAGGATGTCTGAAAATCACGCTGGAGTCTCTACCAGCTCTGTTGTAGATAAAAACCGTGACTATTTAGAAAATTTTAAATAGTAGCTCTATTAATGCATTGTTTAGGTTTAGTGATGAATGTAGCAATAGTGTTCAGTTAGAATCGGATACATTTCTGGGACGAACACTTTGATGCATCGTTGAGGATTCCTTTATTATCTGCTGTTCAAAAACCTCCAAATAAGGTTCCTTAATCAGTGTAGTTTTTAGATATCTGTTGTTTAATACTTTTATGAAGACGACTGCTTCCCGCAAAGGATTTTGAAGTCGGGTAACCTTGATCTACATTCCTCTTGGCACATTAAACACCTTAAAAAAAACAACAGGTATCCGATTCTCGGAGTAGATTTACTGAGAACTAGAAGTTTTCTAAACCTGAAATGTAGGAATATCTGATTTTTCCATTTCACAAAGAGAATTTACTCAACCTCTGTTTCAGTCACTGTAGTAATAACCAGAGCTAATCTAGTCGGGAGCAGGTTTGGTTCAGTAAACTCAGTGTCCCCTGTGTCCGCTCTCCTTAGAGCCACTCACGTTGTTTTACATTGTTTTTCAGTAAGATTTTTGTCTAAGTTTTGTGCATTAAAAAAATTCATTCACTAGGTCCATTAGACACATTAGGTTTTAAAACAAATATTGCATGTCTATTTAACGAGCATCTTATTAAAGAATGATCGGCACTTTTTCACAGAGAATTATATATTTATAGAAAGTGTCAGGATCCGGGACTTTGCCCACCAGAGGGCGCCGTGGATCCAAGCCTGGGGAGCTTGGACTCAGCTTGATCAGCTGTTTGATATTCTGCTGATTAAGGAAGCTCCTTATATAAGCTGTATGTGATTTTCTCTCTGTGCTGGATCGTGTGTCTTACCTGTGCCACCATGCCTGTCTGAGCCTTGAACCTGCAGCTGCTTCTGGTTTCCAATAAATATTGGACTTTTAATCCTCCCTCTGTGTCTGTGAGTCTGCATATGGGCTAGTGAAACCAACGCATCATGACAGAAAGAGGATTCTACATCTTAGTTGACAGGATATGAGAGTTATTCATTTTTGATTTGTTTAATATGAGCAAGATGCAAATCGTTTTATTTTTATTTTTTTTAGTACATTTAGTACATTATGAGCTACTAAAATTATTTTCAGATTACACATACATAGATTAATTCTGGGGGAAAAGGAGTTTCTTTAGGATAAGGATTCATTCATAACCACTGAGCCTGCTGGCACAGTCTGAAGCCATTCTATGGGACTGATAACCACTAATAACCATTTATTGGGATGAGAACATCGGAAGCGGCTGCAAACAGAGTATTCACTGTGGAATGGAAGACTGAATCAAGCTGAGGAGGAATCCAATGAGATGGTGCACAGGTTTCATCTGTTAGAACAACATTTTTATTCTCCATATTGAAGGCTCAGATCATTTATTCGTTTATTGCGTGTCGCTGCTCCTCTGCTGCGATGGGCTCACTGGAAACTCTGGCAAAGTTCAGGCTGTGCCCAGAAGAGGATAGTGTTGTTTAGGGAGGGGGAACTTCGTTGCTTTTTACTGAGATTTTTCACCAGAGTTCCAGGAGAGAGGAGCTTCCTTCAGCAGCGAGAGCTCGCAGGGGAACCGAGAGATCTACGAGGGTAAACCAATCCATGGTCAGAAAACTGGTCCAAGGTTGGCAGCAGGCGGAATCGAGGTAAAAGCCCGGAAAACACAGAACAGGCAAACAGGGGCGGTCAAAAACTCAGAGGTCCAAGGGCAGAAACAGATTAGGAACTGGCAGAACTTAACACAGGGAATGCTAGAGCTACAAGGAAAAAAAGCAGCCTAAAGGTCCCAAGATTATTACAGAATATGTATTCCTGATATCTAAAAAATTAACTAAAAAAATCCTTGTCAAAATGACCATTTAAAAAAAAAAACACTCTTCTCATAACATAAACATTCGAGATGTCTAAAACTGAATTTCAGATCTCCATATTCCTAATATTACTGGTCAGCATTTGTATTATTTTGACTATGAAGAAATGTGTTTCAGATATCATAAATACATTTTCAATCAAGCTGATAAATGTTTAAATGGCCAGTCTAACTGTGTAAACATTTCTAGATATAAAACTTAATTCTTACTAGTATGACTTTATTTTTTTTGTAATTTAGAAAATATATTACGACAGTTCAGTCCAGGAATGTGTTTTTTTTTCAGGAATCTTATTTCAGTGATCTACATATGGAAGAACAGAGAGGAGAGTGCATTTTAATAAATGTAAAAACAGCCTGCCAAAGTCAAATTCATATAAACTTATGTACTAACCTGAGACACAGTTTTCTCCTTTACCATCTACTCCTTTCTAGGCTCTAGCTGTAGCTTCATTGTTTTATTCTTCTGTTTTTCATTTCTGCATTAAAATCTCTAGTTCCAGTGTTGTGAAAAAGGCACTTCCTGTTGCCTGTTGTCATGGTGACTCGTTGAGTCGGGGCTCCACTAATAATGGCTCATCATACTTGTTATGCACGTGATCAGCTCTGATTGAGCCTACTAAGAGTCAGTGATGGGCAGTAGCGCCGCTACATGTAGCGAAGCTATTAGTTTAACTACATTTTCCAGTAGCTTGACCGTAGCGTCGCTGCTTTATTTATCAAGTAACTTTCCTGTAGTGACGTTATTGTTTTCATCAAGTAGCGACGTAGCGTCCACAAACGCTACAAAATCCAGGGCATAACTAAGTAATGAAAGCAGGTTTTCTATTTTTTGAAACAACAATCAGAGTTATTCGTTGGACATTCACGCATGAGCCTCTATTCTGCCTCTCCTGTCTGTGTCTACGAAACATGCACATGCGCACTGTAGTGGAACTCAATGAATGACACCCACAGACACACGCAGACACACAGAGCCACGCACACAGGATGGAGGAGGAGACAGGAGCAGAGCGAGAAGAGCAGCCAACTGTCGCTACCACACCGTGGCCTTATCTTCAGAGATTATGAAACTTGTTGAATCCTCTGATAAAAAGTATGTGTTCAAATGTCGGTTCTTGGCCATAGAGAGTTCATGTGGCCAAGACTAGCCATTTGTTTTACATAGCCAAACACTCATTAAAACAAGCAACTGCAGTCAATTTTTTGAAATAAAAATGACAAAAAAATATATCAGCTTTAACTTTATTGGCGCCTTTAATTTCCAGATAGTTCAATCTGATGAGTGCCACTAAGATACTCTAATTAGAGAGCAGTAGCCAAACTTAGATATTGTATTTTCATGGCCTAATTTACCAGACAGGATGTTTTAAGGCTTATTTGCACAGATAAGATTTTTTAGGTATGGAGGAACAGCTCTCCCATGTATTAAAATAAATACATGCTCAATAAATAAATAAGCGTTCAATTAATTACCCCCCAAAATACAATGAATAAATATGTATTTAGAAATTAAATTATACAGTGATACATAAATGTATATATATCTCTTAATTAACTTCTTTATTTTTCACCTTTTTTGTAAACAGTTTCCTTTGTTACTTGAATCGACTGTTTAATTGAGGTCTAAAGATGTTTTCTCTAAGGGAGACCCTAAAGAAATAAGATGCCTTTTGTAGGGTTTTGTTTTCCCTAGAGATGTCCATTGAATGCAAACTCATAGTCATGTCTCGATGTGTAGAACAATACACAGTACCTTTAATTTGGCTCTAATAACAGCAGATTGTTTACTAGTTTGTCTACTAGTAATTACTTCAGTTTTTTTAATATGCTGATCATAAAGCAATGTTTACACTGTGATATGTCATTGGCTGATCTTTAATAAATATTTTAACCAGTGTGTCAGACTCATTTTGAATTGATATTAGCTTGGTACAACGTTAAGTAGCTTCTGATGTAGTTAAGCTACTTTTTAACACATTAGTGTAACTTAGCTTGCTATAATTCTTTAGGTGGTAGCTTTGGTGTAGTGAAGCTCAATTTATGGTTGAGTAACTGATAGCTTAGCTCACTACACTGGACAAGTAGCTTGCCCAACACTGCTAAGAGTTGATTGAACTAATTCATAGCTGCTTTTGTGAAACTAAAAACTGAGAGTTCCCAACATTAGGCTAGATCAATTTACAGTTGAGGGTTTAAATCTGAGCCTGTTAAACCTGCCTATTGAAACCTACCCTTGTTCTGCAATCTGAATAGCAGAATGGCTTGGAAAAGCGTAGTTGTATATTGCAAGCTAACTGCTAGATCTTTTCTCATGGAATCATGATTTTTGGAGACCAACGGCTGCAGATTTTTAAGCTGTGTCAATAATAAATGATTTCAAAACACCAGTTCTGTTTCATGCATGATCTTTTTTTATTTTTATTTTTTTTTACAAAGCATTTTTTAATGGCTAATACTAATCCAAGTTTAACAGAGGTAATACTCATGAGGTACAGCATACTGTAAGCGGCGGGGGTGGGGGTTGGGGGTGGGGGTGGGGCGGGGCAAAGAAAATGTACATATAAGCAACATTGGGGTCTGCCTAAATAAATGCAAATTCCAAAAGATAGAGCACTAAAAAACCTATTTTCCAGAACGTAAAGATTAAATTTGGAGCGGTACCCCTCTTATCAGAGGATTTTTTTTTTTTAAATACCATTTTACAAATAAATTTCTTTTAACAGTTATGGCTGAATTATTAGATTCAGAGGAGGCAGAGAGAGCAGAATGTATATCTGTCATGTCAAGTAACATTTAGTTGACGTTTTTTTCTTTCTCTCTCTTGCTGTATTAATATAAATCACCACCATTTTGACAGCTTTTCTATTCTAGGCAGAGCTTTTCAAAGTAAGAGGCATTTTCCTCACCTGACTCCTTAATGGACTGAACACTGGGAGGGGGGGACACCATGGAAGAG
The DNA here is from genome assembly GCA_018398635.1 of Cyprinodon brontotheroides. NCBI lineage: Eukaryota > Metazoa > Chordata > Actinopteri > Cyprinodontiformes > Cyprinodontidae > Cyprinodon > Cyprinodon brontotheroides. The sequence continues at coordinate 16,402,436 of JAGKQL010000030.1, read as the reverse complement.
ATTGTGAGATTGGAGAGAGGTTCATCTTTAGTTTTTTGTATTGCTGATGTGTTTTACACGCTTTTATTCTGATTTGTTATAATGATGATAACTCTAATGATGAGGTTGCACAAGCTTTTTTATAATTATATAGTGGGATTATTCTTGCACTTGTCTTTTAGGGATTTTTAGGTTTGGGACAATCTGAATCAAACAGACTGACAATTCCCTCCTCGTTCAGCCTCTTTCTCAGGATATTTTCCAAGGTCTTCAATGACATCTCCCTCACATTATAATCATTAATTTTCTTTCCAGGTACATTTTTCTTAGGCACAATCTCGTCCCCGCTGTTGGCATCATTTCTTCCCACTGCAGCATATGTAGGAAAGTAAGTAGTATCAGCAGTGGGTTTATATTTGGGGCAGCAGTAAGCAGACCAGATGTATTCAGGAACAGAAACTCTGTTCTTGATCCAGTGTATGGAATCATTGTAAGACTTGTAAGGAATGACACCAGTTATAACGTACATTGAATCACTGCAGCTCTTACTTCGTCTCTCCACTTTTTCCTCCCATGTTTTCCAGGGGCCTGAATTCGATCTTTCCTTCTGGGGAACAATGTTTGTCAAAGTAAAGGTGGCTTCTTTGTCTTCTTTCGTGTTCTGGTGGCTACTAGGAGCGAGATGTCCTTTGGTGAAGCCTGAGTCCTTGTAGTCATCGAGGACCGCTTGGCTTTCAGTCACAGGATCAGGGAAAAGTTGCATTTCCCTGTTGTCATTGGGTTTGGCCAACTGCAGAAAAGAACACCAGTGCATTATTGATAAACTCAGTCAGTCACCTGATTGATTTACGAGCTACATTGTTGGATAAGACACAATTATATATTTGGACTAAAAACAACAAAGGTTGCTTGCAAACAAGCGGATTGAACATTTTTTCCTGAAAACATGCTTGTTATTCCAAATGAGTAGAAGAGACAAAAAATTGTATTCAAGTAGAGTATTGTGACTTTGAAGTAACATTAACAATCAGAAGGTTGTGGGTTCAGTTCCTGCTTGGGGCCCATTAACCATTTATAGTGCACTCAGTGAAATCCTTTGAAAATCAAAATTTCAAGCCAATAGTGTTCGGATCTGGAGATCTGCCACCTGTCTCCAGCAGAGAGCGCTGTGGGTCTCCTGGGCTGGAGCCTCCAGCACACCTGAGGATCATCAGCCCATCAGGAGACCTCCTACATAAGCAGCAGTCAGACCTGTCTTCGGCGCCGGAGTGTTGACCAGTTTTGGTTAGCGGAACCTGAGCCTCAGTTACTTTGAGAATCTCTGTCTGCTCTAGAGAGTAGTCTGATTCTAACCAGCCTCTGTCTTCTCTGCTCACAGGAAAGCCCGACTGAAGTCTGTAGCTCTGGAGGAGCTTGTGCTTGGAAACCTGCCTGCCTGCCCTAGGAAGCCAAACCTGAAGACAATCAGTCTGGATTCCCCAGCCAGCTCTCAAGGAAGAGCTAGGACATCTACTCAAGGTCTGAACCTCATTAGCCTGAAGCTAGACGCTGCTGCTGCTGAGCTCTCTGCTGAACCCACAGACTCTGGACCCAATTGGTTCCCCCTCTCCATCAATCTGTCGGAACTTCATCAAGGTACAAACCAGAATCAAACACCTGAAAAGTCATCACCGCTGCCTGGCTAACCAAACCACCCATCTCTGCAGATTCTCTGTGATTCCAGTCCCGGACCAGTACCAGAACCAGTTCATTATTATTCTGTGTGCTTCTCATTTAATAAACTGTTAAAGTTTTACCCCGTTTCCTGTGGTGTTCTGCATTTGGGTTAAGTCTCTTAAATCCATCATGACAAATAGTGTTATTGGCTTGAATGTTACCTTTGTAACATTAAAAATATAGATATTTTGATGGCAAAAATTTATGTCAATGCAATAACAAGAAACGCCAACTTGCCCAAATATATTAAGAAAAACAATAAAAGGGCTTCTATGAGAAATTAATGAGAAATTCATGAGAAATACTCTGAGAGTGAAAGACAGACATTTCTTTTGGTCTAACATAACCTTAGTGGCATTAATGCTGATACTGGCACTTAATACTTTTTATTTTATTCAGTAGCAGGAACATTTAAAATGCATTTGCGTTGAGGTGATTCAGCCTTGTCATTAAGAGTAATAAAATGTTAAAAGTATTAATAGTAACCGTCTATAGGTTAATAGAATAGAATAGAATAGCCTTAAAACACAAACTTATCATGGTAAAAAATTTTCGGTGGAACCAGAGGCTTTGTTGCTGAAATTTAATGATGGCTCCCTACAGCAGGTGAGCAGCTGAATGCCAAGCAGCCAGGATTAAGATCAGATGCTCCAAGTCTTGAAAAGGTGGATAACCCTCCTCAGGTTGGAGGAGAGTTTGTGCCTCAAGAGGAAGAGTTTATAATAAAGTCTCATCAACAGAAATATTATTTCTATCAAATAATTATCTCAGTACTGCCATCTATCAGAGGGATGAGTTTTAATTAATGATGCTTATTACCTACCTGTGGTTCATACATCCAGGGGTCTGCAGGCCGCACTCCTTCTCCAGGAGACATTATGTAGGCGGAGAACAAAGGAGTCCGACTCTTCTTGTGATACAGAGTGGCAAAGCGCCACTTATTCTTGTAGCGCTGGCAAATCGGCTGGTACTCTTTGACATTGCTGTAAGGTACTAAACGGGTCGGTAGCTTTCTGTTGTAGAAGAAGCGCAGACAGTCCTTGAAGCCCGCACTAACCTCACCTACTGCCAGACCGTCAAACCAAGGCAGGAGAAGAAGCAAGGCTGCTGACAAGGAGAGCAGGGAGCCCCTCATGATCTGAGACATCTGTAGGGAAAACTGCTGAGATTAGATAAATCTGATGGTGGATTTCTTCTCAAATAATCCTCTTTTGCTTCAGACAGAGGCGTAATATATATCAGTTAGAGGTGATGGTTTAAACAACTCCCATTTTACATATCACTTCCTTTACCGGCTGTTATGGAAATTTTTCTTCTATTCTGTTAGCATCATTTCTTAGAAGTATTCACACATTCACACATCCTGAGAAGAAAATAACTTGATGATGTTTTGATTGCAGAACTGAGGACTTTCAGAAGGTTGCGTGTCTTCTTTTGTTGAAACTATCTTATGGTAGGGCACTTCCTCTTTTTTGCATAAGAGAAGAAACTAGTTCATGCCCGAAATTATGTCAATTATGTGCTTTGTTTGAATTTGCCCGTTTTATGGTGGAAGTTTAGAATTGTGAGATTTGCAGATAAAGCAGGTGTCGATGGGGTTTGAACTTCTCTGTGCGTCCATTTCACCCACTGAACCATCGTTATTCATCTATGACAATGGAAATAACTTTTTATTTTTTTATTTTTTTAACAGTGTCCTGTCTGGTGATATGGCAATAAGAATAATGTCTTGATGCCAAAAAGAGCCCAACACATTTTGCTTTCACAAGTGGAGCAGTATGGCTATAGTCATAGTGTTCCGCTTGATTAATGCATGTAAATAGCTTTATTATAATTCATGCAGGGAGTATTACAGATTATATGGACACTGCAATTTAAGTAGAACAGGGAAGAAAAAAGGAAAGAAAGAGGAGATAAAAGAGGAGATAAAAGGGTGATAACGATAAAACATCTTCAGTCTGCTTAATCTCCTGCAAAGATATGTTAAAAGGACAGCACAACCAGCGGATATAGTATACGAGATACAGTACACTAAAGTAGCACCTTGATACTGTTGCTGAAGTATAGGTAGTATTATTTAATCTGACATGTATACTGTGGTAGCTGAAGATCAGAATATGGGCTTTCTATATGGAAGTGACTCTCTAAGTACCTGGAGCCAAGCACCTGTAGTAGTTTGTGAGAGTGTACTTGTGCACATAAAGTTTATCCAAAGATAAAATGGAAATCCAGGAAACCCAACCCCCAACAAGGGAGGAGGAGAGAAAGCCCAGAGAAAGCCCCCCCAGCCACCGCAATGCTGGAGCCCCCAGGAGCTGCAGGGACAAGTCTGCGGGCTCCGCCGGCAGCCAGCCACCCCGAAGTGGATTCGACCCAGGGACCCGAGGCCCCAGGGACTCCCCTGTGCATAGGCGGATCTACTGGGGTGGCATAGGGTGGCAACTGCCACCCTAAATGACAGCCTTGCCACTCCTGCTGGCACCCCAGTTGGTGGTAGGGGTGGCAAAGCTTATAAATTATGGATCATTTGAGAATTACGACCGCTAATTTCCAATGTCGGACTGCAGTGAATGCAGCACGAGATGACGCGAGAGCGACTGAGACTGATTGTTTTGAAACCGAATGGGGCAAGCGAGGGAGCCAGGGGTGATGGGGAGAGGAGAAACGGGATGAAAAAGGTGAAAACTGATTAACTATCTATCGAGAAATTAAATTATAATGAAAGCACAATGTTGCTAGCATAGCTGCAATGCTGATTTTGAGATGATAAAAATCAGGTTGCAAAACGTTATTTCTCTAACTATGATGTTAGTTAGGCCTGACGTTTCAGGCTCAGAAAGACATATTTGCGGTCAACTATGACAGAAAAGAGACTATATAGTTTGGTTATACTCAAATCAAAACGCACAAAGGGATTGGATCTAAATAAAGTTGTGAAGCGTTTTGCTGAGCAACATGGAAATCACTGCATTCAGCTGTTATAGTCATGTTAACTTTATGTTATGCTCTCTGGTGAGCCTTTACACAGCTGTTTCATTTTGTTTTGGCCCCTGAGAAAATCTGATATTTCCTTTAATAAAACCAAAAGTGTTAAAAGTTAAAAATGTGATACTGGTGTAAATTCTGCTTAATATGAAGCAGTGTTGTTGTTTCTTTTTATATATATAGTATGAAACTATCCAGAAATGACCCGTATGAACCTGCTCACAAGTAAAATGTATTTTTATGTTGCTTCTTTTCAGATTTGTGGAGATTTTGATGTAACATACAGAACCCGCCTTTTTGTTGATACAGCAGTATGGAGGACCAACTCTGCCATATTTAAAAATAAATACAGAAATAAATAAATGCTTAATAAATAAATAAGCATACAATTGATTGCCACCAAAAATACAAACAACAAATAAATGTAAGTAGAAATTAAATTATACAGCTAGTCATAAAGGTATATAACTCTTTTAATTGGCTTCTTTATTTCTTTGCCTTTTTAATATTTACCTTATTTATTTTTTTGTCATTTATTATCTTCAACTTCATTTTTTCATTACTTATATTTTTAAGTATTTATTTATGTGCATGTTATCATATTTTTGTCTGTTTTATTCTTCCTTTGTATTTTTTTACCCTAGTTATTTCTTCGCCGCTATTTCTTTCTGCCTGCCCTTTTAACATTTCTGCCTGCCATTATAATATAATTTCTAATTACATTTATTTGTTGATTGTATTTTTGGTGGCAATTAATTGTATGCTTATTTATTTATTGAGCATTTATTTATTTCTGTATTTATTTTTAAATATGGCAGAGTTGGTCCTCCATATACAGCTCTATCTACAGCATATTTACATGCATGAAATGTCCCTTTCATGTTGCCTTAACTGCTGTATGTCAAGTTACTGAGGAACAAATGGGGTAAATGTGTGTTCAGAGTAAACAATACATAGATGTCCAGTACCTTGTTCGGGTGCCTTGACCCATTTATTTCTACTGTGTAGTTCTGCTCACTTTAGTCCAGCTCAGTCCATAGATCTCTGATGGGTAACTTTTTCTTTCTATAGTTTCTTCTTGTGCAAATGCTGCAAAGCTGCCTCTCTGACAGTCAATCTCACACATCTGCGACTCAGCACCTGTGTCTTACCTTAATACCTTTCCTGTGATAATGCCCCTCTAGAAGTAGTGTTATCATTCTTCTATCTCCTATTAAGTGAGATCACATTGTACGATGTATTATTAATATGAACTGTTTCACATGAAACACTAGTACTGTACATACTATTCTCACCAAACTGTGATAACTGTGATTAAATTCAGTGTAAACAAATGCCATATGTTGCCACCCCTAAAAAATTCCTGCCCCCCTCTTGCCACCCCATAAATATTTTTCTAGATCCGCCCCTGCCCCTGTGGAGCCACCCGGGCATCTAACCCCAAACACCAAGCACCTCGAGTGCACCGGTGAGCCCAAGTGCCAGCCAGCAGAGGGGGATGCAGGACGGGGGGAATGGCACGTAGCAGAGACTTGAGATGTTCTTGGGTGGGGGAGCAGTTCAGACCCGAACCTGACACATAAAAGAAAAAAAATATATATACACAGTCTCAATCTCAATCATGCAGGTTTAGACGAGTCGAAACTGCTATCACTACTTGCAACAGCCTCGTCGTATACCGCTCGCCTCCAATAAGTGTTTGTGTCACTTCTTAGAGGTGTTCACACTTTTTGTTCTAAAAAAATGCATTTTAAAGTGAGACTTTGTGTTTCGAGAACTGAGAAGTAATAATGCATTTTAGAGGGTGCAAATTTTCTACTTATTGTTTCTCAAAACCCTCTGATGGTAGAGAACTTCCTCTTTTGGATGACAGAGGAGTTGAGGTCTGATCAACAATTGTTCCAGCAGAGCAGTATAGCTCTGAATCTTACTGTCACTCTCTCACTCAGATGGGTTAATGAGACCAGGTGTATCATCCATTTGGTAATTTTTTAATTAAAGGCATTTTTTTCCACCACACCACCTGAGATCAGAGAAAAATCCTACTTCCTATACTGATTGCTAGATTTCTGAGATGAGTGGTGACAGTGACATCAATTGATATACACAGTATAACTCCCCTGTGGAACCTAAACAAATATTTGATGTAGATGCATTGGTCTGCACAAACATCACACAGATAAAGCCTCATGAGGCACTGAACTGTTTGACCAAATTGTTTCAACGACCCCCACAGTTGATGAAGCTTTATATGAACTTGTCACCACCTACTGGTGGAGAGCAGAACTACAATTTACAATGTTATCTCAATTTTTTTTTTGCAATTGTTTTTTTTTTCCATTTAAGTTCTTTTGAAATTGTTAATGATCGGTGTGTATTATACAAATGTTTGTAAGGTTTTTCTGTGTGTAAAATGTCTTACAAGAGAACAATCTTTTAAAGCAAACACTGTGAAAAATGTCCTATATTTTAATAAAAATAACTAACACCCAATTACTCATCCACCAAAAAATTTCGATTTTGTTATTTTATCAGCAATGACGCAGTCTTACACAGGAGAAAGAGACTTATTGCTGTTGGATTAATGATCTTCTGTGAGCAGTGAAATATAAAAAAATCTCAAAAGGAGTCCCAGAAAAATAAAATTTAGAATCCAAGTTTTCTAGGAAAAAAGTCATGGATATAAAGCATATATTCCATCTACCACAGACAGTCAACATAACAAATGAGTATTTTTTTGTATAAATAATTTGAATAGCTAAAAAGTAATGACACATGTGTATAACATAAAAAAAAATATTTTGACAATATTTCACACCTTGCTGTTTTCTGGTTGTTTAAATATTAGGGCTGTTATAGTGTCTGTGCTGCAGCAGATAATAGTGAGCAATGAATGAACCATCAAGTAATGTTTTACTTCTTCATTTCGCTTTTCAGACAATTTACTTTAAAGGGATAGTTCGGGATTTTTAACATGAATCTGTATGGCATCCCCATCACCAGTGTCATGCAATCACACTGACTTACCCTGGCGGCATCCTGTGAGCAGAGTTCTCGTCCAGCTTTGGTCAAGCGAGAAAGTAGTCCGGCAGGTTTGCTAGACCCAGCGAAATAAAACGTTTCTCTTCCCAAAACATTATGTGTTCAAAAGAGTGATATTTTTGCATCCCAAAAACATTGTAGTGGAAAAAGTCACCGCGTCGTTATCACTTGGTCCTATTTTCTCTCTGTTCAGTATCAGTGCGCGCGACGTCATTCTGACATTCTCCTCAACTTTGAGGAGGGCAGGGAAGTCGCTGTTGTTTGTGATGCAGACAGCAGCTGCTGCAACTCCGACATCCTCATCAATGGAAAGGTTCTGTATCTTGGGCATTACTAAATCCCACTCGTGGCAACAGTAGCATCCACCTCTGTCTGCATTAATTCGCACTTGAAACAAGTGCACCATGATTTGTCGGCCACCCTGGATATCGCAGCTCCAGCTGAGGCTCCTGCGGCTCCGGCTTCAGCTTCCATCACTTCTCTGTCCACCCTCTCTCTTTCTGCCCGATCTAACTCCATTTGTCCGAAGTTCATCGTCCAGTGTACTCGGGTTCATAAAGATATCCCTTTGGCTCTAAGTGGAAGTCGATGTTTTCCTCGTCGCTCTCGTGTAGTCAGACATCTTCCCCAGTAGTAAACAATGTGCGAATCAAACAGGTAGGCCCTTAAACTGACAACAGCCAGATGCATGTCTCGCTCCGCCTAGCTCCTAGCTGGGTGGGGCCGAGGCATCCCATGGCTGTTGTCAGGTTAGCAAACCCCTAGCTGTCAGGTCATGGTGTAGCGCACTGATATCTGAACAGAGAAAATAGGACCAAGTGATAACGACGTGTGACTTTTCCACTACAATGTTTTGGGATGCAAAAATATCACTCTTTTGAACACATAATGTTTTGGGAAGAAAAACGTTTTATTTCGCTGGGTCTAGCAAACCTGCCGGACTACTTTCGGCTTGACCAAAGCTGGACGAGAACTCTGCTCACAGGATGCTGCCAGGGGTAAGTCAGTGTGATTGCATGACACTGGTGATGGGGATGCCATACAGATTCATGTCAAAATACCGAACTATCCCTTTAATCAATGTAATTTGTCTGGCTGTATATGCCGACGGGTTTATTTAGTGCAGTTTCTACTTATATTCAGGTGAATTTAGTTATTTTAGAAACTTGTTTTTTTGGTTTGGTTGATGTTAACTAGTCTCTTTTGCGTGTATTTGGTTGATTCATTTATTGTGTGTCAAAGTGTCTGAAATAAATTCCTATTAATTAATTTATTAATTAATGATGGATTAATCAATCAATTAATTAATTAATTAAATAGTCAATTAATTCATTAATGAATGAATTAATGAATTAATGAATTAATTAATTTATAATGAACCTTTAGGCCAGGGGTAAGCAATTAAAAATCAACAAGGTCCGAATAAAGAAAATCAACAACCAGTAAAGGTCTGGAGACATTTTTACTTATAATCTGTTACTTTAAACACAATTTAAATAAAATTCTGAAATAAAATAAGTTTTTATGCCTCGATGTTATCCATCAAATAAAAACAAAATTGAAAATGTTTCCATTTTAAAATCTGAAGTATTTTTTGAAGTAGAAAACAACAATGGTTCAGATCGATATATAGACAATTTCCTGATTCACATATTTCATAAAACAACTGAACTGGCGGTTTGTTATTTTTCTTTCTTTTTTCTGTCTTAATGAGAGCAGTGGGCTTTAGGCTGCCTGCAAGGCTTTACACCTGGGTTTAATTGGAGACAAAGCCATTCTAAAGCACATATCAAGGTGCTCATTTTGAGCCTGGATCCATATTTATTTTTTTAGATTCTGTTCATGGTGGAGAATCCTGCTTCACAGCAGCAGGCTGAGCCAAACATCTTCTAAATGTGCAGGGTCATCTTTGAGCACCATTTCACTTTTCTTTCACCAGTTCACCACAGTTCTTCCAGCAGTCCACACTTTCTCTGCTCTCTTTTTCTCATCATCCTCCTTCTTTACCGTATCGCCTGAGTTTGTTCCCATGATTGCCTGCTGTGTTCAAAAGTAGCAGCAGCAGCAACCCAGACTGAAAGCATTTCATTGATTAGCCAGATTAAAATTTTTAAAGTCGTAGGGAAACGGCTGTTCCAAATCGTTGCATTTCTGAAATCTCCTGAGTGGTGCCCAACTTTACGCTTGTGAATAAAGTGAATGTGATTGGTCGATTATCAAGGGGGTGGGATTGTTGTGGTGGAAGGTTTGGTAAAGCATGTTTGATTTGTGACGGTTTGTCGGAAGTATCTTTGTTAACTCCAGTTAGTGTTAGTAGGGTACCCAATGGGAAATTCCATTGGGACGTAAGTAGCACTAAATTGGTGACTTAGAAACAACACTGTCAAGGAACGCTATATGGACAGAGTGAAACATGCAAGAGGAGTGAGAGTTTAGGTGTCGAGGTCGGGATGCAGTCTCCTCCATCATAAATTTTTATTTAGAGGAGGAAAACGGGGACTAAGATGTTGTGGGAAGAGGACGCCAGGGCGCAGAAGCTTGGTATTTGGTGTAGAAGGCTTACAGCCAGTATATGCTTGAGCCCTTGCCTTGGTAATGCTGCCAGTTCTGTTAGCTCTTACTCGTTGAAGATACAGACGCCCATCCCCGTGAACACTGGGGACGGAACTCAATGGGAAAGGAAATTATTCTTATTTCACATATTTGTGTATATTGCCATATGCCATGCCTACATATAAATCAAGATGCTATGACTGAAAAAAATTTGATTGACAGATGACCGAATTATTATAATCGGCCTAATTTAGGTGTCTCAGGCTGACGTATAACTAACTGGCCTGCAGAAGATAATGAAAATACCCCACAGAGATTTTAAGACAGGATTTTTTTTAAATAGAAATTTTCTAAATTTTGGGACAATATGGTCTGATAAAGAGTACATTTATATACAAGTTTAAGCCAGAATGGTTTGACATTTAAATATGATTTCCCTACTTACTTTAACACTAAATTACTCTTTAAAAAAAGCATGACATCCACTTATATTTATGAGAGGTTTTTCATATAGAATATTTTTTTATAGATATTTTCTTTATGTCTTGTTATTTATCAAAGCCTTTGTCTACTGTTTTGTGTACAAATGTTTGTTTGTTTGTGAAAACCTTTCAGATAAAGTTAATTGGTATAAAAGTAAAAAAAAAAAATGGCAGAAGCCAAAGGGACTGTTTTAATCAACAAAGAATTTTAGTTGCTTCCTTTATATGTTATTATGTTACGAGAGATATTTTTTATACAGAGTGTTGGGTTTTAATCCAGAGAAATGTGAGTTTAAAAAGATTAAGAGGACGAAATGATCACAACACACAGACTGGGATTTTGAAACGCCAACCTCTGCAAAGGGGAGAGAACCTGCTGGCTCAAAACCAGCACACTTTCATATACCCCCGCTATTACACGCTACCCTTAAAAATCTCGAGCCGCAGGACCGGGTCCGGTGCCTGTCAGTAACTGAGATAACTTGTCGCGGTGTGAACTGAAACAACCTGAATCTGAACCGGTAGATAGACCTAACCGGACCACGCTACCTGCAGACCAGTTCCCCGAGGTGGGTTCGCCCGTTTTTCCTGGCTCGCCCTCTGGATAACAAGAGCCGCGATGAGCAGAACGCTGCCATCGCCACTGGCTGAATATGCCGATTCAAAGTCGCTTCCCAAAAGCCCACTTTCTCAAGTACATCCGCGGCCGTCGCCGCCTTCGCTGACCCACCGCAAACACCGAAGTACAGCAATAATAATCAAGCATAACTTCCTGAATGTGACGGGCGCCGCCATTTTGATTTGCTTGATTCCCTCCTCCTTCGCTCTTCTTCTTCTTGGTTTACGGGCGTTGACAACAGCGCTTGGTGCATTACCGCCAATCAGCTGCTTGAGTCCCCTCCCTTCAATCCTAGCAGTAATACCGCACATCGCCACTAGGAGGCGCGAGGAGTCGAAGATAACCGAGATAAGTGTGACGCGGTGAACGGGTCATCAAAACTCGAGTTTGTTTCGGTTGTCGATCCAAGCTCGACCTCCTGCCCTCGCCTGGACCGGCTTCCTTTTTCAAGCGGCGTAGTGTAAATGGGGGCTATAGATCCCTTCACAGCAAAGCCTTTTATTAACAGTTTACAACATAATAGGGCGGGCCTTAAACAGAAAACCCAATAATGATTATCTGGCAGGATGCAGGTCATAGGACAGTGTGAAATGACCATCTGGCTGGATGGAAGTCACACAACCGTGTGACTCTGCCTCATGACCTACTGGATGCAGGTCATAAAAGTTTATGACCCTCCTGGTTGAATCACAGGACAGAAATGCAGCATCTTCTTTCTTTCAATGTTTCATATGCCCCCACAATAATTTTATAATTATCACTCTAACACAGAGATTCTTATAATTTCTTATTGTCATGGTTCTCCCCTTTTGGGACTTTTTAGTTTTCAGTTATTAGTTATTCTGTTTTGTTGATCTTTGATTTATTTTCCATTACATTCAAGCAGTCTTTGGTTACTCTCTGTCATGATGGGTCTCTGTGATTAAACCCACATGCAGAACACCACACAAAGCAGGGTAAAAGTTTAACAGTTTATTTAGAAAATGCACACACAGAGTAAACGGTTGCACTGGTTCTGGTACTGGTCCGGGACTTGGTTTCACAGAGTAATCTGCAGAGAGGGATAGTTTGGTTAGCCAGGTAGCAGTGATAGCTTGGCAGAGTTTAGATCTTGGTTTGTACCTGACGAGGTTCAGACTGTTCAGTGGAGAGAGGGAACCGGTTGGGTCCAGAGACTGTGGTTCCAGCAGAGAGCTCAGCAGCGGCAGAGAGTTCAGCAGATTCGAACCTTGAGTAGTTCTCCTAGTTCTCCCCTGAGAACTAGCTGGAGGGATTCAGACTGAGGATCTTCAGGTTTGGCTTCTTGGGCAGGCAGGCAGGTTTCCAAACATGAGCTCCTCCAGAGCTACAGAGTTCAGTCGGGTTTCCTGTGAGCAGAGAAGACAGAGACTGGTTAGGATCAGGTTGCTCTCTAGAGCAGACAGAGTTTCTTAATACAAGCTGAGGCTCAGGTTCCGCTAACCAAAACTGGTCAACACTCCGGCGCTGAAGACAGGTCTGGCCGCTGCTTATGTAGAAGGTCTTCCTAATCAGGCTGATCATCCTCAGGTGTGTAGGTGGCTCCAGCTCAGGAGACCCATAGCGCTCTCTGCTGGAGACAGGTGGCAGATGTCCAGATCCCAACAGTATCCCCCCCTCATCGACTGCCTCCTGGCGGTCCAGAGGAAGTGGACGGGAGGGAGTTCTTGTAGTCCTCTATGAGGGACGGATCCAGGACGAAAGAGCCAGGAACCCAGGTGCGGTCCTCCGGACCGTAGCCCTCCCAGTTGACGAGGTACTGCCAACCGCGACCCCGACGACGGGAGTCCACGATCCGGCGAACGGTGAATGCCGGGTGGCCATCAATGTCCCGGGCGGATGGAGGGGAGTTGGACGGAGGGCAAAGTGGACTGGTGAGAACTGGCTTGATCTGGGAAACGTGGAAAGTGGGGTGTATGCGAAGAGTGGATGGCAGGTGCAGACGGACAGCAGATGGGTTGATGACCTGGGCGATCTTGTAAGGACCAATGAATCTGGGGGAGAGTTATTTGGACATGGGCTTGAGCGGAATGTCTCGAGTTGAAAGCCATACCTCTTGCCCAGGGGTATATTCAGGTGCAGGACGACGGCTCTTATCAGCGGATCTCTTATTTTGGGTGGCAGTACGGTTGAGGGCAGTGATGGTTTCGTTCCACACCCTGTGGCAACGACGGATGTGATGATGGACGGACCTGACCGATATCTCTCTCTCGTCTGCTGGGAAGAGTGGTGGTTGATAGCCGATAGGAGATCTGAAAGGGAGAGCAAACCAGTTGCAGCAGATCGTTGAGTGTTGTGTGCATATTCCACCCATGCCAGAAACTGACTCCAGTCAGTCGGGTTGTTGGAGGTAAGGCAACGGAGAGTGGACTCGAGCTCTTGATTCATCCTCTCCGTTTGACCGTTGGTCTGAGGATGATAGCCAGAGGTGAGAGAGATCTTTGAGTTAAGAGTGGAACAGAAAGCTTTCCAGACCTGAGAGATGAACTGGGGACCTCGATCAGAAAGGATCTCCTGAGGGATGCCGTGCAGGCGGAAGACATGTTTGACCAGGAGCTGAGCGGTTTGGAAAGCTGTGGGTAATTTCCTGAGGGGAACCAGATGACAGGCCTTGGAAAAACGATCAACAATGGTTAAAATGGTTGACATACCCCTGGAGACTGGGAGACCGGTAACAAAATCCACAGCGATGTGGGACCATGGACGAGACGGAACAGGCAGAGGACGCAGCAGCCCGGAAGGTGGTTGGTGGGTAGGTTTATTCCTGGCACAGATGGGACAGGCCAACACATACTCCTTCACGTCCTTGTGAAGGGACGGCCACCAAAAGCGTCGTGTGATGAGGGCGATGGTTCTACTCACACCAGGATGGGCAGAGAATTTGGCTGCATGCATCCACTGGGTGAGACGGGATCTGACAGAAGATGGGACGTAAGTTCTGTTAGGAGGTCCGTTACCTGGGTCAGGTTCAGAGGCCAAAGCTAGGTTGATGAGATCCGTAATCTCCCAGGAAACGGCTCCAACCGTGCAAGTGGCAGGGAGGACAGGCTCGGGTGTTTCAGGTTGATCAGAAGAGTAAAGACGAGAGAGAGAGTCGGGCTTGATGTTCTTGGAACCGGGTCTGTAAGAGATAATTAAGTTAAATCGGGAGAAGAACAGAGACCATCGGGAATGGCGTGGGTTGGACCTTTTTGCGGACTGAATATAGGATAGGTTCTTGTGATCCGTCCAAACCAGGACCGGATGTTCAGCCCCCTCAAGCCAATGTCTCCATTCTTCCAGGGCTAATTTGATGGCTAGTAATTCTCTGTCACCAACATCGTAATTCTGCTCTGCTGGAGAAAGTCTGCGTGAGAAAAAGGCACAGGGGTGAGTTTTTTGATCTGAGTCAGATTGTTGAGAAAACACAGCTCCCACTCCAGAATCTGATGCGTCCACCTCTAATATGAATTGTTTAGAGGGGTCGGGTTGAATCAAAATGGGTGCACTGGAAAAAAGAGTCTTCAGTTTGTTAAAAGCTGCTTCAGCCTCTGGAGACCATTTGAACGTCTTCTTAACAGAAGTTAGAGCTGTGAGGGGTAGAGCTGTTTGACTGTAGTTTCTGATGAAACGTCTATAGAAGTTAGCAAACCCCAGGAATCTTTGAAGCTGCTTACGGTTCTCGGGAGTAGGCCAATCCAAAACTGCTTTTATTTTGTCTTCAGATGGCTTCACCTGCCCGCCCTCAAGCACAAACCCTAGAAAAGTGACAGATGGTTGGTGAAATTCAAATTTTTCAGCCTTTACGAAGAGTTTATTCTCAAGCAGTCTTTGAAGGACCAGACGAACGTGTTTCTTATGATCAGACAGGTTTCTTGAGTAGATCAGGATGTCATCAATGTACACAAAGACGAAAACGTTGAGGAAGTCTCTGAGAACATCATTAACTAGAGCTTGGAAACAGGCAGGAGCGTTCGTCAGACCAAAAGGCATGACCAAATATTCAAATTGGCCTATGGGGGTCTTAAATGCCGTTTTCCATTCGTCTCCTTCTCTTATCCTAAGGAGATGTTATGCGTTTCTTAAGTCGAGTTTAGTGAACACTGTTGCCCCTTGGACAGGTTCAAAAGCTGATGCTAGCAATGGTAAGGGATATTTATTTTTGATGGTTATTTGATTCAATCCCCTGTAATCAATACAGGGTCGGAGAGAACCGTCCTTTTTTCCCACAAAGAAAAAACCAGCACCGAGAGGGGATGAAGATGGTCAGATGATTCCAGCAGCAAGTGACTCGTTGATGTATTTCTCCATAGTTTCTCGCTCAGGTTTGGAGATGTAAAACAGTCTACTGCTGGGAAGGGGAGCTCCTGGTAATAAATCTATGGCGCAGTCATATGGTCTATGTGGTGGAAGAGACATCGCTCTGACCTTGCTGAAGACTGGTGCCAGATCATGATACTCGGAAGGAACGGAAGAAAGGTCAGGCGGGTCCACCTCCCCCCTACCTCTAGGGGACTGAATAGCAGGAGCCGCAGAACGGAGACATGAGATGTGACAGGAAGCGGACCAAGACTCAATGTGGTGTTCGGCCCAGTTGATGTGGGGGTTATGAAGTTCCAACCACTCGAATCCTAGTACCAGAGATGAACATGTAGAGGGAAAAACAAAAAAAGTTAGAGTCTCACGGTGATTTCCAGAGATTAGGAGCTCTAATGGTCGTGTCTGATGAGTGACTTGATGCAGCTTCTTCCCATCGATAGCTGAAACTCCTGAGAGGCCTCTTCAGAGGAATAGTCTCAATCTTCAATTGTTGAACCAGGTTAGAGTCAATGAGGTTTCTCTCACAACCAGAGTCAATGAAAGCTGATAAGGTGAGAGTCTGATCAGGACAAAACAGAGTAGCAGGTAACAGTAGGTGAGGAGATTTCTCAGATTTTAGATGGTCCGTCAGACTCCTCACATCCTCTGACGGACCCCGGCTTTTGATATAGCCGGGCATGTGGCGATAAAGTGACCAGGCTCGCCACAATACAGACACAGGTTTCCTTTGACTCTCCGTTGTCTTTCTTCATTGGAAAGTCTTGTGTGCTCCAATCTGCATGGTGTTCGACCTCAGCTCCTTCTGCAGACGAGGAGAAAACGTGGAGTAGCATGAACAGGAGCAGAAGACGATTGATTCTTAATCCTTGGTCTGGTACTGGGCTCTGGGGATCCAGAAAAAAACAGAAGTGCTGTTAGAAGCAGCAGTAGCAACAGAAAAATTATGGCTTCTTTGCCTAGAACAGTTCCTAGTTCGGAGTTGGTTATCCAACCGGATGGTTAATTTGATTAAATCCTCTCAAATGAGTTTCTGTTCATCGATTGTGGCAAGTTCGTCCTTGATGTTTTTATTTAAAGCCTTAAAATAGGCACTCTTAAGTGCACTGTCATTCAAACAGTGAAGCTTTTCGGCCCCGTGAACCTCTCGCTAAGTCAATAGAAAAGTCTGCCACAGATCTCGTTAAAGCCCGGCTAATTTGCAACCCGCATTTGTCCGGCGTTTGTCGGTGCCACAAAATTGGCGGGAAAGCTGACTTTAACTTTGGCGTATATGTGGAGAAGCACCGTAGCCGTACTAATAGCCCCACTTAGCATATGAATGCAGCAAAACCGCGCGGGGCTTGCCAGGTCTGGCTTGAATAACCTACTCAGTATTGGCTGAAACCACTATTCTCAAACAAATGAAATCGCGGGATTGGCAGCAAAACCACACGTGGCCACGCCCAGGCTTTAATTTTCTTGCTGAGTATTGGACAGAACCACCTCTTTTAAAACAAGTAAAGTCGCTCGTGATTGGTTGGCATATATATATATTTACATATACCCTTACATATACATATTTATTCATATATATATATATATATATATATATTTATTCATTCATATATTTATTCATTCATATATTTATTCATTCGTATGCTGTGTATTTATGTTATCCTACACTACTACACAATTATTATGCTACCATCAAGGACATGAATGAATTTATACAGGAAATGAACATTTGCCAGGAAGCTGTTTATGCAAAGAAAGAGCTTTTATTGAAACACACACACAATACACAATAACTATATACAACGTGCTGCATCCAAACACATGCGTTTCTAAAAATTAAAAAGTCCGTGAACGGTCCGGCTTGCTTCCTCGGGGTTGGAGGTAACTGGCAAAGCATTCCCTCCGAGGCAGGTCCGATGTGCAGACGCCTACTGTACGCTGCCCTGTACTTCGGCATCGCTTCTAACCGGGACTGCAGCTTAACACAGAGTTCAGAGAGATCCGCCTACCTAAATGGCGGCGACCGTATTAATCCATCCAGACACCGGCCGACGGGCGGACTTCCAGAGTTCCACTTCCTCATCTGCTAGCACACTCTGCCTCGCTTTCAGCAGCTGAAAAAACAATGAATCAGCGCACTACGTATGGACACAACACATCTATTAATGCACCTGAAAATAGTCACCAAATAAAGTCTTACCTCTTCTTCTGGCCCGACCCGAGCAGATTGCCTCCGCACGCAGCGCTGTTGGCTGGCTGCGTATATCTGAAGCTCCCGCGCGTACCGTCTGAAAATACGTCTTACAGGCAGCTGGAAAACAATTAAATGAGAGTGGTATGAATAAAAATCAAAACGCAAGTCACAGTAACAAGGAAGGAGAAAACATTAAAACAAGTCACTTACACACAATGTCGTCTTTATCAACATCGTGCAAATCTGGACTTGCTGATATGGCTCCGAGCAAATAGGAGGTCACGCCTCATTGTGAGGCGACAGTAGTCTGTGAAAACAAAATGATGCTATGCTATGATCGGTATCTATCCGTATCCATTGCCTTTACCGCAGAATGAAAGTATATTCTTTAAATCTTACCCTTGCTCCGGCTCATAACGCCTGCAATTAGTCTCAGAGTTGTTAAAACGGCGTACTGTTTCCTGTGAATCACAAAAATACACTTTTAATAAAGCTTGTTCTTGTAAGGCTACTTATTAGCCCTAGTAGTTTAGGGCTAGGCTGCTATTAGTCAGTAGCTTAGGCTTAGCCTAGCAGGCAGTAATCTAACATATATTTACCGCTAGCATCTCTTCTTTGAGTTAGCCTTGTTCGATGCAGAGTCGCCATCACGTCCAAGAGGAGTTTTACCTCGAAATCCAGGCGTTCCAGACCGCTTCTGCACACAAAAGCAAAGCATACATCCTCCACTGTGGTGTGGGGAGACGCCGCTCTGAGTTTCTTTTTGAGATCGCAGAGAGCATGCGTGAAGCGAGATGAACCCCGGGGTTTCCGCTGATCAATAAAAATAATTAAAAAATCATTCTTTTTTTTTTAAATCAAGGCCTTAATAGTAAGCACTAAAATTATTTAAATATGTTTATCTCAGAGTATATTATAATTCTTTAATAAAAAATGCTTATAAAAACAATTTCGTCCAGATATATTATATCGCTCCAGGCGGAGAAAAAAGCTAGAGGATATATATATACGTATATATGTGTGTGTGTGTGTTTACATACATACAGGAGTCATGGAACTCTGCTTACAGCTCCTTCATATTTCATGTACACTAATAACTTGTGTACATGGTTCTTGTTGATGGCATTAAAAATCATTTCTAATAGCATTAAAATAGCATTAAATTAGAGTCGCTCATTCCTGTATGAACCCTGTGAGTGCTTAATTTAATATGACATATTAAAAAAATCCCACCATCATCCAGCATATGTTCAGTTTCTGCCCAAATATATTTATATATTTTTTGTAGATTTTTGTAACGGGGATAAGGATAATTCAAAACTGCTTTTTTTGAAGGCACTTGTTCTCTTCTCCCAAACATCTCTTTTCATTCCTGTAATAAGAAGTTTTGAAATGGATTTGATTAAAGTTTAAGTCCCTCGTTATAAAATAAATATTTTGATGGAGATGAGAGAAATCTGCTTCCTCGTTGGTGAATAACACTTCAATAGTTTGGATCCAATCATTTAAATAAACGGGGTTAGTTTTTTTTTTATATATAAGAATTGTGCTATACTTTCTAGTCACCGATCTGTTGCTGCTATATTTTAATTTGACGAACCGAATTTGTCGATGTTCTTTTTCCTGTTTGGTGCGATTGCAATTGCGGATCTTGACCTGGCCGGACCTTATGACCACAGTAAAAATTCACCACCTTCTGATGGCTACTTCCAACAGGATAATGCGTCCATGTTATAAAGTGAATCATCTCAGACTCATTTCGTGAAACTTTTCCACTTAAGTAATTGTGAATTGAGCATATTGGACAGACAACATTTTATTTTTTTGATCTTAAATGCAATTTTTTTTATAATTACTGCTCTAAATGTATTGCTCTGTCAGCTAAAGATCTGTTTTGGTCTCTATACTTTAATTAAATAAATCAATTCAAGCTAAAATGTAGAGGCTATACTGAGCCTGATCTCTTTGTATCAGAGATTTTTCTTACCTTTTAGAAAAATGTCACTTGGAGTAAAACCCCCTGCAACCCTGATTTGCATTTGTATAGCTCACAGCATGTTCATTTACATGTTAAAGCCTCCCTAGAATTCCATGGGGGGCATGGAGGAACACTGCCTAAGAAAGTCCACGTCAATTTCTGACAATTTACGGGGAGTTTTCGGGCGAAGCCTGCAAAAAATTGTCGTAAACTGCCGCTGACCTGAAGTTCCACGACAATCTACAGTGCCGTATATTGACGAAAAATCCCACTTTTCATGCAGTGGTGCACACTCATTCCAGCCAGAGGCTGCGGCTTTAACCCGGAAGTCAATAGAAAACTCTGCCACCGTCTGATTTCCTTGCTTTAAACTGAGCAGGGCTCGGGAGTCAATGGTCTTATCTGAATCTTGATTAAAGACCTGGGAAAATTCAGTTATGAATTCAGAGAAAGTGCATGAAAAACTGGATTCAGAGGAAAACCTAGCTTCCGCCCATTCAAGAGCTCGACCAGTGAGTTGAGAAAGGATAAAGGCTATTTTTTTCTTTTCACTAGAAAAACTGGCGGGTGAATGTTCAACAATTAAACGGCACTGGAACAAAAATCCTCTACATTTGCTTTGAGTACCTGAAAATCTTTTAGGGAGACACGGACAGAATTCCGGAAATGACGTGACAGATTCTGACCTCAGAGGCGGATGTGGCTCCGGAACCGGAAGTGGAGCAGGCTCCATTCCGGTGTTAGCATTGCTGAATTTGCCAGCTAATTCCTTTAACAGAACACACTGTTGGTCCAAACATACTTTAAACTCACGGAGGGTAGAGAAATGGTCCTGTAAAAATACTCCTTGCTCTTCAATCATCCTCCGGAGGTGATCTGCTGGGTTTTGTGAATGGCCGGAGTGTTCTGTCATGATGGGTCTCTGTGATTAAACCCACATGCAGAACACCACACAAAGCAGGGTAAAAGTTTAACAGTTTATTAAAGAGATGCAACACAGAGTAAACAAGCACTGGTTCTGGTACTGGTCCGGGACTCGGTTTCACAGAGTTATCTGCAGAGAGGGATAGTTTGGTTAGCCAGGTAGCAGCGATAGCTTGGCAGAGTTTAGATCTTGGTTTGTACCTGACGAGGTTCAGACTGTTCAGTGGAGAGAGATAACCGGTTGGGTCCAGAGACTGTGGTTCCAGCAGAGAGCTCAGCAGCGACAGAGCTTAGCTTCAGGCTAGCGAGATTCAGACCTTGAGTTGTTCTCCTAGTTCTCCCCTGAGAACTAGCAGGAAGATTCAGGCTGAGCTTCTTCAGGTTTGGCTTCTTTGGGCAGGCAGGCAGGTTTCCAAACATGAGCTCCTCCAGAGCTATTGAGTTCAGTCGGGTTTCCTGTGAGCAGAGAGGACAGAGACTGGTTCCGCTACAAGTAACCAAAACTGGTCAACACTCCGGCGCTGAAGACAGGTCTGGCCGCTGCTTATGTAGAAGGTCTCCTGATGGGCTGATGATCCTCAGGTATGCAGGAGGCTCCAGCTCAGGAGACCCATATAGCGCTCTCTGTTGGAGACAGGTGGCAGATCTCCAGATCCCAACAACACTCTGCTGTTGCCCCATTGCTGCTTGTTTCTTTCCCCTTGGCTTCCTTCTAGTTAGTTCCACTCACACCTGCTCCTTATCCAGCTCATTAGTCCATCCTTTGTTCTGTTCCCCTGAAATACTCCACCTCTTCAGTCACTCAGTGCTGGTTCCTTGTTATGTGTTTTTTTCCTCATCTCTGGCTCCCCAAATGAGTTTTCCCCTGAAGTTTTTTGGTTCTTGGGATTTTTGTGCCTTGGATTTTTGGATTTTGTTAATTGATTAAATCTTCAAGACTCACCTCTGCCTCCTGATCTCTGCATTTGGGTCCTCAAGAATCCTCACCAGTATTAATTTCATCTACCAGGACAATGGCATAAACATTTCGTTAACCCCCCCTTTTTCCCGTAACAATGACGAGACGATGACGCACAAAAAATGTTTCCAGAAAATAGAAATATAACAAGAATAAAAAATTATTTTTGTCAATGAAACTCAGACCAGATGAAATTTACAAGCCATGGACAGATGGACATTAAAAAATTTAATTGTTTATGATTACTTTGTAATTGTTATTATAGGTGTTTCTTAAACTTCATAGAAGATTACGGGTTGTTGTCCTGTTTGTCCCTACACGGCGCTTGTCCCACAGTGCCTTGCCCCGCTCAATCAGTAGTGGCAGAGGCTAGAATCACTGGTAGTAGTTAACCAAGGCTAGCTCAACTTTGCAGTCATTGTGTTGAGCTCAGATACCCGTGTACAGTTTGTTGGAGGAGCTGGAAAACAAAGCCTGGATGTATGGAGCCATTTTGTTTACAATGCGAAGGACAACAAAACAACCTGCATGATAATGATTGATCATTCTGCTGAATATGGTGGTGGCCAAGATGTGTAGATACCGGAGAAAGGACGCCACTAATGAGTCTCCGGTTCAAAATGGCAGGCTACAACACAAAAATCTTAAGTGACATCTGAGATGCCAACATGCTGCCATATGGAAGAAGTAAGGAATGGGTGGGCCTGTCGGTACTCAAAAGCTATTTAACGGGCCCTAGTAGTAGTACTGCGTGTATTCTTGTCATCTACTACTAGCCATTAGTTAGCTAACTAGCTGTGACAGCGTCACGCTGGGGTGTTATTTGTCGCCTATATCAAAGCAACTGGAAAGATGCTTTTACGCACAGAAGCTTTTGGAAATATTGGTCATGACTGATCATTATGTTGAGTTGGTTGTTTTCCCACAAGCATGGTGAACAATACTCAACGTTAACATGAACAGAAGTGTGTCAGAACCATAAGAGTTAGCTTAGTGTGTTCGGACAGTGGGATAATGACAACACACTGCCTGTGTTGTGTTGTATGTTCTACTGATACACTGGATATTAATCGTTTACATTTCTTCCTCCCAACTAGATACCTGACACAGTGACACCACAGCCAAATCAGACATTGGGGAAGGACAGAACGTCTGTTGCAGAGATGTTGGGAGCATCCCCACCATACAAACCTGATGCCAAAGAGCAGAAAGCCCTCTTAAAAGTCTAAAGTTCAGAATATTCTCTTTGACAAAGGTTCTTTTCTGGAACCTTTGTACTCTATACCATTCTTCTATCTTCAAATCTCAGAGTTATTTATTACTTATCATTCTGCAATTTTTTTGCAGAATGGTAAGGAGACACAAATGTCTCCAGTATTGAATTTCCTTTAAAGTGTTTTTGGTAATGTTTTTAAGCATCACAATTTAAAAATTATAGTCCAATACGGCTTCCTCCCATGGTCCAAAAACATGCCTGTTAGGTTAATTGGCTTCTCTAAATTCTCTGTAGGTGGTAATGGTTGTTTGTCCTGTTTTTCTCTGGAAGTTGCCCCTGCAATTGACTGGCGACATGTCCTGGGTGTACCCCCCTTTTGCCCTTAGATAGCTGGAGATAGGCACCAGCTCCCCTCGCGACCCCACTCGGGATAAAGTGTGTCAGATAATGGATGGATGGATGGTCCAATATGAGGGCAGGGATTATTTATCACATTCACAGAGGTCATACAAGCTGCTTTATTTAGAAATCTATAATAATAATTTAACTTTATTGATCTTAGATTGGAGAAACTTACCTCTATATTTAACCCATCCCCTTGGGGAGCAGTGGGTTGCCATCGTGAGGCGCAGGGGGAGCAGTAAGGGGGTTACGGGTCTTGCTCAGAGACCCAGAGTGACAGTCTGTGAGAGTGGGGACTCAGAACATCATGATTCCAAGCTTTATGCCCTGAACACTAGGCTACCACTCCCCCTAATCCCACTAATTCATGTGGCAGCCAATTTATCTTATAGTCACTATCAAACATTTTTCTTTATTATTTAAGTTAGACTTGAATGCTGTAAATAAAGATAAAGAAAGAAATAGATAAACAAATGATTACCAGTATTTTA
The DNA here is from genome assembly GCA_018398635.1 of Cyprinodon brontotheroides. Lineage (NCBI taxonomy): Eukaryota > Metazoa > Chordata > Actinopteri > Cyprinodontiformes > Cyprinodontidae > Cyprinodon > Cyprinodon brontotheroides. The sequence goes on along the minus strand of JAGKQL010000030.1, from coordinate 16,378,586 downwards.
GTGACAAAAGTAGGGATGCAGCTGGGGCAAAGCTTTACAGGAGGGGGTGGGGGGCCAGTTACAGTTACCTAATATTTACACGAAAGCTGGAAATGGCATAAATAGCTTTTTATAAAAAATCCTGTAAAGTTTAGAAATAGCAGCTGAAGCTGAATGTCAAATATCAAAGCCATGAAGGCCTTCGTGTTAAATTTGATAAAACAAAATGACAATCTCTGCTGCAGCCAGACTAAAACTTTGAACTCAGTTGTCACGATTCTGTCCTTTGTGGACTTTGTGTTTCTTTCTGAGTTTTCAGTTAAACTTTGTTTTATGTCATTCTGGTCAACTATCCCCCCATTAATCTCTGAATTGAATCAAAATGATCTCGCCTACTTTTTCTGTGCTACATCATTTATGCAGGTAAAGCTACTGTTTGTGCTGATTTGGTTTTTAAGATAAAATTATTATTAAGACTGATAACGTCCCCATCCCAGCAGATGTTATGGCTGCGCTGGTTTCTTGATATAAAGGTATTGCATAAAATCACATGTCATTGCTGTGCAGGTAATGAATATAACAGCGACATATTAACCTTAACAACTGGCTGGAATGATTGTTTAATAATTAGTTATTCACCAGCCGCTGTTTGCTTTTTTGCCCCCTGGCAACCACATGTCATTTCCTGTCAAGTTCTTGCTCCAGCCCTTTCATAGTAAAAGAAACTTAACATCACGGAATAATGTTAAATTATTATGTAATAACAACTTTTGAATTGCCTTCGGGAGACCATCCATTTTTAGAAAAGCCCCAAACTCTCTCTCGAAAAAAAAAAAAAAGAGTCCACTTTGGTTCATCCAGATTCACTCCGATTTGGTCAAACTTCCTTGTAATGTAAATCTACCATGCATTTTTTAGAAAGTGAGGAAATGTCCTGATTTCACTGCGACACGACGCTCGTCGTGTGACGTAATCCCTGAGCCGCGTCAGTGCGGGCAGCCCTGTTCTTAATCTCCAGAGGCTCTGTTTGAAAACCTAGGACGCGTCCTCCAGGCAGCTGGGTCTACCTAGACTGGATCCTTCCGGGATGTCCTTGAAAATAAAGTGAGGCCAGAAGAGAGTTTTGGCTGTAAATTCAATTAAGGTCCACCCCTTTCCGGGCGTTTTTACGCCGGTAATGCTCTGTTGCTTAGCAACCATGAAAGTTGACTTACACAAAGCAGGAAAAGAATGAATACCGGGTTTTCAAAACTGTTTGTTTATTTATTTTATTTTTTAAAAAAGTTAAAGTGAACAAAAACTACACTGAGAATCCAGAGTGGAATAAGGTTCCAACCACCGGGAGCAGGAACAAATCAAATCAGGTAATGATAGAAACATTAGTCAGTTAAATAACCTGCTGCTGTCATTCTGCACATCTCTGATGTTGCTGCTATTTTCAAATATCCATTACTGTAAAAATGTCCATAGCTGCATATTGGTTATTTATTCTCCAGTTTTATATTGTTAAAACACTTTACAGAATTTTATTTTTTATATTTTAACTCTTCCCTATTATGTTATTCTTATACATTTTTCCAAGGTCCTCATTTGTGTGACCGTTTTCAATAATCTTTTTGCTGCTGTAAATTTGCCCATTGTGGGACAATAAGGGGATTTTCTATTCTATAAAAGGGGTAGAAATATATAAGTAAATCTAAACAATGTATCTACAAATCTGCAAAATCTCTAATATTCAACAACAAAAAATACTTAGTTAAGCATATTGTGCAAAACAACAATAAAAAAATTAAACTCCTATCAGATTTATAGTTCCCACTCTGCAGATATATTAGAATCTGTCCTTAAATTACAGCCAAACCCATTTACACAGTAACAGATAAAAACCTTTAGATAAATCAAACATTACCGCCTGATCACGGAGCAAATCCCGATGATGAGACACCCCCATCCCCCCCCCCACCCCGCTCCAAGGTGTCCTGGTTTTCCCAAATGAAAATATGGTCACCCTATTTTAGGAATAAATCAAAACATTGTTTTTAAATCCACCTAAATACCTTTTGACCTCATTACTTATTTCTGTCTTTTTAAAATTATTTCCTCTGTATTCAATTTCAAGTGAACAAAGTTTTGCCTACATTCAGTCCCTGATTGGCTGCCGTGTCATAATTTCATAGAAAAGTTCAGCTCGTTTTATCTCTCTCAATGCAGTGCTGCTGTTTGACACCTCAGCTCTATCTAGTAGCACGAGGCGAGGGCAGAGCAGTGAACGCACTCACCACGTGGAGTTAACTGCTGGTCACTTCACTGCCCTTCACTACATGATTTGTATAGGGATTCTATGTGAATCTACTGCACTCACCATAGCAACCACTGAACGTACCATTAGTGTGTGATGTTTGTGCAGACCAATGCATCTAGATCAAGTATTTGTTTAGTTTACATGTTGAAGTTATACTGTGTATATCAATTTATGTCACTGTCACCACCCATTTCAGGAATCTAGCAAGATGTTTCAGAAATAGGATTTTCCCTGATCTCAGTTTGTGTGGAGGAATTTTTTTTAGCCTGTATTTGAATAATTAACAAATGGAAGATACACCCGGTCTCATTAACCCATCTGAGTGAGAGAGTGACAGTAAGATTGAGAGCAATACTGCTCTGCTGGAACAATTGTTGATCAGACCTCAACTCCTCTGTCATCCAAAAGAGGAAGTTCTCTATCATCAGGGGGTTTTGACAAACCATAAGAGGAAAAATAGAAACCTTAAAAATGCTGTATCACTTCTCAGTTCTCCAAACAAAGAGTCACACTTTAAAATGCTTTTTTTAAACACTTCTTGGAGGTGAGAGGTATCAAACAAGTCTGTTGCCAGGAGTGATACCAACTTTGACCCACCTACACCAGTAAACCAATTCAACAACTCTGATGTTAAGACTTTAGCTGTCAGCTCCACCCTTTTTTTGTTCCTACCACACACCTTCTTCAAATCTGACAAAATTAGTGTCAAATGTTTGTGCTACGTTTGTGCTCATTTGTGCAGCAAAAACAGATGTTAACTGACCTTTGATGACTTCTACAAAATATTATTATCATTAAGACTACACTCAGAAATCCAGAGTGGAATAAAGAGGTTCCAACCACCGGGAGCAGGAACAAATAAAGCAAATGTAATGATAAAATTTAGTCAGTTAAACAACCTGCTGCTGTCATTCTGCACATCTCAGATGTTGCTGCTATTCTCAAATATCCATTACTGTAAAAAGCTCGATGTAGCTGCATATTGGTTATTTATTCTCCCAGTTTTATATTGTTAAAACACTTAACAGTATTGTATTGTTTATATTATAACTCTTCCCTCTTATGTTATTCTTATGCATTTTTCTAAGGTCCACATTTGTGTGACCATTTTCAATATCTTTCTGCTGCTGTAAATTTGCCCATTGTGGGACAATAAAGGGATTTCTATTCTATTCTATAAAAAGGGGTAGAAATATATAAGTTAATCTAAACAATGTGTGCATAAAAAAATAGCTGAAAAATCTCTAATATTCAACAACAAAAAATACTTATTCAAGCATATTGTGCAAAACAGCAATAAAAAGATTAAAATCCTATCAGATTTATGTCATGTTCGGATTAATGTGTCTAACCCACATGGAGACAGGTACAATGGCAGGATGCAGACCAGGACTCAACATGTCTTTTTGACCAGTTAATGTGTGGGTTATGGTGTTGAAGCCACTCAGATCCAAGGACAATGGATGAGCTAGCTGATGGGAATACAAAAAAAGAAATAGTCTCTCTGTGGTTACCAGAGATCAGACGCTCTAGCGGCTTGGTTTGGTGTGTGACCTGAGGTAATTGTTTACCGTCAAGGGCCGAAACTCTCAGGGGCTTAGTTAATGGGGTAGTTTCAATGTTTAATTGTTTGACCAAACTGGAGTCTATCAGATTCTTCTCACAGCCTGAGTCTATCAATGCTGATAAAGTGAGAGATTGACTTTTTAAGAACAGAGTTGCAGGTAACAGAAGAGGTTTCTCAGTTTGGAGATGGTCCGCCAGACTCCTCATTTCCTCTGGCGGACCCCGGCTTTTACCTTAGGAGGGTAGGTTGAAACAAAGTGTCCAGGTTCTCCACAGTACATACATCTTTAAACCTCCTTTGCCTCTCTTCGGATGAGAGCCTGGTGTGGCCGATCTGCATTGGCTCAACTTCTGAGGGTACTGTGGGAGGAGAGACGTAGTGAGTCTTAGTAGCAGGAACAGAAACAGGAAGATAACGGCTTTTAGATCTGAACACAACTTCTGAGGGATCTGAGGAAGAAGAGACGTCATTAGTCTTAGCAGCAGGAGCGGAAACAGAAAAGACATGGTTTCTAGATCTGGACTTGGGTCTGGCTCGCAGTCTGTTATCTAAACGGATTGTTAACTTTATTAGTTCTTCCAAAGTTGTAGGTTCATCGAGAGTGGCCAGCTCGTCCTTAATAGAATCATCAAGGGCGTGGAAATAAGCGCTTTTGAGCGCCGATTCGTTCCAACCGGAAGCAGCCGCTTTAACCCGGAAGTCGATAGAGAATTCAGCCACTGTTCTATTACCTTGCTTGAATTCCAACAGTCCGCAAGATTCAGTGGACTTATCTGTGTCTTGATTGAAGACTTGTTTGAATTCCTGAATGAATTCCACAAAAGTACAACCGAAACTAGTTTTAGAAGAAAATCTGGCTTCCGCCCATTCTAAGGCTTTTCCGGACAATTGTGACAAAATAAAGGCGATCTTTCTATTGTCATTAGCAAAACTCGACTGAGAATATTCAAAAATGACACTGGAGCTCCAGCTGACACTGGAACAAAAATCCCTTGCACTTACTTGGATCGCCGAAAAATTTTTCAGGAAGTGAAGGGCGGAATTCAGAAAACGACGGGCTGGGTTCAGACCTGAGTGGTGGATTAGTATCTTGCACCGGAAGTTGCTATTTCCTGTAAGGAGTGATTCGTTTCTGCTTGACGTGTATTTAACTCACGGAGGGCGGTGTCGTGGCTCTGAATGAGGGTTTGTTGCTGCTCCAACATCCTCCATAGTGATTCCGCGGGGCTATTCTGTTGGCCAGAGTGTTCTGTCATGTTAGGATTAATGTGTCACCCACATGCAGAACACTGGGAGGCAGATGAATAAAAAGTTCAAGGATATATTATTAATAAATGTACAAAAGTATGTTCAGATCCAAGGGGAGGCTTGATTGGTCACTAAGTGGGTTCACTGCTGAGGAGGACAAAGAGATTAGTGGAGGTCCAGGTCTTTTGCTGGTTGTGAGTGTTCAGGTCTGTACCTGTTAGGAAATGGAGCAGAGCTGCAGAGGGGAGGAACCTTGAGGGTCCAGAAGTTGTTGGCAGGCTGAGGGGCAGAAAGCGAGGCAAAGCTTACTAGTGCAGGCAGATCAAACTCCACTTGAGTTTTTCCTTCCCATTTTATCTTCTGAGAAGCGGGAGGCAGATGCTTGACTGAGGTACAAAATCAGCTCCTTTACTTTCAGAGCAGAAAACTCTCCAGAAGTTTCAGATATTCAGGCAGGACCTGGGAGGAGCAGAGAGGGAGAAAAAGCAGGGTGGAAAGGCTTGGTCCAGAAAGTCAGGGGATTCACAGACAGGCAGGTTGGCTCAGGCTTGCTAGCCATGTTACTGGCAAGCACTCTGGCACTGGAGTGAAGCCTCATACTCATGAAGTGCGGATCTCCTGATGAGCAGATGAGAGACAGGTGGCTCAGGCTCCAGGAGATGCTCCAGGAGGAGATGCTCTGGTGGAGAAAGGTGGACAAACCTCCAGATCCCAGCAGTACCCCCTCAGCGACGCCGCCTGGAGGTCCCAAAGGACTATAGATGGCGAGACTCGCGGTACATTCCGTACTTGCCAATACGACGGCGACGGTCTCTGGCGTTCCCGGTGGGGCGGTGTGCAGAGGTGACCATCCAATGTCCTGGGCGGGAGGAGGGAGTGGGCCGAAGAGGGCAAAACTGAGGTGAGACAGGTTTTATCTGGGAGGCGTGGAATGTGGGATGAATCGGCGTGGTGGAAAGATGCAGGCGGACAGCAGAGCGGAGTTGATGATGAGGGTAATGGAATTTTATAGCCACGATGAACCTTGGAAAGCTTTTAGGGACATGAATTTCAGAGGATATCGCGTGTGAGCCAAACCTGTTGTCCTGGTGTGTATGTGGGAGCTGGGCGTCTTTTGCGATCGGCAAATTTCTTGTTTTGTGCAGAGGTCCGGTTCAGAGTGGCTATGGTGCTTCTCCAGATTTTCTGACAACGGCGGATGTGATGATGGACAGATGGTACGGATATTTCTTTCTCGTCGGCGGGGAACAAGGGTGGCTGATAACCTAGGGAAATTTTGAACAGAGACAGACTGGTTGCAGATGATGTGTGTGAATTATTTGCATACTCCACCCAGTGCAGATATTGGCTCCAGTAGATCGGGTTGGTTGACGTAAAACACCTGAGGGTAGATTCCAGTTCTTGGTTTAGACGTTCAGTTTGACCATTGGACTGTGGATAGTAACCAGATGTTAAAGAAATGTTAGTGTCAAGAGCAGAACAGAAATGTTTCCAGACCTGTGCTGTGAATTGTGGCCCTCTGTCCGACAGAATTTCCTGGGGAATTCCGTGTAGTCTGAAAACGTGTTTGGTGAGGAGATGAGCCGTCTAGAAGGCTGTTGGAAGACATGCTTAGGTGTAGGAGATGGCAGCGCTTTGGAAAAATGGTCAATTATGGTGAAGATGGTGGTCATACCTTTAGATGCAGGTAATCCGGTGACAAAATCAAGGGTGATGTGGAACCAAGGGCGAGAGGGAACAGGTAGTGGATGGAGAAGACCAGAGGGAGGCTGATGCGATGGTTTGTTGCGTGCGCAGACGGGACAGGCTAGGACATATTCCTTGGTGTCCTTATGGAGGGATGGCAACCAGAACCAACGAGAGATCAGAGCAATTGTTCTGCTTACCCCAGGGTGAGCTGAAAATTTGGATCCCGTCTCATCCAGTGTATGAGACAAGACCTGACTGAGGAGGGAACATAGGTTTGATTAGGTGAACCGTTGCCAGGATCAGTCCTGTGTAGTCCCCACACTGCATAGAAATTGGCCTTAGAGTACAGCCAAACTCATTTTACAATGGATAAAAACCTTTAAATAAATCAAACATTACGCCACATATCTGACTCAGTAACAATTAAAACAACTATTTTCGTTCATTCAGACGGAATTATTCACAGACTTGTATTACATTAAACTGAACCTCCGATTTTCCTGTTTTGCGCCAAATATTTGTTTCTGTTGTCACGTGCTTGGTCTCGTAATGAATCCTGGATAAACCAAGGATACCGAGGATACATCGGACCCGTCCTTGAAATCGGGCAAAAAGAAGGACGCATTTTAAGGTCGCATTATGAGGACTCTTGGAATCCAACCAGACCTCGGCGCCACGCTATGACGTAATCGTCCTTCGACTCTGGCCTTCTAAGGACGCGTCCCAGGATTTCGAACAGAGCAATACAGTCAGTCACACTCTCTGCTTGATCCACACTCCTCTTTGACTGGCTGAGCAGCTCTTCAATGGAATAATTGGGAGAAAATAAATTATTGTTTATTTGAATCCGCTCGTCTGTCTGACAATATTAATATCAGCCAAAGATATCACATGAGTAATTTATATCTAAACATAACCATGGCAAGAGGAGATTTAATGATTCTGTGGGGTAAAGGTTTGCCAGAGAAGAACAAATCTACCTGAAGACATTGATGTTGGTTTAAATTAGGAGCCAAACAGCCACAAACCAGTACGAATTCCCATGTCATTATTTAGTTATTGATCAGTGTAATTGATAAATGGTGCTCTGTGTTTACATCAACAATAGCTGGTGTAAAAATTCTAGGTCAGTCACCAGCTTCTGCTCTCTGACTGTTAACTGCAGACCATTCTATCTGCCCAGAGAGTTCAGTGTGGTTAGCATCACTGCTGTGTATGTGCCTCCCAGCGCTAACACTAAAGAGGCCATGAAGACTCTATACCAGGCTATCTCTGAGCTCCAATCTGCACACAGAGGGTGTTTCCATCATTGCTGGGGATTTTAACCAGGCTAACTTGAAGACGGTTCTCACTCATTTCTATCAACATGTGGAGTTTGCAACTTGGGGTGAAAACATTTTAGACCTGGTTTACTGTACCATCAAAGATGCATTCAGAGCAGCCCCCCGCCTCCACCTGGAATCATCAGATCATCTCTCATGCTTCTCATATCTCATCATGCTTATCCCTGCATATAAGACCCAGCTGATCAGGGCTAAACCGACAGTTAAAGAGTTATCCGAGTGTGGTCTGAGGGCGCCATGGAGACACTCCAAGACTGTTTTGAATGCTCTGACTGGAACATCTTCAAGGCTGCAGCAACATATGACAACTTGTTAAATATTGTTGAGTATGCCATGACTGTGTCAGCCTACATCAACAAATGCATTGAGGACATCAGCATAAAAAAGAACATCACCACCCAGGCAAACCAATCACCCTGGATAAATGGAGAGGTTCAGAAATTGCTAAAAGCATGGAACTCAGCTTTCAAGTCTGGTGATAAGGAGGCACTGAGAACAGCGTGTGCCAACTTAAACCGTGCCATCAGATCAGCGAACTAGAACCACAGCCAGAAGTTCCGGGATCTTTCCCGCGATAACAGCAGCTTACCAAGGAGGGATGGCCAGAAGGCAATGTATGATCACGGACTACAACACGGCCCCCCATTCGCACTGACTGGCTCCAATCAGTCAGTGCGACTGATTCAAAAGACTGGTTAAAGAACACATAACAGATGATTCAATACACCCTCTGCAATTGGCTGATAGACTTCCCTCACAGACAGACCCTCAGTCAGTCGGAGTTGGACAGAACACCCTGGTGTCATCACTCCAAGCACACAGGCTCCCTAAGGGCTGAGTCCCCTGCTGTTCACCCTGATGACACATGACTGTAAGTCCCCAGGTTCACCACCAATCATTATCGTGAAGTTTACGATCTATTGACCATGGTAGTGGGTTCAACAGAGACCTACACATGCCCACCAGGACTGCCAGAGAGGAGGTGAGCAGCTGGTGGTGCAGAGATAACAGCCTGATCAAAATAAAAATTAACTTGTTTTTATTTTTAGGATGAATTTTAGGCTCTAGTGACCTTTATTTTTTCATCTTTTGAAAGTAAATAGATAGGAGTAGAGAACAATGGAAGACAGACCGGGATTAGAACCTGTGACAGCCGCATCATTTTGGTCCACCAAAATTAACTTTTTATTATGAGTCACATTAATGCTTAATTCTAATATTTTTGTGAAAAGCTAGTTTCTGTTGGGAGCTGGAGAGGTTCCATCTCTCCTCCAGCAGAGTTCGCCATGGATCCTCCTGAGCGGGCCTCCTGCACAGCTGAAGCTCACATCCCATCATCAGAGGATCCACAGTATTTAAGCTGTCTTCAGACCTTGCCTCCACGCCGCAGTGTTTAATCAGTTGGTTAGCACCTAAGCCTAGTATCTCTGAGAACGCTTTGTTGACTTTTTGAATCCAGCTGGAAACTCAAAGCCAAGGTCAGCTCACTCTCAGAAGTATAAGAAGCTGAAGCAGCTAGCGGACTTTCTGCTGAACAAACTGCTCCGGACTCCAACAGTTTCCCTCTCAAGGTTTTAACCAAGAACCCTCAAGGTACAAATCTGAAACTTCATGAATCAAACTTTCACTCTGAGGTAGCGTAACTGAACTGTCTCCCGCTGACTCCAGTGAAGACAGTTCCCCAGGCCTGAACCAGAACCAGTGGTTTTATACTGTGCTTGTGACAATAAACATTGTTAAACCTTTTACTCCTGTTTCCGTCTCCATGGTGTTCTGCATAACTGGGTCTCACTAGTGAACCCATCATGACAGTTTCCCAATACATGAAAAAGTATACAATGACTGCTCCTATCAGATATGTAGAAAGACCACATATTTCAAAATCATCGGTAACAGATGGAGAGATTATTAAAAAGAGAAGAAAATGAGAGATACAAAAAATGCAATTCAGGCTAAACAGAATCTTAACAAGGTTAACTGGGAAAATGAATCAACACTTTCAGACCCACTGGTTGTTGCTTCAGACTCCTGTGTGTCTGAATAAGAGAATAAATGAAGCAATATTATTGATCTGTTAAAGGTAAAAACACATCTTGCCCAATTACCAGTGGATTTAGATGAAGCACATATTAGTGGGTAAAAGAACAAATATTTCACCTTTAAAACAACAGTAACAGTTTTACAAAAAAGCAAAAAATAAAACAAAACTTCCACCTCAATAATTGGTAATATTTCATTTATTTGACTCAGATAACTGACTTTTTTAAGTTCATATTTTTTGTTTTAGACACTGTATATATACACATATACTAAAATTTACAAGAACACTTTTAAAACACTTCATACTGTATGAGTTTGGATAAAAAGAAAAGCTGGGCAAAGATTAAAATATTCAATTAAAATTAACTGTATAATTTGCCTGATTAATCACAAAAAAATGAATTGTAAACACAAACTCCAAGAATGAGTTCAAAAATAGATTAAAGGGCACTTTTATTTTAATGTTCTACTTGCCATAAGCAAAAATGTGCCACCACACGTGTAGTGCATACACTTTTAGCATCAACACTTATCAGTTAAACATATTTAGTGTAAGTCTTACTATAAGAATGTAAAACTAAAATAAATCAAGAATAATAAATAAAGTAAACAATAATAGTTATAATAATAAATGTAAGTCTATCGCTACTGATAGGACACTCTCTTTATGAAAAAACAACAAGTGTGATACACAAAAACTTTACTATTGAAGCTTCCTTTAAAGAGAACTGGAACATAAAGAATGTGTTCCATTTCGGCGACTGCATCCTCCAAAGGATCCTTCAGACTCTGTGAAATTAAGGAGACTAGAAGAGAATATGATAATTATTAATTAACCTAATTATTATAATTTAGCACCGACAGAGCACGCCAGCCGCTTTTACAAAGTTCTTCTCCAAGAACAAGTTTGGCTGTACTTGAGGCTGCAACAAATGATTATTTTGCTAAGTGATTAATCTGTCCATTATTTTGTTCAATGAATCAATTAAGGGGTCATAGAATGCAAAATCCAGTTTACATTTTCATAGATTAATAACAATAGTTCAGTGGGTGAAATGCCAGTTGTTCTTCCTCTTCTTCTGTTTCAAACGCTGGCTGGGCTTGCTGCCAGCTTATTGCTGGATTATTACCCTCTCCTACTCCAGAGTATGAGTCAAACCCCTACATATGAGCAACATGCTTTTATGCAAGATAAAGTCAATTTTGGCATTAATAGTCTAATGAATGACAAACCTAGGCTTGCCCAGCCTTAATGAAAAGATAATGCGGGATGCCTGTTGAAGATTTATTTTTATTTTATTTTATTTTCTGTTTTAAATAACTGTTACATTTGTTCATTTCTGCTCACTCTTTTGTGTATGTCAGCCAAAATGGACATTCTGATGCTGACATATGATGGCCAGAGAGACTTTTTATGGTAATGCTGTAGGCTGCGTTAGAAGGGCTGAATGCTGACTGGGGGCCCTGGGGAGAAACCTCCTGGCTGACTTTAGATTAAATTGGAAAGTATGCAGAGGCTTTCAGCCATTTGTGCTGGGTCCCCCACCTGAATGGTGGAGATGTGAGGCCTCAGATAGAAGATGAGCTTTTCCTTTGCAAATTGTGCTTATATCAATAATTTATTAACCCACATTGTATTAAATTCTGTAAATGTTTAAACATGTTTCTTCCTTTCTTTACACTATCTGATAAACAATAACTCCACAGTTTCCAACAGGGTAATCCAACATTACCCTGACATGGCAAGGGTAATATCTTAGGAATAAAAGAAAAACACATTAAACTATGTTAATGAAAGTTATTTACCCATAAAATGCCTAATCTGAAGTCACAAAGTGGGTAAAACTGAAAAGATATGTGGCTGGCTGGTCTAATTTACTGAAATATAAATTTTAGATGTCAAGCAGTCACCGTATGCAGAAGTTTGAATTGCTCCCCTGTGCTTGTATGCATGCCTAAATTTAGGGCATGTTCTTTACAAGAGGACATATAGTGTCCTGGGGAATATCCTTCAAGATCCTGACCAGGTTATAACTGAAGCCCTGGGCATTCTGGGGTGGAACCTGGTAGTATTAGACCTAAACATCATGTCCCTGAGATGCTCTATTGTATTTAATTAGGGAAAATATGAAGGACGGTCAATGGTAATTCTTTAATGCTCTGGAAACTTCCAGCATACTTTTGCCAAATGAGAAGGAAATGGGCAGATCAATCTGAAATACCAATGACATGGATCCCAAGTTAGTATCAGTATTAGCCAATACGAGTGTTGCAATATCAGTACTTAATTTACTTTAAATTTCAACTGATTTCAACTGATGCACTTTATGTCTGTGCAGAAAGATGCATGTCAGTCAATGGTATCAGCTGGCTCAGAGCAGGCACCCTTTTCTCTGGATGGATGCTCAAGTAGATCACTGCTTCTATGTTCATTATCTATGTCTGCTTCTGTCTTCTTGAACCCAGGTGGGCCTCAGAAGATGGCTGCTCACACTGAGCCTGGTTCTCCTGGAGGTTGCTTCCTGTTAAAAGGGAGTTTTTCCTCTTCACTGTCCTACAAGCATGCTTTGAGACCATGACTTGATGCAATCTACTGGTTTTTCTTAGATAGAAAACATTGAATTAATCTGACTGGATGATGTGATAACATTTTTTCTTTGAAGTTCCCTGAGATTACATGTACTGATAATTTATAATATAGAAATAAATTAAATATAAGAAATTGCATAGAAAATTTTGTTTGGTAAAGGTTTAAATGTCTTGTTTGCTGCAAAATACGATGTGTGACATTCTGATATCACATATTCAACCTGACATTCTTCCCATTATTTAGTAGAAATTCTGCAGAACAAACACTACATTTTGCTGTGAAGTTTTCTCTGATTAAACTGTACAAGCTACTTTTTATTCTTTTTGAGTTTAAAATATTATTGCAGATTAAAATGATTGTTTTTGCTATTTCTAAACAAAGATCATCAGCTGGTTAATAACAGCTTTTTGCAGACCCTGATTACAAATATAAGACCAACACACCCAGCTATGGAGCAGGTTGTCATAAAGTGTAAGAGTCTCTTTAATATGTAATTATTCTTTAGGACATTTATATATATATATATATATATATATATATATATATATATAT
>JAGKQL010000030.1:16290519-16340276 GCA_018398635.1 Cyprinodon brontotheroides | reverse complement strand
GTCTGCCGGCTTCCGTAGAATCGTGAGCGCGCATGGGGGCGCTATTAGGAAATCCTATACACTACTGTTTAGGCTCTAAAACGTTCTAAATGACTTCGTTTCGAGTAAATTCTGGATGCTACCCACTCAGGACACTTGGATTACATTGGACGAGCAGTAAGGAGGAATATTGACATGTTTTTGTGGACTTTTGTGGACCTTTCTGTCTCGGGCGCCATAGACCTCCATTATTTGAATGTCAGCAGACAGCAAGAAGCCTCCCAGATCTCCAGATGCATTTGAGATATCAAAAAAGTACTCCAGAGTTTTGTTCAGCATGGGGGTGAGTAGAAAATGAAGGCTAATCATGTTTTGGGTGTACTATTCCTTTAATGTGAGCAAATTTTAAAGGACCGCTTTCAGCTCAAAAGATGTGACTCTGTGCTGCCACCTAGCGGTGGGTCTGTCTCACTGCTTCCTGCGCAGAGAGCTCTGAGGTGATGGCGGCGGGACGAGGTGAGTTTTTTCGAAGTTTGGCGGAAGGTTTTGAGCGGAAACCTGCGCAGCAGGCACCGGAGATACAACAACCGAAGGCTGCCAGAGGGAGGCCGAACCTCAGAGGAGGATTTGCCGCTGAGAGGACAGGATTTTCAGGCAAATGGAGAAAGACGCAGCAGAAAAAAACGAGCAGAGAAGGTTCAGGTAGCGGGACTGAAACCAGGTGACTGCGCGCTTCGCTCACGCTTTCTTTGCTTGCATTTAAAAATAGTAATTTTAACCTTTATTTTTTTATTTATTTAGTGACCAGCCGACCTGTCCTGGTTTACAAAAACCTACTTCCCCAGAGAAGTCCTCCGTTTGCAAACTGAACCTGTTGGAAAGGTAATTATTTATTATTATTAATATCCCCTTTAAATGTCACCAATGAGGGACCAGCACACCTGACTTCCATTAATAGCTTATTATTAGGATTTTGGTGAACAGCAATAATCAGAATCAGCTGTGCTAAAGCAGAGAAACCTCTAAAGTCTGCAGGACAGCAGACCAGGGGCGGAGCTATATGGGGGGCCAGGGGCGGCCATGGGCACCCTTAGTCGATCATTGGCCACACCTACCATTTTTTTTTCTCTCAAGTAGAATATTCAAAACATTTTAATATTATATATATTAACAATTACTTGACAACAAAAACACTGTGGTTAATTATGCACATCAATATACCAACATTAGAGATGATTAGTACAGAATTCAGTCTCTTTCAGAACTAGATTTTTTCTGTTATATGCCGTAAAGAGAAAATGATGCGTCTCTGCAAGTCATCTAAGAGTCTTCAGTGAAATCATAGATACTGTAAATAACTATTTTAACAAAAACCTATTAAATAACCAATTTATTCAAATATTAGTACATGCAAATATCAATTTAATGTAGAATTATATTGATAAAAGTAGGTAAGTAATGAAGATGGAAAAGATGGTCGCTCCAGAAATGATACCTCAAAGGATTTTATCCAATATAGCTTTTATCTAGACAGATGTTTAAATTATGCATTAATTACTATAGTTTGTCTTTTATTTAGAATTATGGGCGTGCTTGAACCTGAGGTTCTGGTGCCTATCCACTTGCGGCCCTCCTCAGTATACATTGGTTATTGCTCTTATAAAAACATTTCTGGCTACGCCTTCTGCAGCGACCAACTGTAAGCGAATGGGGAATTTGAAAACACAAAAGACTTTTCAGTGATTGTTTCTAAAATGGACAAATTGGATAGCCTGGGTGCCATTCCGAACTTAGTTTGAGGTCGGGAAGTTCGGTCTGGCTCTGCTCCATAGTAGCATGAGTATTATCGCCCACCCTCTGGCGATCCAATCAAATTGTCAGGGCGGGCTTTATACGATGATGGACAGATGACGTAATCAACCACGTGACCAAAGCGCGCATTGGGTGACAACAATAATGGCTGCCGCTGGAGAGTTGAGGTGAGTAGATTCTGCTATTAGGTCTGTTCTAGAAGATATCGACAGCAAATTAATTTTAAAAGAGGAACAGAGAAACGCGACCAAGGCTCATCTTCTTATTCTAGGCGTGCAACTGCACGCTTTGATTTTTGTGGACAACAACTATGCCTCGCTTAACATACGTCACGCACTCCGTTGCTCTTATTGGTTGTAGGTCTATCCAATTGAGTGCAGAGGCATTTTTTTTCCTGGTTCGTTCGAAACACGCCCCATAATCACAGCTCTATGGAGCAGTATCAGACTCATATTCTGACTAGAATTGAGTCGGACTACGTCAGGCTACAAATTGGCTACTTTGCAAAGTAAAGGAAGATCTGATTGGCTGTAAACTAATGATGGTGAGATGAAGCCTCATGAGGGTTTAAACCGTTTGGCCAAATTGCTTCAACGATCCCCTCAGTTCATGAGGCACCATGTGAACATGTCACCGCCTACTGGTGGACTGCAGAACTACAGTTAGTAATAAATTAGTTGTGTCGCGCGATTAACGTCATCCGCCGCCGTCGTCATCACTGCCACTTGATTGAAGCGGAAGAAAAAAATCACAAACGAGCCAGCGCGCAGAGCTGTTTTCAAAGGCAGAAACGTAAACTGTTCAATGGCCGATGCACATAAGCCAGCGCCAAGCTGCGTCTCCAGTGCATGAGCATCCTGCGCTTTTTGTAGCCAGCGTCGTAACATACAGCTTTTGTAAAACAAATGAACATGGCACTGGGCACCATTGTTATGATGCAGCACCTGAAAAGGAAACACGTTGGAGCCTTCAATGGCAGTGAAGAGAGCTGATCAGCAGGATGAGCGGCCATGTTTGTTTGGTTTTAAAGTGGGGAAAACGTAACGTTAGTTTCTCAGGTAGCTCATCTGATGCTTTCCTTACTGTGTTAGTAGGTTACAGACAGTGATAAGGTTGGCTACTTATTTTACTTTTAATTTCATTTAAATTAGCTTAAGCAGCGTTTATATTTACTTTATAAAAATAAATTAACTTGCACAGAATTGATGTGAGGGCAAAGGCTTTTAAAGTTTAAAATCTTCTACAGCAAAAGATAAAGTAAAAAGAAAGATCCCTGCAATTTATGGAAGTAAAGCAGAGAATAAAATCCAGCAAGATCCAGTAATATGTCAATTAATTATCTGCCACATTCCCATGTAAATATCTGTCTTTGGAGGGATGTGTTTTTTTAGCACCCCTAGTTCTCTCATTTTTTATTCCAAATACAATTTATAATTTGAATCACAGGGCTATTTTATCTCTATGGTTCAGTATTTTCTCAAGTAACTTTAACTGCTATACTTTCCTGTCTTAAAAGGCAGAACTCTTCTAGTCTAAAAAACTCATTTGTTGAAATGGGGGGGCCTATTGTTTGAACCCCTTAGGGACTTTAAAAATAAAAAAATGTCTTTTTTTGTGCTATATGAAACAAAGTAGCCTATATTTTGTGGATGTACAGCTACATTTCTCATGTGGAAGTTCTTGCGTGTAGTTTTAACTCAAACATTTATTTTTTCATATTGCACCGAGTACAGTTAATGAGCAACCTGTACTTACATTGTGTGCTTGCTTATTCTGTCTAAAATGTTTTATTTTGGAATAAAGAGGTGTAACTATAAAAATATATTTTTGCCCGATTTATCGATTAATCGAAAAAATAATAGATCAGTTTCATCAATTTTTAAAATAATCGTTGGTTGCAGCCTAGTCTTTTTAATTGTTAAGAAATATGACCGATGTAATGCTTAATAAAATCTTTTAAATTTTTTAGCGATGCATTCAAAACATGTATGAAGCTCTTAGAACAATACATTGAAGTTTACACCAGGCCTGTCTGCCATTTTAGTGAAATAAACTCAAGCAGACAAATGAAAGTGTGCAAATTGGGCAGTGATGAGCAAAATGAAAGGTGTTAGTCAGTTTTATTCAAACATAATAGTTTTTCCATGTTTTTGGTTTTAATCGGGTTGGAAGTGTGTGTCTCAACCAATTTGCATGGCTAAACTGACCTAATTTGCTAGCGTTCCTTACCCAATCTATGTTTTACTGATTTCCAAAGTGGATAATGGTAGTGAAATCGCTGATTGTCAAAAGTGCAAACGCAAGATGCTTATGACTCCAATCAACCTAGGGAGAGGCTCATCTCATAACATCACTACTGTAAACTTTTAATTGTCAAGCTTTTTTGGTGTTGCTAGGTAACCTAAAGTTTTATGTCACTCTTAAACAACAGCTAATTAAATCCTCACAGTATTTTGTATCTTTTTGTTCTTGTTGTGGAATATTTGGGTCTGAATAAGATTCCATAAAAGAAAAATCTACAATCTAATATATTTAAAGAAACAAACTTTGTTGACATAATTCAGCATTTTTCAGAATATTAAAAAAAAAAAATATGAAAGGAGAATAAAAGCAGGTTAGAAGTGGGTGAAAAGGTAAGTGGGAAAATGGAAACTTAACAAGTTAAATAGATATAAAACATACTGAATTGTAACCAACATAAAAAAACACCATGTTGTGGGATTATAGACCTTACATTTAGCTCCAGTGTTTCTCAGAGCAGTGAAAAGTTTGGTGGATGAGATCAGTCAGGTGTACCAACCTTCACCTCTGCTGGATTTCCTCAGACTTCCCTACGAGATCCTGATCAAGATTCTGTCCTATCTGGACCCGGCCTCGTTGTTCTGCGTCGGCCACGTGAGCAGACTCTTCAATCGGCTCTCCAACGACGAGTGAGTCTGTGCACTTTTTCAGTCAGTTGAAATATTTTAATACTTGGAGTCTAGATGTCTGTTTTAATGTGCTGGTGAAGATTCTCAGTCATCCAGGCCGTAGTCACTTTTTTTCCAAGTTTAAAGACGTTTCGCTTTCCATCCAGGAGGTCAGAAATAGCGTTGAGTTTGAGGCTTTATAGAGTGGAACAAAAACAAAGCCTTGGTTTGGCTCAGAAAACATATTAATTTAACCGAATGAACGGGTCTGTCCTTAGGGAAGCGGACTCTCCTGGTCCGCCCCATTCCTAAGGGGCAGACCAGGAGAGAACTTCAGTCCTGTTCTCTTGAAGCTGGGTTTGGGAGTATCTCCAAAACCTCTCAGTGTGATACTGAGTTCTCTCCTCTTGAAGTCGAGACAAAACCGACTGCATTTGGAACCTGGTGTCGGTTTCAAGAAGCAGGTTTACTGAAAACTCTTAAGTTGCCTAAAGTTGAAAACAAGGAAACTCTGACTTTTCCGTTTCACAAAGAGAGTTTCTTCGACCTCTGTTTCTGTCACCATAGTAACATTCTCCCCAGAGCTAACCTGGACGGTAGCAGGTTTACTTCATTAAACTCTGAGTGTCCTCTGTCTCTGCTCTCCTTACATCCATTCACGTTGTTTCATTTCCTGATTTAGTTAAATTTTTGTCGTAGTTATGTGCATAAAAAAAATAATTCACTAGATCCGTTGGACATATTAGGTTTTAAAAACAAACATTGCATGTCCTTTTGACGATCTTATTAAGGAATGATCGGCACTTTTCACAGAAAATTAACTATTTATAGGGAGAGGATTCCTCAACTCAGTGACAGGATATGAGATTACTTGTTTTTAGTTTGTTTAATATGGGCGAGATGCGAATCATTTTATTTTTATTAAGTGATATTTACAGTAAATGAAGAAGTGCTGAAATTATTTTCAGATTACACATGAATAGATTGATTAATTCTGCAGGGGAAAAGGAGTTACTTTGGGATTAGGATTCCTTTTCGATGATAACAACCTGATGAGCCTACTGGCACAATCTGGAAGCCATTCTAGCAGGACTGATAGCTGCCTTAATAACAACCATTTATTGGGATGATAACAATCCGATGCACATCTGCAAACAGACACTTTACTGTGTAAAAGAAGACTGGTTCAACATGAGGAGAGGCGCATGAGATGATCGGGTCTGGATGAACGGGTTCGCCCCTTAGGAATGGGCGGTCAAATGCCCCATTCCTTAGGGGTGGACCGGTTCGTACGGTTCAATTTGCATGTTTTCTGAGCCAAAACAAGATGTTGCTTTGGTCCACTCTATAAAGCATTGAGCTCAACGCCAATGACATTTAGAATTGAAAAAGCTTCCTGGATGGGAAGCGAAACGTCTTCACACTTGGAAACAAAGTCCAGTTGATTGTTTTGTTTAACATTTTCTGCTTCAATGTCGCTGCAGCTTCCTGTGGCACAGGATTTACATGTCCAAGTTTAATAAACGGATGTGGAAGCCGAAAAGCGCAGATACACACGCGGTGACGGATAACAGGGCGGAGCCAATGGAGGATGGTTCGATAAGCCGCTGGAAGAAGCTGTACTTTAATCTGATGACCGGACAGGAAATGAAGAAATGGATGAAATTGCTTCAAGAGATCAGTCCATCCACCGGCCTGCCATGGCAGACCGTGTCGGTCCTCAGGTCAGAGAAGATCATTTACAAGATAAACAGCTGTTCTTACTATTTTATCTGAAATTACAAATGGTATCAAGGAAAGTATCCCTACCCTTACCTTTTCCCCACATTCCAGCTACAGACTTATTTTATTAGGATTGATAGAGCAACAGAAATCAGCTTGATGAAAAAGTTCTTTAGTTACTTTATTTAAAGCGACAGGTAGTGAATAAAACCTCAGTGCAAACATCTTAACAGAATCAGAACCATTCAGGTAAATATAGAACCAGCACAAACCTTTATAAGACCTCAAATAACCCAGACTGAATGAAATCTGGTTAAACCATGAGCAGAGTGTGATTCATTCACTTCTACCATTAATGGACCTTTTCTCTGAAGGCCTCAGATGTTGAATGTTTTCTGGTTTATAAAGCTGTTCTGAATCTGAGTCAGTTTAGACAAAGCTGCACTAAGCAGACTCTTGCTTCCACGTCGGGTTTGATGAAGTCCGTGTATTGACGGTTTGATGTGTGGCATTCAGGAACCTGAATGTGAGCTGGGAGCTGACGCTGTGCAGTCCCGACGGAAAAGAGCACAGGTTGGAGCAGAGCAAGGGGCACTTCTTTGAGTCGTCCATGATTCTCTGCTGGAGCCTTGGAATCTGTCTCAAGTTCTATCAGATCAGCTCTATCCGGCTGCACGGCATCAGGATGGAGCCTCAGGGGAGCTCCGAAAGCAGGAAGTAAGGACAATTCTTCACAAGTTTCACCTTTATCTTTTTATTTGGACTCAGTTATCCATCCCAGGATGTCTGAAAATCACGCTGGAGTTTCGACCAGCTCTGTTGGAGTTAAAAACCCCGTTAGGGACTGACGTTTATAGAGTCAGAAAGGGGTCAAAATGTTTGTGAACTTCTAAAACTCAATTGAAACCAAAAAAAATAGAAGTTGACATTTAATGTCTATTTTTTTACCTTATAATGTGAGAAACGAAACTTTTTTTTTTCTTTATTGCAGTTTTAGATTTTAGATTTTCAGAATCAAATTCATTTCTTTCAATTTTTTTTTTTAAGTTTCTTTTTCAGTTTCAGGATAGTTTTTTTTTTTTTTTAACGTTCAGATTTTGACCCCAATCCGACGGGAGTTGGTGGGGAAACGTGATAGAAGGCTTGCAGCAGCGCTGGAGAGAGATGTCCTGTTCCATGTTGCATTCACGGACCTTAGGAACTCCAGCGACTTGGTGAACACATTCTCTGCAGCATTTATTTGCCTTTTTAGCAAAATCCTATGAAAAATACTACGCTAAAGACATTTACACTGGAACTGTCACTAATCCTCATTCCAGAACAAGTTAATATCAGAGAGTCTTTTGCTGAAGTACTTGGAGTTCACACAGTCCATGAATGCAGCATGGAAGGGACATCTCTCCAGCCCTGCTGCAAGCTGTCAATCGGGTTTCCCCGCCCACTCCCGTCAGAATTGGGGCAAAATCTGAAAGTGGAAATAACAGATTTGAAAGTGTATATATAGAGAGAAGAAAAAAAAAAGATACTGAAACTGAAAAAGGAATTTAAAACAAAAAAAATTTAAACTGAGAGAAAAGAATTTGAATCTGAAAATCTAAAATCTAAAACAGCACTTAAAAAAAGAAATAAAAAGAGGAAGTTTTTAAGGTTTTTTTTAGACTGGGGGAATGTCTGTATATTCAATTCTTATTTTTTCATGTTTGCTGCTTAGTTGTTCACATTATAAGGTAAAAATTTGACATTAAATATCAACTTCTATTTTTTTCTGTTTCAACTTTTATTTTTCCAGTTTCAGCTAAGATTTATAAGTTTACAAACATTTTGACTCCTTTTCTAACTCCGTAGAGTTTTATGCCTGATATTGATGATCTGTGTTGGAAAAGCCTGATGTTTCCTCCTTCCTGCCCCTCCCCTCCAGGTCAAACTGGCGCTCTCTGATTCTGGAGCTGGCCACAGAAACGCTGCACCTCTACATTGGCACAGACAAACGGATGAGGGTCTTGTTACTGCAGCCGAGTGTCATCATGGGCTTCTGGGCGGTAACCAGAACCAATGAGCACCTCCATCATTTTCCACATTGTCAGTCGCCATTGTTTACATGTATTTTGTGTGTTTATAGGAATGCCAGGAGGTGGCCTTCATCATGGTCAGTCTGCACTTCCATAAGCTGGTGGAGAAGAGCCTGCTGGGCTCCAAAGCCTGGTGGGTAACTTCCTCTTTGACCAGGTTCTGCAGCCTGATTTGCAGTTTGTTCTATTTAAAGCTAAATTAGCAGTGTAGCATTAAAGCAACATTTTCCCAGAATGAAACCCTGCTGGTTCATTTGTTTTGAGCTCTTCAGGACATTTCCCATCATCCTTTGCTGCTCTAAGAAGTCTGAGACTGTTGAACTTATTTAGATGTCAACAGCTTCCCGATTTTTATCATATTGGTAAAATGGCTCCATCTGCTGGCCAAAGTGTGTCACTACAGCTGATTACTGGTTTTCTTATCAAGTAGCAGTTTTCCTCTGGTCTTAACCTGTCGGTAATTATGGCTTCTAAATGTAATTAAAGAATATGGAAGCGCTCTTTCGTTTCATTTTATTTATGGATTAATTTACTAGAATCTATTAGGATTTCACTGTTTGGATCAGGATTTTCCCTGGTGATACTACTTCATGTTTTTCTTGGAGGTCTGGCTCGTCTGTTATTTTTACTGCTTCTAATTTAACTGAACAACTATAAATACATAAAAAAAACTCTGTTCACAAACACTCGGCTGGGTGATGTTAAAGATGTTGAAGTTGCTTAACTTTGGTCTAAAGTCATCTAGGCTAATTAAAAGCCTGGAAAACAACAGTTTAGATGAAGAAGTCATAAAATTAGGTTGATTTTTCTTTTTTTTCTGTGAAAAGTGAACCTCAGTGAATGTTGCAGAGCTGTGTTTGTCCCTTCCTGCAGCCCGTACTTTGGAACTGGCGAACTACCACCTGTGGTCGACTCTGACCCAGAGCTGGGTCTCCATGGCTACACTTTACACTTAGTCCTGCACAACACCAGCACCATGATTATGTCTGGACACTTCAAGCAGCTGTCTTCCCCCAAAGGTAATTTAAAGTGAACGTGTAAAAACTGAAAGTTCCTCAATCTTCATCCTTGGTGCAGTGAAGCAGAAAGGTCATCCCGAAAGGAAAATATTCCATCTGATTGATTCTTTAAATGTTTGAATATGTCTGTATATTTAAGGACTCCTTACATTATGTCCTGAGAAATCCATATTTTCAAATTTTTTTCTCTTTTTGTAACCTCTTATCTTTGTTCTTAGATTCTCAGATTCAGGGCGGCCTGGTGGAGCTCAGGTTCATCCAGAGGGCCGATTTATCACAGCACAGATCGCTGTCTGGAAGCATCAGAATTCCCTGGAAAAACAATGAAATAGAAGGAGCTGTGGAGGTAAAGACATCTGGCAAAAATGTAACCCTAAAGTTTTTTTTCCCTAAAGTTTAGATCAGATTGCAGTACACATACACTGCATGATTTTTTACATTTACGGACGATTCTCTACTTGTGCGAGAATTTTTCAATCGACTTTCAGCCTTATCGTGCGTTGTGCATCATGTAGTTTTCAGGGGGTGATGAGGGGCGATCAGCCTCTTACGACCACCTCCCAATCAGGAATCGGGAGGTTTGGAAAAAAATAAACATGTTTGATATTTAGTCGGCCGACATAAGGTGGTCGTTGGCAAATCGGTCAGTGGGAAAACAAAGATTCTTCTTCTTCCTCTCAGACGAAAACACAGAAGCATGGCGGGGGTGCAACTGAAATGGAGTTCTTTCTGTTAAATTGACAGACCGTAGTAGCCATGTTTCCAAATAGGTCGTCGCCTTTTCTTTTTAGGGCTTTCAGCACAAAATTGCGCTATTGGGTTTCACACTAGTGAGCTTAAATTCTCTATCTTTTTCCTGTTCTACTGGTTTGGCTTCTGGATAGACGAGGCCGAGTAGTGCCATCTCACTGCGGAGCTGAGTCCGATGTGGGTTTTAGACGTACAGTGTGAGCTGGTAGATCACATAGGAGCGCCGTGCCGCACAGTGTGAGAACAAACATCGTCGGCTATGAACTTTTAAACCCTGCGTGCAACGATTGAAAAAAACATACAGCTAAAAGGCCACCCTCACATTTTTTCCAGACTAAAGTCTTTAGAGGTCTTCCTTCCACTAAACTTTGTATTTAACTCAGTGCAGTCAGAAAGTTGCCATTCACCAGAGGTTAAACCTTCTGCCCTCTGCTTTGTGGCTGAGCTGCATGGAAGAAATCCCCGAACTAGAAGAATGTAACAGGAATATTTTTTATTATTTTGTGTTACTTAGAACTGCTGCATCATGGGTCTGACTCTGCTGGATGAGTTCCAGTTGCCCTTTTGGTGTGTCAGCTCACCCATCTACATCACCATGGCCAGCAGGAAGCCGTCCTCGGACTATGGCGGCCATGAATTCCAGATGGTGTACAGGAGCCCTGAGGGTGAGGTGAAGATGCTGCTGGTGTGGCTGCAGGAGCAGAAGCAGGTCTTCCTCATCGGCCTCACCGCCTACATCTCTGTCGCCAAACTCAACAAGCATTTCAAACGAGAGTACTGATTGTACGTCCGCTAGTTGGGACGTTTCACAGCTTGTGTTATGGTTTTGTTAAAAACTTTTCAAGTTTAGATAAAAACACTCCTGGTCAAGAGCTTGTTTTATTTCAATGCAATCAGTGGCAAAAACTTGATTATTTTGTTGACTGATTAAACCGTTTTGCCTGTTTGTTTGATTAAAAAAGGCTTAAAGCTGGTCATGTTCAAATCTGCTGTTTTAAAAGGGATCATAGAATGCAAAACCATGTTTACATTGTGATAGTTGATAGTTCAGTGGGTGAAATAGACGTACAGAGAAGTTCAAACCCCATCGGCACCTGCTTTCTCTGCAAATCTCACAATTTTAAACTTCCACCATAAAACGGGCGAATCCAAAAAAAGCCCTGAATTGACGTAAACTCTGGGATGTTAACTTATTTAGTTCTGGCCTGTACTTTTGTCCCACCCCAAAATTGACATACAGACCAGCCCACTGGTTCACTGGCCATAGAACATGAATAGAGCTAGATGGAGGACACCAGTTAAGCTGTTTAGTCTACAGTTGGGTTTACTTCTACAAGATTTACAAAGCAGGCAGTTTCTCTATTGAACATGAGACAGAACCACGGTCTTCAGTCTTCTCAAGGATCCTAAGACTCGACAGGCATGGATTATGTTTGTCTATCAGAAGATCCCTGCAAAGTTTGATGCTCAGCTGTTCATTTGCTCGAAGCGTTTTACCAAAGACGGCTTTCAAACCTTGGACAGTTCAAAGCAGGATTTGCTAAACTTCATTTACTGAAATGAGAGACAGTTCTGACCGTAAGGCCATCACAACCGCAAGCTGAAGGTATGATTTTTGTCGCTAAGCTGTTGATAGCAATGCTAGCATATCTATGGTGAGCAGAGGACCAAATGAGGACACTTTTTGGGGGGGGCTGCTGGGCCTCTGACCTACCGGGCACTCCAACTGAGCAATGTCATAAATGTGGAGATTCAATATAGAAATAACTGTTCCTTTAAAATTAAGTAAATAAACACAGCAACGGGCTTTATTTACCGTTTGGTACAGGATATTAAATTAGAAATAAAACATTAGTTAACACGAAACAGTTCATGTTAGCATTTTCAATTCACAGAGAGCTTACTAACCTCTATCTCAAGTTTTTATTTTTTTTTTCAGTAAAAGATGGATGACCATTAGAAACTAAGCTGAAGAATTGCTTCTGATCAGTAACTGTCTTTAGTTTATATAATTTTTTTTAGTTGTTGCAGCATGCTAAGTAGGAGTATGGGAAAAAATTTATTTGATGATATATATGTTATTTTTGGGTTCCCAATTTAATGTTTGTAATAGTTCCTAATATAAATTTTAAAAAACAATTTACCATAAAACAATGAGGGAAAATGGGCTACCTCTTCACCTCCACTTGGCAGATAGAGCTTTGCTTTTGCTGTGCGGCGCAGTTCCATATCACAGTGGAAGACATGAACTGACTCAGTCCCAAAACAACACGGATACTAAAATAACTAAATGATCAATACATTCTCATGAAAATATACAACACTTGCTTTTTAATCTATACATTTAATTTTGATAGCTGGGAAAATCATCTCAATATGTAGTGATATCATGATATCGTATCGTGACCCAGGTATTGTGACACGTATCGTATCGCAACACCTATGCCAATATTCACCCCTAAGGTTAGACTAGCCTGGTAAATTAGCCCCACCTGCCAGCGGCCAAAATCATTTATGCCTGCGAGATTCGTCTAGCCTCGATCAATGCCCAGGCCCTAGAATTGGCGGGCCCAACCACAACGCAGAGATGTGTTTTGAATTTTTGGATGCAAAGCGCGGTTTTGAGGGCGTGATGACCAAGCTGCACGCGGCGGCTGGAGAAAGCACAACAGTAGCATGCACTGCAGCAGTTGCAGCTTTCAATAGAGCGCTCCATTGAAAGTTAAAAGTTCTGCTTTTCTGTTGCTGTTGTTCAATAAAAGTACATTTTAAGATCATTTGAGGCGTTTTCTTAGAAAAATCTTAGACCAGTATGATGGAAAGGACCCATCATTACTGATCTACACAGTTCATTCCCTCTGCTCCCATCATTAGCTATCAAATGTACAAACTGACATAAGAGTCAAATCTGTAAAAAACCTTTATTTATCTTATTGGCTGTTTATGAAAACTATCTTTATGTGGTGGAAAAGAAAATAAACAGCAAACAAACAGGAGCCCTCTCTGTCCAAAGTAAAGTTTTATCTCTGTGATTAAATAAACGTGTCCCCATCCATCTTACCTCGCTAAGCTACTTCCCCCCTACTTACCTCCTCCATTCCTCGAAATAGTTCTTGCAGGTAACGAGGGTTAAAAGGAAGTGCAGACGAGCTTTGCTATCACCGCTACTCTTTAATGGAATACCCTTCCGCTCCACATTAAAGACACTCTCACTGACAAATTTCTTCAGGAAATCATATTTAAATGTCAAATCATTCCGCCGTAAACTGTATATAAATATACTCTTTATCAGACTATATTGTCTCAGAATTTAGAAAATTTCTATACAAAAAAATCCTGTCTTAAAATCTGTGTTTTGTTTTTGTTATGCAGGCCAGTTAGTTAAACATCAGCCTGAACACCTAAATTCGGTCCAATCAAATATCAACGGTCATCTGTTTTGGGTCATAGCGATCTTGATTCATATGTCGCGAAGCTAATATGTCCTAAACGGTTGAAATAAGAAATAAGAATCATTTACTCTACCATTGAGTTGCTAACGGGTTAGCAAGATGCTTCCAATAAACCAGCCACAACCAAACTTGCTTCTGAACCTTCCGCTGCAACAATCCCACCCCCTTGATAAAGTACCAATCACATTCACTATATTCACTCGTGTAAAGTCGGGCACCACTGGGAGAATTTGGGAATGCAACGGTTGGAAGAGCCGCTTCCCTACGACTTTAAGACTTTCTTCTTTTCACTGGCTTTTAACACTGGCAGGACTGTTTTGACTTTGATTATTCAACACATTTTAATTATTGCCTTATTTTATATCATTTTGCTGTATTCTATGCTTTCATTGTGTTTTATTATTTTGTTAACTATGTTCAGCACTTTGTTTTGAGCTGTTAGCTGTTTAAAAGCGCTTTTCCTATTAACTTGATGATGACGATGAAAGGCCCCAATGTACGTACCCAGATTGTCAAATGGTAAATCAGTTGCTGCCATGATTTGACTAAACATTTTAATATGTTTTAAGACATTATAGTTAATCTAAACTCTTGCCATAAAAAAAAGAAACTGGGTATGGGAAACAAATGAAAAAAAGATTAAAAACTGTTTTTATATGTGTGATAAAGCAATACTTTGCATTTCAACAACAGTTTCAGTTTGGGTTTCGAGCGAACATAAAATCTGTAATATTTACATGTAAAAGTGAAAATAACACATTTAAAACAAATAAAATTAGAAACATTCCTACTAAAAATAAAAATAACGGCAAACTCATTCATTTAGTTCATTAGTCATTGATCTGCTCATCAGATTTTAACTTTCACATGATGCTTTTTTTTTTTGGTTTTCCATATTTTATTGCTCTAGTCAAAGAAACTGACAGGAGAAATAATCAGTGGAGCAGAGTTTGTTCCTCCAACGTTGGTACAGGGACTAAAGAATGGCAGAAGTGACTCAGCGAAGCAACAGCCGGTGAAGGAGTAGAGAAGATCAGCTGTATCTACATTATAAAAGGAGACCAGACCTCCTTCATAATCCACAAAGACTCCTACTCTCTGAGGATTTGACCTTCTTGTTAAACGCACTATGGGTTTATCGAATGCCTCGTATTCCTCCCCGTTCCTTAGATAGATAGTCCAGAAACCACTTTCAGGCTGCAGTGTGATTTCTCCTTTCCTGTCAATCGATTCTGTGGCGACTCCTAGAGTCCAGTCTGTCTTGCCTTTAACCTGGACCTCATAGTAAAACCTTTGACGGAAGAAACTCTGTTTTCCTAAAACGTTAACACAGTCACTGAATCTCTTGGGGTTGTCCGGGACGTCTTTTCTCTCATCTCCGTGATGTACCCGTTTCCCATTGTCAGAAAGGATCAGTTCAGGATGAGCTGTATCCGGATCCAGAGTCACCTCGACAGCAAACTCCTTGACACTCCTCAACTCTGCCTTGTTTATCTTGTGAACTACTGGAGTTATAATAATCGGGGCAGAGTTTAAACCTTGGTTATTACTACTTGTATTGATGTATATTATGAGATTCTTTTTGAAGCAGCATTTTTTGTAGGAGTGGATTAGATCTGCTGTATCTACATTATAAAAGGAGACCAGACCATCGTCATAATCCACAAACACTCCAACCTTCTGAAGACGAGACTTTAGAGGTAAAACAACTGAAGGGTCTGCCAAAGCTTCATAAACCTTGTTTCTCAACCATATGGTCCAGAATCCTTCGTCAGGGCTCAGGTTGATTTTCCCTTTCCTGTTGATGGATTCCCTGGCCACCCCAACAGTCCAGTCAGTCTTCCCTTCAACCTGGACCTCAAAGTAGAACTTCCCTGACGAAAACGTTTCCTTTGCCACCACACTGGCACATTTATCAAATCTGTTGGAGGTCATTGGGAGATCTTTGGTGACATCAGTGTCGTAAACTTGTTTCCCGTCGCTGGAGAGGACGAGGTCTGGATGCGCTGTATCAGGATCCAGAGTAACGTCCACTGCAAACTCACAAAGCTTTTCCAGCTCGGCTTCCTTTTCTCCAATACCGTCTGTCAAAACCCGTATCGGTCGAGGGTTGAGATCTACAACAAAGAAAAGCCTTACTGTTTAATTACAAATTGATTGTACATTGGTATAAATGATAAACAAACTTGTCTATAGTATGGTTTGACAGAAATAATGGTATTTTTATATTACATGTAGTTTTTTAAGATTTTAATTTCACCAAGTGTTATTTTTAAATTTACTGCAATTGACCAGGAGAGAACTGTTCTCATGAAGCTGGGTTTGGGAGTATCTCCCAAACTTTTTCAGTGTGAAACGGAGTTCTCTCCTCTCTACGATATTCAAAACCGACTGCATTCAGAACCTGGGGTCTGTTTCAAGAAGCAGGTTTACCAAAAACTCTTAAGTTGTCTAAACCTCAAAACAGGGAAACTCTGACTTTTTTCCTGTTCACAAAGAGAGTTTCTTTAACTTCTGTTTCAGTCACTATAGTAACATTCTCCCCAGAGCTAACTTGGTCGGGACCAGGTTTTATTTAGTAAACTCAGTGTTCCATTCTCCTTACAGCCAGTCACATTGTTTTATTCTCTGATTTAGCAAACCATTTGAAAACAAACGATGCGATGGCCAGTGTTGCCAAATTAGCACTTTTGTTGCTATATTTAGCGACTTTTCAGACCCCTCTAGCACTTTTATTTTAAAAAAGTACCAGGTGCCGGATCTAGTGACTTTTTTTCTGCTACTGGAGACTTTGGCGGCAACATATAAAAGCAGCAAACTCTGCTCTCCAGAGCGAGTAGATTGGTAACCCCGCCCTCTGCTCTCCTCTATCTTGTCTGCTGTCGTGATTCATGCAGCTATTATTTCATGCAAATTAAAAATGGAGAACAGAGAAGCTGATCATGGCTTGTCTTGTCTACAGTGAAAAGAAGGAGCTTAGTGCTTAAAAAAATCTTTCATTCCTTTTGAGATGGCATGAAAAGTAAAGTGACACTCTGGATCACATGAGCCATTCTGTGATGCATCCAACCCTCAAGTTGCTTAGGGGAGTTTTTGAGAAGGGCATTCTGCAGAGAGCATCGATGGGCACCAGCTGATCTCTATTTACCTGAAAAAGGCACTAAAGTAATTTCAATTTAATCTAATACTTGGCCCAAAAGTTGCACAATGTTGCTTTAAGGGCAAAAGTACAAAGCTGTTCATGGGTCTTTAATATTTGCAAGTCTGACTTTGCAAGGGCAGGTTTCTGTTCATCAACATCTGTTCTAGCCTCTTAAAGGGGAACGCCGTTTTTTTTTTTTACATTTGCCCTTGATTTTATGTTATTACATGTTCTACTCACTCATATTAGTTTTTGTGTCATTTGGAGCTGTTCTGAAGATATTCGGTTTTGTTATATCTCAAGTAACGTCTTCCTATGGGCAACGAGTTGAAGAACACAAACTAAACTGTTCATAATTTATTATTTGTGGTACAGCAGCATTCATAACATGTAGGCGAATCACTGTTCCCCAGACATCCGCGGTTATATTTTTTTATGTTTACTCTTTTAAAATTGAGTAAAACACAGCCCGAGCTGCATCAGTTCAAATAGGACTAAAAAGTATTTTTTTTTACCATTGAAAATAATAGGTATTTTTTTAAATAGCAGTAATAAAGACATGCTTGTTATGGTTGCTTTGTCATGTTTACATTTTGACATGATGCTATATCTGTGTTAATGGTGCTTTGCTGCTGGCTATGTCCATAAAATTCACTTGGTGGTTGAATTGTGGAGAATCTAAGCTTTCCAACGATGTCTAACATGTCTATTGGTAAATATTTTACCTGTGTAATTTTCATGCATTCTGAGTTATTAGATGTAAATGCTTTAAAACGGTGGGTTTTGAAAGGCTAGAGCAGTTTAAACTACAACAGTTCTTTATAACTGGATTTTCAGGCAGGAATAGTATGACCATCAAGCTGAGCACAGGAGTTCCCCTAGGGTGTGTATTCGGTATCTTTTATATATCTTTTCCCTCCACTATCTGTACAACCAGCATCCAGTCAGTGGTCTTAGATGTTTCATTATTGAGTAAATATAAACAACAGAAAAGGTCAAAAGGTGAGCTTTTGTGGTGTCCCTGGTCAAGCTTTAGAAGTCCTAGAAAACAAAATACTTCTTAGTACCTGATTCTGCATTCATGTTTGATTTGGTTTATAAAAGCAAAGAAAATAAAGAACTTTAAAAACATTTAGTCTGATACAGAAAAGAGAACCACTTTCTCTAGGAAACCCTACATGTTTGACAAGTACTTTCTAAATTACCTGTTTAGTCATTTCACATTAAATTTTGCAGGAATATTTGGAAAAACATAAATGCATTTGTCTCTTACCTTTTTGTCCTTTACAGAATTCTTTTAATTGCTCCACCAGGTCGTTCTTTCTAATCTCTTGTAAAATTTGAATTGCCACCTCCATTGCCCCAGGGACGTTATATTTCCGTACCATCAGATCAACCGTCTGCCATCTTTCCTTTGCCTTCTCCATATCATCCTCTGGGATTCCTTTTTGACCTTCCAAGATGTTATCCTGCTTCAAAAACCATTTAAATTCTTCAAAGTCAGCTTGTTTTAAGTTCTTCAGAGTATTCAAGAGCTCCACCTTAAGTCTTTCCATGTTTGGGGATTTACTCCTGGTGAAATATGAACAGAAAAAATTAGTCAAATTTAAATTCAAGTATTCTATGACAGAAAATCCAACAAGCTGCTGCTGCTGTATATCTAGTTTTGTTCTATAAATAAGCTTTTCCTGAGATGAAAAGAATATAAATAGATGTATGTTTACTTTGATACTTTGGATAAACAGCACATTAGTAGCTTTATGTTTAAAAAATACTTATACTTCTAGTGCTTCAGTATAATTGCTACAGGTCTCTTTACTTGCATTTTTCTTTTAGAACTGAGGTGGGAAATAAAGTTATTTTAATAATTCAACTATATAGCGCCAATTCACAACACGTCATCTAAAGGCACTTTACAATTCAACCAGATCATTCAGTCAACATTTTTCAGAACTGAGCTTTTTAGTATATCAGGATGTTATGAAGGAACAGTACAAATAAAGTGAGTATTATATAGATTTATTCAACATAGTGAAATATTTTAAGTTTGTATGGCTTGTAGTTTTAATGATTATGGCTTAAAGGAAACTCAAAATTCTGTCTCAGAAAATTTGAGATTAAGATGAATAAAATGTTTAGTTTTAATCCATAAGTTCCAAGTTAGAGCCAAGTGGATTGTTTAAAAAGCTGTTGACTGGCCAGATGTCCAACAGTCAAAGATCATTGATAAAGAAGCTGGCTTTGTAGTACAGGCATCCACACACACTGAGAGAAAGTTGGGTGGAACGAAACAGTGCTGTACGAAAAGATGTGTCACCAAAAGGAATGATTTCATCATTGAGATTATTTTTAAATAAAGTTTATTTAAAAGTTTAGGGAGCTTTTTAAGGAGTGGAATGAGACCGATGTCAGAGCATCAGGAGCCGCCATGAACAGACGAATATTATATATTGGCTGCAAACTTTGCATTCCTCGTTTTGAGCAAAGGGGCATTAAATAGAGTTTAAGGGTTTTCTAATGAGAAGAAAGGAACATTTGAATTTAATTTGAAATTAAGCTTCAGCGGGACTGTAGTGCATGTTTTAATCTGCTGACAGGTGTAATGGAGATTCTGGTTTCCTCAAAGTGCTATAAACTCACAGCTGTTGGTTCAGATATTTATATGTAAAATAAAAATAAATTAATAACTTGATCGTTTTGTACCGTTCTTTATTGATACTTAGTCGGGGGAATCTGCTGTTTGATGGATTGCGATCTGTAATCTGTGAGGACTTATTCAAAAAGTTTACCTAACTTTAGCAAGTAATTCATATTATATTTGGTTAGTTACACATCATGCATTTACACTCTAAAGACATGCCTGATAAATGTGTCCCTGTGGCTGAATTATATCAACGAGGAGAAACCTGCTCCAGGTATTCGGCTCCAGTAATTTGACTGACTTTCGTGTTGCTTCAGTTTACTGTTGGACTAACTTTTAGAAAATATTACAGATAAAAATCTCACCCTTTATAATGATATTATATTATTCCTCTTTCTTCTGTTTTCTATCTAACAGTAAAAACTAAAGGCTTCTGATGAGAACAAAAATCCTGTCCGTGTTTGTAAGGCTCTTCAGAAAGCTGCATCTGGCTCTGGGACAGACGTGCGAGGGCATGTAGTGTTAATTAAACAGAAAGTAAACCTGAGCTTTAGAGCTGTTATTTATGGAAACTACCGCAAAGGAAAAATAGAAACTCACCCATTTCAGTCTAATCCACTCGCAGCTGTTTGAATACAGAAGTACGACTAAAATCTTTCTGTGTTCAGCTCTGAATAATGAAATTTGTACCTTTGCTTGTAGGGCCTAACCTAACGGTTTCCTCCTTCCTCCCATCCCAGCCTGACTTCCTGTTCTCCCCCCTCTGAGACGTCACTGTCTCTTATCAGCCCCTGTGTTTGTTGAGGAGGAGCCTAGCTCTATCCAACAGACCAGCTTCAGTAAGCACTGAAGTTTACGGCTGCCATAATGACCATAAATCAGCTTCTGCTAAAGCAGGAGTTACAGTCAGATTGGAGCTTAGTCCTAAATGTGAGCAGCTTAAGTCTGCATTCTTGAAAAAGTTAGGGAATTAAAGTGTTCCTGTCAGAACCAAGGAGAATGATCTGGTAGGACCACCTCTAGCAGACATTCTAAAGGAGATTTTAAAGCTCTGGCTCCAGCCGTTTCTCTCCATGTTTGCTGGATTTTTGGCTCATATATATTTCCCTCCAAGGGTGTCTCAGAAATAAGCTTTAAGCCCAGGCTTTGACTGGACCGTTGCCACATTGTGACTTATTTTCATTCTCAGACGTTTTGCCGACTTAAGATGGTAAACAGACTCAAACCACTTTAACAACAGAGCGGCACTCATTAAAATATCAATAGACAGATGAGTTGGTGACTTTGGCTCGAGTATTACATGCTTTGGAAATGAACCCACAATTCTTTTAACCTCTGCACTGGACACAAACTAGAGTTGGTGGTCAATTTAACAACAATGCACCCATAATATTTCAATTAAATTCAGTTTATTTCTATAGCAGCCAATTCACATTCATCTCAAAGAACTTTACAGTTCACCAGATCATACAGTCAAATTGATTCAAAAATTTTCTAAGAAAACCAGTTGACTGCAATGACTCTCTCATTGACTCCCGAAGGCAATCCACTCACACTACTTGTAGAGACAGTGGAGGAAAAACTCCCTTTGCTGGGAAGAAGCGATCAGCAGAGACCAGGCTCAGTGTGAGTGGCCATCTGCCAAGACCAAATCGGGTTCAGGGAGACAGAAGCAGAGATACAGTAAGAAGTAGAGATAAAAAAGGCAGCTGTAAAAGGCGGCCCTGTCCATGAAAACCAGGCAGACGAGATCCAAGCCAGCTCCCATGTCAGAGGATGAGGAGAGCACATCCAGCCAGTCACAGTTAGAGAAACAGGGCACTGTAAAACAGTGTAGTCCTGTCGTCACCATACCTGACAGTATAAGGTGGTGATATGGTTTGAATTTCTCAAGCATGGTGCTGTGGATAATACACTCACCGGCCACTTTATTAGGTACCCCATGCTAGTAACGGGTCGGACCCCCTTTTGCTTTCAGAACTGCCTCCAATTCTTCGTGGCATAGATTTAACAAGGTGCTGGAAGCATTCCTCAGGGAGTTTGGTCCATATGTGACATGATGGCATCACACAGTTGCCGCAGAGTTTGTCGGCTGCACATCCATGATGTGAATCTCCTGTTCCACCACAGCCCAAAGATGCTCTATTGGATTGAGATTCAGGACTGTGGAGGCCGACGGAGTGCAGCGAACTCATTGTCATGTTCAAAGAAAACCAGTCTGAGATGATTCCAGCTTTATGATATATGGCGCATTATCCTGCTGAAAGTAGCCATCAGAAGTTAGGTACATTGTGGTCATAAAGGGATGGACATGGTCAGCAACAATACTCAGGTAGGCTGTGGCGTTGCAACAATGCTCAATTGGTACCAAGGGGCCCAAAGAGTGCCAAGAAAATATTCCCCACACCATGACACCACCACCACCAGCCTGAACCGATTGATACAAGGCAGGATGGATCCATGCTTTCATATTTACGTAGGCGCCAAATTCTGACCCTACCATCCGAATGTCGCACTTAAATCAGAGACTCATCAGACCAGGCAACGTTTTCCACGATCTTCTATTGTCCAATTTCGATGAGTTTGTGCAAAATTGTAGCCTCAGTTTCCTGTTCTTAGCTGAAAGAGTGGCACCCGGTGTGGTCTTCTGCTGCTGTAGCCCATCTGCCTCAAAGTTCGGCACGTACTGTGCGTTCAGAGAGATGCTCTTCTGCCCACCTTGGTTGTAGCGGTTGGTTAGCTGATCACTGTTGCCCTTCTATCAGCTTCGAACCAGTCTGGCCATTCTCCTCTCTGACCTCTGGCATCAACAAGGCATTTCCGCCCACAGAACTGCCGCTCACTGGATGTTTTTTCTTTTTCCGACCATTCTCTGCTTAAGCCCTAGAGATGGTTGTGCGAAAATCCCAGTAGATCAGCAGTTTCTGAAATACTCCAGACCAGCCCTTCTGGCACCAACAATCATGCCACGTTCAAAGTCACTCAAATCACCTTTCTTCCCCATACTGATGATCCGTACTGAACGTTCAGGAGATTGTCTTGACCATGTCTACATGCCTAAATGCACCGAAATACCCGCCATGTGATTGGCTGCTTAGAAATTCAGTGTTAACGAGCATTTGGACAGGTGTACTTTTATAAAGTGGCAGCGGTGAGTGTGGGTCTCCAGTCTATCCTTCCTGTCAACAATGACCTTTAACCTTCTGACTGAGGCCTACAGAGATCTTTGTAGGATCTGAGCTTGTTGGATCCTCCTCTCTTGAGAAGGTTGGCAGCAATTTTAAATGTTTTCTACCCATCTATGACGCCCTTTTCTTTAGAATGATGGACTTCAACACAATTGTTTTGCAATAACTTTACATCCAGTGCCCACCCAGGGGACAGCAAATAAATCTGGTTTAATTAAATGTTGTAACTGATGTTATTAAATAAAATAACTTTCAGACTGTCATATGTTGTTCTGTAAACAAACTCTGATCTGGCTGTTTGTTTGGACAACAATTGAGAGTGAATCGAGCTAACATCATGGTAAAACAGTTAACTCCAGACACATGGAATAAATTCACTACACCATCCATTCATAATATAAGAATTTATTAACAAAATAAACATTTCATTTAAACTGACTTGTGACTGAGATAACATGCTGCTTTCATTTTGCTCATCTCTGATGTTGTTTCTATTTTCATAGATCCACTATTGTAAAAATGTCCTCAGCTGTATATTGATTATTTATTCTCCAGATGGCTACACAGTATTTAAATTTGTACACGATTTTATTGATTTATTTTTTTATTCTGCCACTTCTTCTTCTTCTTTTTTTTTTTTTAACACTTTTTACGGTACAATTTTGTGTGACCACTTTCACTGTAATGCTTTTGCTGCTGTAACACCACAATTTCCCCCGAGTGGGACAACAAAGGGATTTTCAATTCTAAACGAGTAAAACTAAACTAAACAAAGAAATTTAAAATCAGATCAAATCAGCTGTTTGATTTGAACACATTGCAAATTAAAGCGATTGGGATGTTTTCAAATCTATTCACGGTGCAAATCAAATAGGTAACTATCCAATCAGAAACCAGTGACAGTTTAGATAATTGATTATTAACCCTCTGTGATTGTTCCTGAGGGAGTAAATAGGGTCTGGATCCTTTAGAGTTTTTTTTTTTTTACATTGTTTGGTTCATTAAGAGAATGAAGGTAGTGGCCAGCAAACACAATTGGACTTGTTTACAAAGAATGTTTTGGTCATATTTTGGCAATCAAATGTAATGAGCATATCAGGAAACAAAAAATTAATCTAATATTGGTGTTTAAATAATTTTTTAAATAAAGAGTAACTTTATAAACAGCAGCTCAAAACACATGACCTTTCAGTGAGCTAACATGTTTTTATTAGCTTTTTGTTAGCTTAGTTTACCAAACAGTAAAACCACATGTTAACATCTGAATTCCAAAATACATCTGAAAACCAAATAATTTAGCTGGAAATTCTTTCCGTAACTTTACCAGACTTGTAACATCTGTTAATTTACATTTTGGAAAGATGAGGCAACTTAAAAGTTCAGGTCCTAAAGCACCTTGCAGGAAATTTGAATAATGTGGGCATTTTGATCCTACTCATCAAGTATGGCATCAGAATGATGTCTCGAACATGGGTTTTGAAAAAGAGAAAAAAAAGAAAGAGAAAGACACAGAGAGAAAATGTATATTACCTTTAGTGTAGATAGGGCTGCAGGGGTGGTGCAACATGAAGCACTGTTGCAGGTTGAAGGCTCCCTGGCCCGGGGTCTTTCAACATGGAGCTTCCATGTTCTCCCTTTGCATGTTTGTTTTCCCTCTGGGTACTCCGGCTTTATTTCACAGTCCAAAAACACGAATGTTAATTGGGTTGTCTAAATTGTCCCTGGCTGTGAGGTCCTGTGTGTGTGTGTGTGAATGGTTGTATGTGTGTATTGTGTGTTGACCTGCGTCCGACTAACGAGCTGTCCAGGGTGTACCCTGCAATTTGCCGAAATAATCAAGAAGATGGAAGGTTCACGAACTACACATAGATCTAAATTAGACAGAGACATCCACACACACATGTCATGCTATCCATGTGGGGACTTCCCATTGACCTGAATTCATTTCTAAGACCTAACCCTAAACTCAATTTACACCTTAGTCTTAAACATAACACCTACTCAAAGAAGAGACCTCCTTATGGGGACCAGTTGTTGGTCTCCATGCGTGCCTTCAAGTCCTCTAAATGTAGCATATGTCTGGGAAATTGTCCCCATGGCAGCAGACACATTACAGACTCATAGAGACTTACAGTATAGTCCCCTTTCACACCGGCCGAGAAACCTGTCTAAACCTGTGGTGTTCCAGACAAAGACATTACTGTTCCTCCAGATGTGAAGTGTAAACATATTTGGGTCTGCTTATGCTCCTATGTGTTGGAGGCTGTTGTGAGTATAAGCAGTCACCAGTAGAGGGCACTATTGTCGTAAAAGTGAGTTGAGCTCGCTGGGGTGCTGGTTGACTGGATTGCTGATCTTGTGTATGATGAATAAACCTTACCATGTTCAGTTATCTGCTTGAACATTTATTTTATTTGACCTACTGTTCATACATAACAAAACACAGGCTTTTAGTGGCAGTGGGAACAGCTCACTGTCTACCCTAGTCGAACAATTCGAAGCGACCTGTGTTGAATTCGTCTGGACTCCGATTGACATGCTGTGGGAACACCAGACCAGGGTTGACCTGCCAAATTACTTGACACCATAGAAGGCAACGTACAGAAACAACTCTTTTTACATTCGATAAACATAGAGCCGCACTGGTAAGAGTGATTTGGACAGATAAAGTGCAAAACAATAAAACACACTTACTATGCACTGGTTTCCTTATATATATATATATATTCCTTATATATTGCTCTCCATTGTTTACTTT
The DNA here is from genome assembly GCA_018398635.1 of Cyprinodon brontotheroides. Classification (NCBI taxonomy): domain Eukaryota; kingdom Metazoa; phylum Chordata; class Actinopteri; order Cyprinodontiformes; family Cyprinodontidae; genus Cyprinodon; species Cyprinodon brontotheroides. The sequence goes on along the minus strand of JAGKQL010000030.1, from coordinate 16,314,835 downwards.
CTAGATTTCTGTCGCCCTGGTAACATCATCAACTCTAAGCCCGCGTTGCCAGTTGAAATGGAGCAAAATGCAGATTGTTAGTGGGGCAATCCATGTTTGAATAACATGCACTACTAGCTCTTTTCTGTGGTAAAGAGGCTTTAGACACCCACACCTTTACACATCAGTAATTAGTTGAGATATAGAAAATAGTTTGATGATTGAGTCGGGTGAATAACTGATAGAGTTTTGTCCGTCTTGAGTTGAAGTAAGAGGTCTTTGACTAAGGGTGACAGTGTGTGTGACTGATTGTATAAAGTGAAGAAGGGACAAAGAGAAGGAAAACCAGTGCTGCATTGTTTTATTTATACTTTTCCTTTAATATGATCATCTTTTGTAACATTGTATTGTTTCAATTACCAAAGAATCCTCAAAACTATTTTAGAAATATTTTCTTGATGAATTTATGTTGTTTGCAACCCTAAAAACACACAGCCTTTCCCAATAACATTTAGTCAAAAACAGCCTAAAGTACAGTATCATAGTTTGAGGTATAATAACACATCATCTAGCTCAGAAAGACTTCAACTGCTGTTGTGCATCAGAATACCTCTTTATTATATCACAAATTTATGTTAGCCATTTTTTAAATAGTTTATTCATATTTGCATTATTATTACTATTATTTTGAAACAAACAAGTTCAGCTATGAATTAATGCAGACATTAGGAGACCAACTGAAATGTAGTTCTCATAACTATCCAGCAGATGTCGCCATTCTGAACTGCATCAAATGTATTTTCCGTGGTGTTCGGTTTAAGCCAGTAGCGTCATATCGGTTAATTGGTCCACAGGGCTTTGAAGTTACCATAACTACCTTTTGGATGCTCTATGGTTCCGGTCTCTGCTACCTGAAAGTAATTCCTGTAAAACCAGAGAGAAATGGTACAGAGAATCTATTTAACAGAATCTGTTTCTGAGATTAACCACCAGGTTCACTTAACCTGAATGGGGGTTGCAGAATTAAGATTATTTGGCTGCTATTCAGAAGATCTTTCCGATGTGACTCTCCTGGAAGAGAGATTCTGGCAAAGGAGGGGGAAGAATGGCAGTCTCACAGTATTATACTGAGTACAGCAGGGGGGCATGATATGACTTTGTGCAAATGTATTGTAAAGGTGGTTGTTCAAGACATCTGGTGATGATGAATTCATTGGACAGACTTTCACTCATTGAAGAGAAAATAACCCCTCTTTCTTGTTTGGTACACACTAAAGTTACAGCTGATAAAAAAAAATGAAACCATAATTCCTAGGATTTATAAAGTTAATGTTGAAGTTACTGTAGCTAAGTGCTAATTAAGTAGCAGACTAAGGAGAAGAGATGACCAGAGGGTCTGAGTTTGGATGGCCATTATTGCCTCCAAAACTGAAGAATGGATAAAGGCTTTCCTTAAAGGAGCATTTTGAAAATCCACGAATCATTTCTCCAGAATCCACGTCACAAAACAAGACCAACCCCTTCCCATAATTCACATAAACACCCACTTTGTTCACCGGAGCTTTTGGAAACAAATCCACACCAGCTGATTTATCCCCGTATCCATCCCTTAAGCTAAATTTCCAGAGATCAGCACTGGGACCCGTTGCCATTGGTCCTTGCCTGCCAATCGATCTATAGATGAGTCCTAAATCCCAGGAGCTTTTTTGTCCTACCTGTACCTCAAAGTAAGAGCTCCCAGATGAAAGGCTGTCCTTGCCCAACACACTGATGTCCTCTGGCCTGTCTGGGAAATTTGGCTGAGTAGCTCTGCAGTAAACTCGTTTCCCATCTTGAGATATAACGAGCTGGGGATGTGCTGTTAATGGGTCCAGAGTCACGTCTACTGCAAACTGCTGCATCCAGATCAGTTTGGCTTTTTTGTAGAACTTCTTCATCTCTTCACTGAGTGCTTCTTTCAGCTTATCCACAGAGGTTTTTACACTTTCGCTATAAGACGGTTTAGTTATGCTGATCTTTGTTAAGTTGGAGGTTTTAATATCTTGGAGAAACTTCTCGTCATCTTCTGTGAGGAGAATATGTTCCAGCTCAGCTTCTTTCCGGCTAAGCTCTGATATCTCCTGCTGTAGCTCCTGGATGATTTCTTCAGCTTGCTTCTGTGTAGCTTTTTGCTCATACTCGATGACCTCGGTGAGATGGGATAGACTTTTCTCAACCAGCTGAACTAAACCAGTGAAGGCGAGCATGCTCTCTTCTGTCTGTCGCTCTGCAGACTTCCTGCTGAGCTCTGCTGAACGTTGGATCTCACAGATCTTCTCCTCTCTCTCTTTTATCTTCTGACTTATTTCTGTCCTCATTTCATCAAGTCTGGCCTTCTGCTTTGCACTTTCACCATTGGAACCAACACCATTCCCGATCCTTGGGCCTAATTTCAAGCAAAAATTGTTAATTTGATCAGACCAATGGAAAGCCATACGTGATAATAAAAATACCTTATCAATCTGATATTTACCATTTTCAATCTTATCTGTCTGCTTCAAGTTTGTTTTTAACAGCTGCTGTGCCAAATCATTCCTGTAGATCTTCCCTAAAACCAGCGTGGACGTCCTCAGAGCTTCCTCACAGCCATACTTTTGCACCAGCAGGTCCACCGTGTCCTGGCGGTCGGCCTTTTCCAATCGAGACGCTGGGAAATCCTCTTTCAGCAGCCACTTGAATTGCTTGAACTCATCACTAGTCAGGTTTTCTAGGGTCTTCCAGAGATGCTCTTTGGACGATGTCATTGTTGATCTGTTCCTTGGTGGGACCCTAAACCAGAGGAAGAATAAATGAACTTACTGCAGATCTGGAATGAGTTTAAATTATGATAAGTAAATTTTATGTTTTTTGTGTTATTATATAGGAGGCATCTGACAGATTATGTAAACCAAATTATCTTTTTATTGGATAGTAAAGGTTTATCTCTTATCTTATCTAAAGCCATGAAAAATACCTGAAACATATAATTGTCAAGCTGTCAACATTTTAACACAGACCATGCAAAGGTAAATGCAAGTATATGAAATAAGCTGCTCTGTTGGTCAAAGTTTATGCGAAGGAGTTAAATGCAGGATATTCTTGAAAGAAAACCTATTACAAGCTGTAGGAGACCAGAGACGACAGGAGAACGAGTTAACCAAGTTTTAAAACGGTCTAGTCAAAGTCCAGACATAAACTCCAACTTTGAATCTATCGCAGATCTTGATAATTGGTTTTCAGTGAACTCAAGCTGCTTAAAAAAAATTGTTATGGGTAAATTATCCATTGTAATTGTATCTTATAACCGTTCACAAACTGCCGGACCCGTCCATAAAAAGAGAGTTCAACAGAACCTTTGAACATAAACCAAACAGCATTCTGTCCGGCAGAGTTAAGGAAGGTCTTGATCTTTTTTGGCGGCAGAAAAAAGGCTTAATGAGATGTTTTACCAAACCACATTAACTGAATCAACGTAATGGGAAATAGGTAAAAATAGTGACACTTTATGATCTAATTATCACTCATTCTATAAAACTAACAGGTTCAGTTAAAGGTATTTCCTACTTCTGCCCCTGATGAACACATTAATCCAGAGGGTCTGACTAGATAGAGAATATGTTCTTTTCCTGAAATTCTGTGATTTTTTTTACACCAAAAGTAACAGGACCTTCCTAAAGTTCATATTTTGTCTCAGCGGTCCATAGAATATTTTAACCAGATATTTGGGGATCGTTAAGATTTTTTGTTGCCTTTATATTGTTTTGAGTCAGCATCGGTTCTAAACTTTGATGCCATTTCTTCATAATTTCTGTGACTTATTTTTTATAATTACATTTGATCACTGGTGCACTTTATAGAATGCAAATGTATCAAACCTGCAGATGGATGAGGTTTTTGACAGAGCTGTATATGTTGGTTCAGAAAACACCCTTAAACATAAAGTTGAATTCAAACAAAGCTTCCTAATCTCATCAGAGACGATTAGAGAACAACCAGTCTTCTGTCTGCCAGTCTGAACGTTTGCTTTGTGGGAAAAACAGAAAGCAGAAGTTGAACTAAAAATCAGCATACATTTTGTGATCTTTGTTTTAAGCCAGTAAAAGAAAATAACATGAACGTTTAAATCCGTGTATCATTCTTTCTTTGTTTCTTTCAAATTGTCAATCAAAAAACAAAAAATAAAAATTGGTTACCCATTATTTTGTTAATTTTTTGCGGGTTAAACCAAAACGAAAAAGGATTTGTTTTCATATATCAATTCTAAGCTCAGATCAAGAATACGAAATGGAAAAACGGACAGCAACGCAGAATTTGATTTTAATATTTAATCGGTAAAGTTTACGTGACCAGGAAGTTTGGTGGAGCTTTAAAAACAATTGGCTTACCCCCACCACGTTCGATCAAGCTGCACCAGATAAGGCAGTCGGACCTATCAGCCATGGACAGTTACGTGCTCGAGGATCCAAGTGTGTGACTCTTAAGGAGGAGGACATGACAACGGAGAAAATCAGCAGGATTTTCCAGGTATAACTTTTTTCTTGAAACTTTTCTGTGCACTGTACTTTTAACTAGCAACAACAAACAGCGTTCTAGCGTCGCCATGGTAGCCACTTCATCACCCCACTGCCGCGCAAAGAGCTATTTCCTTCCGGGTCAACGTAACCTGTACCGATTAAATATTACATGAAATTCTGCGTTAAGCTGTCCGTTTTTCCATTTCGTAGTTTTTATCTGTTTTAGAATTGATATATATATGTAAAACAAATCGTTTTGTTTAACAACCATAAAAAAACAAAACAGCAAAATAACCAGTCAATTTTTTATTTTTTGTTTTTTGATTGACAATTGAAAATAGAAAGAACGAATGATACACGGATTCGTTAACTTACCGGTATGAATTCAAACCCGTTTCTTGTCCTCCCCCGTGGCTCCTTCCCTTATCACCCAGCTCCAGACCTGTCTGACTGGTTTATACATTAACCTTTGAATAGGGAGGAAACGGTTTGCTTCAAGCAGGCGTGTCCAAAGTTGATCTTGAAGCGCCGTTATCCTGCAGGTTTTCAGCGTTTTCAACACTCCTGATCCAGATGCATGCAATGCATTGAAAGTTCATTCATAAATCATCTATTGAAAGAAATTGTGATGAAGCAGAGAGACGCTTATAACTGGCTTGGAGAAACAGATGATAGGTTGTAATTCTAAAAAAATACCACTAGATAGGGTTAAAGTCTCACTTTTCAGCACCACGTCTGGATTGAGTTTGATTCGTTTCACAACTGCTGCTATTTGCAGGGCCCAAAAAATACTGAGGTCATGAGTTAGACCCTCTATGGCGGCATGCTCCTCTGGAAATGTTTTTAATAACATTATTTACATCTAAACCTCCTTGGTTATTGTCATTCTTTTCCTTCTAGCAACTTCTCTTTCTCCTGTTTCTCTTCCTGCTTCTTTATCTTTAATAACATCTGTCTTTTCCATTTCTCTGTTCCTCTTTTAAAGCGGATGTAGATTTGACCAATCACAGGCCTCCTGCGGTCACCTACAATTTTAGAGATGCGCAGCAGACTGTCTGCGGAAGGCGTATCTGCGTTAACTGTGACACACATGCAGACGACCTGGTTTCTGAGCATAAACAGCCTTCAGCAGTTAGAATTGTGTCACAAAAGACATTCCAATATAATTGAAATTAGTTGATTTATATTTACTTTAGGTTTTTAAAATAGACACCCAAGTACTGTTACACTATTATGTTGATGATGGTGCATAATCTGTTCACTCTTGTCAAGGAAAGCTTTGAACATATTTCTATTATAATTTAACACAATACCTCAGTAATCATGCTTTGAAGCTCTGGCTTTTAAAACTTACAGTTCTGGCATCGTATTTTCCTTTTCTAGCACCTGCTCTCCCTCCATCTCTCTCTTTATTGCTCCTCTTGCTGCTTGGCCCAAAGATACGCTTGGTTTGACTCAGCCTTTTCCTCCCTACTGTATCATGTGTTCCCTTTAGTGAAGAATATCAACACAGTAAAAGCCTAAACTGATAAAAACACAAACATTCTGCCATTTTAGCATCATGTTTCAATGGGTTTTTTCATTTCAGCACATTTTGATATGGAATTAAATTAGTTTCTTTGGCCTGAGAGCTGCCCAATGTCAAAGTATAAAATAGAAAACTAGCTATAAGTATATATATTGAATAAGAAAAATTAAGTATGCTAATATAAGCAATTATATAAAATAAATAAACATAGGATTCTAAAACATTACAACAGTCGTAGATTAAAAAGTGGGGATTTCTGAGGCATTTGGAAGGACCATGGTGTCTGTTGAAATAGAGGTAAGTTACCATAGAAAGTATCTATTGTTATTATTATTTTGGAAATATACCTGATTTTTTATTTTGTTTCTGCGCAGGACTTCCTATCCAGTGTGATCTGTTCTTTGCCGTTTTTCTGCGTTAAGCTCAGGCATCCCGCAGAAATAGAAAACAGGTTCAACATCCAACACTGAGAAATCAATGCTAAATAAATGCTTCATTTTAAGTTGACGCACAGCACATATGCCCAAAACTTTGACCCACTCTTATTAAACACCTGCACTTCTTTTGGATCTTCAACAACACCTGACAGCTTTATATGAGACCAAGATCATCGTCCTATAGTCAGTTTCAGTGTATTATCTATTTTTCTTTTTTATCACAGTTTAAGCAACAACAACAACCAAATAGTACAAACTTGGTGTCAATGAGTAGGACTCATTGAGGACATACTCACTGAGTAAGTCCATTTGGAGTTGAGTACGTGTGTAACAAGTATGTACGGCTTGAAAGCAGGTGAAAATGGACTAAGAGAAGATTGAGTTAATGCGTATGTTTATATGTAGTCTGGTATGGCAGGATGTTTTGCCACTTATTAACAGCATTCTGCTCTCTGCTGTTCCCTTTGTAGATCACTAAAATAGGATCCTTCCTTGTCAAAATCACATTCCAAGTCAGAACTATAATAATACATTTTCTAAATTACATTAATTTCTAGGAGAAACTGCTTTTCAGAAAGTAAAAAAAAAGAAATGTTACTAGTAAGAATAATGTTTGATATACCAAGAAATGGTCATTGATTTTAATTGGCTGTTTGGACATTTATCCATTTGACTAGATATGTATTTATAATATCTGAAATACATTTTTTTTATATCGTAGAGAAAAAGGAATGTACACAACATCGGGATTTGATCTAAACCTATACTGGAGGCTAAAATCATGGAAACACACACACTTCTGGATCGGTTTATAATTGATGCCAGCCAAAAAAAAACTTGCTTCTTGAATCTTCAGTTACTTTGTAACAGTATGCTCGCCCCCAGTGGAGTTACATCACAACTTACCCCAACAATCTACAACAGGATTTAACTCAGTAACTTGGGAGTTTTGTATTGCCTACTTATAACAGTCAAGATACCACACATTTCTTACTATTTTAAATAATATAATAGGAATATAGATATCTGAAATTCATTTCTAGATGTTTATTTTAAGGATGTTTATTTGAAATACGGAGAATTTTATTTTGTCTGAAATGATAATTTTAACATCAAAATGATCAATTGGCCTGCCATAGGCTGCTGTGACCTCAATAAAATGAATATAGAGATTGATAAAGTAATTCTGATTATGGGAAAAACTAGTTTATTGCTTGAATGGTATTGGATCAGCGTATCTATTTAGGTGCAATCACCCTTAAGCAGGTGAAGATGAAGAATACAAATGTTCTAACAGGTAGGATGTGTGCATCATCTCATGGGGTTCTTCCTCAGTTTGATTCTGTCTTCCATTACACAGTAAATACTAAGTGTCTATTTGCAGCAGCTTTGGATGTTATCATGCCATTAAATGGCCATTATGAGAGGTTATCAGTAACATTGAATGGCTTTAGATTGTGTCTCCAATTTTCCAGTAGGCTCAGTAGGTTTTTATTATCAAATGAATCCTAATCCTAACCCTAAAGTGATTCCTTTTTTTCACAGAAATTATTAATCTAATTATGAATAATCAGAAAATAATTTCAATAGTTCTTAATGTACTGTAAAAAGAAAATTATCCACATGCCGCTCATATTAAAAGCTACAGTGTGTAATTTTCAGCGACATCTAGCGGTCAGACTGCAGACCGCAGTAACATGAACATATCCCCCCACCGCTTCTCCCCCAACAGTACACGGCAAGCTGAGTGGGACAAAATGACTTAATGCGACGTCCACGTGATCACCTACCTTCTCAAGTGATGAGGTTTGTTTACATAGATAATTTTACAGATAGTATTTCATTAGTCTGTGTAGGGTATAGCCTATTTCATCTCTCTCAACTTGCCGTAGTTACTTTCAAGCGCGCTAATGGGCGATCTCAATCACTAAGTTTGTTGGCTCTGGCGCTTCGCCGTAATGCGCGAAAGATGTCTGCCTCCATGGCTGCAAGACCCGCCTCCTATGTAATTATAAACAACCTAATTCTAAGGGAAACGAAATATTAAGGTTAAGAGGCTGAGCTTAGTAGATGATGATAAATAACATAGTTATGTATAATATATTACATTTCTGACTGTGTATCCCTGTAATTATTACACACTGTAGCTTTAAACAAACCATAAACAAATAAATCTCTTATCTTTTCAACTGAGCTGTTTTTAATCACCACATTAAATCCATGTGATTGAAACAGTAAAGCTTTAAAACACCGTTTAAAAAAGGATAAATAAAAAAAAAGTAGATAAAAACTATAAAATACAGAAAGAGTAGATAAAACTTACAGTTTTAGAGGCGGCCGAAGCGGCTGTTATCAATGATAAGCTGCATATTAACAGCCATAAGAATCCTACTAGAAGGTAAAGGAATCACTTTATCAGTTTAGATCCAACACCAACTTTTAAAAAGCATGTAAAAAAAAAAAAAAAAAAGACAATCTATTAGGTTATTTTGGCAAACTTTTTATTAATACAAGGCTCTCTAACCACAGAATAATCGCATCTATATTTAAATTGCACAATTTTCTCAGGTTTACTGTTTTGTGAGACTCGATGGTCGGTGGCATCCAAAACAGTCATACAGCCTATTGAGTTAATATACAAAATACCATCAAATTTCAAAATAAAAGACCTGGGTGGTATCATCACTGCATTATATTTCTAAATGTAATTTTAAAAATACTGATCTGGAATTAGTTGTACTTTAAAATGTACCAATTCTTTAAACTGCCAAACAATGTATGTGGATGCATTCAGCATCTGCTGCGTTCTCTCATCCTTCAAAGCACCTCAGAGTGATGCTACATCTGTTACTGTCCCAAACAGCTGCTCCAAAGAAGAGGAAGCACAGCACTAACCAATGCTTAATGCAGAAACCCAACAGCTGACAACAGGATGGGTTGGATCTAAAATATCTAAGCCACATGCACCACAATGTGCATCACACAGAAACTTTCTAAACATTTAATTTGAACTGTTTCTAAATGTTTGCTATATGAACTGAATTACACTTTGAGTTCTTTAAAGGGACTTTAACCCTTTTAGGATCAGATTTCCTTTCTCCTCCATTCCTCAAGTGCTTTGATCATCTGGCTGGAAAACTACTAGATCAGCATGTAGTACTAAGCAGCCACCTCCAGAGGTCCGGAAACTTCCCAAACATCCTGCCAATCGGGTCCCATTTTGCAGGTGGGGTTTGTAGCTACTTGTTCTTGTGATGTAATATCAAAGGAATACCGTTTCAGAATCCACATTTTTGAGGACCGTTGTTTTAAATCCCAACATTTCATATGTTTACTGTTATTTTGTATTTCAGTTATGTTCACAATAAACAGATAGGCATGTTTTGATATAATAAAATGCATTTTTTACTGTCAAAAAACGCCCTTTTAATGTTATATGTGCAATAAAAGGCTTAACAATTTATTCTCAGGTTGCAGACCTTTACGCCAAAGTGCATGGATTAAACAAACAGATCTACGGTAAGTTAATCCAAGTAATTCACTTTTTTCCAAACCCTGAAATAAAATCAAATTCAAGCTATGTTCACTGTTTGTGTTTTTTTATCCAATACGAACGACTGGATCTTAACTATTTTAAGACTATGAACTAAACTGCTGCTGCTTCACATTTCCTTATATTACAAGTTGTTTGTAGATCAGTTGTTTTATCTTTCCTATTTTTTTTTGGGGGAAAAAAAGGAAATATTTTTTATTTTTTTTCTGTTTAGTATTTTTCTTTCTTGTTTTTTGTTGCAGCTGCAGTTATTTTTAAAGTGCTACATAAATAATTATTAGTTTTGGCGTTCAAACTGAGCCTGGTTTTACTGGACGTTTCTTCCTGTTGAAGTGCAATCGCCTCATATCTGTTCTGGAGGAGGAATTGCTGCTAAGGAAATGGCCTGATGTAAATGGCTGGGCATTTAAGAAATGACAAACCAAACTAAGTTCTATTATTTTACGGTTTTTAGGATTAAATTTGAGTTTTTGCCATTTTATGTAAACTGTGTGAAAGTTATTGTATTGGTGGACGGAACTAAATACAAGGCTTTATTTGGAGCCTAAAGCCTGAGGGTCACCTTTGGCCAGGAATCAGCAAATAACAGCCTGTATGATAATGCTTCATTTTCATTTGAGCAGACATGCATGTTTTGCAGCCACCACCACATTACCAAAAGCCCCACAACCTGTAATTTACACACAATATGTTAGGTGTTCATGAGTTGTTGGCTAATTATTATGATTACTGTAATACCAATACCACAAAAAATGACAAGCAGTATTTTTTGCTCCATTCAAGATAAATGCCTTTTAACTGGAGGAAAATAAACAGGCAACAGATTTTATATGGCATAAAAATGAGTAAACAAATATAGTAAAATGAAGGGAATGCAATACTGAAGAGTCAACCACAACTAAGACCCATAAAAATCTGTTGCACTGATCTCTATTTATTCACTGGATTACTGATTGCCATAAAAAGGTGAAGCTATCCTCTACCATGCTGGTACTCCCCACTCCCACAGAGACACGCAGTAAAAATACCTACCTGTGTAGCATTTGGCTGCAAAAACAAGCAGTTTGCCGGCCGTGGAAGATGTTCCACATGTAATTTCACAGTCAGTGAATGAATCTAACCAAGAAAATCCAGTGCTATACGCCAATGGAATCCTATAGTATAGCATGTACGATATAAAATTAGTCAGGCTATCTTGGAGTGACTCAAAGTGATATTGACTAAATTAGCCATTGACGTTGTGTCCAACTTAAAAGAAAATAGAAAGTAGAGTAAATAGAAAGTACTTCACTGTGAAATGTCAATATATATATATATATATATATAGTATATATATATATATATATATATATATATATATATATATATATGGTATATATATATGTTATATATATATGCATTACCAGACATATAAGATGTAATTACCATAACAGTGTAATACATACCTATATATTACATTATCAATTTAGCACTTTTTGGCACAATGTATTTTTACGCTTCCAAGATGAACACATTCATTTTATTGTGGTGGATTTGTATAATATGTTACATTACATTGTTACATGTTTTATCGACTGCAATTTGATGTGCCAATATTTTTTTATTATTATTATAAGTTCCAGTAATCTACTGATGCTATGAAATAGCAAGTGTGTGTCAAAGTGATAAATTTATCTTTATTTTAAAAGTCTCCCTAAAAATGAGAATATAATCGTTGTTTGATGCTGTAGTGCATTAGCTGTTTACATTGTTGTGCTGCTTATCATGCTGTGTTTGTTTGAATCGAACCATAAACATTGAGGAGAGGAAACTAAGCCATGAGATCATCAAGCTTTGGAAGATTCATAGGGAGGAGCCTTATCAAATGCAAGAATTAGGACAAATGTAACAGAATCTGCAGAGTCTGAGTGGAGAGGAGGCAGACAGAGAATATTTGATTTATTTTGCTTAAAGAATAACACATTTGAAGTTTTTGTTTCTAGAGGAAAAAAACATGTTCTCCTCAATTTAACCTAAAAACAACTAATTAGAGGTTCATCTTTCAACAGGATGGCTGTAAAAATACAGAGATACATCTGCATGGATAAGTATGAAACATATGTCTGTTTTAAAATGGCCTAGTCAAAGCCCAGACTTATCTAACCAATATTTTGATAACAAGACTTGCAAACTAAAGTTCTCAGGTGCTATATATCCCATATAATTGAGCTGAAGCTGCTTTGCTTGATTTGCATGTGGGAGGGGTCTGATGGGGGAGGGGTGTGAGGGAGGAGGCTCCGGCTGACAGCGGTAGAAAAGGAGCAGACTGAGAGGGAACACAAACAGGTGAAGCTGGTTTGCTTTGATTGTTTGCCTGCTGCTTTCTGCCTGTGAGGATCCAGTCTGAGAGAGGAGCCATGGCTGTGAACAAGTGTGTCAAATATCTGCTGTTCCTCTTCAACCTGCTGTTCTGGGTGAGTTTTGCTGATTTAAAGCAATCTTTTTGTCCATGTTGATGTCTGGTTCTCTGTTGACTCCAGTCTCATGTAGTTTTTATGGAAAAGGTTTAGTGTTTCTCTTATTTTCTGGCCTCGCCCTCAAACCACACAGGAGTGGAGTTTCGGGGTGTGGTCACATCCTGGCCTGATCATCCTGGACTTCTCTGAGTCCCTAAGTGTTTGTTTACTGGTTACAGTGTTTATTTAGACCAATTTCATCAATAATTCAGCTTCTTCCTCTATGCTCCCTCCAAAAAGCTTCCCAGTAGAAGTTAATGGGCCCAGCAGGGTGTCATGGTTTATTTTCTTTTTTGAGTTATTTTATTTAACTGCTAATGTAGTGAAATATGAATAAAGTATAAGACTTAAAGTGAGATTTAAACACTTTTAACCTTGTTTTAAAGGGCAGATATTGCTGCCATTTTTCCATCACCTTTTTGTCTTTTAACCACCACCTCCTAATAAAGTCAAAGGGTTCCTCTAATGCAGCTAAAAGTATAGTTTGATGCCTTCAGTTCACTGAATGAGTAAAGCAGTGAACAGACCTAATAAACATTTCTGGCTTAAATGTAATCGTTATAGAAGGTTGAAACCAAATAAAAGGTGATTCTTTGCTCTCAACTTTCTGCTGCATCTTTAAGGCGATTGCTGTTCTTATGGTTAAACTGTGTATTTTGCTTGGAAAGCTGCAGATGTCGGAATCGGATTAGAGATCCCACTTGATCAGAAAAGGGACTTTTGAAATGCAAGTGTCAAAGCTCAAATATTCGAGGACTTTAAATATTTCTGCTTCAGAACGTTTGAATGACATGGGCGTTGGAGGGGAAAGGAAAAAAGCAAAAATAAAACCAGTCTCTGATGCCCATGCATTAGGAAATCGTCCAGTAAACTGGAAAAACTGGTCCAACAGCTGCACTGCTTCCCCAGAAAGAAGAGATGTGTGTGTGTGTGTGTGTGTGTGTATGTATATATATATACATATATACACACACCCCCTGACCACTGGTCTTTTATTCTTCCAACTGCTTTTTTTTAAGTGGTAGAAAACTGAAGGTTCTCTATAGAAATAGTTTATCATCTTAACCAATCAGCAGTCTGTTCTCTTCCTTCCTTTTTGAAGCTTTTCCCCTGAACGACACACCCTGAACAGATTTGACTTCCTGTGAACAAAGAACAACTTCCCTGATGTTCCCTTAGAACTGCCTTTATGTTTGGTAACAAAGATTCTGATTCACTCCTCAGATTCTGGTCCATAATCCTCATCTGTGATGAGACTTCCTGTTTCTCTACATCCAAAGGTATTTCTCTGAACTGGGACCTGGTGACCCTGAAGGTCATTGAGCACTGAGCTCCATCACTGGGCCTGATTCTGACCCTGTTAGTTTAGACTGTATTGGATATTTAGCTTTTTATTAACCATTCTCTCATCCTGACCCATCCTCTGATGTCATCAAGCCTGTGCTGAAAGGATGTTGAGTTTCTCAGGCTCCAGTAGATCAGGAGGTTCTGGTGTGTAGAAATGGAAGTTAGCAGCTTTTTCATCCAGTTTAGAAGTTGGGGAAATTATTTCAAACCTTGTTGATTATTTACATCACAATCTAAACGCATGTTATCACCTTCAAATTAATCTGTCTTCTTCTGCTGTCCTAATGATGATGGGTTAAAAAGGACGCAAATGGAAGAACTGGTGTTAATGAACCTCAGTGGCTTCTTGTTTAGTTGTTCCTGATATTAACTAAAAAGTTGCAGAAGCATTCAAAGGCAGGATTTAAATCCATGCCATAAAGCTATTTAATGTCATTTCTATATATTAGATTAGATATTAGAATTGTAGGATTAAAAGAAATGAGAAGAATAATAAATTAGCTGCATATTGGATGGAAAAACCAGTGAGGCTTTTTGATTAGATTTATTTTACAAGTATTAAATAAGACTTTAATCGGCCAACAGGGGGAGTTTGTCTGGATGTAACCCAATAGAACTGCTGCAAATGAGTGGAAAAGTGATGTTTGGACTGATGCTCCAGTAATTGCTTTGTTTGGACCATCAATCACCTTGGAAATCTAATTTCTGATCTCATCAGCGGTTGGCAGAATAGACCATCCCTGAACTGATTGGTTTTCAGGAGGAGGTCCGTCTCAGGATGATTTAGTTATAAAGCTCTAGTCATTTTGTAAGTCATCAGGCCTACACTGGCACTAGAACAGTCGGTATAAACTTGTTGGATTATACTTCATGTTAAAACCATTTCAAGTTTGTTAGTAATTCAACGCTTAATTAAATTTAGCAAAAGGTAAAACTATTTAAACAATTAGAAAATGGGTTGCTGACAGGTAAGAAGAGGCATAATGAGGGTATCTGATAAGCTGGAGATTAAACTAGACTTGTTTGCTTTTTGTCTGCTAGGCTTTTTTGCTCTTGTGTAATTGACACCATAACTCATCCTTTTGAAATATTAATCTGAGTCATTGTTTTCAGAAAGCTAAAGCTGGCTGCTGAGTGGAGGAAGAGCTGAAAAAGATGGGCAGGATGAGGGCGTGACTGAACACGTCTGAGCGTCTTTCAGAGTAGAACAGGTCTGGACTAGTGACAATGGTTCAGTGATCAGGGTTGGTATGAAGATGAATGGGTGTCAGTTGGTGACTCATTATGACATGCGTCACTGCAGAGGCATGGGAACGCCATGAAATGATGCGCTCTAAATGATGAACTACATCATCTTTGTAGTTTAATCAACAGCTGATCTGTTCAGATGGTTTCAGTGACAAAATGCTGAAAGTGAAACAAAAACGTAATCTTAATCCAGACCAATCTGAGTTAGTTTCATCCTTGAAGCATTTGTGAAAATTCCACGCTTTGGTCTGGATTTATTTTAACTGAAGCCTTAACTTTAAATTTAACAGTTCCGTTGTTTAAACTATATGCAAAATCTAACAGTTCTGAGAACATTAAAAAATCTCAATCAGGGATGAGATTAAATGAAAAGGTAAATTATTATTATTGCATTTTCAGCTTATATGTTTTGAACTTTAAGACCTCTGGATTTTTCCGTGCAGCTAAATAAGTCTGGCTTAAATAGAATCTTGGGTTTTAGTCAAGTAATCTAGAGTCAGCCGTCAACTAATATCTCCAAGTTTATTACCAATTTGTCATCTGTTAAAGTTTAAACTCGGTGTGCTTAACTATAATCCTGGTGATTACAACCAAAATGATAAAATCACCTGAACAGTGTTTTTAAATTTGATAATGAATAAAAAAAACAAATTTCATGTGATGTGGGTTTATATTATTGATGGCAAACTAATAAACCAGAGATTATCCTGGTTTACTTTGGATTGAATAGTATAATTAAAATAAAAAATAAAATCCTCAGATAATGTGTTAATTATCCCATTTCTCTAAACATCCCTGATAAATTAAAAGCCCTCTTATTTTTCCAGAGCCTCATACTTAACATTTTAACTTAGATGTAATCTAGATCAGGGATCAAGAATTTTAACCATTTCACTTGCTTTTAAGGCACCTTTTGTAGTGGGGTGTTTTATTTAAACCAAGTTAAGCAGGTTAAAACTGAATTTAAAATGTATTTGTAACTTTACAGTGAATCCAATGCAAACAAAAGATCATTCTGTTGCTCTTCCAGTTTCTTTGTGCATTTGCGTCACAATCTCTGGTAGAATCTCCTAGATTTATCTAGATCCGGAATGACTGGGTGCTCTTTTGCACTGTTCTGTAACCACCTTCATTTAAATGCAGTTTTGTTTAGGTTGGATATAATCACCTCAGCACCTTTTCAGTAAAATTTTCCACTCTCAGCCTTGCTGAGCCGAAGCTCTCAAAGACGGGAATATGGTTAAGTTTCTAAGTGTTTGCCTACAAACAGAGGTTTAGATGTTTCCACACAAATTCGTTGATGGAGGATTTTTCCCTCCAGCGTCGCCGAAAGCAGCTTATTTTGTTTGTAGATAACCTGCAGCAGAGAAAAATTCAAATGAGTTTGTTTTCTGCCTAGTAAAACTGTGATGTTATGTAAACTAAACTCAGAGGCCCGTTTACAAATCAGGTTTACTGAACCTCTAACATTTTTCCTCTGAGCTAACCTGGTCAGCAGCAGGATTTTCTGTCCCTGTGCTCTGTAAAGCCAATCATGTTTCATTTCCTAATTTAGTCGGAGTTCTGTCGAAGCTTTGTGCAAACAATAAGAAAATCTTTCGTTGGATGGGTGTTAAAAACTTAACATGACATGTCCTTTATATGAGGATCAAATTAAAGGATAAGCAGCATTAATTCAAAGAATCAAATGGGGAGCGGTTATCTTTGAGTGTTACTGTTTCACCTCGCATCCAGACCTTATCTGTCCTCACATTTGCAGCATTAGATATTTAACAAAACTTCATATCTCTGAGGGAACGTTGTGATAACGGCATTATAGAAAATAACTGTACAGTCAGACTGCCACTTGGTATTTACTGTGACATGGGAGCAAAATAAGGAACCCCATGAGATGAAGCACAGGTCCTACCTGTTTAAACTTTTTTATACTTCCTCTTCACTTGCTTATGGGTATGCTTTTTTCCTGTGAGATTTAATCTAAACTAGTTTAGTGGCAGAATGCCCTCAATGTATTCATTTAATGTTATCAAAATAGCCTGCCATAGCCCATTACAATTAAGATATTTGTTTTTCTTCATATTCCTACTCATACTGATCATAATTAATATTTTGACTATGAAGAAATATATTTCAGATATCATAAATACTTATTCAGTTAAGCTAGTAAATGTCAAAATGGTTACTTGAAATGTGTAAAGATTTCTAGGTAATAAAACTTCTTAGTAGTACAATTTTGTTTTTTACTTTCTGATAATCTGTTTCTGCAGCCAAAAATATAATTTAGAAAATCTATATTTTCAACTAGGAATGTGGATTTTTGAACAGGAAGAATCCTATTTTAGTGATCTATGGCAGGCTGTTTTAACATTAAAAGCATTCCATTAGTAGAAGACTTCATATAAACGCTAACTGGAGCAGCAATCTTCTCCTACATAATCTTCTTTGCAGCTGTAGAGCACTTTCTCCAACATTTGTACATTCTGCACTAAAGTCTAGTTCCAGTGGCTTGAAACAGTCACTACTTCTTCTGTGTTGGCTTTTCATACACTTTTTATTTTTTTGTCTTTGGTTATAGAAGAAGTGATATCCACCTGTTTTTCCATCAGTTTAACACTTTAAGCATTTTCTGCTGCAAAACAGCAATGATTTGACGAGTGCTGAATTGTAGTGCTAGATGTACTAGTGAGGTCTGATCAGAATCAGGTTTATTGCCATTGTTAGTGAAGGAGTTCATGAACTAGGAATTTTTTATGGTACAATTGTGGTGCAACATGAAACATATAATATGGAATAGGTAAATAAAATTATAAAAATATCTAAAACACTGTGTATAAGGCATGCAATAAAATAGACTAATATATACATTTAGGATAAAAATATGGATATAAAAAGTAAATAGCATCTTACAAGAGAGTGCAAATAGAGCAGGGTAAATGGCATGGGGAGGTTATAGAGTCTGACATATAGTTAGATGCTGGCCTGAGATTCCTTGACATTCAGACAGAATGAAAAGAATTGGGTATGGCTGCTTCAGAATGCCAATAAGTCAGGTCCTTTTGTTAAATCTCTTTAACCTCTAAAAACGGGTGAGGTCTTTCCTTTGTCTTTTCAAACAAAAACTGTAGTTTAACTAGTTAATCTAGTGTTGATGATAAACTGATTGTATTGAAGGGTGGCAGCACAACTGTTAAGGTTTAACAAGCTTTTTTTCTTACCCTGGTTAATTTTCCAAATATTAAATTGATCTGTCCAACCATCTAAGGCTTCATTTTATGGTAAAATATAAAACGTCCTATAGGATGCTGTTTGTGTACCTGCATTAATCACTACCCTACTCTTGAGATGACTTATTTGGGAGGGTGATAATCACTCACTGCAACATATTTAGTGTGCCTGAGAGGTTTGAATAATGAATGTCTGAAAGATGACGTACCTACAGAGCAGGTGGACAACAGGTCAGTGATCTAAGGGTTTGAATTTCAGGCCTATCAAGTTTCATTGATGGGCTTATACTTGTCGGAAGCTCTGACTTTTTGTTGGTGGCACAAGTTGTGCAACATTTATCAGAGGTGTCAAGTAACAAAGCACAAATACCTAAAAAGTGTACTTGAGTACAGTAACAAAGTATCTATACATTTTTTCTTCCCTACTTCTGACTTTCTACTCTTTACATTTTCACACACAAGTATCTATTCCTTACATTTTTAAAACAAACGTAACTCGTTATTCTTGGACTTCATTTTAATCTCACAAATATTTATTTCAATGCCATGTGCTCCATCCGAAGTGCAGATCATTGGCTCCAAATCCATCTAGTGATTTGGATGGAGTCATATAACGCAAACACTCATTGGTTAGCTAAAAGGAAATCATCAGAACCAAGTAGCAGGTGTTCTTCAAAACTGCAAAGCGTGAATTGTCTATGCCATGCTACAAATGTTGGATTTTAGAAAAAGATGTTGAAATGTCTGGAAGGTCGGACACAGTATGGTGAGCGTATCGGATTTATTTCGGAGACCCCACAAGACCTCCTTGATCCTTGGCTCTATCTCAAATAATTTTTTTTTTAAATGGCCTACATTACAGCTTTCAATTCGTACAGTGGCATCTGGCTTTTTTTTTTTTTTTTTTTTAATTTATACTCTGTAAAAGTTGAAGTATCAACTTGACCTCTTTACTCAATTAAAAATAAAGTATGTGCTCCAAAAACTAGAGTGTTTAAACTACAGTATCTATACTTAAGTAACAAATGTGTGTACTTTTGACACCACTGACATTTATTCAAAGATGGCAATGATGGTATTCTATTGCCGAGGTGTCGTCTATTATTTATTTTTTTACATTAGTCACAATCCCCAAACACAGAAATCCATTCAATGATAACATCAGAAGCCAAGTTTGGCTTTTAACTAGATTGGAAAATTTGATTTCAACCAGAGTATGATGCATTCTGGCTGAGCATTTGCTCCCTCTTCTGCCCAAAACCAGGTCATTTTGTATATAAACAGTTTTTAAATGGTCCAAAATGTACATTTACTTTTGCTTGTAATGCCAATGTCGAGCCCAGGTTTTGACAGATCCCAGTAGCTCCATGATGAAGCACAGGAATGGGTTCTTCGCATTACATTTTTCAGATTTTCACAATAAAGCAAAATTAGAAGAAACATTGGTGCACCTATTGAGCCTTAGACTGTCTGCAAAGGATGGTGTTGGCAGACTTGGAAAATGGTACAATGAGGAACAAGTGATGAAAAATGAAAGTAGTGTTTGAGTTAAACCATCCCTGTCTGATAAAGTAACTCCTGTTTAGTACAGGTGAAACTTGTTTTAAAAATGGGAACTTAAACTGGTCTCATTCTTTGTTCCTCTCTAGATCTGCGGCTGCATCATCCTGGGAGTTGGGATCTACCTGAAAGTCAGCAAAGAGGGAAACTCTGTGAGGCTCCTTTTATTTTTTTTCTGCATGATTACCAAAGCTGATGTGTGGTTGACTAGTTTTATGCAACAGACAATATACTTTGTAAAACTTGCAGATGCCATCTCAGAACCTGCAACTAGAATACTTGAGTGTTTTGTGATGTTTCAATCCCTTCCCATCTCCCTTTCCTTACAGATTACAGAACAATATCTTCCTAGCTTTGAGCTAATGATCGCCATCGGGGTGATCATCATGGTGCTTGGCTTCCTGGGCTGCTGTGGAGCCTACAGAGAGAACCGCTGCATGCTGCTAGTGGTGAGGATCCTGTCACACAAACATTCACAAAAACACTTGATCTAGGTTTTTATCCTGAGGAAAGGGGGGGAATTACAGTTAACTAATTAAAATGGTGACTATGTCAAAGCTGTAAGGGATCTTGTGTAAGAAGAATTGCTCATCTTGCAGTGAAATTGGGGTATTTCATGCAAACTAACGCTTTATCCTAGCGGGTCACTGCCTGGCGTGTGGTGGTGGTCTGTCAGATCAGCATACCCCGTCGGATCATTATAACCATAGTCAATACCCATTTATCCCATTAGTCATATGCAAAAAATAATTGGTTTTTTTGGTGGTTAAAGCTTCTGGCGATCTGACCATAATTTTATTTATTTTTTTGTGCATGACAAGTAATACAGGCCCAACAAGGTAGTTTAGTTTTGTAGGAAAATACTCTTTAAAGGGAAACTCCTATCCAATGCCTTGCACATGCGTGTTGACTGAGTATGCTAATCTGATGGGGTATGCTGATATGACAGCAACATTGCCGGCTGTGTGTCAAAAACCTTGACAATGCAGATGTAGCAGTGCCATACAAAGTGTAGTACCACCTACAGGTAAAAGCCAGTGAAATAGAATATTTTGAATACTTGATTTATTTCAGTAATTGCATTCAAAGGTGTAACTTGTACATTATATTTATTCATTGCACACAGACTGATGCATTCAAATGTTTATTTCATTTATTTTTGATGACTTTGAATCATGGCAAAAATAAATCCAAAATTCTGTGTGTCCTAGAATTAGAATATGTGTAAGGGTTAAATTTTGAAGACACCTGGTGCCACAAACTAATCAGCTGATTAACTCAAAAGAAACACCTGCAAAGGGCTTTAAATGGTCTCTCAGTCCAGTTCTGAAGCCGACACAAACATGGGGAAGACTTCCAGATTTGACAGCTGTCCAAAAGGCGACCATTGACACATGGCACAAGGAGGGAAAGACACAAAAGGTTATTGCTGAAGAGGCTGGCTGTTCTCAGGCTCTGTGTCCAAATACATTAATAGAGGCAAAGGGAAGGAAAAACTGTGGTCAGAAAAAGTGTACACAAGCGATAGGGATCACAGCGCCCTAGTCAAGAGATTGTGGGGAAAAAAAACATTCAAAAATGTGGGGAGATTCACAAGGAGTGGACAGCTGCTGGAGTCAGTAGTGCTTCAAGATCCACCACCAAGAGACGCTTGAAAGACATGGGTTTCAACTGCACGCATGCCTCGTGTCAAGCCACTGTTGACCAGAAACAGCCTTGAAAAGCGTCTCACCTGGGCTAAGGAAAAAAGAGCTGGACTGCGCTGAGTAGTCCAAAGTCATGTTTTCTGACCAAAGCAAATTTTGCATTTCCTTTGGAAATCTGAGGTCCCGGAGTCTGGAGGAAGACAGGAGAGGCACAGGATCCCGCGTTGCCTGAAGTCTAGTGTAAAGTTTCCACCATCAAGTGATGGTTTGGGGTGCCATGTCATCTGCTGGTGGCGGAGTCTGTTCCTGAGATCCAGGGTCAACGCAGCCGTCTAGCAGCAAGTTTTAGAGCACTTCATGCTTCTGCTGCTGACCTGCTCTATGGAGATGGAGATTTTAGGTTCCAACAGGACTTGGCGCCTGCACACAGCAAAATCTACCGTGCCTGGTTTATGGACCATGGTATTTCTGTTCTAAATTGGCCAGCCACCCCACTGACCTTAGCCCCATAGAAAATCTGTGGGGTATTGTGAAAAGGAAGATGCAGAATGCCAGACCCAAAAACGCAGAAGAGTTGAAGGCCACTATCAGAGCAACCTGGGCTCTCATAACACCTGAGCAGTGCCAGAAACTCATCGACTCCATGCCACGCCGCATTAATGCAGTAATTAAGGCAAAAGGAGCTCCAACCAAGTATTGAGTATTATACATGCTCATATTTTTCATTTTCATACTTTTCAGTTGGCCAACATTTCTAAAAAAAATCCCTTTTTGTATTAGCCTTAAAGTAATATTCTAATTTTGTGACACACAGAATTTTTGGATTTTCATTTGTTGCCACTTAAAATAATCAACATTAAATAAAATTAACATTTGAATACATCAGTCTGTTGTTTGCAATGAATAGATATAATGTACAAGTTGCACCTTTTGAATGCAATTACTGAAATAAATCAAGTTTTTGAAAATACTCTATTTTACTGGCTTTTTACCTAGTATAGTTGACTGTGACAAATGCCAGCATTCACTGCAGCTTTGAAGGCTACTAAACCCACGAAAACCTAGAATTCTATAAAAGATTGTTATGTTATGATTTCTATGCCTATATAAATGGGTGTAGAAATGAAGTGCTGCAAGTGTTCAACTAGCACAAAATATTACAGTGCAAGCTTGTAGTACTCGGACTGCTGTAGAAATGAAAATGAAGCATTCGTTTGCTCTCTGTAGTTCTTCGTCCTTCTGTTGATCATCTTCGCCCTGCTGTTGGCTGCGGGCATCCTGGCAGCTGTCGAGGAGGGCAAGGTAAGATGGACCGGGCTGCTTTCTTGGTTCAGAATCCGTTTGTAGAATTAATCTGTATGCTTTTATTTTGTAGGTGAGAGGGTGGGTGGAGGAAAAGCTGAAGGAGCTTGAGCCACTTACAGATCAGCCACAAAATGTTAAAGATGACCTTGAGAAACTGCAGGCGGAGGTAACTACCACACTGAGCACATTAACCACTTTTTTTCTTTCTGTATAAAATACTGTCATTTTATGTCACACTTTACATTTAGCCTTTTTTATGTAAAATGAGCTGTTAAAGCATGATTTGTTCTCCTCTACTTATGCTTGTGTATGATTCCATTTGGTTGCTCATCTCTTCACCTTAACATGATCATAAAAAATTGTAACTCTTATTATTTACCGGTAGTCATTCTAAATATGTTTCAACAAATCTGCTCTCATAGTGATGCAATGCAGACCTTCTCTTCAGTAGCATCCTCATTATTGCTAGCACTGTGCTGACCTCTAGTGGAGAGGGAAGGAAGAACATGAATGTTTAAATGGATCAGGTTGGAACCACTACCTAGACTCCAATAAGTCAAACTGGAACAAATGTTTTTGGCTGAGAAAGATGGTGTTCTGATATTTTCACTTGCAGCAGAATGTATGTGCTGGCGAAGATTCTCACTCATCCAGGTCATAACCATTCAATAAAAGTAAAGAAGAAAAAAAATCCACCTGACTTTATTTCCAAGTTTGAAGATGTTTCGCTTCCCATCCAGGAAGCTTTTTCAATTCAAAATTGGAAATTAATGGGTGAATCGGAATGACCAGAACCAGGCTGCATTTATCGTTTTCCATGTGCTGCTGGGAGTGCAATCATTTAAAAAAATTTGCTTGTTTCCAGTTGAAATGCTGTGGACTCACCAAGGGACCATCAGAATGGAAACCGCCCCCACCATCCTGCCGCTGCAACGCCACTGCGCCTGCAGCTGACAAGTGCAGCGCTGGCATCTATCAGGAAGTAAGATGGAGGCCTGGAGGAATTATGCCCCAATCTGCTAAATTAATAATTTGTGAGAACATTGTCAGTAACTGTCATGTCCTTATCTCATAGCCCTGCATCGACAAGATCATCGGCTACATGAAGAATCACATGGAGGTGTCGTTGGGAATAGCCTTTGCCATCGCTATTATTCTGGTCAGCAAACACACACATCCAGAGTTAATGGCTACCCTAAAGATGTTAAATGTTAAACTAAATTACTGATGGTCTTGTTGTGCCCCCCACCCTTTGGAAAAAACACTGAAACAGTCATCCAGGGGGGATATGTTGCCTTAAAGGAATAGTACTACACCCAAAACATGATTAGCCCCTTCATTTTCTACTCACCCCATGTAAAGACAAAACTCTGGAGTACTTTTTGATATCTCAAATGCATCACCGAATATCTGGGAGGCTTCTTGCTAATCTGCTGACATTCAAATAATGGAGGTATATGGC
>JAGKQL010000030.1:16261148-16280733 GCA_018398635.1 Cyprinodon brontotheroides | reverse complement strand
GTCTTTCAGCATAAATACAAAGTCTAAAACTCGAAGCCGTTGTAAATCTATTTCCAGTAGATCAAACATGGACCGGATGCACGCTTTTATTGTGAAAGCAGCACGTAAATGGCGGTACCATAATGTCTTGAGCTGTCGCGCATGTGAAAATCGAGAGCGGGCTGTTATTTTCGAAGAGGGGCTACCTTTACCGCAGTAAATTCAGGTGCTGAACTATGTCAACGATATTGCTCTGTTCTTCCTGGAGATATTCCAGAAGAAGAAGATTCTGTTGTAAGTCTCTACAGCATTTGAGAATTCTTAGCATTAGCAGCGTTTTCATGCATTCAACACGGTGCACGCGCCAAGTTGTTGTGATACTGTGTCGCGCATGCATGTTTAGAGGTTTCTTTTTCCTTAAAAGTAATAAATAAAAATGACTAGATGCCAAAAAATCAACATCTTAAGAATAGAACTAACAAAAATAAAATGGAGGTTATCTTAAAGAAACAACTGTTTAGGTAGTTGAAGAAATAGCTTAATGGTTAAAATCAAATGCAAACGTGTCGGTTGATAAATGAAAAAAGCTTAAGTAGCTTGACAAGCAAATGTAAATATAGGTGGACCATGAGAAGAGGACAAAGAGGAGAGAGATATACAGCTAAAGTTGAAGTTACTGGCTGTTTAAAATAGTTTAAACGTTGAAAACAAGACTAGAAATAAAAGGAATAAAGAAAGATACAAAAGCATAAAATGTAGAAGAAAATTGGATGAAATGAACTAAGTATTCAAACAATATTTGAAGCATGACAAAATCTAATGTGAATAAAGTAAGATCTAATACTGCTTTTACAATTGATAAACTAGGTTTTAAAGATTCCCAGATAGTTTAAAACAAAGCAGTCCAGGTGAAAAGAATCCAGGTTTTGCAATTTTTGAGCTTGACTAGTTTGAATGTGATCAAATTCACAAAAAGCCATTAAAATAGGTATTTGATAACCTTTAAAAATGAGATAAAGGGTTCACAAATCAAAAACAAGGGGTTGTAATATTCTTCTTTTAGTGAAGAACAATCTAGTCAGAGTGGTTCTCACTTCTAACCCTAACGAGCCACTGCTCTGAATCTTTTAGACGTTTCTCTCTGTTTCAGCAAACCTGATTCGGCAGCCATGAAATGCAGCAGAAGCCATCACTTCATGAAAGTCAGGTGCGTGGCACCAAGGAGGTACTTAAAAGTTGCAGGACAGGGACTGAGAATCACTGATCCAGTCCATGTTTGAATAGCTTAGCTATTATTGGTTAAAGTAGAGAAACATTAAAGAAAAATCATGGATGAAATGAAGTTCTCATAAAGATACGGAAGACATGGATGTGAATGTGTTTGGGCGTCTGAGTGTGTAGGTGTACTACATAGATACTTCATTAAACGCAATACAAAAATGTGACGGGTATTGCGGGTTACCATGGAAACACACTGCCATTCACCCTCATTTAGCCCCTCTCTGCTCATTAAGATTTGGAGACGCATTTGGTTGAACAACATTGCATATCTCAGGACCTGAAGGGTCTATCGACAACGTTCTTGAAACAAGTTTATTTGACAACAGATAAGGGAACAATATTATCTATGTATATTAAAAATCAGCGAGGTTCGAATAAAGAAAATTATCAACCAGTAAAGGTCCGGAGATATTTTTAATTATAATCTGTAACTTTAAAGAGAATTTAACGCTGAAATAAAATTTGGTTTTTATGCATCCATGTTATGTTTTAAATAATTTAAAAATGTTATAGAACATTTTCCATTTTAATTTTAACAGTGTTCTTTAAAGCAGAGAACAACAATCATTCAGTTTGGTATATAGACAATTTCAGGATATAAATATTTTATTTAAAACACCTGAACTGACCGTTTTTTATTTCTTTTTCTGTCTTAATGTTGGCAGTGGGCTTTATGCTGCCCTGCAAGGCTTTAAACCTGGGTTTGAATAATGGAGACTAAGCCATTTTCTGGGTGCTCACTTTGAGCCTGGATCCATATTTATTTCTGATTCTTGTTCATGGTGGAGAATCCTGCTGCTTCACAGCAGCAGGTTGAGCCAAACATACTCTAAATGTTCAGGGTCATCTTTGAGCACCATTTCACTTTCACAAGTCCACACTTTCTCTGCTCTCTCTTTTTCTCATCATCATCTCCTTCTTTCCCTTCGCCCGGCTTGCCACAGGTTTGCCTCTGCTGTGTCTAAAAGTAGTAAGCAGCAGCAACCCCAGGAGCTACGACAGCATCTCATTGCGGATCCAGTTGGATCACCTGTGGCCTGGTGCCGGATGCTCCAGAGGAGCTTTTCACGGTATTAACAGGAGAAGTGGTGCAAGTGAAGTTAGACAATGTTGTTGGACGACAAGCGGAAATTTATAAATGATTTAAACCGGTTGGGTCCGCTAATCCGTGACCTCTGGTTTATGTCTGTTTTTTTTAGAAGAAAATATATGAAGATAAAGCGAAGTGAAAACATCCCTGACAAGATCCCAATACAACTAGTGCTAACTCAAAAAGTAAAAGTTCTATTGATATAATTCTTTCACTGTGAGTTTAGAAAACAATAATGGCTGTTTAAGTTTAATGACAATGTTGGTGCAGCTTTTGCATGCTGGGCCCCTCAGCGTTCAACAGCGGAGAAATCTTTGGTTGATCAACTGTCTATACCATGTCAACTGTATAGAATAGACTGGTCACTGTATTCATTACAGGATAGAAAGGGAAACTATTACTCACAAGTTTGTGATAAAGTTACAAAAATTAATGGAGAAAGGGTAAGAATGGGGAGAAGTCAGAAAAGACAACTTCCCTTCACAAAACAAATTCCTTCCTCTTAAAGAGTATAAGACTTATCAATATAATTCTTTCTCAGCAAAGATGGCAGCTGGGTTTAGAGAGTTATGTAAATGTTTTTTTCATGTTTTTATAAGGATGGTTATGTAGGCGCAGACGGCATAGCAACAGCTGTTTGTTACTCGTTGCACCTCAGTGTTAAAGAGCTGGGGTTATTGGGTTCAACTATTACCCATATCTCATGAACCGTAATGAAGAGAGATGTCATACTTAGACCGTTCATTACAGAAAGGAATGGGTAAAAATATTATTTCTTTCATTTAAAAAAACTTTAATAAAGGTGCAAAAGGTCATGAAATAAAGAGGGAAAATTAAAGAAAAGCAAAAACTGACAAAAATAGCTGTCAAACGACTCATTAATCTACATTTAAGTATAACTCACTGTCAGCATCAGCAGGCTTTGGAAAATAAAGACTTATTTTCACTTTTCTACCAGAATCTGGTTAGGATTGGCTATGATGAAACTGACTGAATTGATACCAAATTCTGTCTATTGCTTAAAGAGGCAGTGATTCTAAAATGTGTCATTAGGGATTTTTGGCTCTGCTTTGGGATAATCAACCAGTGGATTTCTAGGGTGTATGGACTTGTGGGTCAAATTAACAAAAAACGTTGAATCCCTTATCAATGAGGGTTACATTTCCTGAATCGAGACAGAAATTCAAATGTAAAGGCAAAAGATTTTGGATGTGCTTCGGTGGCTCAGTGGTTAGTGTGCATAAAGCAATTTACGGAGGCCTTAGTCCTTTGTTTCGAATATGACCTGTAGTCCTTTGCTGTATCTTCCCTTCTCTCGTAACCTCTTTCCTGTCAGTCTACTGTACAATAAGCAAGCCACTACTGCCATTAAAAAACATAAAAAAGAAAGATAAGATTTGTCTGGATAGAGTGAAAATTGTGAGTGAGAAGCGCTCGTTCAGAGATGTGTAACACACTCCAACATCTACATTACAAACAGAAAGAATTCCCACTCTAAAATTGGAAATCTGAAAAATATTGAATAAAACATAAAATATATAAAAAAAGTTGAATTATGTAATATTACCAGGTTATGAAAATGCTTTAAATGTTGAGTTAATGTTGTTAATGTTGAATAGCATCTCTAGCTGAAAGTATGCAGATGTATTAAGATGTAAAAAAAAAATCATGTTTTGCAGATTTTTTCTTGAGCAGATTTCCATTCATTTTCATGAGAGCAAAACAATTTATTGTTTAAAAAGTAGAAACATCATGCACACAGCTATTTGCCAGACAGAGTGAGATTATGCTATTAGCTCTGCAGACACTGAGAACCTTGTCTGAGCAGCAGTGGATGGTTTAGAAAAGCTGAACCATTGTCTTGAAACACATTGTATGAAACTAAAGCAATATTTAAACATGCAAAAAACACTGCATCGTGGGTATATCTACGCTGATGGGTCACTTAAGCTTGATGCCTCAGCCCAGCTGTTCCATTATCAGTGTCTTTATTAGCAGTAGTGTTGCACCGGTAACAGTATCGGGCGGGGCCTCGATCCAGCTCTAAAATGGTGGTATCGGTATTGTCGAGTACCAACAAATAGGGCACTGATACCATTTTGAGCCAAAAGTTTATTCAACTATTGTCACCCATTCCAGGTAGGCAATAAAAAGTTCTACTGGATTCACTTTGTATTAGTCTTTATCCTGCTTCACAAAGGCAGGCAGCAGCCCTGACAAAAGCCATGATGGCAATTATTTTACATCCAAGTAGTATGCAGTTCTTCATATATACACATATCAATTTCAAACAGATGGTATCGGTATGAGCCAATACTGCACAGCCAGGTATCGGGTATCAGTATCGGGGCCAAAAAATGGCATCGGCGCAACACTAATTAGCAGTGCAGAGTACAAAGTCGTAACCAGTTAATAGTCCCAGTGTAGCACTAACTACACCATTTTGGGCTTGTATTTTTATGAACCAGAAAAAAAAAATTCTTTTATGTAGATGAGCCCTGCTGAACAGGAGAGAAAAAGGTTGACAGATTATATGATCATCAAATAAAAATATTATCACCTGCATTCTGCAGGTGTAATCACTTAAAACTGCTGGTGGAGGTTCAGAAAGTTCTTGTTTATAGGATTGTCCCCCAGGAATAGTTTGCAACAAAAAGGTTAAATGTGGTTTCAGTGGTGTAGTAAATGGAGAGTAAGGTGAAGATTATGGTGTTTTAAACCACAAATGATGATAATGATGCTGCCAAGTAATTTTCTTTTTTTTCTACCTTTTCCAAACTCTAGCTTTATGTTAAGATGTTGCAGAGATCATTGAATCCAGAGCGCATGTGATGCGTTCATATCCACTCACCTTGGTTAATTAACACTCTCCTCTCGGCTGGTCTTCCAAACTTGGTCATGTTCTTGTTTCTGCAGCCAAACACTCCTGAGCTTTAAACAACATCCATCACCAACACCCACACCCACCCTCTCCCTCTCTCTCTCTCTTCCACACACAGCTGGCTCTGGTCTTTGCTGTGTTTCTGTTTCAGCTCGGCTCTCAGACGGCTGTCATCATGGCTCGCTGCAGGAGTTACTTACGGGGACTCTCCATCTGCGTCACTGTGCTCTTGCTGGTAAGCTAAATGCTAACTGCTAACAACTCGCTGATAATAAAAGTGATGAAGCCTTTATTTGCAATGTTGGATTAATCAATTACAAAAGTATTCATTATTTTGGTTTCAACTAAGTTATTTAAAAAAGTAAATCTATTATCAACCTAGATAATAATATGCAAACTATAAACACATCTTTTGAAATTATTTCAACATCATGTGCAAATCTTTTTTGGTAAGGCATCTATAAAATATTTAATTTCATATATATGTTTATTAAAATATATATAAATATGTATGTAATATACATTGCAATCTTGCTCATTAGTAATAAGCAAAACAATAAAAAGTGTACGTAGAATTAGAGCATCATCAAACTACTTCAAGAAACTCAATAATCTTGATATGAAATCAGGTAACTAATAAAATTTCAAGCTGTGGATGAAATTAAACAAAGTGTATCAAAGGGAAGCAGATAAATAGATTTATATACATGCATATAAAGTATTTGAAGCCGTTAAATCAACCTTAACCCCCTGAAAATAAAAGCATACACCAGTTTTCTGTGTCCTGAACTCTCTATTCTGGCAATGTTTTTAAATGACTCTGAGTCCTAAACTAAAAACCAGGTTCAGCATCATCAGGTCTAATAAACAGAAAGATTGATGTTTAGCTGCTTTCATCAGGAGGGAATTACAGCCAATCTATACACCGTTATATGGATACATGGGCTGTAGAAAAGAATTAAAGCCGTATCTTCACAGGATACATATGGTAGGAAACGCTAACTGCACGTAGTTACAATTCCTTTTGAAAATATTGATAACCCAGAACCTAAAACCTCTGTGCTACTACCTTGTGTTTTTTTATTCTTATTTTTTTACTCTTATTTTTTATTTCTTATTTTTATTTTGTTTTTCATTGTGGGACGATACATGTACACTTGCACCCTAATCCTTATTTATCTTGATATACTGCATATACCTGGATATACTGTATATATATTGTTTATTCTTAATGCACCTTTTTTTTCCTCCTTGCTTGCACCTTCTTTTTAATTACTATGCCAATATGTGACGAGTGAATTTCTCCGCTGTGAGATCAATAAAGCTCATCTAATCATCTAATTGACAAAGATTTCTGAATAGGTGTCAGAACAGCTGAGTGAAACTAAAACTAGGATACATTCACACCAGCCCTGTTTAGTCTGATTTAATTGGATCATAGCTTGTTTGGCCAAAAAGTTTGGTTCATTTAGGGAGCTATGATGACGCAATCCAACTCTGATTCAGACCAAAAAAGCAAACTCGGCTCCTCCTCAAACCTTAGGTCTCAGCTCGGTTGAAGTGAACTCTGGCACGGTGCGAATAGAGATGTGAATGCCAAGCGGACTGGAGACCACTCCCAAAGCTGGAATTGCACTTTAATTGTGTAAAAATGAAGTTATCCATATTTAAAAACTGCCTTGCTGGACGTCTGTTCAGTCTTGACGTAAGTCAAATGTGCCACTTCTCGAAGACCGCCGCCTCATTTGGAACAATCTCACCCACCTTCAGTAAATGTTTCTTTTTTCCATGTTGAGTCAATTGTTGAAAGATTCATGTCTGGCAAACCTGTCAGAAACAGCATAGCAGAAACCCTGCTGAAATCAGTTGTCATTCCACGCTGTTTTTCTTTTCGTGGACAAGGAAGTTGCTTTGTGTTGTTGACCACCCGTCTTTCTAAAGGGGTCCTTGGTGCAACGCCACTGGGTTTAAACAGGTGGGTGAAAAGGTTTGTTTCCGTTTGACAAAGGATCTTGTTAGATATGAATCATTTTGTTGTTGATTCTACTTTAGTCACTTTCATTAATCTTAGATTAGGTTTATTATGACAAAGTTCAATTAAGTACTACAGGCATTATAAGAGCCAGATACAACTAAATATCCTGCTGCCTGTGATGTCATGAGTGGCGGCCATTTATAATTGGCTCAACTAGCTTTAAATGTGGCCTAGACTCATTTAGGACATGATAGACTTGACAGAGAGCATAAGAAAATACTAAGACTTTACATTTTTGCTTGGAACAGGCCAGCCACCCGTAGTGGCTCTGGACAATGTTGCCTGGAGATGGAAAGTTGTGTCCTCTGTGAAGCTTTAGAACGAACATACTAGACAGGGAATTGGCCATATTTTGTCCACCTGTCTGTCTGTCTTTCAGCCTTGGTTTATATCTGGTCAGCTGGTTGAGCCAAAAAGTCTAGTATGAACATCAAGACATCTCCCTCCTTAACGACACTCCTACTCTCTTCATCAAGCATCCATAGGCGTATAGTGACTCTGATAAGTTCTGGGTCTTCCCTGAATGTCCAGAAAGCCTTTGATCAGATGAACCATCTCAGCAGATTCAACTCAAAGGCACAGAGCCTCTGGGATTCTTCCGACAGATAAAGCTTCTCACATAAAATCTCATCCATATCTGCCCTGTGGAGCAAGTTTGATTTCTATTTCTTCTAACTTACACATTCTTGAACAAAGTAATTGGAAATCCCTGAATTCTTCCCCTTGTTCCTTACTCCCTACATGCCTAAGGACATCAAACAAACAACAGTTTATGTTTTGTATTTCCACTGGTTCTTAAGCCAAACTATGGGCTTTGTTATCAGGATGGAATGACACATATTTTAGTTCCTCAGGGATTGATTTTAAGCCCCCCTCCTATTTATCTATTGCCTATAGTAGAATAAGGCTGATTTATTATCCTAAAAAATAAAGCTATTCAAAGTAAGCAGTTACAATAAGTGTGGGAAGCAGTTAATATAAGATTTTTCGTCCCTAAAAATAAATAAAATTCTACAGTTTTACAGATGATGCACCGCTTTCTGTGACATATGTCATCTGCTTACAGGTTTTACCGAGGAACTGAAACCTCCATAATTTGATTATGTTTTCCTTTATTGTAACCAGAATATGTTTATGATATCTGTAAATAAAATTTAGCTTTAAACTCTTATAGCTTTAAAGCTATAAACTCTGACGCATTGGTTAGAGTAGAACTTGGTGGAATGGTGGGAATTTTTTATCTATTTATTTAGGAAATAATAAATGATTCAAAGTTATATTTCTATTAAGTTCATATATTTGTATCATTCTTTTATGTTTTTGAAATGAGGGGTTTGCAAAAACATGTTTGGTTGTGTAACTAGCGGGTAATCGTTGCTCATTTCCCTTTCTTATCTTTCTCATGCAAACTCTTCCCTTTCCTTCTTCACTTTGAATAAAAGTGTCTCAGTTCTCTTTTTTTTAACCTCACCTTTTGCAGTCACCAAATATTTTTTTTACTGCCCTTTAACAGCATGGTTGAAAGCATGGCCACTGTCTGCCTGTCCGCCAGCAGAAACACAGTGTGTGACTACATTGGCTCCTGTAGCTATTTTTATTTAATTTCTGTCGTTGTGCTCACTTTTTCCTGCTTCCTGTTCCTGCTGCTGAGCTTCTTATCAGCTGATTACAGTGATTACGTCGAATGTTCCTTTTCAGCTTGACTGAAAATCTCAGGAGACTTTCACTGCCATGGTTACGATTTTTCTTTAAAGTTTGTTTGAAAGGAAAAATCAGGTTTTCGAAGCTTAGTTTAGTTTACATCTTGTTGTATGGTACTTCTGATGTCTGTGTCTTAATTTGTGCATTACTCTGAGTTTAGCTCTACTGCCATGCGCTTGTTTCTTTCCCGTTGCATACCTTTCCATCTATTTTGAGTGTTGTTGCCAGTGCAACGTGCAAACTGAAGGATCTGCAGGGACCCATTCAGCCATCCATGTTTAAATCAAAAGCTGCCAAAACCAAATATTCACATGCACTCTATAGAAGGACACAAGATTCCTTCCTTTTTGTAATAGTTTTAGGTCAGTTACGAATACTTCATTTACTGAATTCTCTAATATGGGTTTAACATACTTTTCCTTAGTTTATACCTTGAAACTCAATGATTTGAGTCAAAATGAGTATACTTAAGATGCCTTCAGACATATTTTGGTGCATTCCTCAAGGAAGAATGCTAATTGGATTGATTATAGAGACTAGCTTGCTCAAATACACCTTTTCTGATTTTTTTCAGTCAGAACTTTTGTCCTGTCTTTTCCATTAAAGCAAATTTGTTGTCCTTACGCTACTTTATAAAACACTCAGTGGTTTGTTTGGAGTCTTCGGACATTTAAAAGACCCTTTATGTCTCTGAGCTTTGTCCTCCTTACTAATGTGTTGATGACTGATATCCCCTTTCCACATTAATTTTCTCTTTTTTTGTGAAGTGCAGCAAAACACTCCCACATCATAATGCTGACTCCGTCGTACATCATTGTTATTCTCAGGCTTTCAAATGTCCTCCAAACCTAAAAAAAATAATTTTTAGTAATTTTTGTTTCATCAAACATCAGGGCAGGTCTCCAAATGAATTTTTCAAATATTATCTTGGTTTAAATTGTGCTTTTTATGTGATGGCTTCTTCTCTAATGAGTGGCTTTTCAGTCCAAGTCCTTTACAGTGTTAATAAATGACTTCTCTTTGTTTTCTTCAGGATCTTTTGCTCTGATTCTCAAAATTTACAAAAGAACTCTTCATGTCTCAGAAACAGAAACTTTCTTATTCTTCCATGATATTTACCCAACATATTTGTCTAATCAGATGAGAACAAATGTCACACAAGAAAGCAGCAAATTAGAAGTGCAGCCTTAAAGTACATCTGCATGTTTGCCTCTTCTAACTCAGATATAAATTATTTAATGATTATAGATTATTATGTTAGTGCACTAGGCTTCAATCTCTCAATGGCCTCGAATATAGACTTTTTTTTTGGCAAAATACGAAAGAAATGTTGTAAAATCAGAAAGGGGGTAGAAAAGCTTTCATAGATGAATATTATCCACCTCCTACAACCTGGAGTTTCAGACTTGAAGCAGTGAGGACTTAATTTTTCTCCAGGGCTGTTTGAGAAAAATGGGAGGAAGCTGAGCCATCAGAGTTTCCAGCTGAAGGGAATCCGATCAAACTTTCCCCCTGGGGCTGAAGAACAGTTACAGAGGAATGTTGCCTGTACTTTAAAAAGCTCTCCCCTCTGTGATAAAACTTGAATGCATCCGTTGGATGTGTTTTATAAAGTTTCTTCTTTATCACTCTGCAGTTGTCTGGTATGGTGATGATCGGTGTGGGGTTCTCATCAATCGAAGGCAACGTACCTGTTGAAAAGGTAAACGAGGGATGCTGCTATTTTACAAAAAGTTCTCAATAACCCTGAAAAGGTTAATTAGTGCTAATTATTAGCAGATAAACGGGTTAGCCCACATGTGGCCATGTTTAAACGCAATGCTGTCATAGTTAGTCAAATGGAACAAGTAGGCCTGGCATTACATTATAGGGCTGTTTTGGAAATCATATTTAAGCTAAAACGTGCATTTTTAAATGTATTTTATAATCGAAGCTCCTCAGAGAATCAATTTAGGACTTCCTCTTATTTAAATTGTATATATTTCTTATGCAGTTGATGTCAAATATTAGACCCATAAGTGAAATGTAATGCAGATGATAATCAGTTTTCTGTGACTGCTTTTTGCGAACAACAAACTTTTACATGATTTTATATTTTACTGAGGTATTAAAACCATATGTTGCTTATACTTTATTTTATTATTCCCTGACATCTGTAAATTAAATGTTTCCCATCTCCCATAGGGAGGGATCTAAATTACAAAAATGATGTCACCCTTAAAATAAAGACCTTCTCACCCAGTAGCCACTCTGTTGTAGATCCTATTTTTAAAAAGACGGTTTTTAATCAGAAACACATTTCTACAGGTCAGAATAACTTTTAATTTGCTGCATATTTTCAGAATTGTAAGTGGATCTCAATGTTTTAAAATCTTAAACAAAAAATTTGTTTTACTAATTACACTCAGAAAGTAGAACTCATATATGCATTCATAACACATATGTTATGGTTAGTGAACAATAAATCCACACACTGTTCATTTACTGCTTTAAATATTCGGTTGTGGCTCCTTTTGCACAAATGCCTGCACCAGAGCAGCAGAACATGATTGGACATCAGTCTCTGGTTCGTCCTTCATCTTCCTCAGTACTATCATCATATCTATGTTGTTAAGGTCAGACCAGTTTTCTTGCCAATTCAGCACAATGATACCATAATCATAAAACAGATATTCCTGCTTGTAGTGGTGGTGTGTTCAGGTACCAATGCTCTCTACTTACATCTTTATACCATTGCTCATGAAGCTTTCTTTTTTGCCATAGTTTTTCCTTCCACTAAACTTTACAGCCAGAGTAGCTGCTCCACGGGGAAAAGAAATAACAAAAAAATTCCATAAGACAACATTTCTGTGTTCAAAAAGATTTAAATGGTAAATTTTTTTTTTTACAATTAAATGAATTTCTGATTTGGATTTTCTTTTACTGCATTATTATAAAAAAAACAATGTAATAAAGAAGTCATATAAATCATATATTAGTACAAGGCATTTGTAAAATATTTTCATTTGATTATCTTCTAATTTATAAAGATTTCCTGTTAGGAATCTATTTGTAATAAATTATTCAAGCCTTTCCAAGCTGATACAGATTATTGTTTTTTTTTCAAAACTCTCCATAACCTCTAAAATACATCCAAGTTCATCAGTAAATATATTAGCTGCTGATGCACGTCACAGAAATCGACCATGAAAGAGTAAAATGTTCAGCCAGTTCCTTTATCATGTTAGGAACCAAACAGAAAATCGAGAACAACATAATTAACCTTCCTAAAAACATTTATAAATGTTTTAGATCATTGATCCAGTTTGAATTTACCTGAAGATAATCAGATTAAATAAAAAATGAGCCCCACAAGAAAGCTGTTTGGTTGAAACTTACTTTAAGTCTGATTTGAATTATTCCTGAAAACATCCAAACTCACCTTTTAATTTCCTGGGTTTCTTGAACGCTACAGATGATTTTATCCTGTGTTTCAGCTGTTTGAGCAGCTCTCCATCAGTGATGGCCTCCTGGCGCTGAAGGTGTTCGGTCCAATCACGGTGGTTCTGTCTGTTCTGGGCATCAGTGCTGCAGTTTCAAACTACAAACCTTTGCTTCTGCTGGTGAGAAGAGGGCATATTTCAAGATTAATTTTATGCTTTAAATTTTTTTTTATTTCTAATCATTCTTTTACATTTGAAAAAAAAAATATTGAAAAGGTTTCTAGTTTTTAATATTTTTCTAATTTTCTAAGTTTCTAATTTTTTCAAATTTTTCAGTCACATGTTATAATTTAGTTAATAAAAAAAAATACTTATTCTTTTTTTATGTAATGTTTTAATCTTTTATCTATTATCTCCATCAATCCTTCAGGGAAATAATGATTGATTAGCATTTAATGTCCTGATATTTCTCAGAAGGTGCTTCTATTTATGGGAATAAAACTTTTTTCTTCTTCTTTTTTTTTTTTTTTTTTTTACAGTGAAAACTTGTAAGTGATTTATGAAACCACAGATAGTTGGAGCTGCTTCTTCTTTCTGTTTAATGTTGGACGTGTGATGATCTCTTGCAGTTCTCTGCTCTGATATTTGTGGAGTTTGTTGCTCTGATGGTTGTCGCCTCACCATTGGTTCATGTTGAACCACAGGTAACTTTATTTTCTATGCACTGGGGCCCTCTGGGGGACTGTGGGGTTCATTGCATTCATTTCAGAATCCACATTTTGTTGTATTTGTACCAAATACAATATTAAATGTTCAACATATGGTTGGGAAAAAAATATTTTAATTGAAGGAAATGCAACTCCTCAATATGTATTTCCCTTTTTGTGTAATAAAGATATTCATGTTTATTCTTATAGTGTGCTTTTTTTCCCCTTTCTAATTTATCTGGATTAAAGAAAAAGTCACCTTTGGGTTTGCTTGATATTTTTCATTCTGTTTACATGTTTTCCTTCTCTGGTTTAGGTCCAGATATTTCCTTTAATAACATGGTTTGGTTTATGTTCTGCAGATGAACAGCGCTGTGGATGACATTTTCCTGAATGTAACTCCTCTTCATAGAGCTGAGCTTTACATCCAGACTGAACTGCAGAAACTCCAGGCCTCAGTGAGAGA
The DNA here is from genome assembly GCA_018398635.1 of Cyprinodon brontotheroides. Classification (NCBI taxonomy): domain Eukaryota; kingdom Metazoa; phylum Chordata; class Actinopteri; order Cyprinodontiformes; family Cyprinodontidae; genus Cyprinodon; species Cyprinodon brontotheroides. Next base: position 16,267,171 of record JAGKQL010000030.1, on the reverse strand, counting down.
AGTTTTATTCAGAAAGAAGACATGTTTTGTTTTTTTTGTAAATGAGATACACTCAATGCTCCAGCATCCATCTGTCCTGGAGCATTTTTGTTGTATTTCCTTTTCAGGTGATGCAGAATAATAGTAACAATAAAAAAACATTTTGATTTTACTTTATTTGTTTGCAAGGATTCCTGCTGTGGTTTGAGAAGTTTTGAAGATTGGGGAAAACACCTTCCTGATTCCTGCTCATGTGCGCCATCTGCTGACCTGAGGTGAGTTCATCAACAACAACATATACAGTATATAAAGCACATATTTCTGATTTTATGGTTGGAAAGGTATATTTTCAATATTAAAAACATATGAAGTATAAACATAATATAATATGATATAATATAATATAATCTAATACAGTATAACATAATAGAATAGCATAGAACATAATAGAATAGCACATAGAATATAGTATAATAGAATATATAATAGAATAGAATAGAATAGAATAATGCTGTTGTTTAGGGTGGTAAAGTCAGATTACTTAGTTAGTTTACAGTAACATGGGTTCTGATCCCCTTTTTTGTTCTCTGTTTGTACATTAGAACCTGTGTTTCTCTCAGTGATTTCATTTTTAACCAGTTCTCATTTTAAAGACCTAATGATCATTATTTTATTTAAAAATATTCACCCTATAAATAAAGTGAAATCTGATTTCAATACATTTATTATAATATTTCCAATTGTTCTTCTTTATCTCCTATATGCAAAAGAGCTGTAATTGGGTGGAGTGATGAGTTAAAGAGAAAAATGGTTATGCTGAGTCCTAAGAAACAGAAAAGGTTCTGTTAAAAGTTGAATAAAGAAAACTTATGGATTAATTATAGGTTTATGAAGCAGAAAAGCTCTAAATTTGTTTGGAAAAATAATGCTCAATAAGACAAAACAAATAACTATCTAAGGCAGAAGGGAAGAGTCTGTTGGATACTTAGATTAGTTAAGACAAAATTTTTGTTAATTAGATAGATCCAATTTGAATTAAATGGTGCCCTGTCTATAGGCCATATTTGTAAAATCTTTAAAATAACAACAGAAGTAGAAAATAAAACGAAACATCTGTTGAATACAGATCCATGATGGCGCTGCTTGAAGTCCATGAGCAGCTGTTTGGTTTTTGTTTGCTTTATCCTGAACCTGATGCTGTTCATCAAACACCTGCAGGTTCCCATTCTAACTGTCATCTCTGTTGCTTCACAGCTCTAAGCCCAATAACTCCAACCCAGTGGGATCCTGCATGATGGCCGAAAATAATCTTCAGGTTCCAGAGACGTCAACTAAAACCTGGGTTCACTCTAAGGTATATTTCCTCCAGAACTTCTGTCTCATTTCCTCTTTTTCCCTTTTTTTCTTTCAACTAAATCATTTCACCTTTTTGTGTCAGAAAGTTTAAAGATGGAAAACTTATTACTGATAATTGATTTTGATCTTTTCCTCAGCCCTGTGGTCCCATCTTAAAGAGCTACCTGGGCTTCCCAGTCAAACTCAGGATCGGAATCATTTCTGCTCTCGCCACCATTACGGTAACTACATAGTTTTATGGATCTGAAACAGAAAAAAATCAATGAAAAGTAATTTCTTTACTTTTGTAAAATTGTTTGCAACTCCGGCACTTTTTAGCTATTTGTTTAATTTTAAACATACTTGGATTTTATGGAGACACCAAGAGAATTTAGGCCTGAAATGTATTGAAGATAAATTTAATAATTATTGAAATATTATACTGCTGATTACCAGGAATATACATTTTTAGCTTAAATATTTTTTTTGTTTCATGGAGAGGTTCATGAATGTGTGTGTTTTAGATAACAGCCATAGTTCTGTGCCTGGCTCTGGGCCTGGAGGAACACTGGAGGAAACCTCCGGTAGAGACAACAGTCGACGACTTCAACCGAGTGAAATACCAGCCTAAACCTTCCCTTTCCTGACCTCCGACCCCCGAATCAAACAGAGGAGATGCTGATGCAAAGATGTAGCCTTTAAATGCAGCTTGTGAGAACAACACAGGGAGTCCTATGAAGTTAGGAGTTAGTCTATTAAACCAGAAACCGACGGCGTTCGGTAGATCCTGGTTCAGTAAGGCCTACCTTTTGAAAAAGAAGATTAGTTTTCTCCTTCGTGGCCTTATTTTTGTTTTTACTTTAGTTTTTTTTACGGATTTATTTATTAAAAAACACAAATGTGATGAAAACTGAGCGCATAATTTCAATTTACTGTGTATTTTCTCAGTAATTAATACGGAGTTAGGTAGATTCAAACACCTCCACTAATAATTGGTAGTTTCCCTCAAAAGCTGCATCTTGGTGAAAAGTTTGTGCTTTAGCTAGCAGGGAACTTCTGGTTGGATATCTGAACGCTTCTCTTGGCAGAATTGGAGGAGTTAATTAAAATCTGAAGATTTTCACTAGAGTTGGACAATTAATTATGTTTGCAATGTAATCAGATTAAAAAAGGAAAAAACAAACACTTCAGGAATTGTCATATTGACATTATGGTTAGGAGGCACTTAATAAGAAGAATACGCTTTTCCATTCTAGCCCTTTAGGTGGTGAAAGTCACACTTTGTTATGCGAAGGCCAGATTGTTTGGCCGATTAAAGCATAGCGTGCCCCTGAAGCCTGTTCGGATTGGAAGACTCCTCGAAAGCAGCCTCTTTTTGCCCGTCTGGAGGACACGTCCAGTGTATCCTACGTAGCCTTGGATATCCCATGATTCATTGGGAGTCCAAGCAAGCCGGCTGCTCCTTGCTCAAAGGAAAAAGGCGCTTAACAGTGGTGAATATTGTAAGTACAGTTTAATACAAGAGTGTGAATGATTCCACCTGAAATTAATGAAAATTGTCGTTATGTGGCGGGTAATGTGTATCCATTTTTTTCCTGCTCAGTGCGTCAACTGTCTGGGTTGCTAGGCGACAGAGTGTAGGGGTGGTGACGGTGAGCAACCTGTTTAAATCTATAGCCAAACTCTATTGGCCTCTAAAATACTCTGCACAATTTATACACTTCTTATGAATATTTTGGGAAATGATTCTGACTTTCTTATTTCAGTGTTACATGTATTTGGATTTTAATGTAATTATTTTGAGGCCTAATCAACATAAATACATGAAAGTTACGTTGTCAGGGCAATGTTAAGCAAACTAGAGAGTAGTATCCTGCTGGTGACAGCAGACTAGAAAATGTTCATAGTTTAATGACAGAAATGAGGAGGAAATACAGCCTGGAAGAACGTACAAATATCCAGCCAGAAATGTGCCAGAAGCTTATTGGCGGCTATGAAATGTGTTGTTCAAGTACAACAGCAGAAGGTACAAACCAAGTATCAGTGGGGCTGTAGGTGTTTGCATGAGTCTGTGTGATTATTGACCCTGTGTGGAGAAAAAAAAGACACTTCTTACTTGTGCTCCTATTGGTTTAAAAACTAGTCTATAAAAACAAAGAGCCTTAAAATGAACGCAGCAGTTATAAAAAATAAGGGATGAAAATGTTTTCAGTCTGTAGTTAATTTAACAAACTGTTGTTTGTTTCTTTGGGTAATCTGATCTTAGACTGGATATAAAACACAAAGAGGTGGGGCTGATATCTGGCTGTTGTGTTTCTCAGCAGCTTATTGGAGGTTTCTAATGATAAACCCTAAATCTCTAGTTTTATGCCATTTCTAAGTGGGAGGCAGAGTTAAAAGCCTGCTCAAGTTCGGTTCTTATGGCATCTTTAATGAGTGTTCCTACAATGTTTGCACAATGAATGTCAGAACAAGAAGTTTTAATATATATATATCATTCTAAAAATGTAATATATCTGAAGAAAAATGTTTATTGGTGTGCTTTGTAAATAAAATATGCCTTGAAACCTAAATCAGTGATTTTTATTTAATAAATTAATGGACATTTAACTGGGGGCATTTTAAACCTCAACTTAATGTTCTCATACTTTTAAACTTTGAATGAAAATTTGAATAAAACATAGTACTTTTTCAATACAAAAACACTTTGGCTAATTTGAGATTCTACTGTTTCTTATTTGACCTATATAAAAGTGTCAAAAATGTGTAAAAAAACCCCTGAAATAGATATATTCCTTTGCAGAAAATTTTTATTACCTGAACATTCTGGGTGTTAATTATATATCTAGGTAACAATTTTAGTTAAATTTATAGCTCCACATATTCTGGTGCTTTAACATCACTTTACTTATTAGGAAACAGCTAAAGAAACCGTTTTTGCCCATGCTGTAGATGTGCTGCTTTTTCTCATTTATTTATTTTCATTATTACAGTTCTAAACCTATTGTGGTTCCTGATGATTCTTACCAGTGAACAGTGTTGGGCTAGCTACTTGTCCAGTGTAGTGAGCTAAGCTATCAGTTACTCAATAAATTAAGCTTCACTACACCAAAGCTACCACCTAAAGAATTATAGCAAGCTAAGTTACACTAATGTGTTGAAAGTAGCTTAACTACATCAGAAGCTACTTGTACCAAGCTAATGTGAATTCAAAATGAGTCTGATACACTGGTTGAAAACATTTTATTGTAAAGATCAGCGTGAATGTCCAGCCAAATAACTACGATTATTTGAACTTTCCAAAATGACTTTTGGTTTCATGACTAAGTTTTTGCCCTGGATTTTGGCAGTGGTAGGACGCTACGTCGCTGCACTGATAAAAATAATAACGTCACTACTGGAAAGTTACTTGATAAATAAAAGCAGCGACGCTACGGTCAAAGCTACTGGAAAATGTAGTTAAACTAATAGCTTCGCTACATGCTTAGCGGCGCTACTGCCCATCACTGCAGTTAGGGTGGCCAGATGTCCGGCGCAGGGCGGACAGTTCGGATTTTTCATTGCACTGTCCGGCGTCCGGCCGCTGCGCCAGGGCGTGTATTTGTCCTCCTTTACCCCCAGATTCCACATACTCCGTCAGCGCTCCGCTCCGCTTACGTACGTCGTGCGGAGCACTTGTCTTTCATGTAAATCAATGAGAGCTGTTCCACATCCTCCACTCGTCTCCGTCCACCACCGCCAAAATACGGAGCTGAGCTCTTTTTTTGCTCCGCTCCGGTCCGTCCAGATCAAGACCGCTATTGTAATCGTACCATACAGGAAAAAGAACATCGAGAAGATCCGGTTTGTCAAATTTAATTTTAGTAACTAGAATAATTCAGTAACTAGAAATTAGAGCATCATCCTTATATATTCCCAAAAACTAAGAGCAATTAATTAAATAATTAATTGGATGCAGGCTATTGGTGCTTCAATAGACCAAAAGAAGAAGTTGTGAATTCTAGAGAGAATCTCACAACTTGAAAAAATTATTGTGCAGGGAATGAATGAAAAATATTTAGAAACTGTGAACATATGCTGGATGATGATGGGGATATATATATATATATATATACGTAAATTCTCTAATATAGGCCGGGCCTTTATTTCACTCAAGTGCATCACTTGGTCAGGCCTTTATTGGATAGAGGCCAGTATTAGAGACAGGCCTCTATTGCTATTTGAGCAAAACAGACACCAGTGGAATGAATAAAAATGAGATTTTGTGTCTATTTGAACCTATAAAACACTAGGTTCATTTATTGAAAAAAAGAAATTGCAGTTACCATGTCTCGCTTGGTTTGATAAAAAATATAAATCCTCCAATTCTGTTTAATTCTCCTCCTCAGTTTCCCTCCTCCTCTTCATCTCTCCTTTGTTACTCTCATCACTCGCGCTGCTCCTCTGTTCTGCTGCGTGTCTGTTCTCTTCCTCGCGCAGACCCGAGGGCAGCAGCAGGACTTGTGTCGTTCAGCGCAGGGCTGTCGAGCCACTTGTATGTTACTACCACAAATTATAATGTTGAGGTATGAGAAAAAACGTTTATAGCCCCGGCCTGTATTAGAGACCGGCCATTATTTACCTCCTCTGACAGCGAGACCGGCCATTATTAGAGACCCGGCCGCTATTGGAATACAGGCCAATATTAGAGAATTTACGGTATATATATA